>OU343224.1:160507722-160704153 GCA_910596185.1 Chrysanthemum makinoi
ATTTGATTTATTATTCTTTTCCTAAGAGAATTTAAATCTATCTTCGTTGATTATTTTGTGATATCGATATGAGGTTTTATCCATACACATAACCTTAAGCCTTATTTATCTTGAAATCAATAGGCCTAAACATTATCTTGTCAACCCTACGAGGGCTTAAATATAGTATTATGCTTTGAAACGAAATTCTCTTGACTACAAACATAACTCATGAACTTTGCACTTGGCTTAGAAAATGCTTGGCCTAACTTCACCAATTCACGGATAGCGTTAGACTATCTTACACAAATGCACTACATTCATATCGCTTATCAATTTACATCTCAAGTCGAGGATAAACACTTCATGATATACTTAATGAAAAATCCAAAAGTATCATCATGTAAAGTTGGGATGAGTCCTATATTCAATTCATTGAATATCATGTGAATCTGGTATGTCTCACGCATCAATATACTTTAAAAGTATATTCTACCAAAATTCAGATTTGTCTTAATTCAATGACATTCCCATATCATTGATTGACAACGGAATATTTAGAATAAAGTTATTCACGGTTAAACATGTAAATATAGGATATAATATTAAGAAAATGAAAAATAAACATAAACAACTATTTTATTTCATTAAAGTAATATTTGTTCATAACATCCTTTATCTAAATACTAATCACAGATCTGCATGAAACTACTAGCTAAATGAAGACCTATCCCATCGGCATGGTCAAGAATTTTCTTTTGGCAAAGGCTTCGTAAAGGGATCGTAGATTATCATCCGTATGAACTTTGAGTAGATTGATTTCACCTATGTCGAACTTTTTCGAACATAGTGATATCGACGAGGAAAATGTCCGGCGCCCTTCATGACTCCGGGCTCATTGGCAAATGTTATTGCAGCAGAGTTGTCACAATACACATTTAAAGGTAATTGATTGGGGCATTACTCGAGTCGAAATGAATTTCCTAATCAAACGACTTCCATCGCGACTTTCGGCGGCTATGTACTCACTCGTAATAGACATCGCAAATCGCTGTTTGCTTCTTGCTCTTCCATTCAATCGCTACTCCTCCATTAATGACAAAGACATAACCGGTTTGAGACTTTCAGATCATCTTTATCGGCTTTGGAAAGACGATCGCAAAAACCGTAACATCAAGTTACGCATCATCGGATTTCTACATACACTAGAAACATTTCTTTAGTAGCCCTTAGATACTTAAGAATGTTCTTAACAAACTGCCGGTGTTTCACACGGGTTCGTTGATACCGACGGTGATATTTTGTGCAAACGCCACATCGACCTTGTACATCTTACAGATACATGATAGATCCTGGCAAAGCATAAGGAACTTTCTTCATGTAAGCCACCTCTTCAGTGTTGGCGCATAGTTTATTACTTAAGCCATGTTCAACTTGCATCGGCAAATATCCCTTCTTGGAATTTTGCATATTGAATCTCTTCAATATTTTATCAATGTAAGCACTTTGGCTTAGTCCAATTAACCACCTTGATCTATCTCGGTAGATCTTGATTCCCGAATAAATCTTTGCTTCCCTAAGTCCTTCATAGAAAAGCACTCTCCAAGATAAGACTTAACATCTTGCATACTTGGAATGTCTTTTCCCATGATCAATATGTCATCGACATATAAGACAAGGAAAATAACATTACTCCCACTAGCTTTGTGATACACACATGGCTCATCAAGATTTTAAGTGAAACCAAATTTCTTGATTTCTTCATCAAACTTCTTGTTCCATTGCCTTGATGCTTGCTTCAATCCATAAATGGATCTTTGAAGTTTGCATACACGCTTTGGATACTTTGGATTCACAAACCCTTCGAGTTGCGCCATATAGATGTCCTCATCTAGGCGGCGTTTAAGAAGCGCTTTTACATCCATTTGCCATATCTCATAGTCATAGTTCGCAGCTATGGCTATAAGAATCCTAATAGCTCTAATGTCTGCTACAGGAGAAAATGTCTCCTCGTAGTCTACCCCATAGGTTTGAGTATACCCTTGGGCTACAAGACGAGCTTTATAGGTGTGTGCATTGCCATCCATGTCAGTCTTTATCTTAAAGAGCCACTTACTTCCAACTACCTTAGCATTTGGAGGTAAGTCAACCTCTATCCAGACTTCATTATCTTTCATGGATTGCATTTCCCCATTCATTGCAACTCGCCATTTCTCCTTTTCAGGACTCATCATGGCAGCTTTATAGTTAGCGGGTTCACCAAGATCCCCTAACATATATTCCTCAGCTTCTACGTTGAGACATAGGACGCCAGTGCAGCGTAGTTCTTGAAGATCTACGAATGGGAACCACTTCAATCTCGTGTGGAACGCCTGACTTTCGTGTTCTACTTGAGGTTGGCTAGTGTTTCAGAGGGTGTTGTATCTTTTATATCATCTTCCGGATCATAAACTCTCCCACTGAATTCATGAGATATGAGATCCCTTTCAAGGAATTCTCCATACCTAGCAACAATTACTTTGTTTTCTGGTGGAAAGTAAAAGTAGTAACCCATAGTTTCCTTTGGGTATCCTACGAAGATACACTTATCAGATCTAGGTTGCAGACTTATCACAGAGTCACGCTTTAACAAACGCTCACAACCCCAAACCTTTAAGTAAGACAAGTTGGGAGCTTTCCCATACCACACTTCATAAGGTGTCTTATCAACATTCTTAGTTGGAACCATATTCAATATGCGAACAACAGTTTCTAAAGCATAATCCCAAAAGGATAAGAAAAGAGTTGTAAGATTAAACATCGATCGCACCATGTCTAGCAATGTACGATTCCTTCTCTCAAATACACCATTTTGTTGTGGAGTATATGGAGATGTGAGTTCTTTGGACAATACCACACTCACAAGATAATCTTTAAACTCTTGGCTTAAATATTCACCACCTCTATCGGATCGAAGAGCTTTAATCTTCTTTCCTCGTTGCAGTTCTACTTCACTCTTAAAAACCTTAAATGTTTCAAAGACTTCATGTTTATGTTTAAGTAAATAAACATAACCATAACGACCGAAATCATCGGTAAAGGTTAAGAAGTAGCTAGCACCCTTTCTTGACACATGTATTAGTGGTCCACATACATCAGTATGTATCACACCAAGAAGATCAGAAGCCCTTTCTAAAATATTTGTAAAGGGTTTCTTGGTCATCTTCCCAGATATGCAAGATTCGCATTTATCAAATGATTCATCATTGATATCTTGAAAAAGCCCATCGTGTTGCGAATTTGTTGCATGCATTTCTTGCCTATATGAGCAAGTCTACAATGCCAAAGAAATGAAGAATCCAAATCACCTTTGATTCTTTTATTATTGATGCTAAAGACAGAATTATTTTTATCATTTACATTATCATGCAAATCAATTTCAAACACACCATTTACTGGAATAACATTAAAGTAAAAACACCATTTAAAGAAACAGAAATTCCATAATCAGTAAATGCATGAACGAAACCAATATCTTTTAACAAGGAAACAGAAACGACACCCCTAACAATGGAAGGAGCGTAATGACAATCGCTTTAATGACGATACTAAACCGAAGGTAAAACTAAATCAACGCGTGCCTATAGCTTCAACGATGCATGTGCTCCATTACCCACGCGGTATTGTTGTCCATAGGCAAGCTTCCTTGCTTCCTCTAAGTCCCTGCAGATGTATTACATATGTGAATACCACATCCATATCATATACCCGTGAATTTATTTTATGAGGAAAAGCAAATAATTCTATCATCAAAGAGTACATGAAGTACGGCCGGCGCCAAGTATTTTTATACCTCTTATTGCGCAACTCATCAAGGTACAATGGACAATTCCTCTTCCAGTGTCCAACCTCGGTGCGGTGATGACAAGCCATATCCTTCTTCGGATTCTCACGCTTCTTGGGAGGGTACTTCTTGGGTTCTTGCTGATAAGTCATAACTTGTTTTCCTTTATCAGTTTTTCCCTTACCTTTCCCTTTCTTGTTCGCTAGCGGCTTATTAGGCTTAGAAATTCTACCCTTCTTGATGGTCAAAACCGCAGGTGTAGAGGCCTTATTGGGAAAACCTTTTTCGTAATCAATGAGCATTGCATGTACCTCATGACCGTCTTCCCGTGCAATGCATATTGTAATTGCGCACGAAACCATCAAACTCCTTGTTAAGGGATCTGTTGATAAGGCCAATTTGTATGTCATTAGGGTAGACATAGTTAAGACGCCCTAACTGGTCCATGTAACTCATCATTTCGAGCATGAAACTACGTGGTTTCCCTTCTCCTTGCTTGCATTTATGAAGAGCATCTATCAAATCATACTGCTCTACAAATGTGCTTTTCAAACAACCTTTGCAATTCTTCAAGCATGAGATTAGGGAAGTAGTTCTCAAACTGCTTTTGCAAGCTTGAGTTCATACTCTCGAGCATAATGCAGGCGACCTCATTATACTTGTCATACTCAGATTTCCATGCACAAGGTTCGTGCTAAGTCCGCATAGCATCACCGCAGTTCAGGAGGACAAGGCGTAGTCAAATAATTGAGTCTTTTGGCAACCCTCAAGACAATTCTTAGTTGCCGATACCAATCATTGAAATTCGCGCTACCGGTCAATTTCTCTCGATCAAACATAGATTTGAACGACGAGGCTAGTGCTGATAGATTCAAATTTTTGAGCCATTTCTACTGAAATAAAAGTTCAAAAGTTAGTACTTTCGATAAGTAAACATTCAAGAAAATAAAATACCCTTTGGTCAATATTCATATTAACCATAGAATTTTCCTTGAATTTTGGATCCTCATTATTATAGTTTCACCACATCGGCTTGATCGCTAGTGGTGAAAGTATAGAATAGTGTAATCGTTGAAAAGCGATAATTGACAAAAAGTTTTCAATTTCAAAATTATGGGATTTACAATTTTTCCAAAACAATTAATGCAAAACGTAAGCATGTTTCATCCCATCTTATGCCTTAAGTCTTAGGTCTCACTAACAACTTAATTAAGTTGTCTAATTTAAGAAACGCAAATCATAAAGTTGAGGTCTCACACAACAAAATAATTCACCTCGTTATTGTAATCTAGATCAAGGTCTCACATAACTAAATTACAACTTCAAGTGTTTCATATCATTAGATGGCATAAACTTAAATTTAAAGGGTACAATTTTTGACGTGTAATCAAAACTTATGTATAAAGAAGCATGCATACAACTTTATGACATAAAATTTTCGAAAAAAACTTACATTCAGATTTTAATTGCTAAGATTGAATTCTACAAAGTTTTAATCGATGCGTTGAGAAACTTACAACTTTGCACTAAGATGCTTCGCACATAGAATGGTTATACTAGGTAGCTCCAATCGAACTCACAGAGGACCGTGGTAAGCATAGCATAACCTTAGACATCCATTCAAGACTGTGCTCACTTTTTAAATAACCCTTTTAAGTTTGTTCTAGTGGGTGAGCTCTAACCATTTAGTACAAATCGATCAATCGATTAAAAATTCAAGAATTATTCTTAGATAACAAATCAATTACGCCATTATTTAGTCCATTTAATTTTCTATTCAAAAACCCTTTTTGCTTACTAACATGTCAAACAATTTATAAACAAAAAGCACTTTAATAAAAATTAAACACACTCAAATAATATAAACATATAACTAAACAATTTAACATATGTAAAACAATTAGCCACATGCATAATTATTTCAATAAACTCTAATAAACAATTCTATGCGTAAATAATGCATATATTAACTAGGGCTTTCACCTACAAGGTAGATGAGCCACATACATCGACAAGTCGATTGCGTAAGCCAAAGTTAACAATATACCAATTAGCACATAACGAATTTTTATTAGTTACTCCCTCAGTCCCATTTTTATTGTCTCATTTGACTTTGACCGGTCTTTTTTGTTCAACTTTGACCATTAGTATATTTATTTATGTTATATAATATTTGATGAATATTATACCAATGAAAATACATTTTAAAACCCAATAAATTCATATATTTTTCATCAAGTATTATATAACACAAATAAAAATAATTATGGTCAAAGTTAAAGAAGAATGACTAAAAAAATCAATAGTGGACAATAAAAATGGGACGGAGGGAGTATAATTGAGGTCTTCCCCAATTTGATAATTATTAAATAAATAAAACATGTGTGTATCAACTAAACAATTTATAGCATAACAATACTCCATGGCAAAACATGCATGTTCCACCATGGATTCCGCATAACAATTATCACCCAAGATACGCATATTACATGGCACATAACAATTATTCATTAATTAACCACATAAAATTAACATGCAATGCTACGGTTTCTACAAGTTTTACAAAATTAAAACCTAATTAAATAAATAAAGGGTAATCGACCCTATACATAAAAATTAGGGTTTCGAATTCAAAACCCTAGAAACCATAAAAACATGCAAATAATCATAAAGATTCAATTTTTATGTGTTTCGGTAATTAATTACATCATATTAACGGCTCGTGATGCCACCGTTGGAATTTTATACTCATAACAATTATATATAAAACAAATAACATCATCAAAGCATGCAGCGGAAGCAAATAGGAATAATATATATAATTAATTAACCAAACAAGAAACGCGTACCTTTTAGCAATTCAAGAATCAAACGTTGATTAATCAAGAACCACAACCCAAAACCCTAATTAAGGGTTTAATCAATTCGACCTAATCAAGAAACCGACCACCAAGGATTACAAGCTCAAGCGTGCTTGCTCTTCGTTCTTGTACACACGTACTAATAGCGATTTGATGTGGAAAAGCTAGTTCCTTGAATCACAAATAAACCAACACTTGTATCTTTGGGTTAAGCAAAATCGAAAACCCCTTGAGTGAGGGAGTTTCGACCGGCCACACAAAGAGGGAGAGAGGAGAGGAGAAATTAGGTTATTTGGTGATCCAAGATTAGTTTAAGAATGAATACAAGGGTTTGTATATATACATTCTCAAAACTTGGTGACCAAGAAAAGCCTCCCTTGGGCTTTTGAGAAGCCACGACCGGCCACCCCAACCCAAGAGGGGTTCTAGACTTTTCTTGTCATCTAATTTCATCTCTAGTCCTCGTAGTTTACATTTAACGACCGTTAGTCAAAACCTCGTTAAATATTAACTATCATTATGTTTTATTTCGTGACTAATAATTAATAATAATAACGTTTTATTTATATTAATTATTTACATCAATTCTCATACGTAATGTGTGCAATCCCGAAGTCTCGAGTTCGAATCCGAACATACTTTTATTTAAATATCAATAAAACCTTTCATTAGCTTCAGCAAAGATAATTAAGAATTCCAAATGGAGAAGGAAACTCGAGCATCATTTCATTATCTTAATTGTCATGTGTTCACGTACGACTCCACCTAATCAACAAAGTTCCACAAAATTAGTTGATTATATTCGAGAGATAGGGTTGACGTACGTAACTATGAATTTAAGGAAATATAAGTATATCAACCATTAAACAATGACAAAAAAATGCCAAAAGCTAAGAATGCTACGTTTATACAAAAATCCACCAGAACCCCAAACTAAGAAAAGACGAATATATAACAGCTACATGGTTACCAGTTCCGGAAAATGTTAGTGTAACGTTTGAACAACAATGAATAATGCGTAGAAGATGATAGCACAAGATCGGCAAACAAGACGCGGCACTTATGCACATCCCATGCATGTAAAACAACAGGAGCTTCTCAAAACAGTTACTTAAAAAAAAAATTCTTCGTCAAAAGTTCATTTAAAAAAGTCCCCCGTAATTAACACAAGACTTGTTGAAGATAAAACTTTTAGCATAACATCCCATATTAACTTTGTTTTCTTCATTTCATGAACAAATTTCATCCAACACACATTTTTTCTTCGTTCAACACGTTTTCATTAACGTATGACTAACTCTTCTTACTAAAAGAGCTCACTTTTTTGTTAGTAACGTATAAAGTTTGGAAACCATACATGAGGTCCTCCACAATCAAGCTAGATAGGAGTAAGACGGCAATAATCTTTTAGGACACATTATAGAATCCTATCAAATTGTTACATTCCGGTATTAGCAAATTCTTGTTAAATCAACAAATCATAACTAGTTTGTTTATTTACTTGTCATCTATGATAATTGAACGATCTCTCTATATATATATATATATATCATCACATAATCAACTTGTATCTACAATTTCATTTGGTTAACACAACTTCATCTTCCCTACATTTTCATTTGAATTTCATCTTCCCATTGAAATGGAGTTTGCTCTCGAATACGCCGAGGAAACCTACAATCGGTTTTTTCCTGATAACCGTGGACGAAACAACCGGCACAACCGGCATGGAGATAACCAACATGGATTGAACAGAGCGCGTCGGATGCGGTTAACCACGGCATTTGTTATAAGATTTTACTGCATATATCTTTTCATAGCCAACCTCTGCCTGAGTACAACTCAGGTAGAGGTGACAAAACTTGACGTTGAGTCTCTCAATGTCAAGTACGATATTGTAAATGCTACCACTGTTAAACTTAGAGGGAGCGCTACCATCCAAACTATTTTAAAATTAAATGGCGATTTTAAGCCCATCCCGGAGTTGGGTGTTTTCAAATTAAGTATAGATACTGGTAATAATGAGCCATTCAGTACTTTTTCTTATAGCACTTTTTCAATATCCGGAAACGAGAAACAACTGTTGGTACTAAACTTTCAGCCACATGAAACTCGGTTGCCACGCGAAGAAGTTATGCGTTTCCAAAAGATCCTAGAGAAAGGAGAAGTGTGGCTAAGATTCGACATGAAGTTCCAGTGGCAGCTTAATAAGCAATGGTATTTGGTGTTTCCTATCCATCACAAGCATACAGACTTCCGTTGTGATCATATCCACTACAAAGATTTGCCGGTTGATAAGACACACCCATTTATATGCAAATGAGGATCAAGTTAATGTAACTTATAAGTGAACTAAATAAATTATGCTTGGTTGCTAATTCTTAGTTATCTTGAGCTAAGTGAGGGACAAATATGAATGAGTAGTACAATTGGTGCAAATTGTATTAAAGATCATGTAGAAGTTTGAAAGTTCGAGTTTCGTAAAGTTTCTACTCTAAGCCAAGATTTTCAATGTTTGTTGTTATGTTCAATGCTACTTCCAATAGATTATGGTATGTTTTAAGCAACGTATAGCTTCATATAAAGAGTTCTATATGCAACATTGGCATGACATGTTGCCTCTATTATATGTAACTTCAAATTGATATCAATCAGTACAATATTTTTTTTGCGATGACGAGACGATGATGATGTTAAAATATATTTGCATCAAAGTTGCAAAGTTACATGTAAAACAATATCATCTAAATAGTAAATGTATTTCATTACTATGAACTCAAGTAACATATTGTATAATGTATTGTTCAGTAGCGGATCGAGAAATTTTATGAATGTATAGCACAAATTGTTGTTTTACCCTAACATCTAACTTATACAAAATTAAAAGAAAAATTAACACATAATTAACTACTTGGACTACATATATTTTTCTTGGTAAATTAAGTGGGCTTCGTTTATTAATGGGCTTTTAAATAGTGGTGAGCCTAAAACCAAATCTAAGGTGGTTCCTTAGATTTGTCGAGATACAAAATCAATATGTCAATAAGTCTATTTGACTGCTTCAGGTCCGAACAATGTAATACAAATAGTAAAGAGGATAATTAATTTACATACAAAAATTTTTTACATACTAAAAGACTTATCCTCATTCTTCATCTAAAAAGAAATCAATGGCTTATATTAAAAGTATTTTAATGTTTCATATATTTTTTATAATTTGAATATCTTTTAAACCGTTAATTGTTAAGTGAAAATAATTACATCATCACGACGAATATTTAATATCTTTCTATAGACGGACACTTTGATATACTATCGACAAAAAAAAAAAGAAAAAAATCGTTTCATTCACCCTTTTCACGTTTTTTTTTTTTTTCGTTGCTAAAACTTGCATAAGAAATCACATGTGATTATACACTAATTTGAATATTCTAATAATATCACATGTGATATTAGTATTAAATCACATATGATATGTAATATCACATGTGATATTAGTGTTAAATCACATATGATATTACATATCATATCATATCATATGTGATTTAACACTAATATCACATGTGATATTGTTTGAATATTCAAATTAGTTTTTATCACATGTTATTTTCTTTCATTTAAATTTCAGTCTCGAAAAAAACATGTAAAAAAACGTGAAAAACACGAAAAAAAAAATTGTCGAAAGTATATCAAAGTGCATATCTATAGAAAGATAATTAAATGCTCGTCGTAACGTTATACTTTTTCGCTTAACGATTAACGGTTTGAAAAATATTAATATTTAAAAAAAAAATGAAAGTGATTTTTAATAAATTGTTGAGATTAATCTCATCTATTAGATCAAATAAAAATAGAATGGGGAGATTGATCCTATGTAAGAAACGTTTGATGTGTAAATGATCTTTAATCAATAGGTAAAATGTGGGAAAATATAGTTAATTGCATTTTTGGTCCCTATGGTATGGCCAAATTGCATATTTGGTCCCTAAAATTTTAAAAATGCATTGGACGTCCTTATTTTAAGGTTTTCGTTGCATTTTTGGTCCCTGTGGTATGTCCAAATTGCATATTTGGTCCCTGTGGTATGACCAAATTGCAAATTTAGTCCCTAAAACTTTAACGTCGTTTGGGCACAAGAGGACCAAACATGCAACGAAAACTTCAAAATAGAGACATCTAGTGCACTTTCAAAGTTTTAAGGACCAAATCTGCAATTTGACCATACCATAAAGACCAAAAATGCAATTAACTCGGGAAAATATAATAGGACCATGTCGGTTCAGATTTATTTGAATAACTGAAACGAGAATATGTTTGCTACACTTTTTAGCAATATAACATTTTACTTTCAGATGGTCTCAATGTTCACAATAAACTAAAACAAAATATTAACAACTAAGAGGCACTTTATTTTGCTTACTTAAAAATCTGAGGATTAGCTTAAGATTTAATAGATAAACCTAAGTTCATGTTTTTTTTTTTTTGTCTTTTTGTCTTTCTTTTTTCTTCACCTTTTTCTTGTCTTTTTTTTAATTCACGTTTTTTTATATATATTTTTTTTAATTCACGTTATTCACGATTTTTATAATTCGCATTTTTTTTCCGCTTTCATACGTTTTCGTTTGTTTTTATACGTTTTCGTCCGTTTTCTTCTGTTTCGTCCGTTTTCCGACGTTTCGTCCATTTTCTTACATTTTCATACGTTTTTATCCGTTTTCATATGTTTTCGTCTATTTTCTTACCTTTTTGTTCGTTTTCATATGTTTTCATCCGTTTTTTTACGTTTTCATATATTTTCGTCCGTTTTTACGTTTTCGTCCGTTTTTATACGTTTTCATCGATTTATATACGTTTTAGTCCGTTTCACACGTTTTTGTCCATTTTCATTTGTTTTTAGACGTTTTCGCCCGTTTTCTTACATTTTTTTCAATTTTCATACGTTTTCGTTTGTTTTCATACGTTTTCGTCCATTTTCATACGTTTTCATCTGTTTTTTTACGTTTTCATGTACTTTCGTTCGTTTTTATATGTTTTCGTCCGTTCTCAGACGTTTTTGTCCATTTCTATACGTTTTCATTGGTTTTCATAGGTTTATATACGTTTTTGTCCCTTTTTTTACGTTTTCGTCCATTTTTAGATGCTTTCGTTTGTTTTCATACGTTTTCATCTATTTTCAGACGATTTTATCCGTTTTCATACGTTTTTATACGCTTTTCATTCGTTTTTATACGTTTTTGTCCATTTTCATACGTTTTCGTCCATTTTTTGCAGTTTTTATACGTTTTCGTCTATTTTCATACGTTTTCATGCTTATTATTAAACTTTATTATATTACATGTCTAATATCAATTGTGATATTATATAAAAAAAGCTATTGTCTAAGATCACTTGTGAAATTTCATAAACAAACAAGTATGTTTTTTAAACCTTTAATATCACCTGAGATATTTTATTGCTTAGTATATTTTTATATATTATCACCTATGTGTTTTCTAATATTTTTATAATTTTCAGTTACAAGATAGTTTTTGTGTCTTTTATCGCAACTGACAAGCGCATATTTTTTTTAATGCAACCAATGTTATCTCTCACTTGTGATATTATACTCTTAGTAGAAATAAAAGGGTTAAAGTCTCTTTAGGTGAATTCTTATTTTGTTAAAAAAAATATTAATTTATTGCAACACTTGTTTGATTTTGAGAATATGTCAAGTCTCTATTTTCATAGTTTGATTCCTTTTTATTCATTTTGATATTTTTAAGTGACACTTATTTATCTCTTGTGATATAACACTGTAAGGAAGATGAAAGTATTACATTCTTCATCATGTATGTGTTATCAGTTGTGATACTCAACTAAGAATGTGAAATATTACATTCATACCAAATGTAATAAGAATTTAGTATTTTACCAAGTATATATGAAAGAAATAATAATAGACATCACTTATTATATTATTGTGATAATTCATTCATTTTTCTTATTTGTGTTTTTGAAAACATTTAGGAAGATTTTTGGGTTTTATGATAATATGAAATATTAGAAAAGGTGCTTAACAGAAAACAAGAGATGTTATGATACTTTTGTTATACTTGTGGTAGATTTTTCTATTTAATGGATACATTGTGCATGTTTCGATAGGTTTTATAGCGGGATTTAAAAATATCGATGGTTGAATCAGCAAACAAAAGAAGCTATGGTTGAAGAAAGCACACATCTTTATAAACAAACTGAGGAAGCTCAAACACCTGCGATATCACACATGATATCACAAGTGATATCACATTATATCATAGGTGATATCACTAGTGATATCACAAGTGATATAAACTATGATATCACACATGCTATCACCGGTAATATCACACATGATATCACTGGTGTTATCATACATGATATCACGTGTGATATCATGTGGTATTACAAGTGAGGTGATATCACCTGTGATATCATGTGTGATATCACAGGTGTTTGAGCTTTCTCGGTTTGTTTATAAAGATGTGTGCTTTCTTCAACCATAGCTTACTTATTCTGATTCAACCATAGATATTTTCAAATCCCGCTATAAAATCTATTGAAACATGCACAATGTATCTATTAAATATAAAAATCCACCACAAGTCTAACAAAAGTATCATAACATCTCTTGTTTTCAGTTGAACAACTTTTTTAATATTTCATAATATCATAAAACACAAATCTTCCTATATATTTTAAAAAACACAAATAACAAAAAAGAACAAAATCATCAGAATCATCACATTCTTAGTTGAGTATCACAACTGATAACACATACATGATGAAGAATATAATACTCTTCATCTTCTAACGATGTTATATCACAATAGATAAATAAGTGTCACTTACAAATATCAAAATGAAAACATTTGAAAACAAACAAAAACGTATAAAATCAAATGAAAAACGTATGAAAACGGACAAAAACGTATGAAAATGGACAAAAATGTCTAAAAACGGACAAAAACGTATAAAACGGATGAAAACGTATTAAAATGGACGAAAACGTATAAAAATAGACTAAAACATCTGAAAACAGATGAAAACGTCTAAAAATGGATGAAAACGTAAAAACGGACGTAACGTATGAATGAAAACGATATAAACGAACGAAAGTACATGAAAACGTAAAAATATAGACGAAACGTCTAAAATGGAAAAAAACATGAAAACCTAAAAAACCGGAAACGTATGAAAATGGACAAAACGTATGACGAAATCGTATGAAAACGTAAGAAAACGGACGAAAACGTCTAAAAATGAAAGAAAACGTAAAAAACGAACGAAAACATATGAAAATGGACGAAATCGTAAATAAACCTATGAAAACGGATTAAAACGTATAAAACGGACGAAAAAACATGAAAACGTAAAAAATGGGACGAAAACGTATGAAAATGGACAAAAACATATGAAAATGGACGAAAACGTATGAAAACGGACGAAAATGGAGGAAAACGTTGGAAAATGGACGAAATAGATGAAAATGGACGAAAATATATGAAAACGGACGAAAACGTATGAAAGCGAAGAAAAAAACGCGAATGAAAAAAACGTGAATAACGCGAATTAAAAAAAACGTTAACTTATATAAAAACGTGAATTAATAAAAAAGACAAAAAAAAAGGTGAATAAAAAAGAAAGACAAAAAGATAAGAAAAAAAACATGGACTTAGGTTTAAGTATTATATCTTAGGTTAATCCTCACCATTAGATTAAACTAGATGGATGGTGGGGATTTGTTTATTGGTAAACACCAAAATAAAGGTAAACAAAAGAAAATTCATCTAACAACTAAATATGTTAGCTTGGTTAAATAATCTAGTGTGCTGTTTGGTGTGAGGGATTTGACCGGTTTAGGTTGAAATAATCTTAAATTAATGTTTGGTAGTGACTTTTGGTCAGACACAAGAGTAATCACATACAAGGCTGTCAAGATCGCGTGTAAACTCGTATGATCATACGAGTTTACGTGTTTACTAGCTAAAACCGTGTAGGATCGTGGTAGAATCGCTTATGTGGTAGGATCGTAAGTAAGATCGTAGGATCTCACGTAATATCGTAGGATCGTCACGCGATCCGAGTTTATTTTTATTTTTTTTTAACTTTTTCTATCTTTTAAGTCCACCTCACTTGCTTAGGCCAAAAAACAAACTTGTGTTTTACTAATGTCTAATAAGTAAACCACTGTTGTTTCATTTTCTAAATAGATTATAGTTTATACATAGTTTTCTACTTTCTAAATATATTATAGTCCAAAAGTGTTTAATAATTCAATTTATTTTACTTTATTGCGATCAAACTAGGGTAAAAGCCATAAAATAACAACGTACTTTCTAAAATTTACCGAGTTGAAACACATATTTTTTTGTTAACATATACACCCATGTACTTTCAAATTTCGTTCTGACTTTACCCATATTGTAATAAAATAATATTATTTAATATAATATTATATTAATATAAATCGGTCATATGGGTGAAGTCGGAACAAAAATCGAAAGTACGTGGGTGTATATGTTAATAAAAAAAATATGTGTTTCAACTCGGTAAATTTTAAAAAGTACGTTGTTATTTTATGGCTTTTACCCATTAAACTAATCAAAGTGTATGTTTTGGAATGCCACTAATGATATGTTTGTTTCTTTGAAATCATGTAGATAGCTCGTATATTTTGAGACATTTAGGACTCATGTCATGTTATATTATTTCGCTAAATCGTTAATTTAACGATTGAAACTTGATTTTTTTGTGTTTTATTATTACTTTTGTGTTTTCTTTGTCATTTTCAAGAGAATATTATACGAATTTATTTTTGACGTTGAGTAGAAATGTAAAATATTTTGACTCGTTTATCATTTGTTTACAAGCTATGACAAATTGGTAGGATCGTAGAATCGCGATCCGATCCTACGATCTTGATTTTGCAAAGACAAAAACGATCCCACATAAGATCGCGATCTTAACAGCCTTGATCACATATTCTATTTATTTATTTTTATGTCTTTTTGTCTTTTTTTCAAAATAGCACATATTCTTTTATTTATTTATTTATTTTTCTCTTTTTCTTAAATTGTATTTTTAAATAATATATTTTGATCTAATTTATTAATAAAAAAAATACAATTTTAATATCATTTAATAGTTTTCTTTCTTCTAATCCAAATTCAAATTCAAATCCAAATCCTAAACCATTTACGAACCAAATGGGTCCTAAAATTATTGAATTGAAAGTTAAAGAAGTGCATTTGAAACTGTGACACACATAACACATTTACCACATTACATGTAACGCTGTAAGCTCAAACTAAGAGCATGGAGTATCACAACGAGAGAGGCTCGCCACTTCTATGTGCCAGCCTCGCCACCCCTCGCCATCATATCAAGTTGGCTCGCCACTTGCCCACTCGTCACTCCCACGACACAAATAAAGACAAAACAAATTTTGAAAAAACTATCCGTTGATGCAAAGGTTAGTTTTATTTATTATTTTTTTTGTTTTCAAATTTAAATATTACCCCACCCACTCTATAAAAAATACCCATATTTTACACAAAAATTCACACTTCTCTTTCAAAAATATATTATCTTCACCAGCTCAATCCACAACAAAAAATGTCTCAAGATCCAAACGAGATGTCGTTTATGAATCTTCTCAACTTGTCTTCGTCAAACCCGTCCACCCCATCGTCCCAAAGTTCAAACTCTTCTTCGCACATCGGATTTCAAGCTTATAAATATACAAGACAATCACAACAGCAATTCTATCCATCACGACCATCACAACCGCAATTCTATCAATCACAAACGTAATTCTATCCATCACAACCATCACAACCGCAATTCTACCCTTCACAACAACATTACTTTGAATCACAATAAATGATGCCACAATTCAAAGTACCTCAACCACCACCAACCGAAACACGTGAACAACGTCGTCAAGGAAAAAAACCGGCCAAAGCGCCAAAGAAAAAAACCAAGGCCGTGGTGAATTTGGACGCGGACAACGAGGAGGAGGAGGAAGAAGAGTGTCGAACCACAATTCGTTGGTCAAGCGAGGAAGAAAAATTTTTAGCCGAGTGTTGGGTTGAGGTTTCCCAAAACGCCGCTATCGGTAATGACCGACTAAGCGATGCGTTTTGGACTCAGATTTGGGAGGACAGCAACAATCGTAGTTCAGGGCCTACTCGTACCAAAAATATGGTCACGGGTAAATGGAGTCGGATAAACGGTGATTGCCAAAAGTTCAACGGTTTTTACAAGCATTTGCAGCGTAAATCCAGGGAAAATGATGCTGATCATATTGAGAATGCAAGACTTGCTTTTAAGGCTCAATCAAGGAAACAATTTAATATGGTGTCGGCGTGGAAGGTTTTGAAACAATATCCCAAATGGGACGCGTCGGACGTGATCGATGAAGATAATCTCGCCGAACTATTCGGCCCTGATCCAAGAGCTCGTCCCGCAGGGAAGCCTCGACCGGCAAAAAAATCAAAATCAGTGGAGTCGTCAACGAGCACCGGGGGGAGTCAATCGGATGCTATAGTGGAAGCTTTACGTCAAGATTATAAACGTAAAGTAGACAAATCCGAAGAAGTGTACGAGGCGAGGATAGCGAAAGAAAATGGACTTTTAGAGTGTCGATAATTGGAGTTTCTCATGCTTGATACTGAGGGGTTGCCGGAGCCAAAAAAATCAATCATAAAAAAGAAACAAGACCAAATAATAGCAAAATACAACATGTAAAACGAGAAAAATGTTGTATTTTTTAAGTTTCGTATGTTTTTTATTTATCGTATGTTTTTTATTAGGGTTAATTGCATAAAAATGCATCATACTTGCCACTTTTTGTCATTGTGTGTAGCGAACTATTTTTTTTATCATTGTGACACCAACCTTTTTGGAGCGTGCTATTGTATGTATTTTGTGACCATTTTACCCTTAATTTTTTCAAAATTTGAAGGGTAAAATGGTCATTTTACATGAAAAAATAGTCACAAAATACATACAATAGCACGATTTGAAAAGGTTGGTGTCACAATGATAAAAAAAATAGTTCGCTACATACAATGACAAAAGTGACAAGTATGATGCATTTTTATGCAATTAACCCTTTTTATTATTCGCATGTTTTTCCGTATTGTAGTTTTTTTTATCCCTTATTGTAATTTTATTTAAATGAAATGAATTTTATTGTGTTTGAAAAATACGGAAAAGAAATAAAATGAGGGTGGGTGGGGCTCAAGTGAAAATGTTTGGGTTAGTTGTGAATTGAGGGTATTTTTAAGTGGGTGTCTTAAAGTTTGCTCTAATACCTTACACACTAAAGTTACTTTAATAAAACCTAAATATTACTACGTCCAGAAAAGACGAACCCTTCTTGAATAATTGCACATCCTTCATCGTCTTCATTAACTCTGACTTTAATGTTCAGTGAGACCTTTTTTTTTTTTCTTTTTTTTTTCCCCTCAATTTACATGTAGCAAACAACAAACAATTATTAAACTATTGAATTATGTGGAATAAAACTACCTCACCTAGCCAACCCATATATGGCACATGCCAAAGAAATACCACATGATCGTTTTTTCATTGAAAATGTGATTTTTTCATTGAGAATGTGATTACGGTATTACATTAAGAGTTACCTAAGACTCAAAAGAACTAGCATACATAGCTCATACAACATACACAAAGGGTGTTAAAACATATATCATATGTTATACGTCGTGGTTCAGGGGGCTCGTGATCTAAGCATGCTTGACTACATATGTGTGTGGTGCAAGGAACTGGATCAAAGTCAAAAGCGTAAGATCTAAAATTATCACCTGTTTGGCAACGACAAAAAAATTAAATTAAAATATAAATAAATATATGAATTTATACACAATGTGTCTTTTCCGTGTTTTGAGAAAAAAAAATGATACTCAATTTAACTTTACCATAATAATTGCAAAGTTCATCTGGTATAGAAATCACGTTCATTGATTTGGAGAACAATATGTAAAGGAAGATAAAACACATGATATTCTTCTTCATTGCAAACTTATATCTTTTGGATAACTTTATATATTTTATGATGTTTCTTTAAAGTTTAAAGACTGGTATTTATAATTTGTTTACATATGACTAGTATTGATAAATATTTATATTAATATTATATTATGTCATCTTATGTTATATAATATTATATTTTATCATATCTTATTATAGTAAAAGTATCTCATATTACAATATTTATATTCATTATGTTTGATAGTTAAGCTAATGAATCGAATAAAGTTTATTACGCCATGGCAGAGAAATATATCAATGGAAAATTATAAATTTATAAATTAAAATGGTAAATTATCTCTATCTCTACTAATTATATTGCATGCACATGTATTTTTTAAACTTAAAATGCTTAAAAATTTTGAGTAAGGTTTAAACCTTATAATTCCCTCGATTAAAAACGGTAATAACATCTACCACTAAATTAATATTTTAAATATTGTTTAATCCTCAAATTTTTTATTATCTTTCATTTATAACCAATAAACTATTTTCTCGCAATGACTAAAAATTGAAACTGTAAGTGTTGCATCAAAAGTCACACCAAAACTACAAGTTCACAAGTGTTTACATATGGTATGTAAATCCGTTTAAGAGATGGGATGAGAATAGTTTTATTGTTTGGTTTCCCGTGTAGAACACCTAGGACTACAAATTGAACCTGTAAGTGTTGCATCAAGAGTCACACCAGAACTACAAGTTCACAAGTGTTTGCGTACGGTATGTAAATCCGTTTAAGAGATGGGATGAGAATAGTTTTATTGTTTGGTTTCTTATGTAGAACGGCAAGGACCCGATGAGAATGATGAAGATCAAAAATATCGAATAGCACTTAAAAAGGAACCATACGAGACTGTTGTGAATCAATATTTGCGCAAGTATGTGAAACTTATGAAGTTGTGTGTGAAGCTTTCTATTTATAAAGAGGCAGAAAAGGTTTAGAGATAAACCCTTAAAGAGATGATCAACGGCTGTGGATGAGCCATGTGTTGATCATCTAGAGAGTAGGCAAGGAAGACAGGTGGACTCTCTTCCTTGGCTCATACAGGAGAGTGCTATCTCGTGCGTCCCCACTGTACAATTTCAGATGGTACATCTTTAACCATTAGTGACAGTTGGGGGTCGTGGTACTATGCGTTAAGTACGATCTGATAAGTTATGCCAGGTCGGTTGTGGGTTGGGACTATAGTCGGGCCGCTATCAAGTTTTTATTGATGAGCCTTGATAATAGGTTTGATTTGTGCGTACATTTAGTAGGCTTGGGCCACTATAATTAATACTCTATCAATAAGTATAATAATTTACTGTTATACATCGTCGTTGTGCACCAAGATTCGTTGAGTATTTAAGCGAATATTAAATTATATTATGATCTAAATTGAAAGGTGAATGTTGAAGTATGGAATCAATTTATCTAAATTTTACCTTACCTTATCGTTGTTATTGTTGATGTTGTAGTCATCGTTTATGTTACCGTTGCATAATTTTGTAGGTAAATCATTTTTTTATGCATTACACAGTCACACATGTTAAATAGCACAAAGTACAAACAATATATTTGAACTCACAAAATATTCTCTACAACACAAGTGGGCTAATCATACGGTATGAATCCATTGCCAATAGTCAATAGTCATTTGCAATGATTCTTACCATATCATAAATGCTCCATGAAAATTGAACTTGCAACGGAAGGAAAAAAGTTGCAACGATTTTCCAGGTGAAGAATTCTTTTTTGCAAATTAGCAATCATTTTTGCAACTTATCATATTCTTGCAGTTTTCTTACGAAAAAGCTACATTTATAAAAAACAACATCAAATTTTCTTTCTCTAATATATGAAACTAAATATTTTTAGACGCACAATTGAAACCCAAATCAACAATTAAACGAACAATCAATAATCATATTACATAGCCTATCAAACAATGTACCACTTCTACACCAAAAGTATATGATACTATTACACACAAAGTGTATCAAACTAAATTCTACCAAGGGGCAAAGGCACCACTTATTAACAAAATATGTATAATCCACCAAAGTGAACCAAATCCACTCTAATATACTACTTCTTAACAAAATGTGTATGAAGCATACCATAAGCAACGATGCTTATGCGGAATGGAGAGTGGGAGGTTGATCCTTCAATTGCGTCAACACCTTGGCGAGCTACTCATTCGCTTCTTTCATAATTTCTTTCTTGAATGTCTCAATTTTTTTTTCATTAAGCTTTCTATCTTTTTCTATAGCTTCCTCAAAAATCTCACCATCTTTTTCTCTCGCCTGCTTCAAGTTCTTCACCGATATTCTCTAGTACTTAAACCTACAAAAGTCATACTTAAACAAATCACAACACATTTAAATGTATAAATGCCTAATATAAAATAATTAAAAAGACAACATGACAAAGAGAATTGCTGCTGCAAATCTAATACTCCTATAATAAAAGCTTAAACTTTTGACCCAGGGATGGCTGCACATGTTAGATCCGATTCCAATTTGTGAATTACCCTCTTATGTCAAATCTGAAAAGAACCTATTCCTATTCGTCGTAAACAAAAGGCATATTAAACAAAGGTCGGATGAGGTGGCTTCTTGTCTCTTTCTTTGAGATACGATAACAGAAAATAGGGAGTTGGAAAAGCTGCTAAGGGACCCACCAACACAGGTATTTCAAGAGGTGCAGGAGCGTAAAGCCACTCTACTATCAACTTGGACCCAAGGGGCCTAAGTCTATTAAATATTTCCAATTACATACCGTATTTAATAGTAGATTTTAGTTAATTAACGCGTCTAACAGATTAATTAACGACCACTAAGCGATACATGAATTATTAACTAATACAAATAACATATTTAATATAAATATATTAAATACATTATAAATTGCAAAACCTCGGTGTATACGTGTGTGACTCAGGCTCATGTATTTCTAACCGTATAATTATTTAGTATAATATGAGCACTTCCCAATAATTTAAGCAAACTAAGTTAATTTATATTTCATGATTTAAATTTTAAGAAAAGACATGAACTCTTTATAAGAATCATGTATTTCAAAAATTATAAACCATGTGATTAAAAAGTTTAAAAAAAAACCATGTAGCTTTGCTATTCAAATTATAAAGTTTAGTAAAGCGTGTGATAAAAAGTCATGTGTTATTACTTTTTGAGTTTTCATTCAAAGTTTGGTAAACCATGTGATAAAAAGTTTCAATTCAAATAATTAACCGTGTAGTTGTTTTAACACAAAAAGACTTGTGAATCAAAAGTACCTAATTCTTAATAACATAAACCCTAAATCTTAGTTTTCACAAAATTGATGTTTCTGGGAGTGATCTAAGCCTAGATACGATCAATTAAACATGTAAACAACAACACACAACTACCCTTTTAGCGAGAAACTTTCCCAAATAACAAATCCCAAATTACGCTTAAGAACCCTAATTTTGAAAATGTTCAATTCGTGTTTTCGGGTGGATTTGTTTGATAAAAATGGAGTAAGAGTGATTATATAAACGTTTTGACACAATCATTTTAACAAATAACATCCAAATGATGATTTTGTGTTCATAGCTTACGCGTAGAACACAAAAATCAATCAAACACCAAATTTAACCGTTGAATCTTGAAACAATTCAAAACCATTGTTTGAAATACCATAAAGATTGATTAAACACTTACAAATTGAAGGTTTATAACACGGACTTGAAGAAGGATTCTTAGGCGTAGGATATGGTGGTTGGAATAATAAATGATATGAATTTAATGTATTTTGAAAATTTTGGTGAAGTTTTATTAAAAAATACTTTGAGCATTTGACACTTTCAGTCCCTCCACCTTAACCATTTTCGTCCAACTCCCATAACTTCCATTTTGGTTACCAAAAGTATGATTTATGGAAAGAAACTTGATGAAACTCCCCCTCGACTTAAGAAATAATGAAATTTTATAAATTTGAGACCGGGGAGTGTCAGTATACCAGAAATGTGACCACCATTATCAAAGAAACAACTGGGATGAGGTAACGTGCAAGTACAAGGTTTTATGAAACCGAAAAATATTTACTTTCTCCCCCTCAACACTTGACCGAGAAAATAATGAATTTTGAAAGAGTGAAGTGTTGACGGAAGAATTGTACTTGCTATGTTAAAAAAAATATAGATAGAAGAATATTTTTGTTGTTTTATCAGATTTTATAGTTTTGTATTTTGTTTTTGAAAATATTCACAAAAGATGTTTTGGTGTTTGACTGGTTTTAAGAACGTTTTAAAAGTTCATCCAGTTCCTCTCGAGTCAAACACCGCATACCAATCCGGTGGACCAACTCATTAAACCTAGCAGGAATTAAGGCTTTGGTGAGAAGATCTGCCAGTTGGTATTCAGTACCCACAAAGTATAATTCAACGGTACCCTTTTCCACGTGCTCCTTGATGAAATGATATCGAAGATCGATGTGCTTTGATTTTGAGTGTTGAACAGATTGCACGAGATCGCAATAGCACTTCGATTGTCGCAATACATCGGGATTCTGTCAAATATGTAACCATAGTCTTTGAGTTGTGTTCTCATCCAAATGACTTGAGTACAACACGCCGACATGGCTACATATTCTGCTTTTGTTGAGGACAGCGATGTACAATCCTGCTTCTTCGATTTCCATGACACCAGTTTATCACCAAGAAATTGTAAGGCTCCTGAAGTACTTTTCCGAGAATCTAAGCAACCTGCGTGATCAGCGTCTGAAAAAGCTATTAGTTCAAAACCAGAATCCTTCGGGTACCAGATCCCCAAGTTAATGGTTCCCTTAATGTATCAGAGGATTCTTTTAGCCTCTGAGAGGTGGGTTTCAGTTGGTCTTGACTGATAACGGGAGCAAAGATATACGGCAAAAACAATATCAGGCCTGCTTGCTGTTAGATACATGAGAGACCCAATAATACCTCGGTATTTGGTAGGTTCAACCAATTTCCCATGCAAATCAGCGTCTAGTTTCTTGGTATGTGCCATTGGGGTGGCATAGGTATCACAACTTGTCATTCAATGTTTGTTTAAAATTTCAAGGGCATATTTGGACTGACTTAGGAAAATACCACGGGGTGATTGATGAACTTGCAATCCAAGAAAGAATGTAAGTTCACCCATCATGGACATTTCAAAATGTTTTTTCATTAGTTTGGAAAAAGCGTTTGAGTACTGTAGATGTGTTGACCCAAAAATTATGTCATACACATAAATTTGAACGATTAAAATGTGTGCCCCGTGATATTGTATGAAAAGTGTAGGGTCGACTGAACCTTTGACGGAATTATTAGCGATCAGAAAGGATGATAACTTATCATACCACGCCCGAGGGGCTTGTTTGAGACCGTAGAGAGTAGACATGATTAGGGAACTCTGGATCAACGAATACTTCTGGCTGGCTAACATAAACCGTTTCTTCCAGTTGTCCATTGAGAAAAGCAGTTTTGACATCCATCTGAAAGACCGTGATGTTCATGTGAGTGCAAACGCCGAAAAATCCGTCTGACCTCAAGACGAGCAACTGGAGCGAATGATTTTTCAAAGTCAATACCCTCTTCCTGTCTATAACCCTTAGCCACCAGACGTGACTTATTTCGATTCACGGTTCCTTCAGCATCCAATTTATTTTTCCAAATCCATTTGAGACCAATGACGAAGACCCTGTTGGTCTTTCAACCAATTCCCATACTTCAAGACGTTTAAACTGATTGATTTCTTCTTGCATGGATTCAATCCAGTTGTCTTTGGTCATTGCATCTTTAATGTTTTAGGTTCAGATTGGCAGACAGTGAGTGCATAAATGCAATGTTCACCGTCTGTGTAAAGACGTTGTCTAGTTACGACTGGTTGATTCGGGTTACCAATAATGTTCTCAACAGATGGTCTTTCGTCCAACGATGTGTGGAAGGTTGATGTTGATATACATTCTGCAGATTGGGAGGATTCAAATGGCTTGTGGATGATTTCGCAACATCAGATGTGGCAGTTTCATTAGCAAACGGATTGAAGAATGCATTTGGATTTGAAAGTGAAAAAAGATGAGTTTTTATGCGTATGAAAGTTTTGAAACCGAGAACTTTACGTGTAACACAAATACTTCAAAAACAAAACTTTTTCACCCAACTATTTGGCGATTGATACCACTGTTAGGTTCCCATATTTGTAACACAAGCATCAATATGAAGAAGTATAGATAAGATAGATCGGTTGAACACTTAACCCAAAACACACGAATGATATAAGAAAGGTTATGCGTAGGAGATGAAATAAAATGAACAACCAACCTTCTAAGGAAGGTTTACAAGATTCTTTATAGGAGGGAACTAGGGTAACACACCAAGTTCCCATCCTTTACTTATTGGGCTTTGGATAGGCTCATGGGCTTTCTACATGAGCCTAGCCTTGATTACTAACATAAAAGCCATAATTAAGCTAACTATTACATATTAATTACTAACACTTTAATTCTAGTTTAGGAGTGATTCCAACAAAACGTTGCCATTGCAGTGTTAGGTGAGTCTTGCAGATCTTGAGTGTTCCTGTTCCTTTGTCGTGCCTCTATGCCTCCTGTATGTTGTTTATGCTTCCAGTTTCTTTGATGTTATATGTCGATGTTGCATGGGTGTTGGGTTTTGGCATGTTTTTCGCTTTTTTTAAGTGTTTTTTTGCCTTTACGATGCTTTTCTTTGTTGTTATTGTTTGTGTTTATGTATGTGCTGTGCTTATTTCTAGTTTTTATCTCTTTTTTCAAGTTGTTGCTAACTTTTGTATGGTTTTTTTTTTTTTTATCAATTTCCAAAAGCTTTGATACGGATGTTCCATGGAAATACCCCTTTATGAAAGACAAAAGACACTACATAACTTTATTGCATTGGAAAAGACTATACTATGACCATGTTTTGGACCCCCGTTTAGTGGCTTATTTCAACGTAAGGGTTCATATTTGTTCTATTCTGCATGTTGGATGTGCTTTGAGTTCCTTTGATGCTATATGGTGTGGAAAAACTAAGGTTGTCCGGAACTTGGCATGGCAACCTATTTCGGTTGCAGCCATGCGTCTTATGCCTTCTGAGCCTGTTTTTCACTGGCTATCCGTAGGTGTGTATGGTATACTTGTCAAGGCAGTGATGAATTCTTTCTGGACAATATCTTGGCGAGGTAACCACAGCGCAGTTGTGGCTGCAGCCATGCCAGATCTGAGCCTCTCTCTACGTTATTTATAAACTTTGTGTTATGACAGATTTTACTATGGGCACGAACAGGTGAAGACGTTGTTTCGGCATGGCTGAATTATTCATTGCGGTCTGATTTCAAAAAGGTATCATCGTTCATCTAATATGGATAATCTATATGTTCATTCTAAGTGAAGATGGTCATGGTATTTTATTGCAATTGTTAATAGTATACATAATTGGATTTTGCTTATTGTGTGTTCAAACGTTGTAGGAACTTTTGGTTGTCGACTACACGTTGTATGCCTGAATTTTACGCTCCTATCAGTTTGGAGTTGTCGGTTTCCACATTGAGTGCGATCCAGCTAAGTATTCATGTCATCGATTGGAATCTTTCCACCTGGTAGCATATTCCAATTATCATTTACTAATATTGATACGGGATGTTCATGATACTGGCCTGGTCTCATCTTCCCCTCGAATTCCTTTCGTTGTTACAACGGTCTTGCAATCGTCGGTGCAGACCTTTGCACAAAGATTTTGAAACAGAAAAGGAATTTGAGGAGGCGATTAGACAAATCTGATTATCCTGAACATCATGTGTCAACGTTATCGACTGATGATTGCGATATACTTCCAAGTGAAAAGATTCGAATCGATGACATGACAATATTTAGATCCTGGAAGCAAAAACATTCAGAGAAAACAAATTTTCCGAGCAACGCGTAGGCGGACCAAAGGGTTTCTGAGCCGCTATTTTTACGCCTTAATGGGAAATCAGTATGAAATTGCATCACCAGGTTTGTAAGCATGGTGTGTGACATGGTTTTAGTATGACCGTTGTGTGTACTTATGTGCAAATGATCCAATACGCATACTTTTTTCTTTTGTACTGTGAGTTTTTTTTGCCATTAGCAGTTTGATGGCTTTGGTTGTTTTGTGTGCTTATCAGGTTGTTGCATGGATACTGATGGGCCAGCGGTTAGTTTATACGGGCTATGGAAAAAAATAGGTTGTCCGGAACTTGCCATCGCAGCCTACTTACTCTGCATCCATGGTGGATGTACCTTGCTTTTCCGGTTTAGTCTCCCTGTTACCCTAATGTTATTGGGCTTGGTTTGATAAAATTTTGTTGGCATCAGTACTGGAAAGGCAAGGATGAGTTTATATGGGTTCAGGAAAACAAGAGGTTGTCCGGAACTTGGCACGGCAGCCTATTCGGTTTGCAGCCATGTTGGATGTACCCTGTTTTTCCGGGTTGCTTCCCTGTCTGAGCCTGCTATTTTAAAGGCCTTAATGAGTAATAAATATCAAATTCCATCATCAAGTTTGTGATTTGGATCTTTTGACGTTCAATCTTATCCTCATCGATTGGA
Organism: Chrysanthemum makinoi; assembly: GCA_910596185.1. Taxonomy (NCBI): domain Eukaryota; kingdom Viridiplantae; phylum Streptophyta; class Magnoliopsida; order Asterales; family Asteraceae; genus Chrysanthemum; species Chrysanthemum makinoi. The sequence continues at coordinate 160,535,036 of OU343224.1, forward strand.
ATCTTTCCACTCGGTAGAATATTTCAATTTTCATTTGCTGATATTGATACGGGAGATTAACGGTAGTGAACTTTTCTCATCTTCACCTCCATTTCCTTTCGTTGTCACAAAAGTCTAGCAGTACGTCTTGTCCAGACCTTTGCACAAAGATTATTGAAACAACAAAAGGAATTTGAGGTGGAGATTAGACGGGTTCCACTACCCTGAACATCACATGTCAATATCATCGACTAATGATTGGGATATATTTCCAAGTGGAAAGATTCGACTCGATGACACGACAATATTTAGATATGGAACAAAAGGATGCTTTACAAAGAACAAATTTTCCGGAGAAGGACGTTTTTCTAAGCCTATTTTTTACAGCCCTTTTGTTTCTGCCTGTGGTTTATTTATAAAGGCAATGATGAACATGTTCTGGACAGCATCTTGGCGAGGTAACAACAGCGTAGCTGTCATTGCAGCCATGCCAGATCTGAACCTTACTTTATATTACTTTTGTACTTTCTGTCATTCCAGGTTTTGAAAAGGCTGTGCTGAGTATCAAGACTTATAAAACTAGCTTTTCTATGTTATGTGATTTCCATACGTATTCTTCCGAGACACAGCGGGATTGTTATCCGTTTTGCAAATAAGTCTGAAAGAAATATGTGTATATAAGAATGTAGGCAAACTTTTAAGCTTTGTATCATTAATATGTATAAAAATCAGCGTTACAGTTGTCAGAACATATCATTAATTTTGTTATGTTTTAATTCATTAACGTTTCAACCCATTATGTTTCGATTCTCAAATGTTCACGGTGCGGAAATTCCCGCCCGGAGTGCGGGTATCGAACACTTGTTTTGTTTAAATGCACGCTTTACTTGTTAAATTTGGAGTTCTATAATTTAAAATTATTCTGTTTTGAATTGTTCTGATCTTGAGACTTCATCATATACATCCACTATAAGTAAGATATACACATTATTAGATGTTTGCATTTGAGAAAACATCTGCACTAGCTAATACGTTAGAGAGTTTGGTTCAATATATATAGATCAAAGAAAAAACTAAAGATCAAATAAATCATTCTCCACCCTCATTTTTCAACAAAACAATAAAATAAACTTTCACCTTCATTTTTAAAAACTAAATATCTCACAAACCATTGATCGCTAAACGAAATTAATTATACCATCACGACAAGCATAAAATTAACTTTAATTTGATATCGCACATCATATACTTTCGACGAACTTTTTTTTCTGACTTTTTTGTGGGTTTAGGGTTTATGGTTAGGGTTTAGGTGTTTAGGGTTTAGGGGTTTGACTTTTTTTGGTTAAGCTTTTTAGGGGTTAAAGGTTTAGGTTTCTTACGGTTTACCGGATAGGGTTTAGGTTTGTTTGGTTTAGCGGTTAGAGTTTTAGGGGTTTAGGGTTTTTAGGAGTTTAAGGTTTTAGAGGTTTAAGGGTTTAGGGTTTAGGGTTTTTAGGGTTTAGGGTTTTTAGCGTTTAGGGGTTAGGGTTTTTAGGGTTTAGGGGTTGTGTTAACACAAAAGAGTATTTTTAAAATTTTCATTTATTGTATAATATATCGAAACCCGAAAAAACGAAAAAATAAGTTCGTCGAAGTATACAATATTGGATCTCTATAGAAAGATAATTTTATACTTGTCGTAATTGTATAATTAGTTTTATCTAATTATTAACGGTTTGTGAGATATTTAATTTTTAAATATAAGAGTGAAAGTAAATTTAATTAATTTGATAAAAATGAATGGTTGATATTGATCAATTTAATCTTTAATTTTTATGTGATCTTTATTGATCTCACCCCATATGTTAGATTAACATCTGAAGTACAACTTAATGTCAAGCTCAACTTATTTTCAAGCCTAACTTTTTTGGCATTATGTCATTGTTTGGTTTTGTTTCTTTGTGCTTCTAGCTAGATACCAACCATAACTTCACATTTGTTGATTGAAGTTGGTAGCTTTTTTATAACGAAAAAGAGTTGTTATACATATATATAACTACAAACTCACATTTTAAAGTGATATCTAGATCATTTATATTGGAGAAAAAAGTTTGGAAGATTATCCGGAATCAACCATGAGTTGCGAGATTAAATAATTAGTCGAGTCATGTGAAACATTTTTTTTTCCAGCTTAGAGATTTTGTGCCCCATAATCATAATTTGAATAGGAATTTAGATAAATGATGTCCATTCTTGTTTATGTAAAGGTATTGTGAACTGAAACTTTAAACGACAAAATATGGACTAAGAAAGTGGATGATGTATGTGATTGCGTGGTCTGTAGGACAAATTAAGAGGAGATGTCACTTTTTATAAAACGAGGACGGTAGTTAGCCGCACTTCGTTGCGGGTATATGTAAAAATGTTTTTAGTCAATTATAGATTTATTTGACAGCTTTTAGTTTTCATTCTCTAAATTAAGAAACGAATCGGAAAACATACAAAAGATTTTGCAATTAAAAAAAAGAAAAGTTGCTAAATTTTAATATTTTCCAAATTTTCATTATCTCACAATTGGTTAAAAAGGTTAAAAACATTTTGCATCTTGTTAAATTTTGTAGCAACATCTTATTAGTATAAACAAGTGTTTAATACCCTCCGCTCCGCGGTGGGAGTTTTCCGATACCGTGCTTTGTGGTTGTTAATTGCGATACTTTTATACCACAGTCCAGCAAATTAAATCATTATACCACAGTCCATGAAGCTACCACAGTCCAGCAAGTTAAAAACATGTACTTTGAAATTTCACTGAAAATCTCACTTTTATACCACAGTCCAGTAAATTAAATCATTATAAGCACTTGTTAATTTATAAATAACCGAAAAAAAGAACCCATAGAACCCAGTTACACATGTTTGTGATTGCTACAAATTATTCATTTACAGCCTACACCATCAAGCTCTAAGCATTCACACATAACTCTTGCAACTTCATGAAATAAACATGCTGATTATGCTTTTGATTACCGTGGCAAGTAGCATCCACAATATTACACAGATTAAATTATTTTATAGCTCAACATCTGGTAGAACAAAGTTAGAAAACCGCATTTTATTACTCTTGATCAGCAAAGGCTGCATTTAAGCACAGCACGCTCCATTTGAAAGAAAGTATATCTGTAACACGATATATCTATGTTAAAAAACTAAAATACTTTATCATAGATATCTTGAGACATGTTAATTTATCAAATTTAGAGCAAAAGCATATATCAAATATTGATGCTCACCCATTTTAACCCCGCTTCAGCCCCCAAACGCACACGTTTCAGCCCCATTTCAGCCCTATCTTCAGCATCCAAACCCACCCATTTCATCCTTAATCTCAACACCCAAACGACCCTATTTTAGCCCCCATTTATAACCCAAACTTACCCATTCCAAAAGCTTGTATTGGCCTCGCATTAGAACATATTGCAACAGCAGCAATTTGGCCGTCTCTTCAATTTCTCCCTGCCATGATAAGTATAATATAGTTGATATTTCTTGTAAGTTAGAACAAAAAAAAGTGTCATAAGCTGTTGTGAAAGCGATATTAAGACTTACGACTATTTCCTCTTAAGTACACCCTCTTTAAATCTCTTTAGCAGATCCTTACAACCGTGCTGCATAAAAACAACTCATAACATGAAGCTAAAAAATTGCATGTACATGGAAGTTATGGCCATCAATCCAAATATGAATGACAAATTCAATCTCCAAGAAATTTCACCTATATAGCTTGACGGTGGTTCTGGATGATCATTAAGGCAAAGTGGATGACCATGACCTCAAAGTATCTCCACGGGAAATATGACCACTATTCTGTTGACCCCTGGTAATACCTATTGTATACATGAAACAATTAGTTGTATATAGCATATGGGAGATTGCTAAAACATTTACGAAACAACCATCTATATATATATATGAATTCATGATTTAACATACCCTGAATCAATAAGTTTCATCCTTAGCTGCAATTTACTTAATCTTGGCTGTAATATTTTCTAGCATCATAATATCATCATTAAGTAGCTCGTTACTTCCATCATGACCAACCGTGTCAGTTGCACCTGTATTTTTATCGTTTTTCAAACCACACAACTGTAACCTAAAAAATATATATGTATATATGTAAATACATAACCTCGACAACAGGTCAATAGGTATACCATTTTAGTGAAGCTACATATCGACATTAAAAAAAATGTTTTAAACTAATTTTGAATAAGATTTTGTTTTCTTATTCCTAAGTTTAGTGGTCACCTACTGTCGTGCCAAGGGCTGTTTGATACTGACTTCAGTGCTGCAGCAAGAAATGTATCGTAATGAGTTTGGTGCCTGGTGTCGCAACAACGCAAATGACATTAAGCAGTTGATCTTTCAATTACGCGCTAACTACCAACTCCAGAGATGGTAGCTCTCCCTCCTCTTCCTGGTCCTCGTACTCCTCTAACGACAATTCACCATAGGGAAATCGTAAGATTGTTTTTGCCTGGATCATAAAGATGATGTCTTTTACATATATTTCACAATAGCTGAAGGTTAATGTCATAAAGATGGGCGAACAGATACTGACCAAACCAACAACAGATGGAAGTTAAGAAATCAACTTGAGGTTGCAAGCATGAGCCACATCAGCGAGTATCATCACATATGCTACCCTTTTCTGAGAAATAGCATAAAATTCAGTGAGCCAAGCATATCCTAATCATGATCAGCGAATACATGTAATTGCAATTAGAAGAGCCAACCAACCTTAAGGTCTGTGATAAGCAGTTTGTATAAGCAATTTTCTACCTCGTGCTATAATCCACCATGTACAATAATGCAATAAGCACATTACGTAACGGGTCCTATAGATAAAAGGTATAAACAAATATAACATGTATTTTAGAAAATTACCAAAGAAACTTGTCTATTATCCGTCACTGCGATCTGTCTGCAAGCTCTTGCTGATGATAGCCTGCAAAATGTACACACACCACGTTATTCAAAATGAAAAAGTAAAACGATATGAGTATAGAATATGAGTAAATGTTGGCACGTATAAAAAAAAGGCCATACTACAGCCCTTTATTTCAAACTCCTTATCACAGCCTTTCAGCTTAGCAAAACACTTTTCAAGGCATGAAATTTTTCGGCAATGTGTTTCCAAGATAACGATAAACCAAAAGACCATAAATTTTCTCTTCGTTTAGTGATACCACGAAGCAGTTCGTATACATAAGACCTGATAGCTTACATTATTTTTATTTGATTGCCCATTGTTTAGTAACATCATTATAACAAAAGTTATATAATAGTAGTAAAAAACAAAAAGCCTGTCATCGGGCTCAGCAAGACAATGAACTTTTATATGTTTGAACTTAACACTGCAAGGTATGTGTCCAACATGTCTCCATACAGGAATGGCTATGGCAAGTGACCAAGGTCCACGCGTTTACCCCTGCTACTAATTAAACTTGTAAGCTGAATGTCACCTTCAGTTTGTAACCTGATGTACTCCGAGGGGGACTTATAAGGTAAGCACCAATGTCATAAAAAAGTGACTGGATTTAACACGATATAAAAAAGGTAGTTATCGTACTTGAGTAACTTGCCACAAAGCAGTAAGTGACTACCACTTTCACGGACAACATGAATGCCGGTAAATGTTGGCTGTAACCACAGTGGCGCCCCTAAAATAACAGTGTAATAATAGCGCATCAGCATAAGGCGACACGGTATATGACCGTTCTTTGAATAACAATTCAAGTGCACAACATATAACTTACTTTGTCACATACATATTACATGCGTCCTTGTCTCGATCGGGGTCGGTCTTCACCCACGTCGTCAAACTTAAAAGTCGTTGTTGGACTTCCAACCGCTGACGAAATATCCAGACCGATAGCTATACAGTATTCCCAAAAGTTCATACCACGATTCGAGTCTACAACGGTGAAAAGATAAGTTACATGGTCAGAGATACATTTGAAAAGGCAGATAGTAATAAGTTACACGCATACATATAAAACGATATATACCCAATAAAGACTCAAACATAAGGAAAACTGTTTCGATCACCTAGATTCCAACGTCGGGGTTGTCTATCACCTGCATTGAGAGAGAGAAAGGCAGTGAGCTTGTATCGGCAAACTATGGATAGTTATTGCAAAAATAAAATAAAGCTTATCTAAAACGTTTCTGTAGATTTTGTATGTTTATCAATGACTAATTCAGACTTATCACAGGTTCTTATAATCATTGAAAGCATGATAAACATATATAAGCACATCATTTTATCAACTAAACAAGAACTATATACATTATTTCAGAAGCCTTTTTTTTAACGAATCATGGATAACCTATTTTTATAAGCAATTCCTAAGACCCCCCTCAATCAACAATCAAACATATCAATAACAAAAATAACCATTGTAATGTTTACCTGAATGAGCACATCAGACGAACCAATATATCTACGTTAAAACCCAGCTAAACACAAACTAAAACTCCTGAAAAAAAAATTAAGTATAATCAAAATAAAAATATTGTTCCAAAATTATTGAAACCAAAAAATTGAACCACATACCTGCAATTATCACACCCCTCGTACCCTCGTACCGAAAAAGCTGAAGATTTGAACTTACTTAAGATTTCTGATTTGTTGCTGTAACCTTATTGCTCCAAGATTTTGAAGTCCAATGCTTTCATGATTGTATACATAAAAAAAACTTGACTTTTAATCTTAATTCAGTCCCCTGATCCGCCTAGACGTTGCTCCTGACAACTTGTTCTCTGTGAAGGTTCCTTTTGTTCCGTACCTAAATATTGTCATGTCATCGAGTCGAATCTTTCCACTTGGAAGTATACCCCAATCGTCAGTCGATGATGTTGACACGCGATGTTCAGGATAGTGAGACCCGTCTAATCGCCTCCTCAAATTCCTTTTGCTGTTTCAAGAGTCTTTGTGCAAAGGTCGCACTACGTATTGCTAGACCATTGTGACAACGAAAGGAATTCGAGGGGAAGATGAGAACAGGGCAATACCATAAACATCCCGTATTAACATTAGCAAATGAAAATTGCAATATTCTACCGAGTGGAAAGATTCCAATCGATGACAAGAATATTCAGTTGGATAAGATTCAACATGGAAAGATCCCAATCACTGACACTACTATTCAGTTGGATAAGATTCTACTACCACCGACTGCAAAAGTATGGGCAGTTCCAATCACCACGCATCAATAATAATAACGAATGCGGCTCATATATATGTATACAATAGCGATACCAGGCAACCAACATGGCTGCAGTCACACATTCGATGTGACTGCCCTGCCACGATGCGGGCCAAGGAAATGTATACGCGTTGGTTAGCATATTATCATCATCTCCTATAGATTGGTAGAAGGCTAAAATTCAAGCATACAATAGTGTTGTCAGGCAACAAACAGTGCCTGCAAGACTTGAGCCTGCGTTACAATAAACGACCCGGCAAGATACACCATTTTAAAGGTTTGAATTCTGAGCCAGTGCGCAAAGAAGACAAACCTTCTGCGCGTCAATCATAACTTCTGTGCACACAATATCGCTAACTTGTTGTATCGCAACTGCTTACAAAACGTGTTCGAAACTTTTGCATCAACACAACCTAGAAACAAAATTTCGTAATTAGTTTCGCTACTAAATTACGCAAAATATTACATAGACAAATAATAATATACCATCCTTTATTTTACTATAACTTTTCCAAAACCATTATAATACCTTAACTCAATGATATCATAAAATTTTCACATCAGCTATTAACAATACCAAGTAACGCTATTCCATTAAAATAGCAAAACATTAATATAATTGTTAGGAAATTACCATTTTAGGCGAGAGGCAGTTGCGAAGTTTGTGCTAGCCAAGATATACATATAAGGAAATCGAGATAGCCCCAAGTAATATTATTCAATTAAATATGTGAAATCTGAATTGGATCTTAATACCTGTATACGTAAAGATTGAAATTTCGTATGAAAGACCAAACATTGTGGTGGATGCATTATGGAAATCATAAGCGATGATCAGTATTCGACCAAGAAAAAGCAATCCCAGTACATCAGTAGTAGGATTAGTTTTTCTTGGCCGAATACTGGTCGCAACATCCATTGCCGAATCTTGATCAGGAAAAGTCGAGACCAACGAACTGCAAAACTGAGATCGGATCGCGGGCAAAAATACAAAATACTAAAGTTACCACTACGGGCCGAGTGCGAAAGTTGAATTGAAAGACGTGTTTTATTACCTTCCAGTGTTCTTAAGGAATCCTGAAACCGGTATATGTCTTTGTCTTCGATCTATCATTCACATTTGTCTTGAAACAGTAAGTACACATAGGCAGTATGTGTAAATAATCATATAAAGGCAAAACAATTGTTTTGTGATAAATTTACAATGTAATAGAAAATGTACCGTGGACGTTGCCAAACCTAATAGAAGATGTAGCCGTAGCGCTATTTGTGGCATACGAAAAGTAAGTGATTTATCTTCGGAAATGTTTTTACATATGGCTTCTGCGCTCGTGGCCCTGCCAAAAGCTTACCACACCACAAACTTATAACAAAGATAAATCACTTACTTTTCGTATGCCTTTTGACCCAAAAATTTTAGACACAAAATTACATTATTGACTGCAAAATATGAGGCTCAAATATGCAAGTATGGGATCGTCACGAAACTCCCGCCGTGGCTGCAACCACTTTCTGAATGTGGATGCCCCGCCATGATACGGGTCTCGGTAAACCATGTTCCAAAGGAATATAAATTCAAAAAATCATCATCGCCTATTATTGATATAAGATATAATGGAGCAGAGCATGCTCAGATAGGCTAACAATCCAAAAAGCTGGATACGTTCACCATGGCTGCAAAGCTGACGGTTTGCCATGCCAAGAAGCGAACGACCACAGCTTTGGTCGACCATTTTTAGATTCATCATAGCCCCCTATAATCAATATCATTATCATGGTAAGAATTGAAGAAAGTGGATACATCCGGCATGGCTGCAAACCTAATGATTTACCTTGCCAAGACGCGAATGATCACACCTTTAATCGACCGGTCCTACATTTATCACAACCTCCTATAATCAGTCACCGATAACCTGTGGTTACAAAATGAAAAAAAAAAAAAAAGAGAGGCAATAATCTACAAAGCCTCATTGCCACTACTTCCTTACCCAAAAGAAGACAATAGATATACCAAGAAAACACAATCGCCATTTAAAAAACGCAACAACCAATGGCTGCTAAAATAACCATTTCATCAACTTCTTCATTAACTACCAAGCCTCATATGGCGCAATGGAAAGTTAACAGCACCTAGAGAGCAACGATCTGCACAATAGACTGATATCAGTTTGTGTGATGGATCGATTATGCATAAGACACGTAATTTTGCCGGTCGGATAAGCGAGGTAGAGACATGTTCCAGTATTGAGGTGGTGATATAAAGATACCTGGACCAAGAACAGGTTAAAACAATGGGCCAGTCACAAAGCGCTCCAAAAGCCCAACACCGCGTGAATAAAGTAAGATAGTTTGGGATGCCGCTCTCCCATTATATCCTATATCAATATAAATGCCCGCTCTTCAACCCACTGCCATGACAGAACTTCAAGCAAATATAGATTGCTATTTCAAGTGTTTTCCATATCTTTGCAGACTTCACTGGAGATCGACTCTTGTAACCATCAACATAGTAATGAACCTGTAACAAAAGTATATGGTTATTAGCTAAATTCTGCATTTGCATATACACATAATAAAAAACTTAACATCCTTTTCCTCAAAGACTAAGTCACTGCCACTGCCACTACTTAACATCCTTTTCCTAAAAACATGAATTGGCCATAAACCCAATAATTATAATATATACTAATAGCCGTTTTTGGGTCGTATAAAAATATGGGTTATACATATGTTGCTGTCAAACTCTCATTGGTTCTTACATGTCTATACAAATTTATACTACCAAAAAAAAATATGTGGCCAACTGCTATTGGCCAGAGTGTGTTTGGTATTCTACTGTTCACGGGTCTGTCAAAAATGTACACCAAATGTACATACGTATGACTTATATACCTCTCATATCTTCCACCGACACACAGCCTCCTTTCTCAACACTTCCAGAAAAATCTCAACTCTAAAGCATCCTATAAACTTCTTCTGAAGACTAGCTTCGCTGAATATCCGAACCAAAAAAGGAAAAGAAATCAAACAACCCTGTTTTCTTCTCTTCTTGGGTTCATTCTACAACAACAACAAAAAAACTTTTTAAGATTAAACACGTTTTCTTCATAGATCGATCTATTTTGAAGCTTAAACAAGAAGATCACATATACGAACAAGGAACCCACATACAGAACTAAAAAAAATTCGAGATTCGATTTAAAATGTCGAAGAAGAACTACAGGTATGTGCTTCTATTAGTTTTTGATTTTTTTATGATTTTGGAGGAAAATTGATTGCTATTATGTGTTAATTTTTATTTTTTCAGGAAGTTCTTACATCTAAGTTCGTATGAAGCTTTTTTTACATCTATGTCATTATCAGAGTGAAGGTGAGATTTTTGTAAACTTTATTGTTCAGAATCTGAATTTGTTTTGATGGTGGTATAGGGTGCCTTAGAAGTTTTATAGCAGACTATGTGGTTCCATTGATGGTTGATGCATTGTATTACTATTAATGTTTGTTTACGAGTGTGGCTGGTATAGCCGCGATAAAGTAGTCGGGTGTAGACGGGGAGAAAAAAAAAATTGTACTTGATTTATTGGGAATGACTCTTGAAGAGCTGATGAGATTTTCATCGATGTGTATGAGCTTATTTGCTTTTTTTAATATGAAATAAGCCCATAAGCCGACAAGTTAAGCTAACCCAAACACCCCCTTTTCATGGGTTAAAACTGAAGAATAAGTTGAAAATGGCTTTTGACATAACCTTTTATTTTGATATCAGGTCTACTTGAGTTTTTGGTGGGGTTTAAGTGTGCTATAGGCGATTTAGCTTGCTTAATGTTTAATTTATTTCTTATAAGTTTCAGGTTTGCAAGCTGTGTTCAAGAAATTGCCGCGGGGGTTTTCCTTTCGTAGGTTTGTCTTTGTCTACAATTGTTGTTTCTTTACTAACAGGTTTTATTGGGTTAAATTAAGCTGTAAAAATGTGTTCTTTATGTATAGGATGTTTGATTTACGCGCTTATAAGTAAAAAATCGTCATAGAGATTAGTAGTTTAGGAATTAGTGTTTGGATTTGCTTATTATGTGCAAGAATCTGATGAGTAGATATAGAAGGCAGGAAGCAGTGACACAAGCCTAATAAGCAGTTTGCCCCAAATTAAGTAGAAATAATAAGCAATTCTGAACACCCTCTTAACGAGAATGTTGTCAATAAATGGCCATATGTAGAAGTGGGGCATGTAGAATTGGTCTTCAATCCAGAGACCTATAAGGTCAGTTCATCCCAAAAATGGAAACTTATTGGTTTTCAACGCCTGCATATGTGATTTCTTTCCCCAAAGTTTTTTGGCGACGAGTTTCTTTGAGATTGAATGCATCAGTACCATAATAAAACTTAGGGATCCCAAACATGTTATCATACATTCATATTTATTCGAATTTGCACTGACTTTAGCATACGAAAAAAAGTTCATGAACGGTTTAGAAAGCTTACGTTCTGTCAGACAAAACAACTGCACCAAGGGATTATTAAAAGGAATTAAATTTCAATTTGATGTAAAAACTGCAACTCTGGTAGGAATGCTGACCTATTATGATGTGTAATCTGCTGAAGTATAACACCCTCGCTTTTGCATCGACTTTAGGATACGAACAAAAGTTCATGAAGTAACACTATAGATGTAATACCTGAATTTCTAAAATTCACAAAAAGACCAAAATACCCCTATAATAAAAAAAAGTATGAATAATTAATTTAAAGAGTACCAAATAAGCTATGTAAATTCAGAAAATTATCAAGAAATATCACATATGATCCAAATAAATTTTAAAGACTTTTTAAAGTTAATTTTTATAGTTTATAATTTTATAAAAATCAGTTTTGTATTTTATATATATAGCCGAATACATTTATTAAGTTTTATAAAGAAATAAAATTAATAAAGGCCCAATACAAATTTATAAATTAAGATCCCATTTATTATAAGTCCATTATAATATTAAGCCCACAAGAAAATTAGTAAATCATATATATACACATTATACGGTTTATTCTATCCCTAATAACCGATTATACTAAAACCGACCTAAGAAAACCCTACATAAATCGACATCCAGTTTCCAAGGCTAAAAGCTATTTTTCTTGGACGAGTTTGAAGGTAAAGAAGGTGTTAAAAATCTGGTTCGAGGTCCTAAGGTTCTGGTTCGATCGTGGTTAGTTTCTTGGTCAATTAGGGTTTCGCCGAGTAGGAGTTTTGGGTTCTTTGTTCTAACGTCCAAATCTCATCAAGGGTATGTTTCTAATGTTACTTTCAGTCCTACGAGTCATATAGAACCTGTAAAAATTAGTCATGCATAATTAACAAGTCGCACGAAATTGTTTTGGATTAAAAACCCTAAAAGTGTATAAAATAGCGAACGAGCTTATAATAATTTTTAGGACCATGACTTGATTTTTCTGGAAGCCCTTAGATGTTATACGACCTGAATAAAATACATGTTCATGAATTCAAAGCTTGTGTAATTTGTCTTGGGTTTTATTGTTCTATAGCGTATGAAAAAGGAAAGAAATATAAAGGGACGATTAGGGTTTACATAAACTAGGGTTTGCTTATTATCATTAAGGGTAATTAATGAAGTAATAATGATGAGCTAATGATGGGTTAAACCTAGGTTTAGGGTTTGTACTTGAATTATGCATATTTCGGTTCTTAATAAAAGTTTGGGTTGGTTTTGTAAATTATGAAACTTAAGGGTTATTTTTGTAAACAGTAAAATACATGTAATAAACGTATAAAATAAGTATGGGGGTTAAACGTGTAATTTTGGATACTTAGAGGGCCATTTGAATTGTTATTAAATTAAAAAGGGTACGTTTTGTAAATTCTAAAACCTTTGGGCTAAAAATGTAAAATCTGATAATATAAGGTTAGATCGTATAATTAAATATGTCAAAGGTGTAATGTGTAATTCTGAGTAATTATGGGTTCGACAAGTGTGAGTTGATTTTGTAGAGGCATGCATGAGTTTTGAGGTAACTTCGGTTTGTTTATCATATACGTTCTAGGTCAAAGTGGAAATCATTGAAAGAAGTAACATGTGAATTTAATGCGTATTTAGTAATATTAAAGAGTATGGGAAACCCTAGAACCTAAATAGGAAGTCGATTAGGGTTAAAAGCTAAATGTGCAAATTCGTTATTTCATGTGAGAATGGTAAGTCTTGGTTAATCATGTAAGTTATAAAAGATTTTGTAAAATAGTTTGAAAGAGAGTCCTAAAATCCGTCCTTGACATTTATAAACCTTATACTTTGAATGATGATCATATAAGTCCTCAAATAAGATATTTATCATATTAAACCCTTAAGTTTACCATTTATCATTTGTAACCCATAAGTTTGGCAAATTAATGATGGATACTCTAAAATGTTGTAATTACGTCCATCACTAAAAATAAGAATATTCTGACAGCTCTAAAAGTATAAATGAGATTAATCCGTTATGACATTAATGATACTAATAAGTATTAAATAAATTATAATCCGTGTAGATTCGTTGAAGGAGACGCGACGTTACATCTTCGTATTCTTACATTCGTTGCTTTTCTCTCATTTGCTTTAAGGTACAGATATTCTGACCTTTTTAGTAAAGGTTCCTTATGATGTTCTTTTCGTTAGCTTTCCTATTTTACTTATTAGGGTTTCCAATGCCATTGCTATGAACCCTTTCCTGATTGTTTGACCTGTTGCTTTTCTGAATTTATGTTTTATTGAACCATGCGATACCTGATTTGAACTTTATGTTAGGAAGACTTTGATATGCATATTTGTTGAACCTTGTGTTTGATTACGACTTGTGTCATAACTGAAATTTTGTTTGACCTAAGTTAGTTTGACACCCGAGCCAATTATTAACTAGTCATGGGGGTTCCATGTCCGTGTCAGTGATGCACCACTGACATGACTCTAGGGCAGTAGAGTGAAGTTCTGCCACGTCCCTTATCTGTTATTTGTTATGAGCTCAAGTTATGTTATATTATCAATGTATGTTTGTGGGGCGTATGGATGCATCCTAGATCTGATCTGTTGTCCGATATGATTTGTCTAGGTGAATGATGTCGTGTGCAATGCGCGTCTTCATAAAACTCTGGGAGCTAGCTACTCCGGATTATTTTGAGATTGTTTCTATATAGTTATGATGTTTTTGATATGATATGTTCTGGGCTCGTGGTAGTTAACTAGATCTTTATCTGTTATTTCTATGTTAAGTATTCTGATTATGATTCGGTATGTTCAAATGTTTATGATTATGTCTTTGGGCTTATTATATGTTATTATATATGTGTATGCTTTTGTATGTTTATGTGATTACCGTTTACAATGCTAGGTTATGATTAATATGTTTAAATGGGATTCGCATGCTGTCATCTGATGTCATGTTAGTTTCTCGTTATGTGAAGTCGTTGATCTGTAAGATGAATGTGCTAGTGTGAAAGTGAGTATTCTATAAGTTTAGTATGCATAATTTGTTCAGTTAATTTTGTGAACCTTGCTTATACGTTAGTGTTTTTATCTGTACATGTGACCTGCCATGTTTTAACTCTGCTGATGTTAGGGTTTGATTTGAGAATTGGTTTAGTTTATGATAGATGTTTTGATAATTGTTAATGGTTATGCTATGTTTTGTCTGGTCTATTTAATTATAGTTTGTTTAATATGTTTTCTAATTGCTTGTGAGACTGCCATGATTTGAATGCTATTTCCGTTCTTTGCGATATTGTTTGAGTGTGTTACGTGTAGATTAATTGATTGGTATGAATGCCATGATTATTTGTGGCTGTTTCCGTTAGTCATTAGACTCTTCGTTTGGCTTATAAGTAATATGTTATTCTTGATATGTTAAGTTTTGGCTGTTCTGATGTGGTTGTGTTTGTGTTATTAATGTGCTATGAGATGCTTTTAAATTGTTACATGGTTGTTTGGATTTCTGTATATTTGTGCTTTCGCAGAATCCTAAAAGATCCCTCATTATTTCTTTTCATTTTGATTTCGTTATTTGTATATTTGTTTTGTTTAGCTTTTGTTTCGTTATATCTGTTCACTGGGCTTTGTAAGCTCAGCCGCATTTTCTTTTCCTGCGGCAGGTTTTAAGCATTCAAGATGAGCTTATGGGATAGCTGATCTGGGTTGAGAGTAGAGATGAGAGCAAGATTTGAGATAGAGATCTTAGATTTATTTTGATATTAAGTTTATTTATATTATCTTTTGTAAGTTTGTAAAGGCTTTCGCTTTTGTATAGTATTTAAAGTTCTGATATGAAACCGTATTGTGATATCTTTACCCTTGTCGGGTTGGGGTGTTACAATAGATATTCAATGCCTAACACTGAATGTTGTGAACATGACTTTGCAATATGGATATTGATTATTCACCAACAGGTCGTGAATTTGTAACTGGATCTTATGGAAAACAATAAATTTCTTAAATTTATTTTTGCATTCACTTCGGTAATGAAAGCATCCTTCTCAAATTTTATAGAACTTTTGCAGGTGCGGATATTTCGGTATAATAGTCGACATAGCAGGGAAATCTTTGACACTAAGAGAATGCAAAGGTTTGTGATGAGTGTGTAAATACTCATCATTTTTAGTCAAATCTGAACTGCAAAACGTTTAAAAATGCTCAGAAATGCATCAAAATACTGAAAATATTCCAAAATTGCATTTTATATGTTTCAGATGCAAAATGTTTAAAATCAGATGAAAAATGAGCAAAGTTTGCATAATTGGCAGTTTTAGTCCCCCAAGTTTTTAAATTATCAAAAATAGTCCCTGAGTCAAAATTTCAAAAGAAAAATCACCAAAGGTCCTTTTTAAATCATAACTTGTCAAATTTAGTCCTTTGGTGAAAAATATAAAAAAGTTTGAGAAAATTACAAGTTCAGTCCCCCAAGTTTCAGAATTGTCAGAAAATACCCTTTAAGTTTCAAAAATTTGGCAATTGTGATCCTTGGATTATTTGAGATGGCAAGGTAGGCCCTTGGATCATAAATTTAGAAAGTACATGTTTGGTCCACGGAATTTCGAAGTTACATGAATGGTCCTTGTGTTAACTCATCCAAACGGACCCTTTTATTACCCTTGGCCCAAAAGTATTATCCAATCCAATCCTAAGCCTACCCAAGCCCAACCTTGTACCCGGTTCAAACCCGAAACAAACCCACCCATGGTTTCAAAATAATACCGCCTCACGGGTTACCCAATCCACCATCATCACAAACCTGCATCTCTCTGCTAACACTCAACCATCATCACTATCCCTACTCTGCCCCCCCTCCAAACACAACAAGCCAAGAGTGCATTTAATGCATCCTTTGTACCTAACACTCAACCTAGCTGTTAAAACCAAAATTGGCGCCAAAAATACTTTAAACGGCCAAGATTGAATTGAGCCATCCAATGGCCATTATTTATGCTGGGATTTGTCCAGAAGAGAGAGAGGAAGCTGTTGGGGTATAAAAGAAAAGAGATAGAAGCATGAAGGAAGTAGCTAGTTTTAACAATTTTTCTTAAATGTCGTTTTTTTTATTTTAATGTTCTAGTTAAACCAAATGTTGTAGTTTAAGTTTAATTGTATTTCATTCAAGTTAAAATAACATTGTATTGTACTTTTGAGAATCAAATTCAAGTTTGGTTTAAGTTCAAAGCTTTTAGTCCACTGTTGAAAAATTGAGTTCTTAAATCTGGTGTTAAAGCTTCTAATAGCTTATATTTAGTTCATTCAAGTTTGTTTAAGCTTGTTAAAGCTTTTCATAAGCTCTCATTACAGTTTCAAACAATTTTCCATTTTAGTCAACAAAAGTCAACAGGAGCTCAAATTGGAATGGAAGCTGATAATGGGTGTTGCAGAAGTTTATTTGGGTTGAATTTAGATTAGGTTAGCACAGGTTTGGATTTGGTTTTGAGCCTGCATAAGCTGGACACAGTTGTGAGTTATTTTTCTCACTTTCCAATTTCAAGTCTAATTGCAGTTTCATGCCTCTCTTGTATCTGTGATCATTTGTAGTTTTAATATGTCTAAATAGTTGTAATTAGGGCATGTGAACTCAGTTTGATCATTGAGATTAGCTAGTTTAAAGTTTAGCTCAGTTTTTATTGCAAAATCAGTTTTTAAAGTGTGTTTGGATTGACTGATAGAGCCATGGTTTAGGTCTATTCAGTGTTAAGTTTTTGGTGTTTCATGTTTGTTTAATCATTTTAGAACTCATTTGAGTCATTCCTTTGTGCCTGCAATCTCTCAAGTCAAAATCCCATGTACTCTACTCTTTCAGCTTATCTGTTGAACTTTTGCATAGTCAAAAGCTCATCTTGTGTCTGAAATACATAAAGTTAGTTAGCATTAGTCTTATTTCATCCATTAAGTTCATACTCAGTCCTTAAATCAAGATTAAAGTTCCAAGAAGTCAACCTTTCATTTTTCTTCAAAAGTCAAAATTTGCATAAAATCTGTTTTGAGCCCATCTAGTAGGAATTTTCATGAGCTCATCTTTGGGCCAATTTCAGTGATTCTTGTTGTTTTAAGATATTCCCCTGGTCTATTTTCTCATGCCCTTTTTAGTATATTTTTGCAATTTTTTCTATAAGCTCAAAAGAGCTTGAGAATGAGAGCTTAAGTGCCCTGCAGGCACTGTTACTACAGGGCTTGTTCAGATTTTGTAGCTTCTGCATAGAGCTCATCATAGCTCCCCTAGGTTTGTAAATTGGTTTACAAGCTCTCAACCAGGTCTACTACTAGTTCCAATTTGTGGTTTTCACATTTAGCTTATTTTGGAGCTTATGCATAAGCTCAAAGTAGGCACCCCAGATTCTGTTTTAGCTTAAAGCTCATATAATCAAATCTGTGCTAGCTTGTGATTTAGAGGATTAGGATAGTTAAAACTTGTTCCATTTATGTTCTTCTAGCTTATTAAAACTTCTGTTTTGGGTTGGTGGCTTTTGGACTCAATTTGCTTGTTTAAGTGCTTATTTCAATAAGCACTTGTGCTTCAGTTTCAATTCCTCCCACACAAGTGCCTGTTTTTCCAATTTTCCTAGCTTCCTAATATCATTTTAGACTTTTCCTGAAATTTTCAGATTTTTCTAAGCTTGTTTGCTATTTTTCTTAATTTAAATCACTTTTTAGCACTTTTTAATTAGCTTTAAATACAATTAATTAAGAAAAGCTTCAAAAAAATAGTTTTTCAATTTTATTAAGTTTAGATAAATATAAAAAGAGAAAAAAATATTTTTCTAGATTTTTCTTAGTTAAATTTGTATTTTTAAATAATTTAAATAGTTTTAAATAGTATTTAATTCATGAAAAAGTAGAAAAATAATCAGAAAAATGCAAAAATAGTTTTGAAAATTCTCTTTTGATATTTTAGACTTTTCCATTTCATAATTTTATTTTTCTAGCTTTATTTCCTAATTTCTTGTATTTTAGGCTATTATTAAATAGTTAAAAATAGTTTTTAATTAATAATAATTAATTAATTAGTTATAAAATTAATTTTCTTTTTCTAAATATTTTCTTTTATCATTAGGTTTGTAAAATGTATTTTTCATATTTTTAGGACTTTTATTTCTTAGATCTCACTTTTTATTTTGGTGCGTTTACATTATTTTTATTTAAACGTAAGTTTTCAGTTTTAAACGTTCATCATTTTAAAAATAGTGATAGCGTTTATTTAATATTTTTTATCTTTTTAATTTCTTTTAATTTGCATTTAAGCCCTTGTAGTTTATGTCCTTTTCCTGTAGTTATAATAATCTCAATTCCTCTTTCCGTTCAAATCTCTCGATCACTATACGTGTGATAATCCATTGCATAGCTCGCTGGGACATAACGACCCGGGGAAACACTATACTCCCCAGATCTTCATTGCATTCGTGCTTAGGCAGTTTTAAGCTGGTTACGGTCTGCCATTCACAAGTGGCAGACTTGAGTGATTTAGCTTGACTGTTTGGCACGCATCAGTTTGCTTAGTTTAAGTTTTTGCACAAGTGTACACTGTAATATGTCTGTCACATACTGTATTTCTTAACAACCTTATCCATGTATTATGTTCTACACTAATTATGACATTGATGATCGACAAATGTAGGGTGTTCTGTGTTAGAGCCCACACGATCTTATGCAAGTGGATCTTTGAATTTCAAGAAGTCGAAGCTATACCAGAAGAGGAAGATTCCGGGGAAGCTTTGAAACAGTGTGAGCCAGTTGAGATTAAACCAAAGGCACCAAATGGAACCAAAGTAAGCATAAATTCAACCTTTAAATAAGCAAGCCCAAACACCCTATAAAGATGCATAAAGTAAGTGCAGTTCTTATATTCTTAGTTTCTCAGAAAATAGTGACATGATGAACTACTGTTAAACGGGTCATTTGGAAATATAGACCATGTATATATAAAATCATTCATATATAAGGTATTTAGTGGAAGCTCCAAAATGGCCAAAATGTAATACTATCGTTTCTGATTTGTACCATGATATATCCAATGATCAGCTTTCCTTTTAAGTTATTTGAATAACCTGAACCCATATCAGTTCATTAAAATGTGTATATTTGCATTTCTCAGGTTCCGACTACTGTAATTGATTTAGAGAGTTGATGATCATGATACATTGATGACTTAAAGAGCTTAGGAGGGTAACATTAATGTTGACGGGACTTATCCCAGACAGAAGATGAAGCCAACGCGAAATAAACTAACACATAGTGATCGTCAATGTCCAGTTCACTAGATATGGAGCATTCAGTGAAGGCCGTTGGATACACTACTCGAGACCCTTCCTGCGTACTCTTTCCATTAAACTTCTCGCAGCGGTATGTTGTGTTCAATCAGTAGAATGTTATGTTATTTATGGATTCCACTGCATGAAAATCTGAGGGTGGATCAGCAGTTAATTAAGGAAAAGTGTGAATCAAGAAAGAGCGTGAAAAGGTGCTTGATACATTTAAACATGCCTAATTATGGCGATGGATAGGTCAAAAAGATGATGAACAATATTCGCCAGTATGAAGTACCTCTACACAAGTACCAAGCCATGATGGATCATCAGGTAACCATTTAACAATTCATTACTATCATCATGATAAATGCAAGTTGTCATCTTTAAATATCGAACATACAAGCGTGTATTGGAATTAAACGAATGTTTGTTTTACAAGCTACTCACTGAGAAGTTACATTTTGGTAGCTGCTTTAGATAGGCCAGAAACGAGAACCTCCAAATTTATCTTACAAATGGATCAAATGTTTAGATTAAAAAAACTACTAGCACTAACAAAGGTGTTCTTTTTCATAAATATAAGCGTTACATATGTAATCCCAAGCACCCTTTGTAGCGCTTTTTGTTGGGATGGCGCATTATATGGTTTTATTTGTGACTTTGTATGAAAGGCTTCTTATTTATGAAACGTTACGTAAGGAGGTACACCCTCTTTCTTTTAGTTTGTTCTTTGCTCTAAGTGTTACCTCGGTAGCGTGGTCTAATATTAATGGTTCATTCGGTTTTGCCTCAAAAATTTCTTACTTTGTCATCATGTTCCTGTAATTCTCACTGGTATGCTACAAGTTTCTACATCGCGTGAAGTCGTACATTACTATTTTTTTGTGTTTGTATATAATGAAACTTATTAGGAATAGGAGGATCTGATATTTATGGGTCATACAGTTAGTTGCACATTGTCACCTATAATTACCATCGTCTTATTGATTTCTTTATCATCTCCTACTTTAAAGATGGAGGAACGATGGTAAAGCCGACAAGATTTAAAACATGTTGTATGCGATAGTCTTTATATATGTTTCTGTTGGCCGTCACTACGGGATGTTTGGACACCTGTTTTTACATGCCTATATGTAGTTTCTTAGAGCATTTATATGCAGTTTGGGCACATGGGTTTTTAAAGTTTTATCGCAGCATTTATATGTAGTTTTTTTTACATCTTTTAGATGTGTTTTCACAGTTTTTAACTGCTATTTTTACAGCAGAATTCGGGCCCTTTGGACAGCAGGAATATGGCAGAAACTTGGTTGTTTGGACAATGGAAATATGGAGTCTTTTTGTATTTTTAAATGCTGTTTTAACAGCATAAATTGGTGCAGAAATATGGATTTCTGGGCAACAAATATATGGTTGTTGTTACAGTACTTTTACAGTATTTTTATAGCTTTTAACCTCTCTTTGCTCCAGGACATGTTCTACTTATCTTGAATCAAAAACCTTTTTTTTTTTTTGGGTTAAATGTAACCAACCGGAATCAAGTCATGTGACAAATCGAAACAGTTCTTTTTTATACACCCTTAGTATTAGTGTTTGAATTTCAAATAAAAAGGTTTCCCGCAGCAACGCGCGGGCTAACCTGCTCGTTCTAAGCTTAAAAGTCAAAAATTTCCTTTTATTGGTCAAAGTTACAATAATTATTCTAGCTTATATGTCAAACATTGCATAAAAATTCATAAGCCACTCAGAAAATATTACCCCATGGTATTAATATAAATATAACTTTTATAATTGTCTATGATATCTTGATTTTTTTCCCTCTTATTATAATTCGCATAACTGTTACCTAATAACATACCTTATCACCACTTGGTTAAAAAAACTATATATTATCACCTACAAAAATTTAATATATATCGTGATCATGTACATGTAAATAATATATGATGATAAGAGTGTATACATACCCTGGATAATAAGATGTAGGCACCAAGAAGCCTTCACCAGGGTGAGCCAAGCAAAACGCCACTGTCTCATGAGTACCAGTAGCTTAATAGAATGGGCTAATAGCCATGGCTGCAATCGTAGTTGCAAATGCAACCTTTTCGGTAGCAATTACCATCTCGATTGCCCTGCCAAGATACATATCAGCTTTCCAAACATCGGTTTTTACGGCGTACAGGAAAATTAATGGCACCCAGAGAACAACGATTTGCACAATGGATTGATATCAGTTTGTGTGATGGATCGATTATGCGTAAGACACGTATTTTTTGCGGTGGGATAACGGAGGTAGAGACACGTACAAGTATAAGGCGGTGATATAAAGATAAGTAGACCAAAAACAGGTTAAAACAACAGGCTAGCCACAAACGGGCTCCAAACACGGCCCAACACTGCTTGAATAAAATAACATAGTTTGGGATACCCTCCCTCCCATTAGTCTTTATATCAATTTATATTTGGGCTAAAACAGTCTTAGTGGATCATGTTAGAACTTCTTTTGTGTTAAGGCTTATTTAATTAAAAAAATTGCATATATATGACTTAACCTTTTTTTTTTAATATTTTTGTGTACTCATGAAATTTTGTGACTATTTAGCCCTTTAGGGTGAATTACATAAATGGTTTCTGGATTGGCAAATATTGCATCAACCGTCCCAGAAATTTTAAAGTTCCACTAATCGTTCGTTTTATCGTTTTCATTCATTTTTACGTTTGTTCGTTTTTATACGTTTTCGTCCGTTTTTATACGTTTTCGTCCTTTTATTTATTTCTTTGTTATTATTTTCTTTAATGTTTTTATACGTTTTCACTCGTTTTTATACGTTTTCATCCGTTTTATCCATTTTTTCCAACTTTTATCTGTATATATATGTTTTCGTCCATTTTCATACGTTTTTGTCCGTTTTTTACCTTTTGCGTCAGTTGTATACGTTTTTATACGTTTTCGTCCGTTTTTATACGTTTTCACCATTTTTTATACGTTTTCTTTCGTTTTTCCAAATTTATCCATTCCTGTACGTTTGCGTCTGTTTTTCTACGTTTTCATCCATTTTTCTAATATTTTCATACATTTTTTTCCTCTTTTTATCCGTTTCTATATCTTTCGTCTGTTTTTATACATTTTCATATATTTTTTATGCTTTCATCCACTTTTTACATTTTCGTCTATTTTTATACGTTTTCATCCGTTTTTCTAACGTTTTTTAACGTTTTCATTCATTTTTAACGTTTTCATACATTTTAAGAAAAGGCGAAAACTTATAAAATAGATAAAAACGTATAAAATGGATGAAAACGTATACAACTGTTGAAAACGTATGGAAGCGGATAAAAACGGATAAATATGTATGAAAACATAAGAAAAACAGAATGAAAACGTATACAAACGGACGAAAACATATAAAAACAAACGGAAACGTAAAAAACGAATGAAAACGTATAAACACGGAAGAAAATGCATAAAACGGACGAAAAATGTAAAATAAAAAGGATGAAAATATATGAAAATGGACGAAAACGTATAGAAACATATTAAAATGAAAGAAACGTATGAAAACGTAAGAAAAACGGAAGAAAATGTATAAAGGTGTGTTTTGCATTTTTTTATTAAATTTATTTTTAAACAATCTTTAAGTTTATTTTTAATGTTATTAGATATGTAAAGGTGTGTTTTGAAAGTTTTTTTTAACAACAATATATAATATTAAAGTTTGACATTTTTTATAAAATCGTACGTAAGTAAAAAATATTTTAACATTGGGCTTATTTTATTCGTAATTTGAAGACCTTTTCAAATGTGCATATTTATAAAGGAATCGCTATAGATTTGTTAGATTTTTGAAAAATATAATTTGTTATATAAAAATACCGTAAATAGCAAAAAGGTACAGGATAGTTATCGTTCCTTGCCAGACAGTTCAACGGGATATTTTGTAATTTTTTTTATTTTCATCGTGCGACGTCATTTGTTCCAAATATGCATGATATATAAATATAAATATATTTTCAACTAAGAAATACTATTTGATCTATTGATGAGACTTAAAAAATGTAATAATATAATATTACATTAAGAGCTATTGATGAGACTTAAAAAAAAAGCTAGCATGTATTACTCATACAACATATACAAAGGGTTTTAAAACATATATCATATCCTATAAGTCCTGGTGCAGGGGGCTTGTGATCAAGACATGCTTGAGCGCATATGTGTGTTGTGCAAGGAACTGGGTCAAAGTCAAAAGCATAAGATCTATAACCTGTACATGTTTGACGACCACAAATGAATAAATTAGAATATAAATAAATTCAAATGAATTTTTATGCAAAATATGTTTTTTCCAATAAGAATGTACATTGCATAAGAGGAAAGAAGTGAGACTCGATTAAACTTTACCAAGGGAACCGCAAAGTTCTTCTGGTATAGCGATCACGTTTATTGATTTTATAAATAATATGTAAAAGCAGATACAACACATTATATTCTTCTTCATTGCAAACTATACTTGTTGGATAGCTTTATTTATTAGGAGTTGTGATGTTCATTTAATTTTAAAGACTTTGTATTTATAATAAGTTTATTTAGTTGTTAGTTTTCAGGTATATTATGTTAATATTAAATTTTGGCATGTGTTATAATAATAATAAGATCATGTCATATTACGATATGTTAATATTATTTCTTTATTTTTGCTATGTAGACGAATATGATAACGTGTGTTATATTATGTCTTTATTTTTGCTATATAGACGAATGATTGCGTGAGTTACAACACAAATAAATCGATATTATGTGCAAAATTCTAATTTAAATTATATTATGGACAAAATTGTAAAAGTTAAAGTGGGAAATTCAATCGAGGCCATGTAAATTTCAACAAAAGAAAAAAGTTATGACAAAGTTAGAGTAAAAATTATACTATATAATATTTGTTTAAGTTGAGCTTTGAAGCTGGCACTATTGCAAAGTTATCAAGTGGGGAGGTCGGTTTTAGGGAGGAAGGTGGTTCGGGTTTGGTGTGCAGTCGTGGTTCGAGCCAGTACTGTTTAAGGCTTCAAGCGTCCAGCCGAGCCGAGCCATTCGTTGGGAAGATTAAAAATAAATGATTCTCGGTTTCTGGTGTTTTTGTTGGTGGGTTTTCTACTAACTTGCAACTTCATTTTTAAGTTAGCTCCATGTTGTACACCTGTTTTTCATTATCAATTCCAACACCCTTTACAAAACCAATTGCCGTTTCATTTATTTGGGTTTTTAATACAAAAACTCTCTCACACACACATACAAGAGTTGTTGGTAAGAAAATTAGAGATGAAATTTACTTTATCCAAAAAAATATAGTTATTTAAGGTTTTTTGATTTAGTTGTTTAAAGGTGAAATTGTTTTAGGATATTTGGTTGGAATGATGAGTAGAACACCTGATTATGCTTGCTATATTATTATAGTTAGCTAAAAGAGTTGATCAAGCTATTTGGGTTTGTGTTCAGTGTTGGTGCATTTTATTTTGAATCATAGTTATTAAGTTCATTTTTCTTGATTTCACGTTTAAGTTTTAAATTTTTATAAAAGGCTTTGGTTGGAGTGATAAGTAGAATACTTTGTTATGCTTGATGTTCAAAAATTGATTTACATATTGTAATTTTGCATGTTTTTTTGTATGTTTGATGCAATTAAGTTCTACTTGAGGTTTATAGAACATATAAAGTAAACGGGGCCATCCTAAAGGGTGAATCAAATGGGCGACTGCCCAAGGTCTATAACTTTTTTAGGCCAAAAAATTTATGTTTCATATATCAAATTATAATTCATGTTTAAAAATTATATTAATATACATAGGTTTTTGCAACAATAGCTTTAAGGTTGTGGTTAATTAAGAAAATATATTTTACTACACAAAACCTAATGGGTGATTTTGATTGGATAGTCGTTCCAACAAGAACGAATAAATTGAAAAATAATCCTTAAATTTATGCATTCCTAACAAATTCTTTGTTGTGATTAGATGAAATGAGTTATCAAACCATATTGTAATAAAAATATACTTTTTAAGCATAACTTTAAAAACTGTTATTAGCAAAACTCATACAAATAAAAACAAAAACATTTTTTATAACGGTACTCGAAGAATGATATTTTTAACATAAACGATTTTCATTTTATGTTTAAAGAACAATAAATTTTCCATTTGGATTTTCTAGAGGCCCCACTAACTATATCGGTTGAGGCATTAAAAAATCCTGAGAAGGCCTTAAAACTAAGTCACGCTTACCATTTTGCAAAATATTTTTCATATTTGGACGTACAAAATTCAGATACTCTTTGATACATAGTTGATAGACTAAACGAGTACCCGTGCATAGCAACGGGATTTTTAGCGACAAACAACTATAGTTCGCGATATTGTAGTAAGTGTTTCGTGTAACGTTTAAACATAAAACGTGAAAATATCAAAAAATAATTGCAAAAGGTTGTAACATGCGATAATTCAACTCAAATAATAATTCTTAACATGTATCAAAAAACATATAAAAACATTTAGTGAAGCTGAAAATAAAACATCACACAATTAAAAGATAACTAACAATGCACGTTAGTCGTTCATACTTCTAACCTTTTAGTTTAATTCCACTATCTTGCAGTGAGGTACAATTTTCGATAAAGCCCGGTTTACGTCAATCTGTGTGTATGCATTTTGTTTCAAAATTTTATAAGATTTTAAAACTAATATAAGCAAAAAAAAAAATCAAATTTAAACTAATTTACATTATCATCTAACATAAATTTAGGTAGCATAGTTTACACATTTTGACAAAAACTTTTATCATCTAACATAAATTTAGGTAGCATAGTTTACACATTTTGACAATAAAATTTATTTTAACTACCTATATACCAAATCTACTAACAAAATTTACCAAATAAGTAGAAATTTACACAAACATACTTACACGGCTTATCTACAATGTATCAACATACTCCTTAATTTTCACATTCATTCTACCAAAATATACCTAATAATTTTATTAACAAAACAAACAAAATAATAAAAAGATAACCAACAAAATTTACAAAAAAATTTACACAACCTTTATTATAACAAATATACCAACAGATTTTAAAATGAACTATACACTACGACGTGGCTGTCAATGGATAATTATTGAAAGGACACAAAAGAATGCCAAAATATATTGTTCAAACATTGTTCTTTCAATTAAGTATCTTTTCTTATCGGCCTTTCTTGTTAGCTAAACTAATTGAACCATTTTTAGTGTTTCCTTAGTGTTAATCGAAATTGGATGTTTGATGCTTTTATTATGAATAATTTAATGTTTAAGTATTGAATTATATTTTAACAATTTTTTAATTAACCAGTAATGAAATGTACATAAAAAAAATTCAGGTTGTATACAGATTTAGAGCAAATTGTAGTATATTTATATATTTATATATTAATATGGGGGATCTAATATTTCAAAATACATGTGATGAGTTACCAATTATCAATCCTTAAGTTTTCGTAAACCCAGATGTAAAATCCAAAAGTGTTATTAGAACACTCGATTCATAGAATATGCTTTTTAATAGATAACTTAATTTAAACAAACTAGAAACAAAACAAGAAATTATGCCATTTTTAATAGAACAAACCGTTTACAACACCTCTTTACAACTATCAACTCTAATACATAATTACTTAGTAGTAACTAAAAAAAACATTTTTTTTTATTTCATATATACTCTTACACTTATTAAATATGCATTCTCAAACATGTAACTCAAACTTCAGGTTATTCTTTTATAACTTCTTATAATTATAAAAAAATGCACACACTTTGCGAATGTAAAAAAGATAATTACAAAAGAATAACGGAAATATTATAATATTACCCATCGCAAAGTTGACTCCTTTAAAATATTACCCGTCGCAAAGTGTGCATTATGCTATAATTAGTGTATATTGAATCTTAAACACAATTTTACGATTTTAATCACCTGTTAAAAACTGTCCATCAAACGGTTAAATATAGTAATGATTAAAATGATAATCGGGAGCGACCGGTTGCCTAATTTCTAGGAGGGCCATACATTATCATAGATTATCACTAAAACATCAAACATTAACATAACACATTAATGGACCAAAATTTATGGGGGCTAACACCCTCCCTAGCCCGATTGAAGTTATGTCTATATAAGTGGGTATAAAGTCTCAAAACTAAGCACTTTGTATACTGACCAAGGGTTATGTGTTTACAAACCAAACAAATTTTTTTTGTGTAATTTTTTCACTAGATATCATTATACTCAAATTTTAATATAGGCCCCAAAAAGAGCCATTGACTTACATTGTTTTGAAATTGGGCTTGCTAAAAGGGCCATTAACTTAACTTGTACATACGACTAGGGCTATCAGAAATACCCGAACCCGCAAAACCCGACCCGAATTATACCCGTTTAAGCTTATTCGGGTCAGGTTTTTCGGGTTGATATACTTTTATAGGGTTATTCGGGTTGACAAGATTACGCCCAAGTAGTTAATAGGGTCGGGTATCAGGCTTGGAAGTTTAGCTTATTCGGGTATCGGTTCAACCCGAATAACAAATTTTCTTGATTTTAAATATATATATGCTTATTAAGCTGTGCGAATTTGGTTCACACAGTTAAAAATAATGAAGCCCAAGTTGCTTGCTTGTTGTCTAAAAATAAAACGTATCTCACATCTCATCTCCTCCACAAGTCACAACCTCGTTAATTCACAGCTTCATATTTTCAAATTAAATATTTAGCTCGCTTGTTGTTTACATCATTCTTGCTTGATTATCTTCTTGGCTTCATCACCTTTAACCTACTACTTTGCCATTAAAAAAAAAAAAAAAACCCTTTAACCTACTGTTACTACGTAGTACAGTAATTGTTATACTGTATTTGGTTTCCTTCATCAACCAATTTGCTATCTTTAGCTTCAACAAAGACAATTAAGAATTCCACATGGAGAAGGAAACTCGAGCATCATTTCATTATCAGTCGTCATGTGTTCACGTACGACTCCACCTAATCAACAAAGTTCCACAAAATTAGTTGATTATATTCGAGACATAGGGTTGACGTACGTAACTATAAATTTAAGGAAATATAAGCATCAACCATCAAACAATGACAAAAAAATGCCAAAAGCAAAGAATGCTACGTTTATACAAAAATCCACCAGAACCCCAAACTAAGAAAAGACGAATATATAACAGCTACACGGTTACCAGTTCCAGCAAATGTTAGTGTGACGTTTGAACAACAATGAATAATGCGTAGAAGATGATAGCAGATAGATAAAGCTAGCACAAGATCGGCAAACAAGACGTGGCACTTACGCACATCCCATGCATGTA
Organism: Chrysanthemum makinoi; assembly: GCA_910596185.1. Lineage (NCBI taxonomy): Eukaryota > Viridiplantae > Streptophyta > Magnoliopsida > Asterales > Asteraceae > Chrysanthemum > Chrysanthemum makinoi. The sequence goes on from OU343224.1 coordinate 160,564,410, forward strand.
AAACAACAGGAGCTTCTCGAAACAGTTACTTAAAAACATTTTTCTTCGTCAAAAGTTCATTTAAAAAGGTCCCCCGTAACTAGCACAAGACTTGTTGAAGATAAAAAAGTTATCATAACGACCCATATTAACTTTGTTTTCTTCATTTCATGAACAAATTTCATCTAACACACATTTTTTCTTCTTTCAACACTTTTTTGTTAACGTATGGCTAACTCTTTTTACTAAAAGAGCTCACTTTTTTGTTAGTAACGTATATACTTTGTCATTAACGTATAAAGTTTGGAAATCATACATGAGGTCCTAGCTCCACAATCAAGCTAGATAGGAGTAAGACGGCAATAATCTTTTAGGACATATTATAGAATCCTATCAAATTGTTACATTCCGGTATTAGCAAATTCGTGTTAAATCAACAAATCATAACTAGTTTGTTTATTTTCTTGTCATCTATGATTATTGAACGATCTCTCTCTCTCTATATATATATCATCACATAATCAACTTGTATCTACAATTTCATTTGGTTAACACAATTTCATCTTCCCTACATTTTCATTTGGTTAACACAATTTTATCTTCCCATTGAAATGGAGTTTGCTCTCGAATACGCCGAGGAAACCTACAATCGGTTTTTTCCTGATAACCGTGGACGAAACAACCGGCGCAACCGGCATGGAGATAACCAACATGGATTGAACAGAGCGCGTCAGATGCAGTTAATCACGGCATTTGTTATAAGATTTTACTGCATATATCTTTTCATAGCCAACCTCTGCCTGAGTACAACTCAGGTAGAGGTGACAAAACTTGAGATTGAGTCGCTCTATATCAATTATGATATACTAGATTTCACCACTGTTAAACTTGGTGGGAGCGCTACCATCCAAACTATTTTACAAATAAATGGTGATTTTACGCCCGTCCCGGAGGTGGGTGTATTCAACTTAAGCATAATCAGTAAAACTGACCCGGTTAGTACTTTCGCTCATGGAAAATTTAAAATTTCGGGAAACGAAAAACAACTTGTGGTACTCCACTTTAAGCCAATTGAAACTCAGCTACGACATGAAAGAGTTATGCAAATCCAAAAGGAATTGAAGAAAGGAGAAGCGTGGCTAAGACTTGACGTCCGTTTCCAGTGGCAGCTTAATAAAATTTGGTTTTTAGTGTTTCCGATACATCACAAACATACAGACTTCCGTTGCGATCATATCCCTTACAAAGATTTGCCGGTTGATGGGACACACCCAATTATATGCAAATGAGGATCAAGTTACTGTAACTTATAAGTGAACTAAATAAATCATGTTTCGATACTAATTCTGATTTTTTTTTTAAGATGCATGTGTGCAATAATGTAACTTCTGTACTTGTACCAAGTTTATCAAATAATGTAACTAAAGTGTTATCTACATACACAATTGATAATGGAGAAAACAAGTTTGGAAGAATGTCCAAATCTAACATGACTTGCAAGAATAAATTAATTGATCGAGTCCTTTTTTCTAGTTTAGAGACTTTGCGCCCGATGAATCTAGAGATATGGTTTATTATAGTAGTTGTTTGTGGTTTGAAAATCCTAAGTTAGAAAAGATCTTCTGGACTAAAAAATGGGCTCATGCCATAGCATAGATTGGACAAACAAATAAAAGCCTAACACAGTGAAGGTCATGTAGTTGCCTAGCCTGTTGGGAAAAGTAAATAAGGTGGCATTTTGTATGTATGCGAGGAGCAGGTGCCCACGCTCCGCGGCGGGTTGCAAAGATATACAAATCCCATACTCCACAAGCTTATTACTCAACTCACCACCACCAATTCCGTTGAACCTACAAATCTCATACTCCACAAGCTTATTAATCCCAATCAAGCTTGTATCTATAGAAATAATCAACAAAGATAACTTATCATCAGTCATCAATCCAAGACTCCTTGCCAATCTCCCGATCAAATGGGCACCCTGTATCATACTCTTCTTTTGGAAACCCTTGGCTCCCCCTGCCATGAACTTGGCCAAATGCCAAGGAACATCGATCAAAGTCCCACCATCTATACCGTTCATCAAAAACAAATCGTCAATCGTCATCTTCTCTCTTGCGGAATGCCTTACTTTTATCGAAATAATAATGATCCTATGAACCAAACGACGGATGAGGCTCCGAATCAAGGTGTAGGAAGGCGGGTGCTTGGAGTTGTATTCTTGAGTAGAAGAGATTCTACTAAAGTAAGCAGTAGGGTTGTAGGAGTCTGGCCTTCCTCTCCTACATTCATCATAGAAATCATCGAACACGCCAGATTCCAACTCTTCTTCAGTATATAACCCCATAGCCAACATAAACTCCCTCACGGCCATGTTCCTGACCACACCACCAAGATTAAAACAGAGGGATGTATCCGTGATGCTACCAACATCATCATAGAATTCCACACTAGCTAAAAACTCCCTAACATACTCCGGAATCACCGGTTCCCAAATTTGAAACAATCTTAACCGAGCGGAGAATGTAAAGCTCCCGTTGCTGTTTGAGAACTTGATCTTGCAGAACTTCCTCAATTCTCTCAATGCCCTTCCATTGTTTACGGACTTGAAGGTATCAAGGTCGAGTGCTTCAGGTATGTCGATTTCTTTCTTCGCCAGATATTCATAGTCTTTTCTGCATGCTCGCTTCCCTGTCTCATCGTATCCATCAAACTGAAACCATGTAGCTGGGTTGTTGTTTCCTGAAAAGATACGAAATAATATTAGCAAACTGCATAGTAGTTACGGCGTAACTTTATTGCTTAGTTATGTCGTAACTGATTATGTGAAAAGATTACGACGTAAATCTATAACTAATTACGCCGTAACTTTGTCACAAAAATAAAATTAAATTCAAACATAGGCTACGGCGTAACCTCGTCTTACGCCGTAAAACCTTAATAAAAAGCGAAAACTGGCTCTGGTTATGACCGGAAATTGGCTACGCCGTAACCATAAAAATTTACCAAAATACAATAAATTTTACCAATTCACACTTAAACTAATAATACGCCCATGCTTAGACTATTTTATTCAATTATTAGAATTTTTAGATCCCCCATATATTCAATTTAATACCATTAATCAAATGAATCCTAATTAATTAATGGAAACATAAATGATTCAATATAGGCATCAATTAACGAGGTCAATATCATGAAACAAATGGTAAAAGCTTAGATCCCTAAATTTTCAATAGAACGCATACCCTAATTGAAAAATCGATAATAAAAAGAGATAGGAATCATTTACCTACTGTTGTTGGTTCAAGAGATGACTAAGAACACACAAAGGACAATTGCTTCGAAAATTATTTTTACTGTAGTGGCGTTAGGTCAAAAATTGCGGTAAAAAATAATTTTACGCCGTAGGTTTATATTTATACTGAGAAGGTATTACGGCGTAGCTTCGGAATATAGTTACGCCGTAACCATAATTTTATAAATTATTATTAATTAATCAAAGATTTTAACTATGGCGTAACTTGAAATATAGATTACGCCGTAATTATCACCCAAATTGTAAATTTAAAAATGTATAGGATATATCCAAAGTTCTAAAATTGCAATACGAGAGAACGAATTACGTACCTAAAGAGTTGCAAAGTACAAACGTCTCATATAATAGGTCAAATAATAAATTCATGCATACCTTAGATCTTATCAACTAAACTGCTCCCGACAGCTGCGCCAAAAAGCTGATGCGTATTTTTCATCCTCCTTTAAATTTATAAACTAAGTCATACAAGGATTAACACATACTAACGGGCAGAGAACCCGATCGAGTGTAATAAAGCCTAGGTAAATCCGAGTGTCGTCCCTAAGAGCTGTTGTGTAAAAAAACTAAGGTATTATGTGTTTAAAAGGTTTTTTTATAATAAGGTATATTGATAATTAAAATCCTAGTTTCCACATAATTAAAATAAAATTTAAGAGCATAAGAAGATAAAGTTTTAACCCAGATTTAGATGTATTCAATTCTAACTTCTCCAATTTTATATAGTGGATAAATTTCACTAAAACTCCTATGGTCAATTTGTCTTAGCCTATCTTCCCTAGAATCCTTTCCTGAACCAAAGGCGCTCTCCTCTGTAGTAAGCGGAAGTACGGTAGACTAGGTTGAGTCATTAAGTGCCAAATCTAATAGACCTAATTCTTTAGAAATCTGGCCGGTCAGAACTTAGATTTCTCCTAACTTCTTAAGCACCTCCACTTGATAGGTGATCATATGGTCAATTAGCACACAAAGGATGGTTGTACTATGGCCAATTCCTTCTATACTTTGCAATCAACTTGGCTAGGGTCATATGGTCAATTTTCCTAGCCTACTAGATAAACTGAACTAATCAACTCAATTTGATCTAGATTAATAGATACTAACAAGCTTTGAATACTACCAAAACTAGCAATCTTAAAATAGGCAAAGAAGATATCTATATAAAGGAAGAATAAAGAATAAATAATGCAAATAAAACTAGAATTAACAAAATGAATTCATCGTATGATTACTAGAAAAACATAAAAGAATCCAAGCTTGAGTACAATGATAGTAGTAAACAAGAACTTCATGCTTCCGACCTCCTAAGCCTCGTTCTTATTCTATGGTTGCTCTCCCCAAGCCTAGTTTAGGTTTGGGAAAGGGGAGATGATATCTTAAAATGATAAATTTGTGTGGTATGCATAGGCCTTTAGAGCCCGACAAAGCTACGGCGTAACCCTAAGAATTGGTTACGCCGTAAACTTTTAAAAACAGATAAGATTTAGGGTTAATCCACACTTACGGTGTAACCTTGAAAGTGGTTACGCTGTAATCTTCAGCGGCCGCATGTTACGTCGTAATCTTCATGCATGTTGCGACGTAATCTTCACATATCACTCTGAGACACTTCTACGCCGTAACCTTATTAGCTGGTTACGGCGTAATCTTCATTTCGTGGTGCACAAGTCTTTAATAAGTTACGGCGTAACACCGTCGTATAGTTACGCTGTAGTCTTCAATGTATTACTGCGTATCCTCATTACTTAGTTATGCCATAGTCTTCATGGTGTTGTAATGATTTAAGCCTTAATTTGTCCAATCGTCGTTCCATACTCCATTAATAATCCTGAAACGAAATATGAAGAAATAAGGCATAACTTATAATTATAATATCATAATTTGCCAATATAAAGGGGAAATTGATGCTAAAAAAATTAGGATTATTTGATGTTATCATCTGGTCATACGTATATTAAAAGTATCCACAAACCTTTCAGCTCCTACTAGGATATTTCTTTATATAGTAATGATATTGGTTTAGTTTAGCTTAACACGCCAATGCCCCCAGATTGAACCGAGTATGGTTTCCTGGAAAAACCATTTAATGATTCATCATTATACTTATCCTTTTGCTACCAATACTACATTAGCTATGGATATGGATCAAGTCATTCCATAAGTTAATATTCTGCTTCTCGTTAAATATGATTGAACAAGATTACCAAACCCTCTGAACGTGTTTTAGATAGATCTTGGGTATGGCCATACAAACATCTTGTCAACCCTATGAGGGGCCCAAAATAGTATTATACTTTGAAACAAATTCAAATGAACAAATTCTCTTAACTACAAGAAAAACTCATGAAACAACACTTTTGAAAACAACCCTTATTACTACTAGTTACGGATAGCGTTAGATTTCACACAATGTGATACATTCATAATAGTTACCTGGTATCTCAAGTCCGAGGATAAATATTCATGATTTACTTAATGACAAGGATCCATAAAGTACAATCATGTTAAGTTGGGATCTGTCCTATATTCAATTCATTGAATATCATGTGAATTTTGCGTGTCCCACGCATCTATATACTTAAGTATATTCTACCAAAACTCAGATTTGTCTTAATTTAATGACATTCCCACATCATTGATCGACAATGAACTATTTAAAATAACATAAGTTATTCACGGATTAAACATGAAAATATAGGATATAATATTAAGAAAATAAAAAAATAAACATAACCAATATTTTATTTCATTAAAGTAATATTTGTTTATAACAACCCTTATCCAAATACTAATCACAGATTTTCATGAAACTAATAGCTAAACGAAGTCTTATCCCATCAACATGGTGAGTAGGCTTTTCCTTTGATAAATGCTTCGTAAAGGGATCAACTAGATTTTTATTTGTGTGAACTTTGAGTAGATTGATCTCTCCTATGTTGATTTGTTCTAGAACATAGTGATATCGTCGAGGAAAATGTTTGGTGACCTTCATGAATCCATGCTCATTGGCAAATGTTATTGCAGCTGAGATGTCACAATATACATTTATAGGTAATTCGATTGACAACATAACTCCAAGTCCCGAAATGAATTTTCTAATCCAAACAGCTTCCATCGCAGCTTCTGAAGCAGCTATGTACTTAGCTTCTGTAATAGACATTGCAATCATACTTTGCTTCTTGCTCTTCTAGTCTACTGCTCCCCCATTAACGACAAAGACATATCCCGTTTGAGACTTATTATCATCTTTATCTGTTTGGAAAGACGCATCGCAAAACCATGTAACATCAAGTTATGCATCTGGATTCCCCACCATACACTAGAAACATATCTTTAGTAGCCCTTAGATACTTAAGAATGTTCTTAACAGCATGCCAATAGTGCTTCTCACCTGGATTCTGTTGATATCGACTGGTGATATTCTGTGCAAATACCACATCAGGCCTTGTACATCTTACCGCATACATGATAGATCCTACAGCCGAAGCATAATGAACCTTTTTCATGTGTGCCACCTCAGCAGGTGTTGAAGCGCATATTTCACTACTTAAGCCATGTTCTACTTGCATCAGAAAATATCCCTTCTTGGAATTTTGCATATTGAATCTCTTCAATATTTTATCGATGTAAGTACTTTGACTTAATCCAATCAACCGCCTCGATCAATCTATGTAGATCTTGATTCCTACAATATATGCTGCTTCCCCTAAATCCTTCATAGAAAAGTATTTTCCAAGATAAGACTTCACATCTTGTAAACTTGGGATGTCTTTTCCCATGATCAATATGTCATCAACATATAGGATAAGGAAAGTAACATTACCCCCACTAGCTTTGTGATATACACATGGCTAATCAAGATTTTGAATGAAACCAGATATCTTGATCTCCTCATCAAATATCTTATTCCATTGCCTTGATGCTTGCTTTAATCGATAAACGGATCTTTGAAGTTTTCTTACACAGTTTGGAAACTTTGGATTCACAAACCCCTCAGGCAGCGCCATATAGATGTCCTCATCTAAGCGACCATTTAAGAAGGCGGTTTTGACATCCATCTACTAGATCTCATAGTCATAGTACGCCGTTATGGCTATAAGAATCCTAATAGCTCTTATGTCTGCTACAGGAGAAAAAGTCTCCTCATAATCCACCGCAAAAGTATAAGTAAACCCTTAAGCTACCAGACGAGCTTTATAGGTGTGTACATAGCCATCCATGTCAGTTTTCTTCTTGAAGAGCCACTTACTTCCAACAACTTTAGCATTAGAAGGAAGGTCTATTTCAATCCAGACTTTGTTATCTCTCATAGCTTGCATTTCCCCATTCTTTGCGACTTGCCATTTGTCCTTTTCAGGATCAGCCATGGCAACCTTATAGTTAGCAGGTTCACCAAGATCCCCTAACATATTTTTCTCAACTTCTACGTTAAGACATAGACGTTCAGGTGCACACGTAGTCCTTACAGATCTACGAATGGGAACCACTTCAACTTCAGGTGGAACACTCAGACTTTCAGGTACTACTTAAGGTTGGCTAGTGTTTTCAGAAGGTGATGTATCTTCATGATCATCTTCCAGATCATAAACTCTCCCAATGAATTAGTAAGATATGAGATCCCTTTCAAGGAAATCTCCATACCTAGCAACAATTACTTTTTTTCAGGTGGAAATTAAAAGTAGTAACCCATAGTTTCCTTTGGGTATCCTACGAAGATACACTTAATAGATATTTGTTGGAGTTTGTCAGCTGAGTCACGTTTAACAAACGCCTCACAACCCTAGACCTTTAAGTAAGACAAGTTGGGAGCTTTTCCATACCATAGTTCATATGGAGTCTTATCAACCTTCTGAGTTGCAACCATATTTAGAATGCGAACAGTAGTTTCTAAAGCATAATCCCAAAATGATAAGGGAAGATTTTTAAGATTAAACATTGATCGCACCATGTCTAACAATGTACGATTTCTTCTCTCAGATACACCATTTTGTTGTGGAGTATATGACGAAGTGAGTTGCAATTCTACTTCATTCTTTGACACATGTCTTAGTGGTCCACATACGTTAGTATGTATCACACCAAATAAATGTTTCAAAGACTTCATGTTTATGTTTAAGCAAATAAACAAAACCATAAAGACTGAAATCATCCGTAAAGGTTAAGAAGTAGTTAGCATCCTTCTTTGACACATGTCTTAGTGGTCCACATACGTCAGTATGTATCACACCAAGTAGATCAGAAGCCCTTTCTAAACGATTTGCAAAAGGTTTCTTGGTCATCTTCCCAGATATGCAAGACTCACCTTTATCAAATGATTCATCATTGATATTTTGCAAAAGCCTATCACGTTGCAGCTTTTGCATGCGTTTATTGCCTATGTGAGCAAGTCTACAATGCCATATATATGAAGAATCCAAGTCAGTTTTGATTATCTTATTGTTGATGCTAAAAAAAGAATTATTTTTATCAGTCACATTATCATGCATATCAATCTCAAACACACCATTTATGTTGGGTTTTAGGTTCCTTGCATCAAGAATTACTTTAAGTACTGGAACCACGGACAGGCTTGATAGAACCACGGACAGAAGAGTGTAACCACGGATGAAGATAACCGCGGCTAGTAGTAATGTGTAACCACGGATGATATATTGTAACTACTGCTAGTGTTTTGTATAGTCGGTTAGTTTATTGTTTTAGATAAATATGGAAAAGATATTTATCTTGTAGGTTACGTATTGTATAATGTATAGGACTCCTTGGCTTATAAAAGGAGGTCCTAGGTTAGATTAGAAGTACGTAAGTCTTATATCTAAAGTCGATACACTTCTAGGTTGCAAAACCCTAATCTTGTAAGAGTATTCGTATTAATAAATAATATTGAGGTGTTGAATGTTAACTGTTCTTCTTCTTAAGGTTAAGTGTTAAATTCCGCATAATACTTAATAAGTTGTTATTCTAAGTCAGTTTCTATATTAGATCGTTTGCTCAACTGGGATCAACAAGTGGTATCAGAGCTTGTGATCTAGAAACTGTAATCAAGAAGAAGTTAAGTTAAGTTTTGTTCAAAGAAGATAAGATGTCTGACGAAACTCACATGGTGACTGCTTCAAAGGTACCCATGCTCAAGCATGGTGAGTATCAAATCTGGAGAATGCGAATGAGACAATACATTCGCATGATTGACTATGCTCTCTGGGATGTCGTTGAAAAGGGAGACACTCTTCCTAAGAAGGGTGAGGATGGCAAAGAAATTTCCATTGTTAGTGAAATTGATAAGGCTAAGAGAAAGTTGGAGATAAAGGCTCACAGTATTCTCTCCATGGGAATACCCAATTATTATGCTTTGGATTTTGAGCAATATGAATCTGCTAAAGAGTTACTGGATGCTCTTGAGACAAGGTTTGCTGGCAATGAAGCTACCAAGAAGTCCAGAATGAATATGCTCAAGCATCAATATGAAACCTTCACTGCTGCTCGTGGAGAAAAGATTGATGGCACATACAATAGACTTCAAAACTTATCACCAACTGAAGTCTGTAGATTATAAGGTTCTTCAAGAAGATATTAATTTGAAGTTCATTAGGAGTCTATCATCTGAATGGGCTATTCATACAATTGTGTGGAGGAATAAGGAGGACTTTCCTAAGATGACTCTGGATAATCTCTTCAACAACTTGAAGGTTTATGAGTCTGAGAATAACTTTGCTAATGCATCTACTGCTAATCCAAACATTGCTTTTGTCTCCACTAATCACAAGAGCTCACAAGATGTATCCACTGCTGCCTATGGTATATCCACGGCTATTGCAAACAATACCATTGTTAGTGATAATGTTAGTGATGGTGCAATTTGTGCTTTTCTGGGTGATTTAACTACTAGTGTTACTGTGTTGAATCAAGATCTGGATCAAATTGATCCCGATGATCTAGAAGAGATTAATCTTCAATGGCAAATGGCAATGTTAACTATCCAAGCAAGGAAGTTTTGAGGAGGACGGAAGACAAGTTAAGTATGATGGTCAAAGGAGAGCAGGGTTCGACAAAAGCAAGATGGAGTGCTTTAACTGCAAGAAGAAGGGTCACTTTGCAAGGGAATGTCGAGCTCCTAAGAGGATTGAAGGTGTTAAAAAGATCACTGAAGAGTCTGCTCCTTCTTTAGCATTGGTGGCTCAAGATGGTCTTGGTGATTATGATTGGAGTGATCAGATTGAAGAAGGACCTAATGCAGCTTTTCTTGCTAGTGAAGCTTCAAAAGAGCATAACTTTGCTCTTATGGCTTATGCTTCATCTTCTGGTTCAGATTCTGAGGTATCTAATGAGTCTACTTGCTCTTTTAAATCATGTAATGATAACTTAGAATCTCAAAAAGCTATCACTGAAAGTATAAGGAAAGAAGTAGAAAGACTAACTATGGATAACTTAGGTTACAGGGTTGGTCTAGAGAGTGTGGAAGAGAAGCTTAGATACTGTATTAAATGTGAGTTTGAGTATGTAGATAAGATCAATATATTAGGTGGTGAAATTGATCTTAAAAATAGAGAGATTAAAATGCTTAAAGAGAAACTTGAACTAGCAGAGAGTGGAAAACAAAAGGCCCTAGATGAAAAAGAAAAACATGTTGTTAGGGTAGCTAAAACACAATTTGCTTCTGATCTAGTTCATAAATCTATAGAGAGTCATCTAATGAAAAAGGGTTCTGGGATTGGATACAACAATATGCCACCACCTACTCTTATGCAACATGCACCACCTGCTAAAGAACTGTCATTTAGTAGTGAATTCAGTTTTAACAAACCTGTTGAAGGAATAAGTAAGACTGAACCACCTAAGATAAGTTCGATATGTCCTCTCGATGCTCCCATCATTGAAGATTGGGAATCAGATTCTGAGGAAGATAGTAAAGTATCAACACAGCCTGAAAAGTTAGAATCTATTAAGAAAGTTGATACTAGACAAGCTAATCTTGTACCTAGATTTGGAGCTAAAGTTACCAAGAATGTAGTAGAGTATAGGGAAATACCTAGGGAACAGATGAAACAATATAAACCTAGGGGTAATCAAAGAAGCTTAAATGGTTTAATTTCTAACAGATTAGGTGATGAGTTTCAATGTGTTAAAAAGGCTTGTTTTATATGTGGTAGTTTTGAGCACTTACAGAGAAATTGTAATAAAAACAGACCACAAGTTTGGAATCATTGGAGGAGGGTAAATCACCAAAACTTTTCAAAGAAAACAAACCCTCATCCTAACAGAAACATGATTCCTAAAGCAGTATTAATGAGGAATGGGAATACAAAATCTATTGTCACTGCTTCTCCCAAATGGGTTCCAACCACTGCTAAGCAAAGTGTAAATACGGCTAAGAAAAATCAAACCACTGATAAGCCAAAAATCACCACAGATAACAAAGAAGTTTTAAAAATTCCAAAGGTGATAACCGATACAGTGGTTGGGAATCATTTTATCTTTGTTAAGGCCTCAGCTAGTTGGCAATGGAAACCTAAGACCAAGGTTTTACATCATGTCAACCGTGCATCAATGGACCTAACCAAATTTGATTATATTGATGCACAGGGCAGACCCAAGTCAGTATTGGCTTGGGTCCACATAAGGAACTAACTTGTTTAATTTCATGTGCATGGCAATCTACAAGATGAGCTAAAAGACAAAGGAGTTTTTGATAGTTGTTGCTCTGGGCACATGACTTGGGATGGGAGCAACCCGGAAGATTTTGAAGCTTTTGATGGAGGATATGTGGCTTTTGGCAATGATCCAAAGGGAGGAAAGATACTTGGAAGAGGCACAATCAAAACAGGAAATTTGGACTTTGAAAAAGTCTACTTGGTACAAGGACTTAAGTACAATTTATTCAGTGTTTCTCAAATGTGTGATAAGAAAAACTGGGTACTTTTTGGTGAAAATGAGTATGTGGTGTTGTCTCCGAGTTTAAGATTCCGATGAGAAGTTTATACAACTTAGGGTACCTAGGAAGGAAAATATATATTGTTTTGATCTTAAAGATGTAATTCCTAATAGGTCCTTAACTTGTTTATTTGCTAAAGCATCCGTGGATGAGTCTAAGTTATGGCATAGAAGATTAGGTCACCTCAATTTCAAAACAATCAATAAACTGGTTAAAGGGAACTTAGTGAGAGGGTTACCTTCTAAGGTTTTTGAGTGTAAGGAACTGTGTGTGGCTTGTCAGAAAGGAAAACAACATAGAGCTTCTTGTAAGTCCAAAACTGTCAACACCATTTCACAACCACTGTTTATGCTTCATATGGACTTATTTGGACCTACTTTTGTCAAGAGTTTGAACCATAAGCCGTATTGCCTAGTTATCACTGATGATTATAGTAGATTTTCTTGGGTTTACTTTTTGGCTGCTAAGAGTGAAACTAGTGAAGTTCTCAAGAGTTTCATTATTAAGATAGAAAATCTAGTGAATCATAAAGTCAAGATAATCAGATGTGATAATGGAACTGAGTTTAAGAATGCAGTGATGAATCAATTTTGTGTAGATAAAGGTATAGAAAGACAGTTTAGTGTTGCTAGAACACCACAACAAAATGGTGTGGCTGAAAGAAAAAATAGAACACTAATTGAGGCTGCTAGGACTATGTTGTGTGAGTCTAAGTTACCAACTACCTTTTGGGCTGAAGTTGTAGGCACTGCATGTTATGTGCAGAATACCATAGACTACCTAGGCAAGTTTCAAGAAAAAGCTGATGATGGATACTTTTTAGGCTATTCATCTAATAGTAAAGCCTTTAGAGTATACAATAGGAGGACTAGAATTGTTGAAGAGAATTTACATGTTCAATTCAGTGAAAAGACTCATAGTGTTGAGACCAAAGGACCGTGACGTTTAACATTGATATGCTAACCAAATCTATGAATTATGAGCCTATCATTGTAGGAACTTCCACTAATGTTGATGCAGGTACTCAAAAGAATTCCGGTGAAGAAGCAATTTCTAAGGAAGCTGATTCTCCTCAAGAGTTCTATTTGTTTGAAAAGTGGAAAGCTAGTTCTGTCTCACCCATCATTGATAAGCAAGGTCCCACTGATGATGATGTTTTGAATTCTGGAGGCAATAGTGCTCATCATCAAGATAAGGATGAGTTATTGAAAGATAATTCAGTGTTGGTAGAGGAAATTGAAAAGAAGAAAAAGCAATCTGCAAGCACGGATAAGCCAAACATAAGCACGGATAGAGTTAATACAACCACTGCTAAGCCAACAACTTCTACCACTGACATAACAAGTGAAATCCCGGTGTAAGTACGATAGTAGTACTTTCTTTGGACCACATGCAAAGCCATTACATGTGAAGAGGAGTATCCACATGATCCTGATATGCCTGCTTTGATTGAAATTGATACTCCTACCGATGATGAAGACATGGATGATTTCTTTAATGCTGATTTAACTAATTTGGAACATGTCATTCATGAAAGTCCTGTTACCTCCACAAGGATACACAAGATTCATCCCAAGGAACAAATACTTGGAAATTTGAATACTCCAGTTCAAACAAGAAGCAAGGTTAAGAACACAGAACCCTTTCCTGAACATGGGTTCTTTGCAAGATTACTTCACAAAAGAAAGTCATAAAGATCTGCAAAATTGCCTGTTTGCTTGTTTTCTGTCTCAAAAGGAACCAAAGAGAGTTGAAGAAGCATTATCTGAAGAAGGTTGGGTAGAATCAATGCAAGAGGAGCTTCTTCTGTTCAAACTTCAAGAGGTTTGGACTTTGGTAGAACTTCCAAATGGTAAGAGGGCCATTGGGACTAAATGGGTGTTCAGAAACAAAAGGGATGAAAGAGGTATTGTTGTGAGGAACAAGTCAAGGTTGGTTGCTCAAGGATACACACAAACCGAAGGCTTGGATTATGATGAAGTATTTGCTCCAGTTGCAAGAATTGAGGCTATTAGATTGTTTTTAGCTTATGCTTCATTTAAAAACTTTGTGGTGTATCAAATGGATGTTAAAAGTGCATTTTTGTATGGCACAATTGATGAGGAGGTTTATGTCTGTCAACCTCATGGTTTTGAAGATCCCTGATCATCCTGACAAGGTCTACAGGGTGAGGAAGGCTATGTATGGTTTGCATCAAGCTCCTAGGGCATGGTATGAGTGCCTGTCCACTTATTTGATGGACAATGGGTTTACAAGAGGACTAATTGATAAAAATTTGTTCATAAGAAAGCACAAAGATGATATTTTATTGGTTCAGTTTATGTAGATGACATCATCTTTGGCTCAACCAATAAAGAGCTATGCAAAGATTTTGAGAAGCTTATGCATGATAAGTTTCAGATGAGTTCTATGGGAGAACTCACTTTCTTTTTGGGGCTACAGGTTCACCAAAGGACTGATGGTATCTTCATTAGTCAAGACAAGTATGTAGCAGATGTTTTGAAGAAGTTTGGGTTTCAGGATGTGAAAAGTGCTAGTACACCAATGGAGGCTCAGAAACCCTTGCTACCGATGATGGAAGTACAAGAGTTGATCGAAGTTGTGCAGGTCTATGATTGGATCTTTGATGTATCTCACTGCATCTAGGCCGATATAATGTTCTCGTATGTGTGTGTGCAAGATTTCAAGTCACACCTAATTCATCACACATGAATGCTGTTAAGAGAATTTTTAGGTATCTTAAGGGTCATCCTAAATTGGGCCTTTGGTACTCAAAGGATTCTCCTTTTGACTTGGTGGCCTAGACAGATAGTGACTATCTTTGGTGCTAGTTTGGATAGGAAGTCTACAACTGGAGGATGTCAGGTTTTGGGAAGCAGACTTATTTCATGGCAGTGTAAAAAGCAAACTATTGTGGCAAATTCTACAACTGATGCTGAATATGTGGCTGCTGCTAGTTCTGTGGTCAAGTTCTATGGATTTAGAATCAATTGCTGGACTTTGGGTACAATTTTATGCATACTAAGATTTACATTGATAATAACAGTACAATATGCATCATTAAAAATCTTGTTTTACATTCTAGAACTAAGCATATTGAGATAAGACATCATTTTATTAGAGATTGTAATGAGAAAAGGTTGATTCAAATGGTAAAAATCCATTCTGATTTCAATGTTGCTGATCTTCTCACCAAAGCTTTTGATGTGGGGAGGTTTTAGTATCTTGTTGTTAGTATTGGAATGATTAATCTCTAAATTCTCAAATTGTTTTGTACCAGTTTGTATATGTACTGCACTGTTATTATGTAATCTTAGTTTTGCTATTTTTATTTCTAACCTCTGATAGTTTGTTTCTAACCACTGCTAGTTTGGTTCAAACCACTGCTAGTTGTCCTGTTTTTCACTAACCATTTTGCAGTTACTAGAATGATCATTATAGAAGTAAAAGAAGTAGTGATGCAAAGTGTTCATTCATTCATTTGAGAAAGACTTACGACTTACAGAGTACAATCAACATCAAATGCAACTACAAGAACAGAGCTATACATGATCTACTAATCCTAATCTAGTTCATCTCATCTATTCCAACATCTAACAGGCTATTGGATATGCATGATCGCTCACATCTTTCACACTAGATGCTGGATATGCGTTCGTGAAGCCTTGCATAACCACCCATTCCTTCTATCTCAATGGCTGGAGATGCATGACTACTATGACGAGGATGCTAAGGATCAAAATGGAAAGGATGGATTGATGAAAACGTTGATAATGACGATGACCACATTAGATGAAGCACGAAGGACATAGTCATATCACCAAAAAGCATCATTCCATTTTCCTTTTTCCCTTCCCCTTTACGATGTATGAAGAAGCACCATAACTTGGTACTTGAAGACCAAGAACCACCTCTCTGTCTTTTGGAAGTGGTGGGTTTCTTGCTCGTGGTCTTGTTTGGGGTTGAGATGCTGAAGGTTGGGAGTAAGAAGATCTCTTCTTTGAGGAATCATCAGAGTCCTCAGATGCATTACTTGGATTCACCACACTATCATCTTCGGATGATGGAAGAAATGGAGATTTTACTGGTCTTGTTTCTTGTGGAGGGAGGTAGAACGCCATGGGTTACCTTCTTCACTTGATGATGAAGATGATGATGAGGATGAGGAGGATGTTAGATTGACTACTTCTGGTTTATTCCAACTAGGGTTCCACATTGTGCTTGCAGTTGATTGGAGACTTTGAAGAAATTAGGGTTTTGATATTGATTGGTGTGTGCGTTATGAAAGATTTGGGTTCTTTTTATAAGTGGGGTTTAGGGTTATGGAAGTAAATACGGGGCCGGTTTAATGTGGTTGAGGAGTTAATGAGATTTTTGGGAGTTGGACTAATATTAGTTCTAGAAGTTGACCATATTGACTTACCTGTTCAAACCACGGATAGGTCTTTTGGAACCACTTTTAGCTCTTCCTAACCACTGACAACAATAACCTTATACTCTATGTTGGTTTTGTGTTTTTGTCTTACCGATATGAAGGTTTTGGTGCATAAGGAGCTGATTTACTTGCTATATCTCTTGGTCATTTGGAAGAAGTGATCTCGTGTATCTGCTGATAGTCTGTTGTAACCACGGATAGTATTCTGAAACCGCGGATAGCATGGAGTCTTGTTTTGGATAGTACAAGGGCTGTTTGGTAACATTGGCAAATCTATATCACTCTCCCCAAATCACGGACGGATCATTTATTTGATTCTCAAACCACTTTCAATTGGCGCTCAACCTTAACCTAATCACTTTCTTTGCATAATTCATCAACTCACATCATTATTTTCCTAAATCAAAATGGCTGAAAAGTATTCCACTTCACATAACCTAGTTGCTATCCTCACCAAGAATGCTCGATCTGAAGGGTTTCATCAAATGATTGATTTCTTAGTTCACAGTCCCATTCATTATGCTTTAACTGTTACACCCACTATTCTTAAAGCCTACATACATCATTCGGAAGAATGCTACACTTGTAATGGTTGATGGTGTGGAGATGTTTTGTTCTGAAGTGGATGAGCATGTTATTTCATTCTGAGGATATCATTCGAGAAGTTTTGCAGTTTGATGATGTTGATGGGGTTGACAATCTTTCAGATGTTGAGATTGTTGCTGGTTTAGAGAGATTAGGGTATACACATACATGTGAAAAGGTACAATACTTTAAGAGCTTCTTTTCACAACAATGGAAGTTTTTGATTCACACCTTGTTGATGTGTATGAGTAACAAGACCACAGGTTTTAATGACTTTCCTTCAAAAATTGCTCCTGCTATTATTTGTTTATCTGAGGGAAGGAAGTTTAATTGGTCTAGAATGATTTATGAGGGGTTAGTACAAAATATTCGGAAGAAGGGTAAATACTATTTGTATCCTCGGTTTGTTCAACTGATTGTCGCACATCAAATTGTTGATCCTATTGAACATTCTAGAGAGTATGAAGTACATCATATGCTTCCTAAGGTTTTTGCACATATGAGGAATCAACCACAAAATGTAAAAATTAGAGATGTTCCTTTATTTCCTCACATGCTTATTTTGCCTCTGCTCCGATTTTGATGAAGGTCTTGAAACTCAACTGATTGTCACCGACAGACACCTCCAACCACGATACTACAACTCAAATCACGACAGTACACCTCCAACCAGCGATACTACAACTCAAATCCCTGACAGTACACCTCCAACCACCGATACTACACCTCAAATCACTAATATTTCACCTATTGTATGGACTAGGAGAAAGAAGGGCACTAAGCTTCCTCAGGCTAGTGCTAGCGGTGTTGCTCATGAGGTCATCACAGGTAATGAAGGTGACATGATTGGAAGGGCTTCCACTACGATACATGCTTAGATGCCGATCAGATAGTGGAAACATAAATAAGACCCAACCATTGGCAACTTCTAATGTGGAGAGTTCCTTGGAACTTAACACAGGTGGAGGAATCCCTAGCCACTTGGCTATAACAGGGTGCATAGATGTTCAGGCTTGGTCTGGTGCTATGTTTTCTATATCCAAAGATTCACCTCTCGGAGCAGTTAACACATTTCAAGTGATGAGGATAGGTTGGAACCTGAACATGAATTGACGGATTCTGAGTTTGTACATACCGACTTTTCCAATGAACCACCTCTCGGACCAGTTCACACAGGTCGAAGTGGGGAGGATATTCTTGAACGCTTAAATGAATTGACGGCCAAATGTACCAAGATGGAGGAGACGATCTCTAATCTCAAGGAATTGGTTGGGTTTCATGAAAATGATATTCGGCGCTTGAAGCACAGGGTTTTGGTTTTGGAGAAGATAAAAGGCCGGGCTTGTCGCTTTGAGGAAACTAAGGAAAAAGAAGTTTGACTCCTTTCCAGCTCTGAATATGGAGGATGTATCCAAACAGGGGAGGAGTGAAGGCAAGAATTCAGGGGAGGATGTTAATGTATCTATGGAAGAAGATGTTGATAGTGGAGATCAAACATTTGTGGTATCTGATAAAGATGGGAATGAGGCAGTTCTTGAAAATGTGAAGAAGGTTGTAGAAGATGTAGTACTGAACACAAACACGGATGGTATGTCTGAAACCACGGTTAGTACACTTCTAACCAATGATGCTGTACTGACATAGCAACTATAAACACTACAACTATACCTTCACAATCATACCCACTTGCTATTATAACCACTTCCACTGTTGTAACAACTCTCTCTATATTACCATCTAAGCCTAAAGAATTAGAGAAAGAAGCTGCAAGTACATTGATTAATCTGAGCAAAACATCATCTATTACTACACCCATTATTGAACCTGCTTTATCTGTTCAGACTCGCAATTAAACCCAAAACTAGAGGAAAAACTTTAGTTATTGGTGAACCACTGAAGAAGAAGGTGCTTCAATCTGATGTTGGAAAGGGTAAAGGTATTGCAGTACCAGAGTTGAAGTTTAAATCTAGTGCAGAACAAGAAGCTTTTGATGACGAATTTGTAAAGAATATGGTTGTCAAGAACAAGCGCTTTGGATAAAAGAAAGAAAGAAGAGGAGGAAGCTAGTGAGAAATGGTTAGCTATATGGTATAACTCAGAAAACTATCTTCAAGCTTCTTTACAAATTCTTGATGAGTTTACTGCACAAGAATGGGCATTGTTGGATGATGAGGAGAAAGCTAGATTGATGAATGAATGGGCAAGGAAGGTTAGCAAAACAAAGAAACAAGTTATAAGAAAGAAACCTCCTACTATGGCTCAGATGAGGAATGTATTGATGAAAATTATTAAGAATTCAGGCATTTATGTTTCTGATAATCTTAGTAAATGTTCATTTGAAAGAATTTTGGAAATCTATGAGAGATGTATGAGGATTAATGTAGATGATTTCTGTCCAATGAATTCTGAGAAGGAAGAAGAGTGGATAAAGAAGCATGATGAGTGGATGCTAAGTAAAAGGAAGAGAAAATCTGAGGTTCAGGAGTCATCTGATTCTAAAAGATTGAAAGTTGTTGAAAATGAAAATCAAATCATTTCTTATGAGTTTAAGATTAATGATGGAAGTGAAGGAGTTTGGAAAATTAAAAGACTCAACAATGAAGTTTATGAGTATAATAAATTTTCACAAATGCTTCAATATTTTGATAGAGATGATTTGATGAATCTTTGGATACTTTACAAGAATAAGTTTGGTGAAGTACATCCAAATGATTATTATGAGAGGTTGGTGTATCATCATTTGAAGATTCTATTTGAACCTACTCATGATGAATCCGAATGGCAAGGACTCTCCAATGGTCAAGTTACTAGATGGTTTTTATATCAAACTTGTGGAGTTCATGTTTTGACTGTTTCCGGAAAGGTTATTCATATGCTTGTAGAAGGTGATTATCCTCAACTGAATAAGCATCCGAAATTATTGTTCGATGTTGAAACCTGGTTGTATCAAGATGTTAGTACCTTATGATGGTCAAGCTTACGATTTGTTACTGAAGTATGAGAATATTCTTAAGGCTAGTAAGTGTTTGGCTACATCCTCCATTTCAGATGTTTTGAGCTTAAAGGAAACTTGAGAATTCTGTTGGAATGTATCAAGTTTAGGGGAGGATTGTTGGGTTTTAGGTTCCTTGCATCAAGAATTACTTTAAGTACTGAAACCACGGACAGGCTTGATAGAACCACGGACAGAATAGTGTAACCACGGATGAAGATGACCGCGGCTAGTAGTAATGTGTAACCACGGATGATATATTGTAACTACTGCTAGTGTTTTGTATAGTCGGTTAGTTTATTGTTTTAGATAAATATGGAAAAGATATTTATCTTGTAGGTTACGTATTGTATAATGTATAGGACTCCTTGGCTTATAAAAGGAGGTCCTAGGTTAGATTAGAAGTACGTAAGTCTTATATCTAAAGTCGATACACTTCAAGGTTGCAAAACCCTAATACTGTAAGAGTATTCGTATTAATAAATAATATTGAGGTGTTGAATGTTAACTGTTCTTCTTCTTAAGGTTAAGTGTTAAATTCCGCATAATACTTAATAAGTTGTTATTCTAAGTCAGTTTCTATATTAGACCGTTTGCTCAACTGGGATCAACAATTTACTAGAATAACATTAAAGTAAAAAACTCCATTTAAAGAAACCGAAATTCCATAATCAGTAAATGTATGAATAAAACCAATATCTTTCAACAAGGAAATAGAAATAACAACCCTAATAATAGAATGTGCGTAATGACAATCATTCAAAGACAGTACTAAGACCGAAGGCAATACTAAATCAAACATGCCTATAGCTTCAACGACTGCATGTGCTCCATTACCCACGTGCAGGTATTGTTGTCCATAGGTGTGTTTCCTTGCACCTCTAAGTCCCTACAGTGTATTGAAAATGTGAATACCACATCCAATATCATATACCCAGGAATTTATTTTATAAGGAAATGCAAATAATTTTATCATAAAAAGAGCACCTAAAGTGCTGGCAACAGTACCAACATTCTTATACCTCTTTGTTCGCAACTGATCGAGGTAGAGCGGACAGTTCCTCTTCCAATGCCCTACCTCTGTGCAGTGATGACAAGCCTGATCCTTCTTAGGATTCTCTTTCTTTTTAGGAGGGTATTTGGGTTCTAGTTGATAAGCCATAACTTGCTTTCCCTTATCAGCCTTACCCTTCCCTTTACCCTTCTTATTCGCTTGCGGTTTAGGCTTAGTGATCCTACCCTTTTAAATAGCAAGTACCTGAGATGTAGGAGCTTTTTTCGGCAAACCCTTTTCATAGTCAATGAGCATTGCATGCACCTCACTAACTGTCTTCCCCGTGCAATGCATATTGTAATTGCGCACAAAACCATCAAATTCCTTATTAAGTGATATGTTGATTAGGACAATTTGGATGTCATTCGGGGTAGTGATAGTTGATCCTCCCAAGTTGGTCCATGTAACTCATCATTTCCAAACAATGGGCACTCACACGTTTACCATCCCCCTGTTTACAACCGTGTAGAGATCGATCAAATCATACAATTCAACAGCTGCAGGCTTTTCAAACAACCGAATAAGTTCGGTGAGCATGTCCCTTGGGAAGTAATTTTCAAACTGTTTTTGCAAGTTTGGAGTCATACTTCCAAACATAAGGCAGGCAACCTCATTATGCTTGTCATACTCAGTTTGCCATGCTTCCCTTATTTCAGGAGTAGCATTAGCTTCCGGTTCAGGAGGACAAGGTATATTCAAATAATCTGATCTTTTGGCAACACGCAATAGTAATCTGAGTTGCCTATACTAGTCATTGAAATTAGCGCCGCCAATCAATTTTTCTCAATCAAACATTGATTTGAACGACAAACTTAGTGCATTAGTTTTAGGTTGAACCCATTTCTATAGAAAATAAAAGTTCAAAAGTTAGTAATTTCGATAATTCAACCTTTCAAGAAAATAAAATACCTTTGGTAAATATTCATATTAACCATAGAATTTTTCTTGAAACTAGGACCCAAGTTGTCATAGTTCCACCACATCAGTTGATCTGCTAGTGATGAAAATATAAGCATGTTTCACCCCATCTTATGCCTTAAGTCATAGATCTCACTAACTAACTTAATTAAGTTGTCTAATTTAGAAACTGCAAATTTATTCCAGTTGAGGTCTCACACAACATGGAGATTTACCTTGTCATTGCAATCTATCTAAGTTCTCACATAACATAAATTGCAACTTCAAATGTTTCTTATCATTAGATGACATAAACTTGAATTTAAAGGAACAATTTTTTATGTGTAATCAAAACTTATGTATGAAGAAGCATGCATACATCTTCATAACATAAAATTTTACAAAACTTTACTCATTAGTTTTAGATTACTAAGATTAAATTCTACAAAGTTTTAATCGAGGTATTGAGAAACTTACAACTTTGCCTTAAGATGCTTCATACATATAATAGTTATACTTGGTAGCTCCAAGTATGACGCACAAAGGAGCGAAGAAGCGGGTCAGCTCGAAGCATATTAAAAACCTTCTTCTTTCGAGTCACAATTTAATGCGTACCCTCCTTATACCCCTCACACAGTTTGTTATAATGGGTGAGCCGTTCTAACTATTTGGTACAGTGCATCAATCGACTAAAGTTCAAGCTTTAATACTTTGAAAACAAATCCAATTTCACCATTATTTAGTCCGGTTAATTTTCTATTCTCAAAATAACCCTTTTTGCTTACAAACGTGTCACAACAATATATAAACAAAAAGAAATTAATAAAAATAACCAACTCAAATGATATACATACAACTTAACAATTCACATATGTAAAACAAATAGCCACATGCATAATTTGTTCGATAAAACCCTAATAATCAATTCTAGGTTTATTATTATGCATATATCGACTAGGCTTTCACCTACAAAAGTAAGTGAGCCACATACATCGACAAGTCGATTGCGTAAGCCTTAGTTAATCATATACCACATTGCACATAATTGATTCATTAGATGTATTAAGGTCTTCCCCAATTTAATATATGTCAAACGAATTACATGTGAATCTGCTTAACAATTAATCAAGACAAAACAATAATCCATGGAAAATCATGCATGTTCCACCATGGATTCCTCATAACAATTATTATCCCAAGAAACGCATATATATATATATATATATATATATATATATATATACATGGAACATAACAATTATTCATAATTAACCACATAAAATTACATGCAATCCTAGGGTTTCTACAAGTTTTACAAAAAAATAAAACCTAGTTAAAAAATAAAGGGGTATTTGACCAACTTAAAAAAAATTAGGGTTTCAATTTTCAAAACCATAAAAACCATAAAAAAACATGTAATAATCAACAAGATTCAATTTTTATGTGTTTCGGTAATTAAGTACAACGTATTAACGGCTCATGATGCCACTGTTGGGTTTTAACATTCATAACAATTACATAAAACACATATACATCATCAAAGCATGCCACGGAAGTAATAGAATAATACTTGTAAAGAATTAACCGAATTAAAAGTATATGCGTACATTTTGCAAATCAAGCAATACAACTAGCCAAGAACCAAGGAAAACCATAAACCCTATAAATTAGGGTTTATCAAATTCGACTAAACCTTAAGTTGAATACCAAGAATTACCTAAACACAAATGTATTTGCCGTTCATTCTTGTACACACGTACTACAATCGAATCAACGCGAAAAGCTAGGTTCTTAAATCATAAACAACCAAAACACTTATGTTGAGATAGGAAAAATCGACCCTAAGGGATTAGGGGTGGTGTACGATCAGTCCAAGCACAAGGGAGGGAGATGAAGAGAAGTTAGGGTTATTAGGGATTCAAGATTAAGAATAATGAATACAAGAGGCCTTGTATTTATACTATTCTAATCCTTGGTCTCCAAGTTAGGGTTGGACTCCCCCTATGCCCTTGTTCGACCAGTTTTAGCATCCCAAGCGGATTCTAGAACCTTCCCGGCCTCTATTTTCATCTCTAGTCCTTAAACTTGTTATTTAACGACCGTTAACCAAACTTCGTTAAATACTAACTCTCGTTAAGTTTTTTATTCATGATTAAATAATTAAACATAACATTTTATATATTAATTATTATAACATTGATTCTCATACGTAATGTGTGCAATTCCGAAGTACCGTGTTCGAATCCGGTCATACGTATTCAAGATATGCATGATTTAAAAAGGTTAATAATATTTTTTTAAATAAATTGATTATGATATACTTATCAGCAACTTTAAATGCTGAAACCAGTAGCCAAACCTATGAAGATCAAATGCGATGCGTGAGTTCGGGGTCGAAAGACTTCCTTTTCAACGAGAAAGCTTTACAACCCACTAGGTAGTGTACCTAATCGTTGCAGTGTAGTATGGGTAAGCCCAGTGAGTTGATCGTTCTCTAGGGGAATAGAGATACTAGTAGAGATGTATGACAAAAAGGTGAGGTGAGGAAAATTCTTCTTTTTTTATCTTTTTTATATTTTATGAAAGCAAGTAAAATCTCTGGGTCTGAAGAGTGGGGGTTGGTAATTATACCAATTAAACTACTTAACAATTTAAACTAAAAACTAATTAAACTAATGAAAGGTAAAAGGCTATGGATTGTATGAGTGTGTTTCTTATGATAATTAGAAACGTGTTTACTTAGATTTTCTTACTCCCTAGTTATCTTTTACTGGTCGGTTGAATTGTCACATCCTCATTCTAATTGGTGCGTTTTATTCCGTGTTAGTCATGGGGGGGGTGCCTAATTCCCTAGTTTTATGAATCGTAACTCTCCTCTAGAATATTCGGGATCGCCAAGTACCGAAGTATCTCCCCCGAATACCCTATTATCCTTAAGCTACAACTCACACAATAAACACAACGATGGCCTAAGTGCACTCTTAAGCTTTTTGCTATTTAGGACGTTTTTCCTTACTCTAGCGTCTACCAATTAAAACAAGAGACAACCTAACAATAATCAACAACTATTTTTCATTGGATCTAAGCAAACACTAGATTAATTTAGCTACACATGATAGATAAGCAAGAACACAAACAAACAATTGAACATAGATGAAACATGGTGATAGATTGGATATCCAAACTTATCGTTGAGTGTACAAGAAGGTTTGGAACCCTAAAATACTGCCCAAGTCAGACTCTTAACGAACTAGGGTCTGCTCTCCAAAATAATGCACACCAAATACATAAAATTCGAAGTCTATGTATAGATTTACACTCGCGACGGCACCGCCTTTTGATGGTGACGCCGTCTGATTGCCGTCATTAGGGTTTAGTTTTGGACAAGTCATCGTTGGGACGGCGTCAGGTGAGAAAATGTGACGCCGTCTGGCTTCATTATGGACGTCGTCTAGGAAGGATCTTGGTCGTCTGGTGAAGAAAGTAAGGGCGACGCCCTTATTGAATAAGGCGTGACGCCGTCAGATGTTAAGACCAAAATATGACCTGAGCCGTCGCTTGAGACTTTTTGTAAAACCTTGTGAGCGACGGCGTCGTGTTATAGTTGGGACGCCGTCAGGCTTGCAAACAACCTTGTAATCTTGACTTTGTCATTTTTTTCATGTTTTCGTTCCTTTTCGTCCAAAAATGCTTGATTCAGGAAATTTGCTTCCAAAAGACTTAAAATATGAAAAGGAACGATTTTAAGCAGTAACAGATATAAAATTTAATGATTTAGGGCTTAAATGACCCCCTAAAAATGTATCTTTTAAATCCTTATCAAAATGCAACATACCTTTTAGTGTGTTGTGCTTCTCTTTCGCTGCTATCATTTTGCGTGCCATTATACTGTACCTAAGAAATTAAAAAAGTACTCCCTTCATCCCATATTAAATGTCCTGTTTGGACTTTTTAAGTCTTTCTTATTCAACTTTGACCTTAAATATTTTGCTTGTGTTATATAGTATTTGATAAATATTATACGTAGTGAAAATAAATTTAAAACTTAATCTATTCATATATGTTGCATCAAATATTATATAACATAAACAAAAATATTTAAGGTCAAAGTTGAGAAATTCAAGTCAAACTGGACATTTAATAAGGGACAGAGGGAGTAATAATGTATACTTTGATAACATATCAACATAGAGAACATATTATGTAAATTGTAAGTGTTCTTACTACATACATTTTTTGGACAAAGCTTAGCACCTTCTAATTTATTTATGAAATCTGAGTAAACAATGTTCTTTGTAGAATTAGGTGGGTGACCTTGCTGCTCCTTGATAAGTATCTTAAGACCATCAACTGATGTAGCTCACGACAAAGCCACATATAACTGGACATGACCAAACATCTATTCAGGAAGGTAAATTTTGATCTTGTTTAATGACTGCTCTTAGCTCTTATTAATTTTCATAGCATAGCAAAACCTAACTGGGAAATGCGTTCTTTTAAAAACAAAAGGTAAATCTTTATCATTGTGATTCAAAATAATCCGATGTATATAGACTTTGCGGCATATTTGTGTTACATTGATGATTTCTGCTTGAATGATTCTTGGTAGCAGTTTAGTAACAATCATCCGAGTTTCATTGCAAAGGCATGCCATTTGATTTATATTATGAAGCATCATGATTGAGGCACCAACTTATAATTCAAGGGCATGACGCGAAAAACCACATAAGTTAAGTAAGTTTAGATATTCAAATGGTTAAAGAGCTTTTGTATATCCTCTCTCATTCGCATGATTGTGTCAGCACTCAGATAAATTTTTAGTTGTCCGGAGAGAATATCAAGTATAAGCCTGTTGATTTCATCTGTGGTTTCGTGTTTAGGACAAACTATGGCTTTGTCAGCAAACATGGTTGCGCTTGGATTTTGGAGCATGTCAGAGGTGTATATAGAAAGAACTAGTTCTGTGAGAGCATTATCATCATCTGGTATACGATACTTATTTGGTGTATGTACCCATTTCCGATCAATAGGATCATCCTTATCACTTTCACTAATGCGCCTGATAACATCAATGTATGTTATATTTACCTATCATTTATCCCATAATTATTGCTCATTTATTATGAGTTTATATTCGTATTGATATTTAATCGATTACTCTGGTCATTTTTAGTATTTATAGAGCAATTTTGGTAAAGACATGGAAAACAATGGGATTTGGAGCATAAGTGAAGAATATGTATGAAACTTGTAAAGTGCGTACTGCGTATCCACTTCTAGAGATACGTCGTATCAACACATAGAATAATTCACTAAGTATTAGTGAATTAGAAGACACACGGCATATTAAACTCAGGCAATACGCCGTATTTGAAGCTCTACAATCAAAGCCCAATGTTAATACAAATAAACTATAAAAACGTTAATTTATATTTTACAGTCTTCTAATGTTTTGTCGATAACAAACGTAAAATCATTTTAACGAAATAAATAAAATTCGTAAAAGGTTTGAGCCAATAGTTTACTAACACACTTATACTAAACATATTAAAACCATATCAAAACATGTTTAGTAAATAAGTTATATAAAACCAAAGACATTTTCATATAAACACTAAGCAAGTAATATTGTTTACATCTTATAGAAATGCATATGTATAACAACTAGTGTTTACATAATATGGAAATGTACATATATACTTTATATATATTGTAATGGGTAAAAACCAAAGTCCATGACCCATGACCCATAACCCATGATCCATTGACTAGGTACAATGAATGTTGTTGGGTAAAAACCAAAGTCCATAACCAATACCCATGGAGCTTGATCCATAACTCATGACCCATTGCATGACATCATGCGTGAAGTCATGTTGGATATTATCCATGATCCATGACCCAAAATCCATGACCCATGACCCAAGATCCATAACCCAATGTCTAGGTATATTGCATCCTGTTGGGTATCCATAATCTATTACCCATAACCCATGGTTCATAAACCATAACCCATAACCCGGTTTGCAACCCGAAATCCGGACTTAGCTGACCCAGTAGCCGGATCCCTCTCGGGAGGGATCCGTAGGAACCGTGGGACAGTAGACAATTTTGTCTATAAATAATGAGCCATTTCTCTCTTGCTCACTACCACTTTTACACATACTCTCTCTCAGTATTGTAACATCTCTAACCTTTCATCCAAAGGATCATTCTATGTAGTATTATGTTTGTGTAATTCTCTAGGTT
Source organism: Chrysanthemum makinoi (assembly GCA_910596185.1). Classification (NCBI taxonomy): domain Eukaryota; kingdom Viridiplantae; phylum Streptophyta; class Magnoliopsida; order Asterales; family Asteraceae; genus Chrysanthemum; species Chrysanthemum makinoi. Next base: position 160,592,843 of record OU343224.1, read on the forward strand.
CCTCTTAAAGGCGAGATCACCACCTCTTGAAGATGTGCAAGCTCAAGGTCATGAGTTGCTAAGCTTCGTCATCATCAAGACCACTGAAGTGTATCTTGTTGATAGTTCTTTTCTCCCTCCATAGAAGTGTTGTGTAGAAGGCATTAGTGAAAGGTGCCGAAGGGTCGTGTCGAAGGCATTAGTGAAAGGCGTCAAGGGTGTACATTCGATATGGTGCATCGATGTACAAGATAGATAGTTTGGGTTAAAGGATATTGATATCCTTCTAGTGTTATAACAAGAAGTGTGTCTCCTTTGGGGTAGTTGTGTTGTGGTGTAGTGTTGGGTAGTAGTTCCTCTTTTGTAATTGAACTTGATATCTAGCCTTGTACCGGATAAAGTGTAGGCGACGTTGTGATAGGTGTGGTTCTTCCTCGTGGAAGAACTCGGTGTCTAGCCTAGTACCGGATAAAGAGTAGGCGACGTTGTGAAGGCTTCTCCGCCACATTAAGGAGCTTGTGTTGTGTAGTGCTTACGAACTCTCGAGTGGGGTACTCGGGGAGTGGAGTAGGGCAAGGAAGGTGTCCTTGTAGCCGAACCACTATAAATACTCGTGTCTTGGTTTTGTGTTTTGATAACATCAAATAGTCCTGATTTTCTAAGCGTTAATTTCCCCCTTTATCATCACATTTTGAGTAAAATTCTAGTGAAAACATCCTTATTCCTTATTATTTCATTTCAGGACCTATTCTATGTAAGGAAGCTGTAATTGGACGTTTTCAAGCCCTATGAATGAGTTGTCGCTTAACTACGGCGTAACCAAGTGATGAAGTTACGACGTAACTAAAGATTATGAAGGCTACGACGTAACCCTCAGCTCAGGTTACGCCGTAACAACGGATAAACGCCAAATTGACAAAGACTACTGCGTAACCCTCAGCTCAGGTTACGCCGTAAAGAAGCAATGCACATGATTTATGAAAGCTACAGCGTAACACCAGCTAAGGTTACGCCGTAACCATGGATAAGTACAAAATATTGAAGAGTTACTATGTAACTACCTAATAAGGTTACGCCGTATCTAGTATCGGAGTCTATAAATAGTCGAAGGTTTCACCAGTTTTAATCATCTCTCCTTTCCCAAACCTTTTAGGGTTTGGGGAGATCAAAACACAGAAGAAGAAGCATGGCTTAGGAGCACTGAATAACGAAGTCCTCGTCTACGATTTTCATTGTATTCGAGTTTGAATTCCTTCTATATTTTTCTAGGACTTATACTATGAATTCATGTTATTAATTGAAGCTTGCATTTATGTTATTGTTATTCTATTTAATTCTTTATAGACATTTTCTACTCTTTTCATAGATCGCTAGCCTTGGTAGTATTATAAGCTTGGTAGTATCTAAAGGGCTGGGAGATATGACCAACTGACCCCAGTCTGATAGTTTGCGAAGTATGGGAGGAATTGGCCATAGTACAACCACTCTTCGTTTGCGAACTGACCAAATGATCACCTATCAAGTGGAGGTATTTAAGAGGTTAGGTGGAATCTAAGTTCCTAACGGTCGGGTTCCCACGATCTAGATCTAGTAGATTTTGTGCTTAATGACTGCTATTAGGTTGCTGAATGATCCCGGGTGACCTGTTCATCTTGGTGAGGAATCTAAGAACCATAGGACATGACGAATTGACCAAAGGAGTCTGGTGATAATTAACCACTATATTGAACCTTCATATCGAGAATCAATTCATATTTTATTCTTCGTTAAGCTTCGTTTATCTATCTCTTTACCCTAAATTTCTGGTGTCTGTGTCTGCGGAATAATAGCATATCGATGAATTAAAACAACCTTGTCATACCCATATATTATCAATATCATTTCTAATCATCTTAGTTCTTTCAAGGTCACAGTTCTCTTGGGACGATACTCGGATTTACCTAACGCTTTACTACATCTGATCGGGTTCTCTGCCCGTTAGTATGTGTCTATCCTAAGTTATCTAAGTTTTATAAATATTAAAAGCAGGATGAAATAGCACATCAGCTTTTTGGCGCCGCTGCCGGGGAGCAGTTAATGGAAGATCTAAGGTATATCATATTTACCTCATTAAGAGATTTGAGCACTTTTATAAGGTACGTATCTCAATATCTCATATTGCAATATTTCAAATTTATCCTCCGATGCTATTAGTTACGGCGTAACTTCTATTTAGAGTTACGACATAACCATATTATACTTATTAAAAAAGTTAAATATATAATTTTTTTTAATTATTTAGTTACGACGTAACTCCTATTTTGAGCTACGACGTAACCACTATATAATCAGATTTCTAAAAATTAAATCTTTAATTAAAAATTAAAAAATAATATTATTAAGTATTTAGTTACGGCGTAATCTATATTAGGATTAGGACGTAACCTTTTTACAACAATTAATAATCTGAAAATATTAGTTACGGCGTAACTATTAAATCAATTACGCCGTAACCTCCTGGCGGTATAAAACGTTATACGGATGAAAAACTAGGTTTTACACAAACTCTTTTCACCGCCTACCAAAATAGTAATTTTTTCTCTCAAAATTTTTTCCATCGAGATTTCTTCATCTCGTCATTCACCATGGCTGGTAAGATCTATTACTACTCTTTTTGATTCGTTTATTTTGATTATTCAATTAGGGTTTATATTTTAATATTTTATGGATCTTGCTTATTTGATTATATTATTGCTATTGGTTTGATTAATTGATGTTTATGATGAATTCCCCATGTCATTTTGATTTGTGTCCTATCACTATGGGTAGTTTAGGATGTTTTGACTTATTTTAAAAGGGTTTTGGGTCAAACATAAACCTAGTGGGTTAGGCGCGGTCCCTCAGCACTAATAGGTTAAAAAATTTATGAAAACTTTTTACCACTTGAAAAAATTGATGGTTTCGGCGTAATCCATTGCTTAATTTGACCATCTGAGGTGCTGAGTTTCTAGGGAATATTTCGGCGTAATCTGGGGATAAGTTACGCCGTAGCTTCTGAAATTTGTAATTACGGCGTAACCATTGTAATTACGGCGTAATCAAGGCAGGTCTAGGGAAGCATACGAAGCTGTTTCCAAGGGAGAAGTCACACCATTACGATAAGCTTTAGTGTTTATTATTTATTTTACTTTCAATTCATGTATTTCATACCTTTGAATATTGAATTGACTTTCATGATTAATATGAGCGGCTAAGCACCCTTTGGTGCTAGCCTAGTTATGATTCCTTAATTGTTTTGTTTACGTTTACCTTTACTTCCGTACAATTATTTCTAAGTGTATGCATGCATAGTTCTTTGGTAGTCACCCTTGGTTCGGTAGTTTTGAATGGCGATAGAGGCCAATTGCCTAGGAGATATGACCAACTGACCCTAGGTGAGCGGACTGAGATGGGAAAGGTAAGATATGACCAACTGACGACCCTTTCTACTTGTGCGATTTGACCAACTGATCACCTATCGTTTGGATGAACTTAAGAATTGGGGGGTGTAGTGTCTAAGTTCCTAACGGCCGGGCACTCACTATTTAGAATCTAGCATGTAGCAGTACTTAATGACTTGGCTTAGGGGACCAGGAACAACAAGACTTATGATGGTGCGCCTGATTTCTCCTGTGGTGGCATCTTTGCTGATAGGTTAGGGCGAATTGACCAAATGCTGTCCTCTCAAATTTGACCCCACCTGAAGTAATTGGAAGTAGGTAGACATAGACATAACTAGCTAGGAGGATTGATTAGGTTAGCACCACTATTCCTCTATTGATTTCCCTTTACCACTTATTTCTTTGTTATTTATATTACTGCATTAGTAGTTTAATTAATTAAATCCCTATCAAAACCATTTTATTCTGTGACAATTAGACTTAGTAATAATCCGACACACATAGCTCTTGGGACGACCTCGGCTTTACCATTTACTACACTACACACGACCGGGTACACTGCCCGTTAGTGCATTAGGGTAGACCATAGGTATAGCGAGACACTATATATATTAAGACCTGGTCAGTAAAACCTGCATCAAGTTTTTGGCGCCGCTGCCGGGGAATTATATTAGGATTGATATTAAGTCATTCATTTCATTTTTAAGCTTTTCTCACGATCATATTTTAAGTTTTCAGGTACCATGGAAGTTATTAACATCGATGACCTCACTCTTGAGGAATACTTGGCGTTGACTAGAGCTGATCAAGGGCCGGGTCTCGTAAGACCGGCAATCGGAGCGGATGTTCATTTCGAGATTAAAGACCAATTTATGAGGAAGCTTCGCGCTAACCCTTTTTCAGGAAACAGGGACGAAGACGCATATGAGCACGTTGAAAATGTCCTATACATCGCTAGCCTTTTCAACATTCCGGGTGTGTCTCATGATGCTGTTATGCTCAGGGTCTTCCCAATGACCCTCACTGGAGCAGCTAGAAGATGGATCGAAAGATTGCCCGCCGGGGCAGTTAACACTTGGGCACTACTGAAGAAACACTTTATCCAAAGATATTGCCCACCATCGAAGATTTCTCATAAGCTTTTGGAGATCCATAACTTCAAACAAGAAGACGGCGAAACTCTGTATCAAGCTTGGGACAGATACAACGATCTTCTTTATAAGTGTCCTACCAATGATCTAAATAACCAGCAGAAGGTCAATATTTTCTACAAAGGAATAAATGTTACTACAAGACAGATGCTGTACTATCAAGGACCTATCCCGAACATGACTCCTACTACTGCAATTGAAGTCATTCAAAAAATGGCGGACCATTCTCAAAAATGGCACGACGATGGAAGTAAAAGAAACCAAGGCGGAAGCTTAGACGGAATAGCAGCAATCACTAGTAAAATTGAAAGTCTCAGTCGAGATATGCTGAAGGTCAGAGAAACCGTTCATGCCATCCAAGTAGGTTGTGAAAGCTGTGGAGGAGGACATCTTACGAAGAATTGTCCTCATATGGACGAAGAGGGTATTGAAGAGGCTAAGTATGGAGAAAATCGACCATTTTACGGTGATAATCGAAATAGTAATGGTTATCGTGGAAATTACAACCGTGGGCCTTATGGAGAAAGAAAGCCCAGTCTTGAAGAAACAATTAATAAATTTATGGAAAATTCAGCCCAAAGACAAAAGGAGCAAGATGAGTGGTTGAAGGAATTCCAGGAAAACACTGACAGAAACATTTCCAAACACGACTCAACTCTGAAAAACCTTGAATCCATGGTGATAAAGCTCAGTGAAAAAGTAAGGAGAAATAACGATAAACCTGAAGGATCTAAACCAGCTATGGAATGTAAGGTAATTTTTTCTGATGATAACTTGAAAGTTCAGGCCAGTAATACGAGTTTAGAGGACGATTTCGTCAACAGATCTGAGTTACGCCGTAACATACCTAATGAGTTACGGCGTAACCTCGTGTTTGACAGCGACAACGGGGTTGTGAAGAATACTGAGGAAAGTGACTCTAATGAATTACGCCGTAACCAAGAATCTCAGTTACGGCGTAACTTGGATACATGGGCAGAATAATTCCTCGACATGGACGAGTAAGAAAAACTCGAGGAACTCTCCCTTGAAGATGAAGAAGAACCACATATCACTCACTGGTGTACTCCTGTCGTCATCACTGATGAAGAAACCACTAGGGCATGGCCTTCATGCAGCCCCTTCCACGAGTATTGCAATGGAGGAGACAATGAAAGAAAGGAAGAATGGACGTGCCCTCATGAGCGTGAAAGACATAGTATTAAATTCGGTAGTTTGACCTTTAAAGATTGGTACGCAATTCAATTTGGGGATGCCAAGATCAATCCCAATCTTCTTAGGAAGCTAAAAATTGATTACTCAGGACACATTCAGAAAAAGGAAGAGACTAATAAAGATATACTCTGCACGGATGAACACTTAAGAGAAACTGACAACAAGAAACTACGCGGTCACTGGTGCGAAAAAAGTAAAAACTCCTGGGGAAATTTTCTGGGCGTCATGCAACCCATACGACGATATGTGTAATGGGGGAAGCAACTCTGGAAGATTAGGAAAAGATGAATTCTTTTGGTCCTCAACCACTGATGAGGAGAGAACAAGTTTACCTTGGCTGGAAAATTTAGGATTCGATAGTTGGGTAAAAATTAAGTATGGATATGTGAACACATTAACCAAAGAGAAAATTTGGAAGGAATTCATGAATCGAGAAAACTCAAGCGACAAAAGTCTCGACTACACGAATGAAACAACTGTTGACAAGGAGAAGGAGTTGGTTTGTAGTGATAAAGAAGAATGCAAGCGCGTTCTGGTGGAGAATCTGCTCGATGAAGAATGGTTCAAGGACACAGCTTCTGATAACGATGATATTGAAGGGATCCTAGATTACCTTGAATTGCAAGGGGATGAGGAGTTCACTGATCCCGATGACGAGGCTTACGAACAAAGGAGGTGCAAGCTCCTGGGAATTCCATACAAAAAACCACCCCCAATTATAGTCGAAAGATATGAATTCACTCGCTACCACCTAGGTCCAGAAGAGAAATTTTGTAAAGTCCGAAAAGTTGGAACCATTGAATACCTCTGAACTTCCTCAAATGTTTCATGGATGAGACATAATTTGATGAAGGATATTGAGGAAGTAGAGCAAGCTCAAAGGCCCCCATAGGAGCCCCGCGGCTCTGAGTCTAACTTAAAGACTCGTTAATAAAGAAAAGTGCTCTTTCGGGAGACAACCCGAATTATCCCTTTCTTTTGTTTTTATTTCCTTTCTGTTGGGTTTTATGTTTTCTAACCATTTTGCAGGGAATGAGGAACTAATTACTGCTGCAGTTGCTGATCTGAGCAGAGTTACGGCGTAACTCATCTTGGTGATTACGCCATAACCAACATTTTAGTAGCAGAAATCTTAACGCATTACCAATTACGGCGTAATACCATCTCTGTGGTTACGCCATAACTACTCGCTTCACAGCTCATACTAGGTTTTGCCAGTTACGGCGTAACTCCCTAATAGGAGTTGCGACGTAACTATCCTCTGCTTTAATTCTTTCATTTTAAAACATAGTAACCTTGTATTAGTTTTTTAAATGAACTTTGCGGGTGTGTTCCCTGTAAACCCTCACGAGACTTCACTCGTCCACTTGGGACACCAAGTGGTTTAAAAGGCTTGTTGCATTAGCTAAATGCAACCGTGATTCCTACGAAAGTGAGTTAGGTTTGTTTTTTTTCATTTTTATTTTATTTTTCTTTTTAGAATTATGCTTGTCGGTATTGTGATTTCAGGGATGGAAGTTTGTTCATGACGCTTAAACAAAGGCACGGTTCTTTCTCGTGGGCCTTCTTCTTTTTGGAGCAAATTTCAAGGAAGTTCTCGCTCTAATTCTACCTTTCTCTTCACCTTTATTTTAATGCATAGTACAAAAGGGACTTTGTACAATTCAAGTGGGGGGACGGGAGTAGAATTATATTTTGAACTTTATTTCGCCCTCATTTTTCTAGTTTATTTTGAAAAATTATGCCATTTTGAAAATTTTGACATGTTTTTCCGAACCTAACTAGATTAGACCTTAGCCGAGCACATACAACCCTTGACATTACATGGTGAGATTAGCCTTATCCGTTTCCAATATTTTACCCTAAATCCACCAAATTATGAGTGTGCCAGTAGCTTGTAAACTTTAGAACTTGCCTTTGCATCATTTCGAGACCATAGACGAGGTATGTGGAGTTAGCTCGATGTATTTGGACTTTTCAGTTTTAGAAGGCAATATTATAGGATTATCACCCAAACAGCCTACCATTGTGAGTCTATCGATTAGTCACCTCGACTTTTCGACCCCCATGTGAAACCCTTTTGTTGCACTCCCCTTTAGTGCAAGATACCCCTAGATACACCCTTCTGAGTCATTCCTTTCATTTTGTCTACCCAATATATTGATTCGTTACACCTTTACACCTTAGCCTACCCTGTAGTCTTTATTTGTAATTGGGAAGTCATCATTTGCCTAAGTTCAAGGTTCGAGTGGATAGGTTTGGAAATCACGCTTTCATCGACAACAATTATGAAGATCATTGAAGACCCCCCGAATTCCCATTGTTCATCTCAAGTGGGGGGATGTTATGTTATGTTCAAAAAAAAAAGAAAAAAAAGTTGATTGATTTATGTAAAGTGCGATGTTATAAGCACTATAGTACGAGCTTTATTGATTAGTATCGAGGAGGCCACCTCGGTCACATTAGAAGATTGGAGTTGGAGGTATACCAACTGAAGAAGAAAAGGTAGAGTGCCCATCACGACGTCCTCTAATGACACATCTACCTTGCATTTCATGATCCGGTTTCTAGACTTCTAAGCTTGAACTTTGGGCGGACGGTAAGTGGTGATGACTTAGTTATAGATTTAGACTACCTGCTTGTTTTTCATTTTACACCAATTATATATCCCATGTCTTATTCTACCCTTTAGTCATGAAGCGTGTCTAGGTGATGCATCGAGCAATTTTTGGTGTCTTGGCCATGGATTTGGTCATGTATCATTGATTTTGTCCACTTCTCCGTGACATGTTAGTAACGACGAGTCACCCCTTAACCTTTGTCATGTCTACCCATATTGCCTTCGAGAATTGTTTAGCCCTTAACTCTAGTGGTGGAGATTTGTGTAACTGCCAAGCTTATAATAGAATACATGCTATGACTGTGCGATTGAGTGATCACTCCGAAATTGACACTTAGAATAGTTGAGAGATTTGAGTGTTTGTTCCCCTTTCGTGAGGTGTTCGGCTTTGTTTTATTCTAGCATAAGGGATTTGTAAACTCATATTTTCCAGGTTTTGGGAGATATGTTTTTAGGAATCTATCTAATAAGGTCTACTTGAGGGCAAGTAGAGTTCAAGTGGGGGGATATTTGATAACATCAAATAGTTCTGAATATTAAGTGTCAATTTCCCCCGATAATGCTCGTTATTTATATCATTTATATGGATTTACGCTTGTTTTCCATTGTTTTCCACTTTCAGGTAAATTACGAGCATTGGAGCTAATGAGACGTGGAAATGGAAACATTACTAAAGATTTATCACAGTATGCTTATTTGGAAGAAGTTACGGCGTAACTCGTCTCTCACACTACGCCGTAACTATTGCGTGACCCAGAAGTCCAACTTATCAAGAGGTTACGGCGTAACTCTTCCCAAAGGTTACGACGTAACTCCATTAGGTCAAAAGAGGTTCCACGCCGCTGATACTTACGCCGTAACTACTGCATCACTTACGACGTAACCGAGTTTATTGAAGACTACGGCGTAACCCCTTATAAGGTTACGCCGTAACTAGAAGATCTAGTGCATTTACGAGGAAATAGAAGGTTACGGCGTAACTCCTCTATTGGTTACGCCGTAACCCAGACCTGGCCTATAAATACCCCACGAATTCCAGCATTTCAAGGCATCCCATTCCACACACAACACTCTAAGAACGTGGGAAAAAGCTCAAGGAAGGTCTAGGGAAGCATACGGAGCTGTTTCCAAGGGAGAAGTCACACCATTACGATAAGCTTTAGCGTTTATTATTTATTTTTCTTTCAATTCATGTATTTCGTACCTTTGAATATTGAATTGATTTGCATGATTAATATGAGCGGCTAAGCACCCTTTGGTGCTAGCCTAGTTATGATTCCTTAATTGTTTTGTTTGCGTTTACCTTTACTTCCGTACAATTATTTTTAAGTGTATGCATGCATAGTTTTTTGGTAGTCACCCTTGGTTCGGTAGTTTTGAATGGCGATAGAGGCCAATTTCCTAGGAGATATGGGCAACTGACCCTTGGTGAGCGGACTGAGATGGGAAGGGTAAGATATGACCAACTGAAGACCCTTTCTACTTGTGCGATTTGACCAACTAATCACCTATCGTTTTGGATGAACTTAAGAATTAGGGGGTGTAGTGTCTAAGTTCCTAACGGCCGGGCACTCACTATTTAAAATCTAGTATGTAGCGGTACTTAATGACTCGGCTTAGGGGACCATGAACAACAGGACTTATGACGGTGCGCCTGATTTCTCCTGTGGTGGCATATTTGCTGATAGGTTAGGGCGAATTGACCAAATGCTGTCCTCTCGAATTTGACCCCACCTGAAGTAATTGGAAGTAGGTAGACGTAGACATAACTAGCTAGGAGGATTGACTAGGTTAGCACCACTATTCCTCTATTGATTTCCCTTTACCATTTATTTGCTTTTATTTTATATTCTGCATTAGTAGTTTAATTAATTAAATACCTATCGAAACCATTATTATTCTGTGACAATTAAACTTAGTAATAATCCGACACACATAGCTCTTGGGACGACCTCGGCTTTACCATTTACTACACTACACACGACCGGGTACACTGCCCGTTAGTGCATTAGGATAGACCATAGGTATAGCAAGACACTATAAATATTAAGACCTGGTCAGTAAAACCTGCATCAAGTTTTTGGCGCCGCCGCCAGGGAGCTATATTAGGATTTCATATTAAGTCTGTTTTTAATTTTCTTTCTGATAATGTCAGGATACAAGACTCGCAGCTCTAGGCCCTTTCTGGCTACCCCATTTGTTGACCCGGAGAAGCAATTTAGGAAAAAGAGGATCTATTCTCCGGTTCCTATTCACAACATCTTCTCATTTTATGAATCACACCAGTCGGACACAGAACCAGAGGTCATCAATGAAAATAATATCAATGACCTAACCATGGAGGAGTATTTGGACCGACCGAACGATAAGTGCCAACGAAGCTTCACTAAGGATTATCCTACCGAAAAGTACTCCATCCCAGATCATATTATTCGAGAGTTACATGAGCTTAAGTTTTCTGGAGACGAAGATGAAGACGTTCAGGATCACGTAGATGAAGTTCTCCACTTATCCTCTCTTTTCAACGTCAGGGGTACTCCAAGTTATTCAGTCACTGTAAGGATTTTTCCTATGACTCTCACTGGAACAGCAAAAAGATGGTATAACAAACTTCCTAGTGAAAGTAAAGAAGCATGGGGAAAACTAAGAAAGGAGTTCGTCTAGCAATTTTGCCCTCCTTCAAAAATGGCTAGGCTTCTTGGGAAAATCTATCAATTCGTGCAGATTGGAGAAGAAACGATGTACCAAGCATGGGAAAGATTTAATGAGCTTCTCTATCGATGCCCTACTCATGATTTAAACAAATATCAGATCGTATACGTTTTCTATCGAGGGATTAATGCGCAAACACGAGAACTCCTTGATTCACCAAGACCTATTCCTAGCATGACTCCTGATCAGGCCTTGGAATGTATTCAGTGGATTTCTGAACATTGCTACAAGTGGCACATGGATACAGGATACAGACCGAGAGATAACTTCGATCATAAGGTGATGAAGACAATAACGAAGCAAGAATACAATTACGGGGAAATTTTCGAAAAACAAAGGTTGGAAAGAGAAGCTGAAGCATGTAGGCTTGAGAAAGTTAAAAGTGTATTTGAGACCAATACCGGGAACAATCTTGAGAAAAATATTCTTGACCACATCAAAGAATCAAGAGAGCGCGACGATAGGATAGAAAAGATGATGAAAGCATTCATGGATAATACAGTCTCTTCTATTAAAATGCACGATGATAAGATAAAAAGATTAGAGCAAAGTGTTAGTTCATGTTCAGAAGCTATCTCTGATTACCTAGCAGCTCGGGAGGAAGAAGTTGTCCACACTGTAGAAACTATCCTCGAAGAACCTTTGACCTTTTCAGAAAAGGTTAAGCGACAGATCAGCATGGAGAAACAATCACTTTTGGACCAAACTTTGTTGGTAAACCCTCCTACTAATGATTCTGATAATTCTAATCATCATAATATTGCACGGGAATTAAGCTATGATAAGACTATTCACCTCAATTAAAGATGCTCAGCGGTTTTGAGGAACGAGCTACCACAAAAAGAAAAAGATCCAGGATGCATTACTCTCCCTTGCTATATCGAGAGCCTAAACATGTGTAACGCCTTGGCAGATCTTGGAGCTAGTATTAGCATAACGCCTCGTTCGATGTTTTTGCGTATGGCAATTGGCAACTTAAAACCGGCCAAGATGAAAATTGAAATGGCTGATCGATCCATGCAATCGCCATTAGGAATTGTTGAAAATGTATTGGTGAAGATTAAGAGATTCTTTTTCCCAGTGGATTTTGTGATTCTTGACATTCCGGAAGACAACAGGATACCTGTCATTTTAGGAAGACCCATGCTTGCTACTGCTCACACTAAAGTGGATGTCTTTGCTGGAAAATTGACTCTGGAAGCTAATGGAGAGATAGCCACATTCGGACCTAATGAACATTTGTCTACCCCGGAGAAGGTATGTGCAATTGACCCAGTGGGGAATTTTGGTGAAGCCCTTGAAAAGTTTCTTAGCGACCCCCCGGATCCTGGAGAGGTTGACTCGGGAAAGGATTTTGATGTTTTCGTGAATTTTGAGGAAGAGGATAACTTAGGATTAAGTGCTGAAGACCTCTCAAGTGATGTCGAGATGACCCATTGGCAAGATAACTCTGAAAAAACATTCGTGCAATCGGACCAACCACAGTTTTATGAAATGGGGGCACGTATCCATCATAGGAATCCCTATTATTTGAAAATCTCATGCAAAATCGGGTTCATTGATTTTCACCCATTTATCGACACAAATTCCCCAGTTAACATTATCTCTAAGGAATGCTACAACCAGGTTATGGAAAAGGAGCTTGATTACAAAGGAAACAACTTCCTCGGGATTGCAAAAAACATACGTATGTTTGTGGGAACTCACTCATTTCTTGTCGACTTTGTGGTTTTGGATGATGTTAGCGAATTCTTATCAGATGGGCTGACTGGGGTAATTTTCAGAAACCCCTTTAAAGAAATATATGGGCTAGATAAAAATGAGAAAGAAGGACTGGTTTGGTTGAAGATTGGCGATGATAAAACTGTTTTCAAAATGCCAAGGACCGTCAAAATTTTTAAAAATTGGACTAAGAAATAGTTAAGTTATGCTCGGCCGATGCTTGGTATTAGTGAAGAAGATAAGACGAAAAGTTTTGATCACCCCTACCAAAAGATCAAATTTTTTTACTTAGGGTGTATAGAACTTGGAGAAGGATACAAACGGGATGAGAAATTGATCAGCTGGCTTCAACATGGAGATTGCCCAGTCCCCGAGATGACGAACAAGAACTGGTAGCCCGAGGCTCTGAGTCTAACTTAAAGACTCGTTAATAAAGAAAAGTTCTCTTTCGGGAGACAACCCGAATTTTCCATTTCTTTTGTTTTTATTTCCTTTCTGTTGGGTTTTGTGTTTTCTAACCATTTTTGCAGGAGACAAAGAAGTAATTACTGCTGCAGTTGCTGATATGCACAGAGTTACGGCGTAACTCATCTTGGTGATTACGCCGTAACCAACATTTTAGCAGCAAAATTCTTGACGCATTACCAATTACGACGTAATTCCATCTCTGTGGTTACGCCATAACTACTCGCTTCACAGCTCATACCAGGTTTTTCCAGTTACGGCGTAACTCCCTAATAGGAGTTACGACGTAACTCTCCTCTGCTTTAATTCTTTCTTTTTAAAACACAGAAACATGTATTAGTTTTTAAATGAACTTTGTGGGTGTGTTCCCTGTAAACCCTCACGAGACTTCACTCGTCCACTTGGGACACCAAGTGGTTAAAAAGGCTTGTTGCATTCGCTAAATGCAACCGTGATTCCTACGAAAGTGAGTTAGGTTTGTTTTTCATTTTTATTTTTTCTTTTTAGAATTATGCTTGTCGGTATTGTGATTTCAGGGATGGAAGTTTGTTCATGACGCTTAAACGAAGGCACGGTTCTTTCTCATGGGCCTTCTTCTTTTTAAAGCAAATTTCAGGGAAGTTCTCGCTCTAATTCTACCTTTCTCTTCACCTTTATTTTAATGCCTAGTACAAAAGGGACTTTGTACAATTCAAGTGGGGGGACGGGAGTAGAATTATATCTTGAACTTTATTTCGCCTTCATTTTTCTAGTTTATTTTGAAAAATTATGCCATTTTGAAAATTTTGACATGTTTTTCCGAACCTAACTAGATTAGACCTTAGCCGAGCACATACAACCCTTGACATTACATGGTGAGATTAGCCTTATCCGTTTCCAATATTTTACCCCAAATTTACCAAATTATGAGTGTCTTGGGTAGCTTGTAAACTTTAGAACTTGGCCTTTGCATCATTTCGAGACCATAGACGAGGTATGTTGAGTTAGCTCGATGTATTTGGACTTTTCAGTTTTAGAAGGTAGTATTATAGGATTATCACCCAAACAGCCTACCATTGTGAGTCTATCGATTAGTCACCTTGATTTTTCGACCCCCATGTGAAACCCTTTTGTTGCACTCACCTTTAGTGCAAGATACCCCTAGATACACTCTTGTGAGCCATTCCTTTCATTTTGTCAACCCAATATATTGTTTCGTTACACCCTTACACCTTAGCCTACCCTGTAGTCTCTATTTGTAATTAGGTAGTCATCATTTGCCTAAGTTCAAGGTTCGAGTGGAAATGTTTGGAAATCACGCTTTCATCGACAACATTTATGAAGATCATTGAAGACCCCCCGAATTCCATTTGTTCATCTCAAGTGGGGGGATGTTATGTTATTATGTTAAAAAAAAAAAAAAAAAATTGATTGATTTATGTAAAGTGCGATGTTATAAGCACTATAGTATGAGCTTTATTGTTTAGTATCGAGGAGGCCACCTCGGTCACATTAGAAGATTGGAGTTGGAGTTATACCAACTGATGAAGAAAAGGTAGTGTGCCCATCACGACATCCTCTAATGACATATCTACCTTGCATTTCATGATCCGGTCTCTAGACTTCTAAGCTTGAACTTTGGGCGGACGGTAAGTGGTGATGACTTAGTTATAGATATAGAATTCCTGCTTGTTTTTCATTTTACACCAATTATATATCCCATGTCTTATCCTACCCTTTAGTCATGAAGCGTGTCTAGGTGATGCAGCGAGCAATCTTTGGTGTCTTGGCCATGGATTTGGTCATGTATCATTGATTTTGTCCACTTCGCCGTGACATGTTAGTAATGACGAGTCACCCCTTAACCTTTGTCATGTCTACCCATATTGCCTTCGAGAATTGTTTAGCCCTTAACTCTAGTGGTGGAGATTTGTGTAACCGCCAAGCTTTTGATAGAATACATGCTATGACTGTGCGATTGAGTGATCACCCTGAAATTGGCACTTAGAATAGTTGAGAGATTTTAGTGTTTGTTCCCCTTTCGTGAGGTGTTCGGCTTTGTTTTATTCTAGCATAAGGGATTTTTAAACTCATATTTTCCAGGTTTTGGGAGATATCTTTTTAGGAATCTATCTAATAAGGTCTACTTGAGGGCAAGTAGAGTTCAAGTGGGGGGGGGGATATTTGATAACATCAAATAGTCCTGAATATTAAGTGTCAATTTCCCCCGATAATGCTCGTTATTTATATCATTTATATGGATTTCGCTTGTTTTCCATTGTTTTCCACTTTAACTTAAATTACGAGCATTGGAGCTAAAGAGACGCGGAAATGAAAACATTACTAAAGATTTATCACAGTATGCTTATTCTGAAGAAGTTACGGCGTAACTCGTCTCTCACATTACGCCGTAACTATTGCGTGACCCTGAAGTCCAACTTATCAAGAGGTTACGGCGTAACTCTTCCCAAAGGTTATGACGTAACTACATTAGGTCAAAAGAGGTTCCACGCCGTTGATACTTACGCCGTAACTACTGCATCACTTACGACGTAACCGAGTTTATTGAAGACTACGGCGTAACCCCTTATAAGGTTACGCCGTAACAAGCAGATCTAGTGCATTTACGAGGAAATGGAAGGTTACGGAGTAACTCCTCTATTGGTTACGCCATAACCCAGACCTGGCCTATAAATAACCCATGAATTCCAGCATTTCAAGGCATCCCATTCCACACACAACACTCTGAGAACGTGGGAAAAAGCTCAAGGCAGGTCTAGGGAAGCATACGGAGCTGTTTCTAAGGGAGAAGTCACACCATTACGATAAGCTTTAGCGTTTATTATTTATTTTACTTTCAATTCATGTATTTCGTACCTTTGAATATTGAATTGATTTGCATGATTAATATGAGCGGCTAAGCACCCTTTGGTGCTAGCCTAGTTATGATTCCTCAATTGTTTTGTTTGCGTTTACCTTTACTTCCGTACAATTGTTTCTAAGTGTATGCATGCATAGTTCTTTGGTAGTCACCCTTGGTTCGGTAGTTTTGAATGGCGATAGAGGCCAATTTCCAAGGAGATATTACCAACAGACCCTAGGTGAGTGGACTGAGACGGGAAGGGTAAGATATAACCAACTAATGACCCTTTCTACTTGTGCGATTTGACCAACTGATCACCTATCGTTTGGATGAACTTAAGAATTGGGGGGTGTGGTGTCTAAGTTCCTAGCGGTCGGGCACTCACTATTTAGAATCTAGCATGTAGCGGTACTTAATGACTCGGCTTAGGGGCCAGGAACAACAGGACTTATGACGGTACGCCTGATTTCTCCTGTGGTGGCATCTTTGCTGATAGGTTAGGGCGAATTGACCAAATGCTGTCCCCTCGAATTTGACCCCACCTGAAGTAATTGGAAGTAGGTAGACGTAGACATAACTATCTAGGAGGATTGACTAGGTTAGCACCACTATTCCTCTATTGATTTCCCTTTACCATTTATTTGCTGTTATTTTATATTCTGCATTAGTAGTTTAATTAATTAAATCCCTATCAAAACCATTTTATTCTGTGAAAATTAGACTTAGTAATAATCCGATACACATAGCTCTTGGGACGACCTCGGCTTTACCATTTACTACACTACACACGACCGGGTACACTGCCCGTTAGTGCATTAGGGTAGACCATAGGTATAGCGAGACACTATAAATATTAAGACCTGGTCAGTAAAACCTGCATCAATAAGATTTAGCGTTTTTTATTTATTTTACTTTCAATTCATGTATTTCGTACCTTTGAATATTGAATTTTACTTGCATGATTAATATGAGCGGCTAAGCACCCTTTGGTGCTAGCCTAGTTATGATTCCTTAATTGTTTTGTTTACGTTTACCTTTACTTCCGTACAATTATTTCTAAGTATATGCATGCATAGTTCTTTGGTAGTCACCCTTGGTTCAGTAGTTTTGAATGGCGATAGAGGCCAATTGCCTAGGAGATATGACCAACTGACCCTAGGTGAGCGGACTGACATGGGAAGGGTAAGATATGACCAACTGACGACCCTTTCTAGTTGTGCGATTTGAACAACTGATCACCTATCGTTTGGATGAACTTAAGAATTGGGGGGTGTAGTGTCTAAGTTCCTAATGGTCGGGCACTCACTATTTAGAATCTAGCATGTAGCGGTACTTAATAACTTGACTGAGGGGACCAGGAACAACAGGACTTATGACGGTGCGCCTGATTTCTCCTGTGGTGGCATCTTTGTTGATAGGTTAGGGCGAATTGACCAAATGTTGTCCTCTCGAATTTGATCCCACCTAAAGTAATTGGAAGTAGGTAGACGTAGACATAACTAGCTAGGAGGATTGACTAGGTTAGCACCACTATTCCTCTATTGATTTCCCTTTACCATTTATTTGCTGTTATTTTATATTCTGCATTAGTAGTTTAATTAATTAAATCCCTATCAAAACCATTTTATTCTGTGACAATTAGACTTAGTAATAATCCGACACACATAGCTCTTGGGACAACCTCGGCTTTCCATTTACTACACTACACACGACTGGGTACACTGCCCGTTAGTGCATTAGGGTAGACCATAGGTATAGTGAGACACTATAAATATTAAGACCTGGTTAGTAAAACCTGCCTCAGTAAGCTAGTTGAGTTCGGGATTTGCACCCAGGACATGTATGGAGTGATTGAGCTAGCTAGGACAGCCCCGAGGAGAGAAGTCGGGGAAGGTAGTGGTGCTGGTGGTGAAGCCAAAGAGGATGTCGAGGAGCATGTGCCTAGGGGGCGAAGAAGGGCACACGTTAATGTGGGGGAAAGATTACAGATCATCGACGAGTGGATCGAGGGAATGGCTACCCACTTCAACGAGGAAATTGATAGCCTCGGGGTGGGTTTATATGGTCTTAGTAACTAATTTGAGGTTTTGCACGTACCATGGATTAAGTGCAGCAGCTCCAGCAGGACTTCTTTAACTGGAGTGCAGATCAGACTAGTCAAATGCTCCAGAGCATGCACTTGAGCCACCCTAGATGGCAAGGTCCGGAGTATGTGTACCAGCCCGACATCCCCGACATTGGCATCCAAGGAGGAGTGGCATTCATGCAGACCGAGCCCACTCCTGGTAGCACCACAAGCACCCTGTTCGATCCCACCCAATTTCACTCCATGGATCACGATCTACACAGGGATGACTGCTTCCCCTATTTGTTGGAACAATTTGAAACATATGTCCGTAATAACTGAATTATTCGGATATTTGAATGCTTAATTATCGATTGTACCCATGGGTACAAAATTTTCCATGTATTCTGTGCAGGTTTTGGTTCTGTGATGGAATTACGGCGTAACCTAAGCGTCAGTTACGCCGTAACCTATGTTGTAGTAGGAAAATTTTTGGCGATATAATAGTTAAGGCGTAGTCTCCGGTAACGATACGCATTCGCCACCCCATGACCCACCTTTAACCTTCAACCTTCAACCTTTAGTGAGACATATTGGGCAAGCAATTGAGAGGGGAGTTTATTTCTTTCTTGATTATTTCAACGCTAAGGTGTAACAGTATTAGAGTCTATAAATAGTCGAAGGTTTCACCAGTTTTAATCATCTCTCCTTTCCTAAACCTTCTAGGGTTTGGGGAGATCAAAACACAGAAGAAGAAGCATGGCTTAGGAGTACTGAATAACGAAGTCCTCGTCTATGATTTCCATTGTATTTGAGTTTGAATTCCTTCTATATATTTCTAGGACTTATACTATGAATTCATGTTATTAATTGAAGCTTACATTTATGTTATTGTTATTCTCTTTTATTCTTTATAGACATTTGCTAGTCTTTTCATAGATCGCTAGCCTTGGTAGTATTATAAGCTTGGTAGTATCTAAAGGGCTGGGAGATATGACCAACTGACCACAGTCTGATAGATTGCGAAGTATGGGAGGAATTGGCCATAGTACAACCACTCTTCGTGTGCGAACTGACCTAATGATCACCTATCAAGTGGAGGTATTTAAGAGGTTAAGGGGAATCTAAGTTCCTAACGGCCGGGTTCCCACCGTCTAGATCTAGTAGATTTGGTGCTTAATGATTGCTATTAGGTTACCGAATGATCCCGGATGACCTGTTCATCTTGGTGAGGAATCTAAGAACCATAGGCCATGACGAATTGACCAAAGGAGTCTGGTGATAATTAACCACTATATTGAACCTTCATATCGAGAATCAATTCATATTTGTATTCTTCGTTAAGCTTCGTTTATCTATCTCTTTACCCTAAATTTCTGGTGTCTGTGTGTGTGGAATAATAGCATATCGATGAATTAAAACAACCTTGTCATACCCATATATTATCAATATCATTTCTAATCATCTTAGTTCTTTCAAGGTCACAGCTCTCTTGGGACGATACTCGGATTTACCTAAGGCTTTACTACATCTGATCGGGTTCTCTGCCCGTTAGTATGTGTCTATCCTAAGTTATCTATGTTTTATAAATATTAAAAGCAGGATGAAATAGCACATCATGTTTCCTTACTCTTTATCTCTACATTATTTACTTATATGCTTATCTATCATTATCCAACACACACATCAAGTAGATTCACATAAGTCGATCTAAATAGTTTAAAACGAAGTGTTAAGCGGTAAAACTATTCAACCCCCCTTCTAGTTTTCCACAATTGGTATCAGAGCTTCGTTACCAAGTTTCTTAGAGTATATTTTACTTTAAAAACTTGATACAATCCGTGTATGTTTGTAAACTACAAATAAGGAAACTTTCTAAAAACAAATACTATGTTTTAGGAATACTCTTGTTGGATGTTGATTAGATAACAACATTAATTTTCTTACATCTTATTTTGCCTTACAAAATGCACTACCTCTCTTGTCATTTTGTTTAGTTAATCTCATAATAAGCAAGCCATCAGGATTCCTTGGTAATAAGATAACCTTTTCAAAAAGTTGTCTAAACTTATTACCAACTAGATCTCGAAGAAACTGGAGTTGTCCATTTATACAACTTGTCAAATAAGGGATACTTAAATTGCAATAGAGGTATGACTTTCATAAAACTTATCTCTAAGTAACATTAGCTAAGTATGAGTGTGCTTGCATTAAATGGAAACTTATATGTTCATATTTCTTCTTCATTTATTTAAATATCCAAAGCATGTTTATGTGATATACGTGGATTCATTAGAAAAACTTTATGCATACGTGTTATCATCCGTCTAAACCTAGGTATGTCAACTCTCACCAACAAACCCCATTTTTCAAATCTTCCACTTTCAAAATACCTCACATTCAAACTTCATCTTATTCATCGTCTCATTTTGAGAAATCAAAACCAAGAAAGATCTCCATCGTCATGGTTTACATCGCCCTCGTGCTCATCATCATCTCACTCATCGGTCTCGTGTATCCCATGATCAAATTTTCTCATGGAGACATGTATTTGTCTTATTGATCTACATTTGTATCATCTATCCGATCCTTTGTATTGCTTTAAGCATTGAAATAAAATATAATTAATGTCGTAGTGTATCTCGTTTATTTCTCGCATAATGTGGTCTTTTATTTTTTTTCTCTTTCGCACATTTCAAACCTTGACATGTTTCGAAATCTTTAATGCATGCTTAAGAAGTAACATTGGCTAAAAACACATTTCACTTTATAACATAAAAGTTTCAAAAATGGATTCTACGTCAAAATCATTTTTCTGTCAAAACTGCAGATCCCCGGATCCCTGAGTTTTAACTAGCTGGATCCCTTTTAAAAGGGAACCGGCAGAATCGTGGATATGCTGACAGATACTCATGCAACCTAAAAAAAATCATTTCATAAAACTTACCATAAAAGGGAAAAACCTTACTATAATATTAAAACAAAGTGTGTTTGTTAGGATTTAGAAAATCCATAATGAAGTTTCGGTCACCCCAACTACAGTCTAGCGTATGTTAGCTCGTAGACATATCTTTATTTACTAGTTTATTAGTTAGTTATTAGCTTAGTATTATCTTAGTGTAACACTGTGAAGGACGGACGGGTCTTTACCCCACAGTATGCCTGATCCACAGCCCGTCAGGACGGCGAGTAGTCTGTAACTATAAATACCTCTTCCTTCCCTGGAAGAGGTGGTGCTTCTAATCTAACCTTTCATTCTTTTGTTTTAACTTTCTCTCTCTAGAAACACCCTCTCATCTCTTTCACTCTCTTAACATGGAATACTTGATTTATCACCATCCTAGACCACCCGAATCATCAAACAACATAAAAAGTATGATCCTACAATTGGTACCAGAGCACAGGTTTTGTTGTTTGTAAATATTCTTGTGGTCAAATTCATGTTTTTGAGGCGGTTTATAGTGCGGTTTGGCTTGTGTTTGGATGCGGTTTGTTGTTGCTTGTGTCGTACGTTTTTTTTAAAACAAAACGGGTTTGATGTAGTGTTGATGTGGTTTTGTTTGATACTGGTTTGATTCAAGTCTTGTATAAATCTGATTGTGTTGAGTTTTGAATCCGTTTATAATCTGTCTAAGATGGTTATGGGCTTATGTTTGACATGGTCAAATCTGTTCTTTACAAGTTTTATTACTGTCTTAAAACAGATTTGATCGATTGATTTGTCTAACAGTTTTTTCAGGAGTTGTTAAGCTATTTTTAATATGGTTTCATACTAGTATTACGTCATTTATAATGTTACTGAATCTGGATTTAAAGCTGGTCTTAAGTATTCTGATGGTCGTAATCGGTTTTCGGAGTATGGATATGAAGATTCATTAGTGCAATTTGAGACTCTTCTTCTGTGCGGTTTGTCATGTTATGTACAGATTCATTGCAACTGAAGCGTTTTGATCTCAAAAAGGTTTGTCACAAGCGGTTTGAAGGTCAACTGCGGTTTGTCGTTCAAATCTGTCCAGATTCATTGGATCTAGATGCGGTTTGTACTGATCTATGCGGTTTGAAAGCGGTTTGAAAGATGCGTTTTGATGTAATAAGTAGGATGCGGTTTGTCAAATAAATGGGTATGTGGTTTGATTATTAGGTATGCGGTTTCTCATATGGGAAGAAGCGGTTTGATGAAGTTAACATGCGGTTTGACTCTGAAATAGGTGCGGTTGGATCACTTGATCTGATGCGATTTGAGAAAAAAGATGATTTTTAAAAACGATTGTGACTTGTCACATGGACTGCGGTTTATCACAAACATCAAAAACTTAAACAACAGCAACATTCATCAATAATAGATCAATTATTCACAAGACTCGAACATGACTTGAACCTAAATAAGACTCAACATTCATCAATCGAGACTAAACATTCCAACAACACAATTCAATTGAATCTACTCTAACAACAACATCAAACGACTTTGAAACAACAATCATCAATCAACACAAGAATCATCATCATCATACATCATTATTATTCTCAATATAACATCTACATCCGTATCTCTCCAACTACACCAAGTACTTGAACAGAAATGAATAATTTAATGAATCTCAGATTTGAGTCTTGGCTCGTAAAGATCCATATCACAAACCTTTGAAGGTCCATATCTCAAATACCAATCATCACAGATTCATTTTTAAAGCATAGCTTCATTATGGTTATTTTTGAATCTAAGTAAGAAAAAGAAATTAACAAGCATGTTATCTCCTTGACTTGGTTCGTTCGTAAATTAGACACTAAAACACAAGTGATCTCAGAAGCGATTCAAACTTCTTTTTTTTAAAGATCTTTCAGTTTGAATTTATGTCCATCATCGATAAAAAAAATCAAAAGTTTTGATTATATCCGAAAATTTAAAGATCAAACAAAAATCCACTGGGATTTCATTTTTCCCTCACATTCGTATAAATCAAAAGATTACATAGATGAAGAACCTACCTTGGTGACGAGCATCATAACATCCCTGTGGCGTTGATAATGTACCTCAAGCCATCCCTGTGGCGAGGTCGTTATGAACATTAAAATGAATGTTGATCCGTTTTTATGAATAGTCACGTATGGGTTTGATTTGATATGGTCGTTATAAGGTTTAACATGAGAAAGTGATGGGGAGGTCAATAATAGTGATTAGGGTTTGAATCCTGATGTTGTAGATGGCTGTGTTGAGTTAACAAGATTGGTAAGAAGGGAGGCTTATTTTTTCGATCTAATTTTTGAGATGGCAACTGAGTTGTGATGGGATATAGTAGGAGGTAGGGGGCGAATTATTTTTTTGAATGATTAGGGTTTGTGGTGAGGTAAGAGAGATCAGGGAGGCGAAGGTTAGTGAGATATTTTAGGGTTTCGTCGTGTGAAATTATTAGTGTAACATGTGTGAGAGAGTGGTGTGTTATATACTCCCTGATTTTTTGGGTTGAGTGGCATGGGTCAGACTTGGATCGTTTCTTGTGATAATTTTAATGGGCTGAAACATTTTTTTTGGAACGGTGTTTTATTTGGATGTGGGGCCGTGTATTTGGAACAAATATGGTTAATGGGCTGAAACGTTTTAATTTAATCAATTACCTTCAAATTTAGACAAAATTTTAATATCACTTGTTATATGAGTGATATTTGACTTTCACGGGGATATTTGTTCACGGCTTGAGTTATTGAATGAGTTCGAGATTCTTGATCGGAGTTATTAATTTGGTATTGAATTGACGGTTCAAACGGTTTTATTTGGACGATTGAACTTGGATGATTGGATTGATTTTTATAGACCGGACCTTGATTTTTTACACGTAACCAAGTTTGGGCCGTACACATGATTGGGACGGATAGGCTTCTCAAGATTTGGATTTTATGAGAGTTGATTTATGATGAGATTTGAGGTGATATGCGGTTGGATACTTTGGTTTATACATTTTCACGGAAGACACTATTTCACAACTTGAATTGTTTATTGGACAAAGTTGACTACGTGGTTGTTTGTTCGGTATTTCTTATTTGGAGTTGAAGTGAGGTTTTCCGGGCGCGTTTACTTATTTTCGTCTTCTTTCTTTCTACCCTTCCGCGAAGATGACTTGTTTGGGCATTTATAGAGTGTGATAAAGACTTGGCTATTTAGTTACTTTTGTGATTCTTTCTCACTTAACCCACAACGTAGCTATCACTTCGGTGTCTCACGCAGTTGAGGATACGTCAAGAGGTTTTGTACATTGGGTACACCGTTTCTTTTTTCACAAGGATTAGTACAAGCTCAAGTAACAAATCTGAGGAATTCTACTTCATGTACAAGTTTGGTATATCGGGTTTACTTCACCATATGGTCACAACAATTGCCGACAGAATACGTGGATGATGTGTTTACCAAAGTGTTTAAAGGTTGAGATGTGATCAGCAATTCCTATGGAATATTGTTCGCTACAAAATGTCAATGATTCTTCATAGTCTGAGCAAAATCTTTCGAGAATCTTCAGTGTCACTCATGATTTTTCAAGATGTTTGCTTATGACAAGAACTTTTCGTGCAGATGGTCGTACACGTTAATGTTGCTTCCGAAAGTTTGAAACCATCATGGGGGAGAAACGTGTACTTTGATGTTTTACGATCAACCTCAGGGGGAAGTAGCGTATACTACTCAACTTAGTATTGTTTATGAAGTTGTCTACATATGGGTAAAGAATTGTTGATGATATTGTTAATGATGGAGAAGAATCGTTGATGAACCGCTGCATGTTCCCCTAAAATAGATATTCACCTAAACCAAAGTTGTCATAACACATTCAAACTGACATTGTTTATGGTTCAGTCTTGATTTTGTAAAATCCCGCAAAAGAATCTATTTCTCGGTTTAAATCATAGACTTGTAAAATCCCGCGACAATGAAAACATCCCAGTAAAAGCAATGCACATTTCCGGATCTATCTCTCGGTTTATTCTTGGTTTTGTAAAATCCCGCGAAAGAAACTATTTCTCGGTTTAAACCATAGAATTGTAAAATCCCGCGATGATAGAACCATCCTGGAGAAAAGAAAGTGTATTTCTCGAACTTATATGATGATGGGGCTACGGTTTCTATTTCAAAGAAGGGATAAAGGGTGGATGTGTGTTTGGACATTCTTCATGGCAGTTTGGTTATTTCAAGGTTTTACGGGGTTATGTGCGTTTGACCATGGTCGGGATGAAGCCATTATCATAGTTCACTTAAAACGTCAAAGGAGGCTAGATTTGAGCTTTTAACCACAAAATGTGTCAACGGCGTTAATTCATTATTATTTATTTGAGGTTGAAGTAAAATTTCACGGGCGAGTGTACTTAGAATTGAAGGTATCGGGATGGTTGGATGAAGATTCTTCGAGATCCTTGTTCGAGCTTTTAACATTTTCAAAGACGAAGACTTGGAAATCTAGTTATTTTTGGGTGATTTTTCTTTTTCTTTTTTTTTACCACCACAAAATAACTACCACTTTAAGGAGTTACGTTATAGTGCTGAGTGTCACATTGAATTATGGATTTTCAAGAGGTGATGTACATCTTATACTTGATGGTTGGTTGGGTGAAGAGTATAAAGTACTTAGGGATTCTAAGGGGCATGAACTCTCAGCACCGCTCTTTGTTACATATGTGCAAGTTTAAGTCACGAGTTCGGGTTATTTTACTTCAGGGTCAAAATCATCATATTGGGTTTTATCCATCAGCTGTCACGACAAAGAGCCTACTGAATGATAATGGGGTTGATAACAAGTTTGCCAAGAGATGTAGAAAAGAGAGAGATTATGACATTTAAACACAACAGTTCAAGCCTCGTTCTCTAAAGAAAAGAAATGTGTACGCTTCAGTGCGCATTATCTTCGGAAGAAGAGAAATCTTCTTATTATGACCATTCTCATCAACATGCTTCATGCTTTTTCCATGCGCGTTTAATCATCAAGTGAACCGAACTACCGTTGCTAGTTCTCTTATTCTACTTGCTCAATTAAAATGGCGATGGCGACATCATATGCAAATTTACGAGGGAGAAGTGTGAATAGAATAAATTTTGAAGATATTCCCTTGTTCAATCAAGAATGGCAACTCCGTATGCAATTCTTGAGGGGGAGAAAGAAGTGTGAACTGCTGCATGTTGAGTTATATCTGAACATAAATGGTCATACGGCTCCAAACTCATGTAAGAACCGAGCTTCTTCTTATCGGGTCATCTTCACATGGAGTTTCTTCTAAGAGCCGTTGGTTGACATATTCTCACGGGCTGATATGATTAATGACAAAGTGCTTCCAGTTGCGGGGCTGATTTCCTTGATGAACATCTTTCCATTCTTGTTTGATTGGGAGGGATTTAAGTTAAGGGGATTTGCTATATATAAGTTAACGGGAATGCATTTGGTGAGAAGAAGATGTTAACTTTCTATTCCCCAAACGGACAATCTTGAAGAAGGTCGAGTCTATAGTCTGTTCTACATTTTCTGCTGCATGTTAGAAGACTAAAGACGAGTTGCATTTGATTATCAAAAGACTTCTTCTTAATCCGGGCATTTATCAAAAGGATTGTCAGTTTAGGGGAGAGCACTAATTGGGGGAGAGTGAAATGTCAGATTTAATCCCTAATTAGATTTGCTCACACTGTTCTTCAGCAAGTTGATTCCCACAAGATTTCAAGTGTTCTTCTCAAAAAATTTTGAGTATCTGGGCTTATAATGTGTTGCTGATTCTGAAGTATCAAAACCAGTAAGGGGGAAGGAGACACACATCTAAACGCAAAGCGAGTAAACTTGATGAACTTAATACTTCTAAGTAATTGAAGATATCCCGGGAAGACATATGTAATAACCACAGAGAAATTCAATGTTTATCTCATGATGGCTTTTAGTGTTCTTATTCCAACTATGTGGGGGAAGAGATGGAAGAGTTAGTTTCTGATGATAAAAGAGGTACACAAGTATGACATATTCAGGGGAGATAAATGTGTAACATGAGAGAGGTGTTATTAGTTATTCTCTCTTTGGGAATATGTGTACTTCGGGGTCTTGAGCTTTATACACAATCGTCGGGGAAGATAAGTATGTACATGAGGGAGATGTTATCAGTTATTATTTCTTTGGGTATTTTTGTATTCGGGTTCTTAACATTTATTCAATCAGGAGATAAATGTGTAACATGAGGAAGGTGTAATCAGTTATTCCTTCTTTGGGTATTTGTGTACTTCGGGTTCTTGAGCTTCATGCACTATCATCAGGGAAGATAAATGTGAACATTGGGGAGGTGTTTTCAGTTATTCCAGGCATGATGTGTATTCGGGAGAGTTCTTGAGCGTTATTCAATGAGACTGAATGCATCAATTCAACTCTTTGGGGAATTGGTCTCTTGACACCTTTTGGTATACATCGCTTCATACTTCAGAAAAATGAAACATGAAAAGAGTTATTTATGCGTGGGATGATACTTTGCTATTCTATTTGATGATATAACCCCGAACGGAGAATCTCGATTATCGTTCTTAAAAGGAGCAGTGGGATTCAAGATAATGGTGTGCTCCTCTGTGCACCTGGCTACGGAAAGCTTGAAATAGAGCTTCGAATCTGCTCAACTAAAGGATTTTCCGTTTGGGGGGAAGCTGCCAAAGTCTCTCTTTCAGAAGGTTCAATTTCTACAACGATTCAGAAGCCACAAAAGCTTTGGTGGTGGAAGTTTAAGAGATGACAATTTCTATCTTCTACGACGTGCTGTTCGATATCCTTATCTCGGTACTCATATCATCATCTTCTTAAACTATATCATCTACTCTATCTCTGTAGATATTTATCAAAAACCAAAATACAAAAATATAAAACCAACAAAAAGAAAATAGAAAAATAGAAAATTTTTCAAAAAAACCCATAAAAATCAGAAAATTTTGAAAATACCATAAATATTGTTTTTCAAAGACATGTCTTTTGGTATCAATAACATCTATAGTCTTAGAAATGTCATTCAACAATGGCACGGGACCATAAATGAAGTTCGAGCAAAAGGTGTAAATATTTCTTTTCAAAACATGTCTAAAAAATATGGCTTGCAGTTATTCCAGACTGTAACCCGTGCTTAAAACCATGGTTTGCTATTATTTTAGATAGCAACCCGCTCTTCAAAAGGGAAAGTGTTGCGCTTAAACAAATTTCATAAATTCGTGCACTTATCCAAATCTAAAATGAGGAAAGCTAGTCAATAAAAATACGGTTGTTTCTACACAAATGTTTTTCCGTCGAAAATTCTTCAGAAAAATATTTGTTGTGTTTTCAAAAATGGTGGTAAATGAGTTGCTTGAAAATCAATCAGAATCATAGTTTTCATAAATTTGTAAACTCAATCAATGACTTCAGCTTTTTTAAACTTGTCATAAAATGAGTCATTGATTGAGGAGGAGAATGTTTTCAAATTTATATCATCTAACGGGCTTATATAATCATCCTATATGCTTAACAGAAAAAGATATTTGCCTATGTTGAAAGACTAGGAATCTAGGATATGATTATTACAATTAGATGATTGAAGTTTGGTGAACAAATAATTCCCATACTTTTATATGATCTGATTGATATGTTGGATTGAATTTTATTAGTCGGTTGTTGTTTGGGTGTTGTCGACCACCATATATCTGTATGTATGTCCACTAACATATGCAGATATCATGGTTGATAAGAATGTTCCCGATCCGGATCCCACAAAAGAAGATGATTGGATGCCGAAAGGAAAGGGTAACTATATCTTGGGTCAAAAAAAGGAAGAAACGGGGCTTAATTGGATCTCTATGGAGAGTTGGCATGATAGATGCAACTTCAGAGGTCTCACTGCAACTGCAGACGGTTTTCTTTCACTCTAAACAGCAACAACAGAAGCAGCTTCTACATTACCTAACGTATCTTTGTGCTGGAATAAAAGTGATGATACCATGTTCGTATGGTAGAAAAATATTTGTTTGAAAATAATTGGACTAAATTTTGGAAATCAACCGGACTTCATGTTATCAAAACTTAAGTCACTCGATCAACGACTACAGTCATCGATTGAGGGGGAGAGTGATTTCATTTTAAATATTTTCAAATGATATTTCATCAAAAAGTCCATTTGTATGTAATAAAGTGGTGATCTAAAGATTTAATGTTATGTCATGGTATGTATGATTTTTCGTTAAAATCAAAGATCTTTCAAAATGAAATTTTTTCTGTTCATGTTTGATTTTGAAATTTTTTCTTTTAACTAAAGGTCTCTTAAAATTATCATACCTGATACTAACAATCGTTAATGTCTAAAACTGTTCCTTATCAGTTAACTTCAAAATTAAATCATGCCACGCCTTTCCCCAAATTTTTCTAAATGATTTAAATCAATTGGGATCACAAATCTCAAATGGTTTGATATTTTTGATCGGGGGAGATATCGTGATTTAAATCTCAATTATGTTTTAGTCCTTTAAAGGCACTCCTGCCTCCATGTGCCAAACGATTTCAATATATGATGCACATGATTGAGGAGGAGCATTTATCCAAAAAAAAGATGAGAATTTAAACCTGGCCACATTTTCTCCCATGTTTTCTAAACCTAATTAAATCACTTGGGATCTAAAATCTCAAAGGGTTTGATATTTTTGATCGGGGGAGAATTTGTGATTTAATATGAAATCTGATAAAAGGTGATCGTTTGATTCAAAAGTGCATGCTGCTCTCCCATATGTGCTAAACGCTTTCATTAATTGAAGCACATATTGAGGGGGAGTATTTCAAAAGAAAATAAACTATCAAGGTACAAAGATTGAAATGTTTTATCAAAAGGTACCTTGATTGATTTTTCTAATGGTTTCTTAATGGCAAGTGTGATTGTGGAAGTACTTCAAAGACCTCTTGCCTCTATATGTTAAATGATTTCAAACAACCAACGCACATATTGAGGGGGAGAATATGCCAGGAAAATCAAAAGGCTTTTTCTAAAGAAATTGTGATCAAGGAAATATTTTAAAAAACTCTTGCCTCCATATGCTAAACAATTTCAAAATCATATGTACATGTTGAGGGGGAGCATTTCTAAATGATCAAAAACAATTAAGGTACAAAATGTTTTGATATTATATCACAAGTACCTTGATTGATTTTTCCAAATTATTTTTCAATTGGTTTCAAGAAGAAATGAATTGTACCAAAAGACCGACCATTTTACTTTATGTATTGGAGTTATAAGGATGGTTTGGTTAGGTTTAACTGCCCATGATCAAGCCAAAGCCGGAGGGATCTACCCAGGGACAATCCACTAGATAGTGTAGAAGTCCTTAGGTATGATGAAAAAAGGAGAATAAGGGAAGAGTGTCGACTGAGAAAGAGCTAGAACTGGAATAAACCCAATAAGGTTCTAGTAATGAAGTCTCGGTAAGCACTGAAGGGATTGAAGAATGAAAAAGAAATGAATGTGAAAAGGGTGAAAAGAAATAGCCCTCCAATAATTTAACATTAGGGTAGAAACAGGGTTCAATACATATGCTACTTGTGGTTACTAAGGTAACACTGGTATTGAAGACAAGACGTCATGGACCCAGTGACGCACTGCACTAAACTTCCCAAACCACTCAAGTTCTCTTAAAATAATTTGTTTTATTCTCACGAGGAACCTACATAATCTATCGACTTTCTCTTAGAGATTGTTGATATTGAAGAAGGATTCCCTCTCCCTAGTCTCCGACATAGGAAACCAAATGTGCACAATTGAGTCTAGAGCCAAGAGAACATCCATAAATCTCATTAGGACACAAAATTAATGAAGACTTGTTGTTTCACACAATGTGGAAAGTAAGTAAATATATTGAGAGTCCTACGCATTATTCTTGTGGTATTGCCAGAACATCTGAGTGATATGTTAAAATATTTACAATGAAGATGAAAATCCTTCTAGAGCCAACATCAAACAAGCTCTTGGTGAGTGACATGTGAGATTATGTTAGAATCAAGCTTGTGACAACTGGATAGAAACAATGGGGCGATTCAATCTTGAATCAACCTTGGTCCAGAAAATGGATTGACGGATACCTTTGAAAAACCGGTCGTTGTGCTCAACAATTACTTTCTCTAGCACATCGACTGTGTATTAATGTTTCAAAATAAAAAGGTATTTATGATTGAAAATTGATCTTTTCTATAAAACCTTTGTCGTATTGCAAAACTCTTTCTCTTGAGCAATACGCGATTGTTTTTCAAATCAATTTATCATCAATCAGTGAATCTCAATTCCCTGGTTCACTCACTCCGTCTTGTCTACTTTGGGATGCTCCGGTTTGAGAACGGCTTGCTTAGCTGCGAAACCCTGTCAAGGAGATTCTTCAGAATTCTACCAGATCACAGGCAGTATTTATACTGATCAACGGGGAACCGTGGTTCTTGCGACTGTATTCAACGAAAGTGAACAAAGACACTTTCGTGTGTTTTATTGCTAACTATTGTTTGCAGGAACATTGGACGGTTTCAGCTGATCAATATTGAGAAGTCAATTCATTAACGCATGCCCACAACAC
Source organism: Chrysanthemum makinoi (assembly GCA_910596185.1). Lineage (NCBI taxonomy): Eukaryota > Viridiplantae > Streptophyta > Magnoliopsida > Asterales > Asteraceae > Chrysanthemum > Chrysanthemum makinoi. The sequence goes on from OU343224.1 coordinate 160,624,597, forward strand.
ACAATTATAATTGAAGAAATCAAGACAAGTGCATATCTAGATAACCTGGCTCTGATATTTTTATACTATGCTTCTTCAACGCTGCTGCAAATATCATGAACCAGTAAAGCTTCCGCTACTCTGATGAAAAGATGTCATGATCCAGAAAGTGTGAGCATGTCGGTCCAAAAGCCACAACTTCATATGAAGGCAATACAACAATGGATGATTTAGAGATTTGCTGTGGCTGATGATCTCTAACCTGACTCAAAGAATCACCTACATGTGGATCAGCAAAAGACCTCCACTAAAAGTACAAAGCAGTCGGACTTTGAAGAATCACTGCTAAAGCACAAAGAATGCGGAACTTGAAGAATTGAAGTCTACGAGCTCAGAACTAAAGACAAAATAGAATGCTAGGATTCGAAATGTAAATCATGGGTTGATCTCCCTTAGGGGGAGATTGTTAGGATTTAGAAAATCCATAGTGAAGTGTCGGTCACCCCAACTACAGTCTAGCATATGTTAGCTCATAGACATATCTTTATTTACTAGTTTATTAGTTAGTTATTAGCTCAGTATTAGCTTAGTGTAACACCGTGGAGGACGGACGGGTCTTTACCCACTGTATGCCTGATCCACAACCCGTCAGAAGGGCGAGTAGTCTATAACTATAAATACCTCTTCCATCCTTAGAAGAGGTGGTGCTTCTAATCTAATCTTTCATTCTTTTGTTTTAACTTTCTCTCTCTAGAAACACCCTCTCATCTCTTTCACTCTCTTAATATGGCATACTTGATTTATCACCATCCTAGACCACCCGAATCATCAAACAACATAAAACGTATGATCCTACAGAATTAAATGTCATTATTAATAAAAAATAGAATAGTCAATAAAAACGTTAGGAGATCATATCATTTCAAGAAGGATTAAAGTGCTTAGAAGTATCGCCAATCAAAAGCGTTCTCACTCTTGAAGTTTTACTATGTTCTAACATACTCATGTAAAATATTCATTCCATATCTATAGGTTTCATCATGTCTCGTGAGTATGACTTCGATCATCAACTCACTTATGTGTACATTCCAAATATATCTCTTGAGCTTAACACACCGGGCAATCATGTTGGTGGGTTCAAAAATCTCGAACCTCGTCACTTTCATGAAGGACATATTGTTGACTCACATCTAATCTTCTAAGAAGGTATCAACACTTCATTCCACACCATAGGACTAGAAGGTCTTCTCAGAATCAATGAGAAGATTTTTCTACGGTTTGTTTTGGAATTCTTCCGTCAAGTTGAACTCGTTCGTAACGAGGATCGTTCTCTCTCGCTATGGTTTTGGATAAAAAACCAAAAGTTTGTTTTAACTCTTGAGAAATTTTCTCACATTCTCCGAATTCCAAATTATGGACAATGTGCCTTCACCGAAGATTGGTCACTTGATTATCTCTTTAACTATCGTGAATAAAACAGTCTATATTGTTCATACATACCCTCTCCTCAAGTGATAACTCAACTTCTATGCACTCCTCAATCCAATAACTCAAATCCAAACATAATTTATACACGTGATCTCTGAGATGAGCTCAAACCTCTCGCAGTAATTCTACGTGAAAATGTTCGGAGTCTTACAGGAAATCGTGAGATACTCCCCGCATGTTGTGCTCACTTGATTTACTGTCTCGTAACTCAACAACCATACAATCTTTCCTACTTCTTCACAAGGCGAATTTTAAACCTCTAAGGCAACAAGAACAAACTAATTCCATATGGGATGTTCCTAACACGCCTTTATCATCATGTCATGTACTATCACCCTCAATTACAAAGCCATCAATATATACTTGTGAACAAAATGATGGAACCTTTGAACACATTCTCATCACTTTGTTCTTCGTTCCTGAATCATCAACTACTCACAACCCACACGACGATCCATCAAACGAAAACGCATGAGAAAATTAGTCTTTTCTTTAATAGAATTAATCCTTAGGATTTGTCTTTTATCTACCTTTGTAACTTGATCATACCTATGAAATAAATCGTTTGATGTTCTTACATGCCATTCTTACCATGTCTTGCTTGTATATATGTATAGTTACTATGGAAATCATTAGTTTCAAAACTCGACACCTAGAACAAAATATTGCACGTTCACTGTTGAGTAATTTGTCCCAGATGCCGGATCTCTGGCTTATAACTAGCCGGATCCCTCAAGTAAGGGTTATGTGGGATCCGGGCAAACAGTAAAGTTATTTTGTCACCCTCACATCAATCCAGCCATCCAGACCTTAATAGATCAGCAAAACATGATACACTAGGATCACTTAAGTCTTCCTCAAACTCAGTTGATCTCACATTCACTCATGGATGACTCAAGATCACATTCAAGGAGTTTTTGATTTATCACATCTTCAAAACTCACCATATTTCCACTCCAATGTTCACACATTGTCTCTCACATCTTAAAACACCTAGTTTGATATTTCTCTCAATTTTAACAAATTGATTTTAGTCATCTTTATCTCAAAATAGGCTAATAACTAGTTTTTTATTTCTTATAATTTTTAAGGAATTTTCTAAATTTTCCTTAGATCATCATCTAATCTCTAGGATCATTTGGCTCCACTTAACACCCTCAAAATTCTTAGTGTCATCTTTGATCAACCATTGGTGTTCATAAAAACTCCATTTCTTTCCATAAAAGACATCATTAGCTACCCTTACTCATTGCACTTGATCATTTAAGTCTCATATCATTTAAGACACCTGAGGAGACTGAAACACTCAAGATATTAGGTACTAGACCTTACAAAAACATCATCCTTCTTTTCCTTGGCTTTTGAGAGCCGGATCCCTAGTTTTAGCCTAGACGGATCCCTCATATGAGGGATCCGTTGGAATCTGCTGCACAGACTAAGCTATTCCTACGTAAGACAATCATTTCAAACCTTCTTTGTTAATTTGAACACTCTACATTGTCTTAAATGACTTTTTAGATCAGTACAACTCTGTAGGTCAATTTTGTGCATGCAAATCATTGCAATTTGAAATATTTTAGTGGCTTAGGCTTTAATTCACTTACCAAATCTTTCTCTTTATAAACCTCTTTGTTAGAACTTCCTAATCACCATTCACACACTTGTTCTCAGTAGCCAAAACTCTCTTTTCACACCTTCTCTTTATACCATTTCATCATGAGAAAAGCCCCTAGTGTTAACTCATCTACTAAAGGACCTCCCAAGAAATTTGCTCGGGTTGTTCACGAAATCTCTTCAACAGAATCATCACCCGTTAAAGCCTCAAACACTAGAACACCCTCACAACCAACTCTACCAATCAAACCAATTCCCAAAAGGATTGTTCCCACAAGACAGCCCTTGCCAAACACTACTATACCTCCTAAACCAAGCACCCCTACTTCCACTAAACCATCACCTATAGTACCTAGAGCTATCTCTTTCACCACTCCACTCTCATCTCCACACCTTTACAACTTAGAGGACTTGCATCCTAGGCCATCTCATCCACCACCATTGCCAACATTTTCCTCAATTGAGAAAATGGTGCAACAACAACCTTCTCACCAAAACTTTGGTATTGAAACAACACTAGCACCCGTATCCTTCTCTCCATCACCCTTAAATGGTCTATTTTGGATTATGAGGAATCAACAAAATCAACAACCGAATCACATGGAAGTAGATACATCTCTACCACCATCATCAACACATATTCCACCACCTTCATTTTTAGTTGAACCACCTCCAACCTCATCAAACGTGCCTCCACAAATCCCTCCATCCTTTGTGGAACCTCCACCTTCTTCATCCAACCTTCCACCTCAAACCACTCTATTCCTACCACCACCATTCCCTAGCCATGACAAAGATTGTTATCATTGTCAACATGTTGAAGGCTTAGTACATAAAGTACGCGGCGAGCTACGTTTCATGTTCTATCACCTCCTCGAATGTTTCGATGAGGTCAACCAATATAATCATCCCTAAGCATAGGAATTCAAGTGGTGTTCTCTTCTTAGGTGTAACTTAGACTTGTTACGAATCATACGAAGTTGAGAAACGATATCAGTAATTTCCGGCAATATCCCGACGAATCTTTGTTTGAAGCTTGGGAACGATATAAGCTTGCGATTGATCGATGTCCGAATCATAACATGTTGCTTGTCACTCAAATTGATACATTTTATAATGGTTTGACGTTGAGACACCGTGAAACGATTAATGCTGCTGCTGGTGGAACTTTCATGAAAAGACGTCCCGAGGAATGTTACGATCTTATTGAGAACATGACCACTCATTATAACTATTGGGATTCTACCGCCGAAAGGGGTGCATCATCTCGATCAAATACGACTTCTTCTCTCGAAATAGCCGCCATGAACAAAAAGATCGATGATATCTTACGGATTACTCAGATGAACAATCAGAATCAACAACAACAAGTGAAAGCGGTACACCCGATTTGTGAGACTTGTGGAGGTCCACATTCTTATTCCGAGTGCCCAGCCGTCGGTGGCTACGCACATGAAAATGTTTATGCTGCTACGGGAAACTACAATCAACCGCAAGGAGATCGAAATCTTCTTAGCTACCGTTCAAACAATTATCTTGGACCTCCCGGTTTCAACCAACCTCAACAACAAAACCAGAATCAAAATCGTTTCAATGGTAATCATCATGTTAATCAGAACCGAGGAGCTAATTTTTATCATGGAAATCAACACTACCAAGCTCCTCCATCTCAAGTTTACCAACAACCACCTCCTCCTCAACAATCTTATCAAGCACCTCCTCAAGTCGCCCCGAACAACGATTTTCTAGCTTACATGAAGAACTCTGATTACACCATTAAAAGTTTGCAAAATCAAATTAACGGCATGAGGACGGACTTCAAAAAGGAGATGGAAGCTACAAGCAACAAACAGATGTCGGAAATAAAGAATATGATGGCTAGTTTCTTTCAAGCCAATCAGCCGTCTACATCTTATTCTCAACCCTCGGGTTCCGGTTCTCTCCCAAGTAACACCATTCCAAACCCGAAGGGAGAAATGAAATCCGTTACCATTCGAGATGATGGGCCCTCGATGACTACTTCCTCTCCGGTGATGAGTATAGCACGAGAGACCGAGGTGACAAAGGACCCGGTAATTCCTCTTGATAATGGAAAAGCCAACTACGTCCAACCTCTGGTTGCCCAAGTTCCTTCTATCTCTGTCATAATGCCAAGTTCTAACCTTACACCATGCAAATCTGTTCAATCACGATTCGATAAAATGAAAGTTGTTTCCGGAACGAAGTTCAAACTTACGACTGATATGATCAAAGCTGCTGAAAAGATTTATGAAGAGAAATTGGAACAAATTTCAAAGATTTCAATTGAGCCTACACCGTCTAATTCTTCCTCGAACCAAGCTCCCGAGAAGCTTGGTGATCCCGGGAAATTTCTCCTTCCTTGCTCCTTAAATGATATTAAGGAATGTAATGCCCTAACCGATTCAGGTGCAAGCATAAGTCTCATGCCTCTTGCGATATATCATGAGCTTGGTTTGAAGACTCTTATACCGACTCGTATGACTATCGAATTAGCTAATCGAACAATTGCTCACACGGTTGGTGTAGTCAACGATGTTATGGTACGAGTGGATAAATTCCATTTTCCCGTGGATTTCGCCGTAGTTGATATAGAGGTCGACGCCCGAGTTCCTCTCACTTTAGGAAGACCATTCTTGAGAACCGCGAAAGTCATTGTGGATCATTACCAAGGAACGTTAACGATAAGAAAAGGAAATGAAAAAAATAGTGTTTTATGCCGAAAGAACGTCAAAACCTCCACCCGATGATCATTCGATTCATAGCATCGGTGTGATTTATTTTTCTCAAGAAAGTGGTGATTCCATTTTTCCGAATGATGTGAAGAAAGTTGAACCCAAAACGTCTCGAATTGATCTTTCAAGGTTTACGATCAAGAGTATGTCGACAATACAAGCTGAACGGAAAAAGAAACAAGAAATGGAGTCTACAACGGTAGTGGTGGAAACTGCTAGCTCTGAGAGCACACCACTTGTCCCACCTCCGATTTCTAAGAAAATCAACCTTCCTTTGAGTGGCAATCCCACTCCTTCAACTGAAATCATGGAACCTTCTTTTGAGATATCTTTCAATCAAGAATCTTACAAAACAACATTCACGAATCCCTTGTTTGAATTCGATTCTGAATATACTCAAAATTTTGAAAATCAACTCTTTGACGAAGAAAGTGAGAAGTTCACCGATGAACTTGCTCCTACCGACTCGATTTTCTCTGAGGATAAAGAAGAATACGATGATCCGTTTTTTCCAAAGAAAGATAAGGAAGTGAAGTTGTCGACAGATGAACTTGTTGATCCTGAGGTCCAATATTATTTTTTAGCCGAGAGTGAATCCTTTCCTCGTGAGGATTTTCACATAGATGACACTTTGATCTCCTTCCTCTCCGAAGACAAGATTTTCAACCCTGGGATACGCGTTGATGAGTTTTATGCTAAAAATGTCATTCGAGATAAGGATCCTCTCTTGGATGCCTTCGTTGATGAGCCTTTGAGTCACACCTTTCTGTACCATGAGCTCCCGTCTTTCTTGGAGTATTCTCTTATCGATCCTTCATCCCTTCGTCCACCCGCAAAACCGTCGGATGATGGATCGATCTTTCATATGCCTTATGTGAGTTTGGGAGGAGTTATCCCGTATGTGCTGATGCCCGACATTTTCTTCTCCTCCCAACCCACCCAGTCTCATTCTTTCGGGAATGAGGACACCATCTTTGACCCTGGTATCACCGCTTTTCCTTTTTAAGAACCGTGGGTATCTCATCGGAGTGGAACTTTCTTATGTTTCAATGTTTATCCAAACCTCTTGAACGAAAGTCCGATGGAGATTATCTTTTCCACATGCTTCCCCAAGGATAAATGAATTCGGGGACGAGTCAGGCTAGCGACTCGGTGATCAAAAACAGTAGCGCTTCGTGGGAGGCACCCCATGCTTATCAATCTATCTTCTTTCTATTTTCTAATAAGTGACGCGAAGGGGTGTGCCTCTTCGATTTCTCGTGTTTGGTTGTTTGTGATGTTGTGTTTAGGATGTTCCCGATATGAAGACTCTCGTGCTCGAAGTTTGTCATTTTCTCCACTCGAGCTTCATGATCGATGCTGATGGAAATCCGATATCCTTAATCTTATCGACTAACGTTTATCTTCTAGCATACTTAATAAACGGATTTTAAGATTTTCGTGATACCCTTGTTTTAAACATTGAGGACAATGTTTCGTTCTAGTCTGGGGTAGGGTAATCTTCGATTTGATTTGACCGCACTTGCTTATTTCTGTAGTGTTTCTCTCGCAACCCCGTTTTTCCTTAGAAAATGAAAAATTGTGCAAAAATGAGAAAATTTTAAAAATTTTTCAAGCTTTTGTTAAGTCTTTTTGATTGAAAAGTTTTGCTAGTCTCTTAGATAAGAAGCTATAAAAAGCGAATTCTAGCTCACAGGGCCAAGATTTTGCAAGTTTCCCTTAGTGACTTTAAATATGCATAACTTTATTTCATTAGACGAAGCATTTGCTAAGTTAACATATGTTTTGACACCTTGTTGACTTTCCGCTGGTGAGAGTAGGAATGGAATTCTGACTTGACCGGGCGTGTTGAGCTCTAGCTTGTTCCCTTAACCATAGATAATCTAAAAATTATCGGCTAAGCATCTGCGGATATCATTATTTGGGATTTTAAATTTGCAGAGATCGAGAAATGATAGAGTTACTTATGAGTTTAGATGCTAAGCGTGGAGTAGTTGGTTCTCTTTAGAGCCCATCGAAGGTACTTATGGCTTTTTGTTCCCACAAAATTGTTTCACCCCATATCTGCTAATAAATAATTAGAGATGTTGAGTTTTTGGCGATAGTTAGTTCTTTTTCTTCTTAAAAGAATCTTTGTTTTAAAAATTGGGTACACATCAAGGATCCGTAATAAGTAAGCAATCAGTAATAAGTGATATGTGAAATGTAATAAGTAAAGTTGTGAGCTGCGGTGTCGAGATCGGACCCTTGGATCTTTAGCCTGGATTGAGTGAGGTCTTAGCCTAGCCAGCCGGGATCCTCATTTCATGAAGCCTATAGTCTTGGAATTACCCCGTGAAGCTCCGTAGTTCATAGCTCATACACGTAAAAGTCTAAGCTCTATTTCAAATAAAAAAAAAATGTTGAAAAATGAAAATGAAAAATCAAGTATAAGTGAATAAAAATTCCTTGATGTGGACCTCATTTTTACGACAATGGTTCTTGAGGGAAGGCGGATAACTAATTATCGACTTAGCTTTGTATCTTTATCGGAATAAAAGTTATCGAAACGAGAATTTGAAGAAATTCATTTCTCACAAAAATAAAAAAATCTAGAGGAAAATAGGAAAATGGGAACGAAAGGTAAGTACACAAGTAACTTCCATGGGTAGTGTTAGCATCTAGAGTCATATTTAACAATGATTTCGGTTTTACGCTTAGTTTGGGACTTGTGAAAATCAGGGACGATGTATTCTATCCGTATGGTCACTTCACGCTGTGTTGTGTTTTCTACTCCGTGATCCTAACGTGTCGTTTGAAAAATGTTGGAGTTATTGATCGACATGAAAGTTCAACAAACCGTCATTCATAATCGGAATGTGCTTAACCGTAATATCTATACATAAGAATTGAAAGGTAAACGAGGCGTTTTTAGAATTAAGGCTTTCTTAATCTCTTTTGAGGAATCTTTGCTACTTCTTCTCTAAATTGGTTTGTCTGAACTGTTTTAAGTTTCTTACGGTTAGTCATTCACAAGTGGCTAGCTTGTGTGAGATAACTTGACGATTTGGACATACCAATTTAAGTTTCTTCATAGGTTTAGTAGAAAGAGATTGAAATCCTTGGTTTTAGAAGCGTGAGTTGATTGCATTGTGTGAGGACACGACAATGGTTTCGTCTGGGGTATTTTGGTATGTGCTAAAACACATACCTTTTCATCATCAAAATAGACCCAAAATAACCAAGAAAGAGCCGTTTATTGCTAATATTTATGGTTTTCTTGAGTTTGTGCTTGTGCAGGTACGGATATGTAAAAACACACAAAAAGGAGCCAAATCAGATGTAAATCCGAGCACGAGAGATCAAGAGAGCTTATGCTGAGCCGGAAGGTCGGGATTGTGCATTTTGGAAGATTTTATTCTCTAAGGATGATTTTTGAAGTTTCAGTCAAGTTTGAAGAAATGTCGAGATTAGTCCCTGCACTTTCAGTATTTGGCAGAATTGATCCCTGAAGTTTCAGAAATTGCAGAATCAGCCCTTGGTTAATTTGAGATTGACAAGTTTGATCCTTGAGAGAGATTGTCAGAATTACACTTTTGGTCCCTTGGAAATCAGAATTTACAAGATTAGCCCCTTAATTACACCTTTGGTCACTTATATAATCCTAAGTCCAATTCATAACAAACCCCTCGGCCCAACATGTTCGTACCCGGTCCAACAAGCCAAACCCAACCAACCCCGGTTATTATTACCCGAAACCCAACCAATCCGCTATTATTACCCGAGTCAACGAACCACTTACCCGGTCAACCCATCCAAACTATAATAAAAAAAAACAAACGCGCCAAAACTTTGCCCCAAAGTTACCCAGAGATGAACCCTAATTACCCCGCGTCAAAATTGAGTACAATTACCACAATTAAGGGCATAAGTGTACTTTCTCCTGACATCCACTGACACATGGGGAATGCCAGGTCACCCATCCGTGTGCTTAAGGCCACATGTTGCTTTCTGATTGGAGGAAACAGGTCATCAATAGTGATCCAAGGGTTGTTATCAAGTGGGATGCGTGGGATTTGATCTAATGGTGAAAACGAGCTCAGAAGAAGCACAAATGAGGAATTCCAGAAGCTTCCCAGGACCTCAAGTTTAGCTATAAATAGGACTCTATTCGTTCACATTATATTCATCTTGTATCTTTTCATATTTTTCTTCTCTCTAGTTTTCAGTAGTATAGTTAATCATAGTTTTCATTTTAATGTTTTAAGTTTGTAATTCGTATTTTGTACTCAAGTGATTTAGATTAATAAAATTTAGTTTTCATTATCAAGTATTTGTTTAAGTTTTTATGATTTAAATCTGTTTATTATCTTTGTTTAATGCTTATTTGATCAATGAAAATCTATTTTTAGCTTATTTCTTCATAAACTCAAAAATACAAAAAAAATCAGTTAAATCATTGAAAAAATAAAAAAATCATAGTAGATATGTTCTATGGATTGATCCATACTGATCTACTGTTTCATAAAGTTCATTTAAGCTTTTGATAGCTTATTGTGAGCTTATTCTTGTTTCACACTCAAATCACAAAAAAAAATTCAGTCAACAAAAATCCCACTGTAGTTGCTGCATAATTGGTTCTGATCTGCTGGTGTTTGATTGGATTGAGATGATGCAGAAGCTGGATTTGGGTTAAATGTGAGCTGGAATTGGAGTAGGTTAGGGATTGATTAGGTTAGAGGTTCACTATTTCATGTTTGCAAGCCATAGTGGCTAGGAGACTTGTAAGTTCTCAAATCTGTTTTATGCATTTCACTGTTGAATCTGTTGTTTGAATCTGATGTTTAGTGATAATTAGTGTTTATTGATCTTTGTTTAATATCAGTTTACTATAATATAGTTATAATCTGTTCATTAGTTCACATATCAGTAGTTAAATAGTGTTTGGATTTGGTTGTTAATCTGAGATAGAGGTTAGTTAATCAGATATAAGTAGTTGGTTCATGCTTATTTAGGAGATTGATAGTTATTTAGGACTGAGTTTGTAGCATTTGTTCATCAATTAGTCAAAACACTCTAAATCAGTTCCTATTTGTTCATCTGCTGAAACTTTGAGATAGCATTAGCTTGTTTTAGGTTCATAATTCATTAGAGAAGCTTTTTGTAACTTTGTTTGAGCTTAAAATATCATATTCAGTTTACTAAATTGGATCAAAATTCATTTAAGTCAAAATTATAAATCTATCATCAAAAGTCAACAAGTGTCAAAACAGTTTTTCACCAAACTTTGAGGTTCTCTCTATGATTCAAATATGAGTTTTAGTGTTTCAAACTTTGGATAAACAATTTTCAACTGGTCTAGTTGTGATAACTGTTTTTTGTCAAATTTGATAAAGTCTGCTAGATCTCCAAATAAGCTGTTCAAAACTGCTTAATCTGCCCTGTTCACACTCAGTACTAACTGAGTGTGAAATAGGTTACTTGAAGACTTTGCATTATACTCATTTCAAAGAGTTAGAGTTTGAGATTTGGCTCATTTGTAGCTTGCCAGGGGTTCTTTAGGACTGCATTAATAGTTTTCACACAAGCTCTTCTAATAAGCTTGTGCACAAGCTCAAACATAGGGTCAGTTAGCTGTTTTGTAGAATAAGCAGTTTGCATAGATCATTAAGCAGTGCTTGTAGCTTGTTAGGATTTAGTGTAATCAGTTGCATTTAGCTTATTTTAGCATAATCTAGCTTGAGTATCTGTTTGGTAGCTTATTTCACTTGTTTGCTTATTTTCCTTAGCTTATTAATAAGCAGTTTGTGCATCAGCTCTAATATTTCACACATAAGCATCATATTTCTTATTTTTCATAGAATTAGATTAACTTTTTAGAATTTTCCTGAGATTTTCATTAATTTTGGTCACTGTTTGCTATTTTTCTAGATTTAAAACAGTTTTTAATCACTTTTAATTAGCTTTAATTGCAATTAATTAAGAAAAAGTTCAAAAAAATAATTTTTCATTTTTCTCAGTTTAAGAAAAATATAAAAAGCATAAAAAATATTTTTCCTTATTTTTTCCATTTTATTTGGTATTTTTCACAATTTAAATTAGATTAAAATAGTTTTAAATTTGTATAAAATAGAAAATTAATATGAAAAATAAAAAATTAGTTTTAAAAATTCTTTTGAGTTATTTTAGATTTTTAGAAAATAGTTTCATATTTTTCTCTTTGATTTTATAATTTTTAGTATTTTAAATTAGTTTTAATAGTTAAAAATTAGTTTTCAATTTAAATAAAATCCAGAAAAATCCAAAAAAATAGTTTTAATTCTAAATTAGTTTTTAAATTACATTTCTAGAGTAAAAGTACTTTTAGGCATTTTTAGGGTGTAATTTAGACGTAGTTGCATTTTAATTACGTTTTATTAATTACGTTTTAGTAACTTACGCTTAGGATTTCCCGTAGAATAGATTTCCTTAATTACTTTCCCTATTCCCGTAGTTTAATAAATCAAAATCATTAATCCAAAACATCGAGCATTAAATTCCAAACCAAAAACGACGTTGGCAATTCACGCCTCGTTGGGAAACGATTCGGGTTGACTAATCCGTATACACAATCACACACGGGATTTGATTTATTATTCTTTTTCCTAAAGGAATTTGAATCTATCTTCGTGATTATTTTTGATATCGATATTGAGGTTTTATCCACACACATAACCCCTAAGCCTTCATTATCTACGAATCAGTATCCGAACCGTTTTAAGTTTCTTACGGTTAGTCATTCACAAGTGGCTAGCTTGTGTGAGTAAACTTGACGTGTTTGGAAATTGAGAATCAGTAGGGCAAATGAGTCATAGTTTTTTAGTAGTCATCTAAACTCTTTGCTATACATATTAGGATTAATAGGTTTTGGGTGTTTAGATGCCCCTAAGGATAATGGGCCATTTGTAGTTGGTCACATGCACATGTTTAAATCCAGTCTTGTTCTCATACAACATGTGTATGAGTTCTATTCAATAGAACTATTTTAACTTAGTGATGAAGATATACTTCATGTTCATCACTATTTCAATAGAACTATATCCTTCTTACATGCTACATTACCTTTTGCTTTTTGTTTAACTTAGTCAAAGATGCAAATTTATCAAGAAACAATTACTTTTTCTTAGACTCATAAAAGCTTACAATAATATGAAAACCAACTAGATGTGAATTCAATTGAGAAAAAAAGAAGTGTCCTCTCGCATCTTTTTTTTTTCTTTCAAATTTCCAAATCGTTGTATCCATTTTTTTCCCAAAATTCAAAATGGTGCTCATGCTTTTCGTATCTATAAAGTTATTTAATCCTGTTAATTATAGTCTCAAATTTCTTAAACATACAAAATTATTTTTTGCGGCTAGTATTTCAAATTACGACTATGTTTGCTACAACCAATTTTGAATTTTCATATTAACTTTGCTACCCGTCTATTTTGTACACCGTCTCAACCACAATTAGGGCCAATGAGAGCAAAATAAAATAAGAAGATTAGGTGTTAAAAAGTATAAAAATGTAAACTTAATATCTTATGAAAAAGTTGTAATCCATCATATTCCACTTGGTCTAAACCGACCACGATTGTCAAAATGAAAGAAAAATAAGGATTCTTGTGTCTCACAAGGTTGATCTAAACCGACCATGGCCAAACATCACCCTCAATCGTATACAAATAATAAAACATCTTCAAAAAGATTAAAAATAAATGACCCCAGAAAATATGAAATACAAACAGCCTCATTAGCTCGGTAAACTCATAAATCTTAAAAGATTTATATCCAGCAGGTTGAGAGCCAAAGACAACCACCAACCAATTAATCTAAAATCAACAACACCCAACTACTGAACTACGCCACTGGTACACACAAAAACCTAGATCAAGAGACCTATAGACAACTAAAACCAGCAACAAAATGTTGGTTTGTGGGAGTTTTAAAACACGACAAAACAACTAAACGTGTATGAGCCGATGGGGGCACACGCGATAAACACGAGTATACGTGTTGAACGTTAACTAATACTTGAATTATACGTTACCCGTTATGCTTGAGAATGACCCGATCACTATTATGACCCGTGGGCTGTTTTAGCTTATGTTGTGGGTCGAATTGGATGAAGCCTTGGGCCATGTTAATCCACTGATCGGGCAGTAGATGGGATATGGGTTTTTGCATGGGTTTTTAGCTTGTTGACCAAGCTAGGTCTCCTACTTGGGTTCAACTTGTAACCTATATAAACACACCCATACTTCTTGCATTCTCACGCATTACACTCCTCTCCAATACCTAAAACTGATCCAAGTTTTCTGCTCTTTTATTCCTGGTCGTTTACATCTAGAAAACGATTAAGGTTTTGTGGTTTGGTTGATTCCTAAACTTGTATTCAAGACAAGTGTTTAGGTGTATTGATTGGCTGCTGTTTCATTGTTTCCTTGTCGACACAAAACAGCAGAATCAAGGAGTAATCTGCTCTTGCTCGTGACTCTTCATCTTGCACAAAAGCAGAAGATATCGGACAAGGCGTGTCCGATATCGGGGTAATACTTAAGAAGCTGTTTTCCAGTTTTTGGGTACATCGGACAGAAGGAGACAAGCTCTTGTGGTTTTCTGTATGTGGAGCTCAAGTGGGTTTCTTTCAAGTAATAAACTATTAATTTGGTTTTATATATTACGTTCTCGACTAGCTATATCGAACGTATACGTGAATCGGGTTTGTGTGTGATACTCTTCGAGGTATCTAATTTAGATACTTAAAGGTTTCGTAGGGTTACTTGTTCCGTTACTAGAGTTCAATTTCCAAGCAAGGATAGCCTTCTTTATTCCCTTTTAATTAATTAATAATGTATTAATTATGTGTTTATTATTTACGTGTTAACATAATTGTATTAACTAGATCCATTATCCGCTGCGTACTCGTATAGGTTACTGGTTAACTAGATCTAAAATCCCAACAGTGGCATCACGAGTCAACTCGTTTTTGTGATTATGGGTTACACGTTTCTGATATTAATAAACATGTTTTAAAAGGGCTGCATGAAACCTAGTTTAGTTATTTTGTTTTATTTTAATTTTGACAACTACATGCAATACTTGTCAATTTTTCATAAATAATAACTAGTCACACACAAATTAAAATTATATTGATAATTAGAATTAATTTGTTAATTAGAATTTAATTTACATGTGAATTATAATTACCTTGTTAATTAAAATTAAATTGTTAATTAAGAATTACATGTTAAATTAAAATTACTTGCAAATTAGAATTAAAAGTTAATTTGTATTTATTAATTGTTAATTAGAATTATTGTGATAATTAGAATTACATATTGATTAAATACATATATTGCGTAATTACTTGTTAATTGAGATTGCCATGCTTTATGTGTTTTTCCGGCCACAAGACCCACTCAATTGCTTTTCTAAGTGATGTATGGGGCGATCTAGGTACTGCATCCTAGTGACGGTCTTATGGTTCTCCGTTTGGGGAAGACTCGAAAGAGGACTCGGAACAATATGTGGTTATTTATATTAATGTTTATGCTTGTATGTTTGTGATTCCTATATGTGCATTATTACTTGTTTTGACACCTAATTGTATGCAATATAGAATAATACATATCGTAACCATAACATTAATATTGGTCTTTATTTACACGCCTAAATATCATGCTCATTGTGACCTGCTATTTGATTCGTGGAAAATTGTTTTTGTAAAATAAAGTGACCTAATATATGAAACACGTTTTCAAGAATTTAAAAACTAGACGCTATGGACACTTGGGATGTACGGCTCACCCACTAGAACAAACTCAAAAGGGGGTTTAAAGAAGTGAGCACAGTCTCACTGAAAGGATGTCTAAGGTTATGCTTTGCGCTTACCTGGTCCTCTGCCTCCCTGTGCGTTCGATTGGAGCTACCGTGAACCATGATGATCACTACAGTGTCATTACCAAAGTTTTTATAATTAGTGTTACAAAGTTGTTTTGCATGCTTCTTTATACACGACTTTTACCACATTTATATGTGCATACCTATTTGTTAATATTAAGTCTATGCCACCCAACTATGGACACGTGCACTAGGATTGACTTCTCTGGTCAGACCTAAGGGCCTTTCCAACCCATGGTAATTATTTCTCACTGGTCAGACCTCTGGTTATTTTTACACATTCATACTTGGTCGACTTATATCGAGTTAACCTGGTCAGACCTCGGACCCGAGGCATAAGATGAGAACTAAACATGCTTTTGACATTATTACTTAATACTAATGCCTTAAACAGTCTCATAAATCTAAGAGTTGCATTTTGCAATTAACGCTCGTCGCTTACCTCTTGTCCTATTTTTTTACACACTGGTCCGACCTATGGTAATTAAGTGGGGTTGCAAGATGGATCTTAGTCTTAATTAGTAATTAATTGGGTAGGTAATTCTTTTAAGAATGTAATTATCGAAAATACTAGATTTGAACTTTTTATGTTCCGATTAATTGTGTTATTGCAACATAATTCGTAAACAAAGTTGTTTTTCTTTGAAAGACAAACTAAGTCTCTTTTTCTAGTAAGAAGAGTGAGACTTATACCTATCTTTTCTCCTGAGTTGACAAACTAAGATAGGATTACAAATTGATAAACTCATTTATGATATTTCATTACCCTTTTGTGGTCTAGAGTTAATTGAAAGATAGAATATTTTGTGTAACTGGAAACATTGTGTTTAGAGCTACCAAAATAAATAACATCATGCACTTGTCACGATGTATGAGTTTAAACCGCAAAGAGTAAAGAAATTACTAGGATATTCGCTAGGTAATCTTCTTGGACTCTTATTATTCCTAAAGTGCTAATTACCCTTGGGGCTATGTAGACGATAAAGGAGGAATGCATGCTAAAGATTCAAGTTAATTGAATAATATAATGGCTAGTCCATTGTCTACATAAGTAAAACTTCATATACTCTGCTCAATACCTAAGTACATGCTACTCGTAGGCAATTGAAGAGAATAAGAAAGTATGTAAAACTGCTATATGCTTTCTATTGGAAATGTAACACTTACAATGTTGACAAATCCAGTGGGAGCAGTTGCATTTTATTACTGAAATATCATTCATGTAATGTTGTCAATTTCAGTGGGAGCTACGGGATTTATTTCCTGTTAGTCACCCATATCATTTCAAACTTGCTTTGAAATAATCCATTACTTTCCGAATATGAACAACCATTGCTTAAAGGAAAATTGCATTTTATTTTATGAGATAACATGTTGCCTTCCTGCTGTCGCTTCCTGAAGTGTTATCTATAGAATAATAATTCACAATTCCTTATTACAGGTTATGGTTCTAAACTACTTATGGTATATATGACTTTAATCATATCGTTTGAACAATCAGTCACGTGTTGTTTGTTTTCATAATATGATGTTGTACCTTTCACAAGTGGGAGAAATCTCAAAGTGTGTGCAAGGAACAACAACATTATTGGTATCTCTTGACCGCAAGGTAAAGGAAACTAATAATTCTACTAGGACTTAAACACATTAGATGTTTAATGCCCTACTACATGTAAATAAGAATTCTACTAGGACTTAAACACATGAGATGTTTATTGCCCTACTACATTCTAATAATGATTCTACTAGGACTTGAACACGCTAGATGTTTTTTGCCCTACTACATTCAAATGTCATACTATAGTGTAAAGATACTTCAACATTTTACTACATCTTTTAATCAACATAATTATGGTTATATGATAATGATCATAAAGTATAAAATTAACTTGAAATTACTATAGAACTCAATATTTTGCGTTCATGATTACTTTTGTTAGTATAATCATGCTTACATGTTAAGACATAATTATGAAGTCCTTGAATTAGCCAATGACTTATAACATAAAGTATATATAGTAAATGTGTTATGTCTTATAGTTAACACATAAACATGAGGCTTTGAATTATTCAAAGACTTATAATGTATTATTGAAATGTTCTGTTTTCTTGTTAACACATGAACATATAATCCTTGAACAGTTATGTCTTCTTGTGAACACGTGAACATAAGGTTCTTGTATTGTTCAATGAATATACATTATTGCATGCACTTGGTTCGTAAATACTTTATATGCAATTTGGCTTGACCCAATTGACAAGTATTTGGTCCCAAGAGAATTAAGTTATCTATAGAATTCTGATATAGTTTCACAATTCTAATAACTCATAGGATACCACTTCATTATGGTATGTCTAATGTGTTGGATCAAACCTTATTCATATTGTTTGGTTCATGATAGCTTTAATTGCTCTACCTCCAAAACATATCAAGGTTAGAAATTGCGTGTGTCATGAATACACTCAATATAGTTCAAACCTAGAAGGTATTCAAGACAACCCATAATTGAAAACCCTAATTCATTAGGGATTTGAGGTTTTACTATTCAAACCAATTGAATCATAAACCCTTTTGGATTTTTGATTTTTCTACACTTCCTAGCTTGAAGATTGTAGTTTTGGTGTTCTTCCTAGCTTGACGAAATACAAAACTATTGCTAGAATTTTTGGTTAAAGAGTGATACTAAATTAGAGTTTTTCTATAAACCCTAATTTGAGTTGTTGGAAGGAATTCCATTAATTATGTCTTGATTTAAGTTCTGAATTTGTTAAATCTTATGAAGCATTTTATTAACAAATATTGAGATGAGAACCTAAAATGTATTTTGTGGTTCTCCGTAAGGAACAATTTATTGTTGCTTAAATACTTAGTATTTAGAGAATTGTCTCTACTTACAAAAGTAAGTGGGAGTATATACATATCTCAAAGTTTTTGAGAACAAAATACTTAACCTTCTAAAATGCACTTATTAATGTCATACTAAGGTTAAACATGAAAATGTAGACCAAAGTATCATGATTACTCTCATTCATAAATCCGAAAGGATTCCTCATCACTTGAATGATATTGTTAATATCAATGCTGAGGGATATAAGTTAGAAGATTCTTGTAAATCAGCTAACTAAAATAAGTTATCACATCTTAAATCTGATAAATGTTTTAGAACTATGAATGATAAGATGCAGTCCTTAAAAGGAAAATCGAGTTTTGAGCTTGATTGTTATTTCGCCTAACATGTTAACCTATGAGGTTGGAATGAGTTTCTTTTGAAGAAAGACTCACAAGGACAAAAT
The DNA here is from genome assembly GCA_910596185.1 of Chrysanthemum makinoi. Taxonomy (NCBI): domain Eukaryota; kingdom Viridiplantae; phylum Streptophyta; class Magnoliopsida; order Asterales; family Asteraceae; genus Chrysanthemum; species Chrysanthemum makinoi. Next base: position 160,643,628 of record OU343224.1, read on the forward strand.
TGTATACATATTAATGTTTGGCATTTTATAAGAAGTTTTTAATCATACTTAAGCAATTGACTGTGATTAAATTTTCTTATATAATACATGCATTAATTATATAAAGATATTTAATTGTCATACATGGGATTTGTATGTTGAATATGACAATTAGATTTTATAACTCTTTCTTTATGATTACCTTTTGCGAGGACGGTGTGTAATCAAAAGGGTTATAAATCTATATTTTCTTTATGTAGTATACAAAATTTGAGCAATCCATATTTTGGATTGGATCATGCATCTAAGAGCTGAGATCTGGAATTTAATTACAATATGATTCTGATTGAATTAAGATATCTCTTGAGTATATTTGACATTGAATGGGAGCATTGTGTTTTTCCTTAAAATTTACATGTTGAATATATTATTCTATTTAAGCTAGATATTGATCCTTAAGCTTGGAATGAAACTTCACTTGGAATTTAGGGAATAAAATAAACAACCTTGAAATAGATGTTTATCTGGAATAAACAAATGCGGAAAATTAAGTCTGACACAAATGCAATATATCATTTGAGCAAATCTTAAAATGATATATTTCACTTGGAATAATTTACATGGATGGAAACCTTGTGTTTTTAAACTAAGGGTTTATCATGTATATATATTATATTGTGTATAAGACTAGTTGTTACTTTTGTATAAGAACAAAATGAGCTGACAACAACAATATCTAATTGAGAGTGTTTAGATTATTGTTAATATAGATGTTTACGAATTATAAAGCATGGTGTTGTATAAGTACAAATGATGCTAGAGGATTATTTATACTAGTTGTAGTAGGAGTTTATTATTTATGATAAATCTGCTAACTAGCTATGCTCAACATAGAGCATTGTTGCATTACACATTAATGAATGAGAATACTTTGCACTTTTAGAAACTGTAAAGATGACTGTCAGTGTGTCGTTGATTTCTAATACCTCATGCAAGGTAAGACGACATCTCCATACTATAATTCTTGCAATAGTATGAGCATATGAGATAAGACACTCATCTTATATTTCAAATCACTCACTACATGTGAAATTTGAAACAAGTATTCAGAAAGTTTACTCAGATGACTATTTAGTTTTTCTTTTAAAGAAAGGTTGAGAATGTTGGTAACATTAGGGTTCAACTTACTAAATGAGTTTCATGCATATCTGTTTTAGTATTTGGATAATTGGGATTGAAAGACAATTTTTACTTTATGATGAATAAAGATACTTGGTATTTGTTATTCATTCATATAATAATTGTTATCCTATATTTGCATGTTTAATCCTTGAATAATTTTATTATTCTAAATATGTCCATTGTCGGTTAACAATATGGGAATATTGTTATGATAAGACAAATGTGAGTGTTGGTTATAATTCTAATGAGAATTCAGATTGTTCCCACCAAACTCATATGTATTCACTAGAGATGCATATTGGATTCCCCAACTTTCAAACATTTACTTTTGGATCCTAGTCATAAGTAAAATATTGAAAATGGTTTGTTATCTTCATCCTTAGACTTGAGATACAAGCAAGTTCTGTTATGTGTGGATATCATTTTTTGTAAGTATATGCAAAACGCTATCTGAACAAGGTAGTTATAAAAGCTATATTTCGGAGTGATGTGAAGCAGCATCCACAACACTTGTAGTCAATAAAGGATTTGTTACTCCACTTGATATGTGCAGAAAGATACCATAGCGCCTCTCCAGATTTAATCAGATAACTGTCTGGCCAGACCCAAAGGGTAATGCAAGATGATTCTTGATTACATTTGGTATATCTGAATTAAAATCTATAACGAGATTCTAAATGGTTAAACTATATGGAATGATTTGAGATCCATAATCCATGGTTTAACGGTATCTATAACAAAGGATGATTAGAGCTAGACATTGAATGACCATGCTACTGAGAAACTTTTAAGAAACTATTCTCTCAGACACTTTTAGTTAAAAAGCGAGTGAGAGCGTTTGCTAGGCGTTTCCGTCGTTAGTTTTGTGTGCCATCCGACACACCAACTCCCAAGTGGGAGCTGTTGGTTTGTGGGAGTTTTAAAACACGACAAAACAACTAAACGTGTATGAGCCGATGGGGGCACACGCAATAAACACGAGTATACATGTTGAACGTTAACTAATACTTGAATTATACGTTACCCGTTATGCTTGAGAATGACCCGATCACTATTATGACCCGTGGGCTGTTTTAGCTTATGTTGTGGGTCGAATTGGATGAAGCCTTGGGCCATGTTAATCCACTGATCGGGCAGTAGATGGGATATGGGTTTTTGCATGGGTTTTTAGCTTGTTGACCAAGCTAGGTCTCCTACTTGGGTTCAACTGGTAACCTATATAAACACACCCATACTTCTTGCATTCTCACGCATTACACTCCTCTCCAATACCTAAAACTGATCCAAGTTTTCTGCTCTTTTATTCCTGGTTGTTTACATCTAGAAAACGATTAAGGTTTTGTGGTTTGGTTGATTCCTAAACTTGTATTCAAGACAAGTGTTTAGGTGTATTGATTGGCTGCTGTTTCATTGTTTCCTTGTCGACACAAAACAGCAGAATCAAGGAGTAATCTGCTCTTGCTCGTGACTCTTCATCTCGCACAAAAGCAGAAGATATCGGACAAGGCGTGTCCGATATCGGGTAATACTTAAGAATCTGTTTTCTAGTTTTTGGGTACATCGGACAGAAGGAGACAAGCTCTTGTGGTTTTCTGTACGTGGAGCTCAAGTGGGTTTCTTTCAAGTAATAAACTATTAATTTGGTTTTATATATTACGTTCTCGACTAGCTATATCGAACGTATACGTGAATCGGGTTTGTGTGTGATACTCTTCGAGGTATCTAATTTAGATACTTAAAGATTTCGTAGGGTTACTTGTTCCGTTACTAGAGTTCAATTGCCAAGCAAGGTTAGCCTTCTTTATTCCCTTTTAATTAATTAATAATGTATTAATTATGTGTTTATTATTTACGTGTTAACATAATTGTATTAACTAGATCAATTATCCGCTGCGTACTCGTAGAGGTTACTGGTTAACTAGATCTAAAATCCCAACACAAAACACAACAATACGAACTAAGATCTACTGATCTACAGACAACATGGTGGTCTCGTCGCGGTTGGTCTTGGTGATGAAAGTCGATACTCTGTAGTAGGTGGTTCCTATGATGGTGGTTGTGTGGTGTTAGTCTGGTAGAGAGAAATAGTGAGAGATGCATGAGTTATTTGCACTTGTGTGTGCTTTGTGTGAGATGCAAAAGAGTGTACTGTGAGTGTGTTTTTAGAGCGAGTGCGTATGGGTTTTTATAATAGATAGATTGCAACAAGGCTTGGTTTTAATGGGATATTACAAGTTTTTAATGGGTTGTTACATATATCTATTAATATTACACGGTGTTACAAGTATGAGACTTTAAGAAAAGTTATGGGCTACTACAAGCTTTTAAGGGTTGTTACAAGACGTTTAAATTTCTAGGCTTTTAATTTTATGTGTATGTATTGATTTTTCATAATAAAAGTAAGACAATTCTTTCTTTTTAAAGAAATGTTTTTGTCTTAAAATTTAACACTTCTTTATAAAGTAGTATAGATATGTATAATCCACCAAAGTGTATCAAATCCACCCTAATATACTACTTCTTGCAAAATGGAGAGTGGGAGATTGCTCCTTCAATTGCGTCAACACCTTGGCGAGCTACTCATTCGCTTCTTTCATCATTTCATCCTTGAATGTCTCAAAAAAAAATTTCAATAAACTTTCTTTCTTTTTCTATAGCTTCCTCAAAAATCTCACTATCTTTTTCTCTCGCTTGCTTCAAGTCCTTCACCGATATTCTCTAGTACTTAAACCTACAAAAGTCATACTTACACCAATCACAACACATTTAAATGTATAAATGCCTAATATAAAATGATTAAAAAGACAACATGACAAAGAGAATTGTTGCTGCAAATATAATACCCCTTAAATAAACGACTTAAACTTTTGACCCTAGCACAAAACATAACACACACACTGTGACTGTTTAAAAAAATAATGATAACAAAAAATAATTAAAAAAAAAAAGAAAAAGAAGAAAAAAGTGCAAGCAATCGCCAGTTTGGAACTTTGAAACATAGGCTTAGTAAACATCAACTCCAAATATACGTAGAAGGATGAGCTATATACAAGTCACAAACTAGAAACCAAACGCCCACGAGCTTAGGACACGGTGCTGATCTATAAGAAAATATGATTGACCTATATTAAAAACTAATATAAGCTTTTTTCCAACCACTAATTATCATTCTCAGAAAAGTTGATGACAAGACCAAGAACATTCCATAGCTACTCCATTTCTAGAACTAGTTAGTACCAAATACCGCTCATTCCATATTTCTTTGTTAAACCATTCGACCTATTAAGACCCAAGCAGCTCATTACAACCCATCTAACACATAAATGATCACATTTTAAATACAAACTGGTTCACCTTAGTGCGACCCACTTAACCCGTTTGCTTGTTGGAAAACCGACTCTAGAACCCTTTCGGGTTGTTTGCCGATCGGTTAGTTAGTTTTCAAGTTATGAGGATTTAGATAAGTCTAATCCTAATATACTCTTAACTTAATTTGGTGAACAAGTTTGGGCTTCCCATATTATTTTTGGGTTAAGTCTATTAAATATTTCCAATTACATATTTAATAGTAGATTTTAGTTAATTAACAACCACTAAGCGATTCGTGAATTATTAATTTATACAAATAACATGTTTACTATAAATATATTAAATACATTATAAATTGTAAAACCTCGGTGTATACGTGTGTGACTCAAGCTCACGTATTTTTAGTCGAATAATTATTTAATATAATATGAGCAGTTCCTAATAATTTAAGCAAACTAAGTTAATTTATATTTTATGATTTTAAATTTTAAGAAAAGATATAAGCTCTTATAAGAATCATGTATTTCAAAAATTATAAATCATGTAATTAAAAAAATTAAAAAAAAAAAAAAAAACATGTAGCTGTGCGCCTGTGCTATTCAAATTATAAAGTTCGATAAAGCGTGTGATAAAAAGTCATTTGTTATTATTTTTGAGTTTTCATTCAAAGTTTAGTAAACCTTGTGATAAAAAGTCTTCATTTAAATAATTAACACTGTAGTTGTTTTGTTAACTTTACATTGTTTATTTAAGATGTCATTTTAAAAGTTGCCGTTTAAGATTAAAGTTTAAGAACAATTAAAAGGGTATTTATAAAGGGTATTTAGAGAAATCACTTTACTTTTTAAGCATTTTTTAGTTTTCAAGATTAAGCATAAGAGTGTTGCGTATAGTGGTGCCGTGGGGGTGGTGCTGCAGGCAAAAGTGGTGTCACATCAGTACTTTTTCGTATAACACCATTATCCACTACAACATCAAAAATACCTCTCCCTGATACAAAAGTGGCGTGTGAGCTGGTAGTTACCAGCCGAGAGACAATGACACGAGGGATGGTGTAGTTTGTGGCACCATGTTGTTGGCTACCCAAGCCACTAGCCCATTGTATCTAGAACTGTAAATGCTTTATAAGTAATAGAAATGATAAGTTATGAATAACTCTCATAGCGTGTCATATTTGACCCTTTTACTTAAACTAGACGAGTACCCGCGCCTAGCGGCAGCGATTTCTAGTTTTCTGCAAAGTTTCGATGACCCATAAGTTTCTTTCAACAAACTGTATTTGTAACATTAGAGAAATCATTTTCGAATAACTACAATTCTGATGCGTGGTTGCATAGCAGCATAAATATATAGTTTTTTAAAAAATTATGTGGAGTCGATCTAAGTGTGTGAGTATATTTTCTAATAGGATTGTTTTAAGTTATTAAGATTTTTAGTAATAATAGATTCAAGCATTACAAAAAGCAACGGTATTATGTAGTTGGCAATATTATATTGTAGTTTAGAGGTATAGCCAACATGTGTGACCGTTTTTTCTTGTTTTGTCAGTAATTTAGGCAGTGATAACTATTTTTTTATATGTGTAACGTTTATCATTTGGTGTGTGGCTTTTAAAATTGTAACTTTGCAAATTGGATATCACCATAAAGATTATTTTGTACTATCAATTTGTATAGATATTTATGCATTGTTCAAAGCTATTTGTTTGATGTACAAATAATTATCGCTAAAGATAACAATACTATTTATTTTTTTTGATTTTAATAAACTTACATAACATTATTGATACACTGGACAAAGGGCTATACAATATATATTAACTTTTAAACGACGATTCATATATGCTAGTCCCTTAAATGGTGCAAGAGCAACATTTTTTAAAATAACATTATACAAATGACAAATTACATGTGTCAAAGCAAAATAAACCAAAAACTACAATTACTTGGTCTCTCCTTTAAAAAAAATTGTCACGGGTTCCACAACTACTTCTTCATTTCTCATATAATTTTGTCAAATTTGAAACCCGATTTCACTCGGGTGGTTCAACTGGTTGAACCGTTCCGATAAAAAAAACATGTCGATTTAAACCGAGTCAAACCGATAGGTTGGGTTGAAAAAATGTCAAATTAAACCGGGTCAACCCGCCGGGTTTGAAGCGTCCCGGGTCAACCCGGTATCGGTTTGAACAGGTCAACCCGGTATCGGTTTCAACGGGTCAACCCGGTATCGGTTTCAATTGGTTATTTTTAATTTGGTAGATGTGCTTTTAATTGGGTGTACAATGTGAATAAATTATTGTATTTTTAAGTAATGGGTGTTTTAATAAGAGTATTAATTATATTATTTATTTCTCTCTCCATTGACCATGTTTTCAACATTCAATTTTCAACATTTTTCACTTTTTCCACTTTGACCATTTTTCCATTTTATATAGTATAGATAAAATTAGATTACATTATATTCTAGTAAGTTTATATTTTTTAGTAATAGATTTTAGTCATTTTACAATACGACACGAAATTGAGTCAAGCTATATATAAGTTTCATAATACGTCCCAAAAATGAAATTTTCAAGTGACGTGAAATACGTTTTTCTAGTTTAGAGAATTTGCGCCCGATTATCTTTTAACGGGAATTTAGAGAAACAGAAGGGATTTCTTATAGTAGTTTGTATTTATAGTAGGGGGTGTTCATGGTTCAGGTAATACTTAAATAAATCGAAAACCGAAATTGAACCGAACTGAACTTGTAACTGAACCGAATTTGCTAAAATCGAACCGAACCATATTAAATATTCGGTTCTCGCTTCGTTATGGTTATAGCAATTTAAACCGAATATCGAATTCAAATAAATGGTTATAGCAATTTAAACCGAATACCGAATATTAAAATCTTTCATACTATAAACATAATGTTTTTTAAGCTTGAAAAAAAAAATTTGCTAAAAATCTATATAAAAAATTGAATAAATAATCAAAATTATGTAATTCGGGTTATTCGGCTCGATTTTCGATTATTGGAGTTGCGGTTTTCAGTTATTCAGTTCAGTTTTCGGTTCGTTTTAATCAATTTTTATTCAGTTCGGTTAGGTTCTCAATTATACCTAGAAAAAAAATTTAACCAAACTAACCGAATAAAACGAATAACCCGATAACCGAACTAATAAACGCCCCTAATTTAAAGGTATCCTAGATTAAGACAGGACCCTGGATTAGGAAAATGAGCCCATATCAAAACATAAAGTGGACAAAAGAATAAGGCCTAACAAAGTAAAGGTCGTATGTAGTTACCCTCGGCAAACCAAAAGAGGTGTCATTTTGTACATGACTTCGTATATACATTTTCAACAAGTAATACTATTCGGTCAACTATTTTCAACAAGCATACATTTTCAACAAGTTGAGTCGCCTCTTTTATATCATCTCGTCAAACTCTAGCTGTCATCATTTATTCATTGTAAAGAAAATAAAAATAATTTAACGTCTTGCTTTTATTTTTGTTTCTTTGCTTTTATTGATACTGAATGATGAAAATTAATCCTTGCTTGCTTTCGGATGTCTTTATCAACAAATTTGTTATTTACTTTTGCTACTCATCTATCTTTGTTGCTGCTCGAAGAATTGCTTTCGCTTGCTGCCGAAATTCTTCATCAACAAATTATGTTCTTACTGCGTTAATGGCTAACTATCATCAGTTATGTTTTTATGTTTAGCTTCATGTTCTAAAAATTAAATTCTTTCTTCCAATTCGAGCTTTAGCGATTTCGCCGCTCGATTTTCGGGAGAGTATTAGATGATAGATAAGCGCAAGCCCGTTTGTGGGTTTAAAACTTTTACGGTTACCTTTAGATATTGTGTCTCAATGAAAATCATAACACGCGAGGTTTTCATTGTCTAATAGGTTTAAAAGAACTAACATACATTGCTCATACAACATACGCAAAGGGTTTTATAACATACATCATATGCTATCACTCCTTCTCCAGGAGGTACGTGATCTAAGCACGCTTGACCACATGTGTGTAATGTGCAAGGAATTGGATCAAATTCATAGGCATAAGATCTTAAACCAGCTGTTAGACAGCCACAAGAAACTAGATTAGAATACAAATATGAGTTGAGATCCATGTAGAACTCATATTTGTCATATAACTAATGAACCAATCATAGCCATCCATTTTTTATCCAAATTAATAAAAAATTATTTTTCACATTTTTTTTAAAACAACATATCTTGCAAACGGTAAATCTTCAAGCTAAAAAAAATACACTATCGTGACGAGAATTAAATTATCTTTCTATAGATATGCATTGTTATATACTTTCGATGAATTTTATTTTTAATTTCGCCCAGAAAAATCACATGTGATTTGTAAAAATCGTATGTGATTCGTAAAAATCAAATCACAAGTGATTTTTCTGGACGAAATTTAAAAAAAAAAGTTCGTCGAAAATATATAACAATGCATATTTATAGAAAGATAATTTAATTCTCGTCGAGATTGTATGATTTTTTTGACGTAACGATTAACGGTTTGTGAGATATTTAATTTTTAAAAAAAGGGTGAATATATATTAATAAAAGAAATGAGTGGCTATGATTGGTTGATTGGTTCTATGACAAATATGAGTTTTATATTGAACTTTTCTCATACAAATATATTCATGAATTTATATGCAATGTGTTTTTCGTCAATAAAATATACATTGCGTAAGAAAAAAAAATTGAGAGACGGCAAAACATTACCAGATCCTTCGCAGAGTTCTTCTGGTATAGCGATCACGTTCACTAATTTGGTGAACAATATATAAAAATAGATAAAACACATGAAAGTTTTCTTCATTGCAAACTTATATTTTGTGGATAACACTCTATGTGTGTATGAGTTATGTTGTTTTCTCCCAGTTTAAAGACTTGGTAAATATAATATATTTATTGAATGTAGTATTGGAAAATACATATCAATATTATCTTATGCTATTATGATATCTTGTTATTCTAATAGATGTTATATTACAGTATACTTATATTATAAGTTTATGTTTGTTATTTACACGAACTATTCAATTAATGTTTTTAATCGATCTTAAAATGCATCAATTTATGTTGACTTTTTGATGAGGGCCTTGTCATGGATCAATATATATATGTAACGAATTTCATTGATGCTACGATAAATTAAACGAGTTTTATGAATTTTAGTACTCACAATCGATTTGTTTTTAGTAGAATATATTTAGACCAACATTAGAACTACAATTCAATGTGAAACTCTACCATTTTTAGTACATACTTTTATGATATTTTGTTATTGTTTTGTTTTGTTCTACTAACTATCTACATTTGTTAATTAAAATTTGGTAGCTTTTGATAAACAAAAAGAGCTATTATTAATAATTATCATATATTCTTTCGATTTACATAGAGGTGCAAGGTAAACGAGCAACAAGCTGCGCCGCTATCCTTTTTTAAATTACAAAGTCAATTCTTTTAAAAACTACATTTGTAGATCTAGGTGTCATAACACTGCTATGCATAACTCGTTGTACTTTATTGAAGAGCTACACATCCTCTGGTGCAAGGAAACCAAAGGTATCAAATGCGAAAGAAATATAAACATGTTGATTTTCAATGCACGCTTTCTCATGTTTAGCCACTTTGTACGAGGCGGCTTTCAAAGCAGCTTGTCCTACTGTAAAACCCCGGCTACTCAAACCCACGAGAGGAGAAACCCCTGTTAGATCCACACATGCATGTTTCCTTCCAACCCATCCAAACACCAAAACGTCTGCCGGTCTGAGTGTGGATCTTCCATCCAACGGGTCAGTCAAAAAGTTCACAAGTGCTTCTTTCTTGGTAGAGATCCTAGCACGCCTACAAACGTCAAAAAGGACATCCCTAACCGTATCGTGTCTGTACTTGAAACTTGGGAACTCTTTGCAATGAACTGCATGTTCCCCAAAGGAATCCAAACACGCCTTGAGACAAAGTGGGCATATCTCATCATCCGGAAATAAAGAAATCATAAGACGATACTTAAGGATAGTACGATGTTCCACCGGTGGCATATGTTGACTTAGCCCATCTATGGGGATACCTAATAGAAAATCTTGGGCATGTGGGGCCTGTAGACACTCAAAAATTGCTTTCTGTCTCACAGTCATGTCAAAGTGAACTTTCGTATCCTTGACCATTTCACTAGAAAGTGCATTCGCCAATGTATGTTAGGGTTTAGAGAAGGCAGTGTCCCTATTAGTGAAACCACTAAAATCAATGCTTGAAATCGTATCAAAGATATTATAAAAACACAATTACAAACTCACATGAATAGCGAGGAAAAGTAATTGATAGGGTTATGTGAAACATCCATTTTCTAGTGTTGAGAATTTGACATTCGGTCACATTTTTTCATTTATTTTCTGTATTTTGTCGTTACTGAAATTTGTATTAAAAATCACATGTGATTAAACAATAATTTGAATATTCTAATAATATCACATGTGATATCAGTGTTAAATCACATATGATATGTAGTATCACATGTGATATTATTATATTATTCAAATCAGTGTTTAATCACATGTGATTTTTTCATGCAAATTTCAGTAACGAAAAAAAAACATAAAAAAAAACGTGAAAAACACGAGAAAAAGAAATTGTCGAACATATATCAAAGTGCGTATTTATAAAAGGATAATTAAATGCTCGTCGTAATGATATATTTTTTTTGCTTAACAACTAACGGTTGACAGATATTAATATTTGAAAAAAAAGTAAAAAAAAAAAGATGAAAGTAGGTTTTTAAATTGTTGTGATTAATATCATCAATTAGGTCAAATAAAAATGAATGGTATAAATTAATCCTTTGGTATGTAAAATAAATTTGGTATGTAAATGATCTTAAATATATGTTCTTTAGCATCGGGTTTGAAAGAATTTCAAATCTGAAAACTAATATGGCTAATACATGATTAACAAATAAGAAAGTTGTCAAGTTCTATAGTTTTTAAACTAGTTATATACCTTCGTGTACGTACGAGACTTTGACATACAAATCTTATATAATGTGTTTTGACGTAAAGTATATCTAAACTTTAATCATTTGCGCATACAAATTGTATAGTATCTAATTTAAATAATATAATTGATTAAAAATAAATTTATATCTTGGTTTATTAAAGTGTTTGTTCACTGCATACATGGGGATATTAAATAATATTTTTTTTATAACATTATGTAAATTCATTTATACTTATATAGTTATAATACCTAAGCACACGCCATTTTACATAAATTTTTTTATTATGTATTAACATCGGACTAAGTATTAATATCGGACTAATATTTTGTATAGATGTTTTTTGGCGAAGAATTTGACTGTTTAATTGTGTGGTGTTAAGGTTGTCATGTTTTAGATGTTATGCGTGTTTAATAGCGCGTAATGACACCTGAAAATAATGTTTTTTCAAATATCGTTATTTAAACTTTAAAGAAGAATTACATAGGTTGTTGCTATATGCAGTGTTGCAAAAATAGCTCTACAAGGCCGATTAATCACCGCCTATGTGCTACTGGGCCACCAACCTTTCCGATTTGTGTAAATCGGTCAACCATGATCAACGACCGCCAACGATGGTTAAAGTTTCCTGAAACTTGCAAATCTTGTCGGAAATACCCAAAACTCAATGTAAACTAGTTTTAATCACTTATTGTCGTGGTTTATATCTGTTACAATATTTGTTTTAGGAAAATCTTGCCGGGAGTACTCAAAACTCGTTGAAACTACTTAAAACTTGCCAAAAATGCCAATCCGATTAATCACTGATTAATCCCCATAGACCGATTACAAGCTACATAGAAGTCGACCGATTCACGATTTTTGCAACCTTAACTATATGTACAATCTCGTGCATTTATTTTTATCTCACAGTGACCTGTAAGACCATACTTTCATTTTAGTATTCATATTCTTCTTAATAATAATTTACATATATGCTAGTTGTTTTAAAGAATATACATAAATTACTTGGGATATTTATTAAAATTTTTGAACCTATTAAAAACATGAAAAATGATAAGTTACTTAAATCCATATAATTTATTTATGAAATTAATAAGTAAAATTTTATTAATTATCCTCCTTTTTTCGCCTTTACTTATATAAATTAACACATTGATTTTTATACATATTTTTTGAGTAAATTGCAAAAATCCTCCCTAAACTTTGGCCAAATTGCATATTTCGTTCCAAACGTTATGAAACTGCAAGGATCGTCTATGTGGGAAACCTTTGGGGCAAATATCATCCCTGACCAAAATCAAATGACTAAAATACCCTTGTCTTCTTCTTGTTCTATATTTCTTTTCAGTTTTCTTACACAAATGGTCCATGTGTTTTGCCAGGTTTTACAAATTTAGTCCTGATTTTTTTTAATTATTCACTAAACTATTAATATTAGTATGATTTCTTATACGTTTTCATCCGTTTTTCTTACTTTTTTTTTCGTTTTTATACGTTTTTGTCCATTTTTATACGTTTTCGTTCGTTTTAATATGTTTTCGCCCGTTTTCATCCGTTTTATACGTTTTCGTCCGTATTTCTTACGTTTTTTCCCTTTTCATATGTTTTTTTCCGTCTATACGTTTCGTCAGTTTTTCTTAAGTTTTTGTCCGTTTTATCCGTTTTCTTCATATTTGTCCGTTTTTCTTATGTTTTTGTCCGTTTTATTAATCTGTTTCGTTAAATCGATCAACATACCAATTAATTAGATAAAAATCAACCTAATCGAGTATAATCGACCAAATCAGACAAAATAGGATAAATCGGCCAATTCAGTTACGGATAAAAATCAGCCAAATCGGATAAATCGGCTAAATAGGCCAAATTGGGCATATAGTTTCAAAGTTTTATAATTTTATATATAAAAAATCCAATGCTATTAATCCCTGCCTAACTGGTTAATCGTTATGCGGTACCCTGCTGCCCGACTAGTGCTTAACGATTTTTGCGACTTTGTATAATATAAATACAATATTCATATTATAACTTAGTGTATCCAAGTGTATTTGTGTGTGACCCATAAGCTCACATAAAGTTAGCCGTATAAATATTTAATGTGCTTTGAGCATATTCCAACAGCTCTCACTTGCGAATGACACACTTACCTTGTATTTATATAAGCAATGGTTAGTTTCTTAAACCTTTAAGGATAATTGCTTATAATCAAGTTTTTCTTTTGTTTTAGATACCTATTTATTTAACAATTCTGTTTCTTGACCTCAGATCTTATAAGTTAGAATAGAACATAGAACAAGATATTATACCATTTTTTAATTTTTTTTTTTTTAACATTACCATTTTTTAATTGAACAAACCATTTACAACACCTCTTTACAACCATCAACTCTAACACATAATTACTTAATAGTAACTCAAGCCTTTTTTTATTGATTTCATATATGCTCGGACTCTTGTTACATATACATTCTCGAACACGTAACCGAAACTTCACGTTATTCTTTTATGACTCCTTATAATTATAAAAAAAGATTCACACACTTTGCGAATGTAAAAAATGTAATTACGTCGCAAAGTTGACTCATTAATAATACCCATCGCAAAATGTGTGCATTATTCTATAATTAGTGTATATTGAATCTTAAACACAGTTTTTTGATTTTAATCACCTATTAAAAAACTGTTCATCGAACGGATAAAGAACTAGTTAAACATGAAATACAGTAATGAGTTAAATGATAATCGGGAGCGACTGGTTGTCTAATTTCCAAGAGGGCCATACATTATCATAGATTATCACTAACATCAAACATTAACACAACACATTAATGGACCAAAAATTTTGAGGGCTATCACCCTCCCTAACCTGACTGAAGTTCCATCTATATAAATGGGTATAAAGTAGAGGTGTTAATCGATTTATTCGGTTCAGTTATTTTTTTTGGGCATAATCGAAACCGAACCGAATCGAAAATATCTGTGACCAAACCGAACCGAAGTTCGGTTCGGTTATGGGTCAAAACCGAAAACCGAATTTATATTTTTTTTAATTTAAATAAATAGATTTTTGGCAAAAACAAAAATTTATTTCTAAGCATAAAATTTGTTTTTTTTATATTAGGACAAAATTTTAATGGTCTTTTTGTATATATAAATATATAAAAAAATATATTAAATATATAAAGTGTTTTTATATATAAACGGTTGCGGCGGATCTTTTTTTTTTTACATTTTTATCTGGTAATTTATGTAACGAAAAAAAAACGTTAAAAGTATGTAAACTTCAACTCAGATGTCAGGCACAACAATTTAGATAAAAACAGACCTGAGAAAAATTAAAATTCTAATGATAGATAACGACATAAAACTGAAATTAAAGAGCTTAAACTTGATAAATTTCAAATGTATGATATCAGAAGTTCGTCTTTAACAATCAAAAAAACAATTTATGGGTGGTTAGGCACTATCTAAATCACTACTCTATTATCGAATATGTCAATAACCACAAATACACCTCACTTGGTAACTTAATCTTTGTAATTAAGAGGGCAATGGTAGGAAACAGAAAAACTGAAATGATTAATCAACAAACATGTAACTAAACCACCTGCAAACACCTGCAAACATACTGTTTGACACCGTCAAGATAGCATGGAAAAAGTCATCGCAAACATTTATTCAACACATTAAAGTTAACTATATGCTCTTACCAGAGAAGTCATCATATGTGACACGTGACAACAACCCATTGAAGCCGCTCCTAGCTCCAACCTGTTAGACGTTGTACATGAGGCAAACACCAATTTCGTGTGCTGCTGAGTGTATGTTCCAGCCTACACTAGAATATTCGTTATCAACCTCTACACCGTCTTTTCATTCCACGCTACTGATACCTGAGACACAGAAATAGAATTGTTAAAAGTTCAGCTTCAGAAATTTTATGTTTTTTTTTTTTTCAAAAGCTTGGATAAGCATCTAATATGATTATCTATTCCAGCTTATAAGTCAAACATTGCATCAGGATCATACCGAAAGAATCCAAAATCATGCACCTAGGATCACAAAAGCGCAACTGTTATTATGCTAAAAATGGCTTTCTAAACCACTACACACACACAATATGACATGAATGCACATAGTTGCGTCGGCGTGCACAAAATGATCCAATATTTTCTTAACTTACTTGGATTAGAAACTAAAATAAACCAGCTAATGAAATTGTATACTCGAAATACAATGATGGTGATGATATTTTCAATTGAGTTACAGATAGATACACGTTTCTACTACTTAAATGACAAAATTAAGTCTTCATTACTTAGCAAACTCAAATAGTAACATCAGGGGAACACAAAGTGTGATTCGGACATTGTTTCCAAATTATTCAATCACTTTAGTCAATGATCCAACGATCGTTATATAAAAATATAGTAAGATACAGAATCAAAATATTTACACGCTTTCAATCACAACTCATGAGTCAGATTGTTAGCAAAAATGGTTATTGATCTGAAGTGCTGACAGTTAATCGTTAACATTTTCGCCAAAAGCAAAGCTGGAAGAAAAATTGCAAACTATGAGAAACGTAACACCGCCGAGCTATTCACACTACCAATATATCTAGACACATAACCTTTTTTTGGATGACTCAGCCACGTGACTCTTATTTCCAAAAGCGTAACTAAATCCCCATTCAGTATGAAATATATGCCAATCAGCACAAATTATTTAGACACTATTCAATAATCCTAAAGGTTCAGGCCTGATTGTACCTATTGCTATACATGAGTTGTCTAACATAGAACATAACTGTAAAGATTACTAATTGTTTCGTTCGTTGCCAATTCCTGGACACAAAAAGTATTAAAACGATATTCGTTTTCCGTATATTTTTTCTCCTCTAATATGAGAACAGGGAGTGATAGAGAGCAACACATAGAGCGAGAAGTAAACATACCAATATATTGAAAAAAGTGGGCTCATGAGTGTTTCAAAAGTTACATTAAGCTTTATGCTAATAAGTTATTTAATATGATTCGTTACCTGTCCGTGGATCTCAGGCGACAGGTTAGAAAATGGCGAGAATTAGGATAATCTTTTGCCATCTCTATCTTCTTTGGATCTCGGGCCTCCTGTCATGAATAGTCGGTTTAAAAATCGTTTATAGTAAAGATAAAAGTAAAAATCAGAGCATATAACAGAAGGGGATACAACATACATGCATATCAGTGTCGAAATCAAGCTCGAGTTGTCCTTCATCCTTCCAAATGTTGTATACGATGATTCGTGTGCCTTGATCGTCTAGATGATCAAACTAAACATATAACAGAAAGAATACGTTAAGGTATATGATGAATGTTACAATTCTAAAACAACAATAAGTTTGTGTAAACATTACCTGCTGAAGGAGATGTTCTTCACTCGAATATGGTGACCACCGAACCAGTGTATCCATGTTCTTTTTCCAATCATCACCCGTAGATCGCGGCATCATTTCCCACTCTTCTCCTCTTTTCTCAAAATCAATGTATATTAAACATAAAAAAAAAATTGAGTGACATCAGACGGGGTTAATCATGATACACAAAGTAAAGAAACAAAAGTTATATTTCTTACCATTGGAACAACAATATCTTGCTTTGCTGTTAACATTAAAAATTTGTATGATAACATTCCGATACTTTGAGTTGGTCTGGACAAAAATAGCAGCAGAGTTGGAAAAATATGTGATGAAACGAAATTTTAAGTGCGAAAGCATATCGAGATAAATCTTTACATACCTTCCAAGATCCTGTCCTCGGTTACAGGTAAACACTAAAACATCTGCTCCAAGCCTCATTGTACTTGTCTTAAAACCATTTCCATCTCAAAACACGACCGCAAATTGGTAAATAATGCTTATTAGTGGATCATACATTCATACGTAATATGCAGAACATATTAGATTGCAGATTAACTTACATTGACCAATAGTGTTGGCCAGTTTGTTTTTCTCAGAGTAGCCAAGCGACATGCCCCCGCATTTTATCGAGTCATTCCACCACTTGTTATCTGCCATCAGTTATAACATTAATTATTTTCATATGGCAGGTACGACATCTGTCAACATAAAACTGCTCATATAAAAGATATGTACCTTGAAACACCGGTTTTTAGCCATAACATGAAACACATTGTTTATAGAGCCATAATCGAGGCGGCACACGATACGTTAGCCTTAAAAAAAAGAGAACAATGACCAAGTTCTAAATGTGCGCACTGCTCACTTGAGATGCTAACGCTAGTTGTTTTCTCGTTACAAAATCCATCTTTGGTGCATCAAGCACACATGTTTTGCCAATCAACGGATCCTGTTTCCTCCTTTCTTTACAGGATATTCAAAACCATGGTTTACACTAACTTCGGTGCATACACGAACCTTAAGGCTCTTAAAACCATCAACTTTGTACCTTCTGTATATACACGGAAGGAATCAGGGTTCCCATTCTCAGCGGCATATGCAATAGCAAAAAGCACGGTGCGTTACAACTCCATACCACATCTAAGGGGAAAAAAGCAATCAGTCAATCGTATGCATACAGAACTGTTATAATACAAAAAAGGCGAATATAAGCAAGGCCACATAGATAACAACCTGCACTAATAATAGTTTGGTCACCCATGTAGTTATGGTAACCACCTCCATATCCATTCTCTCCAATATCCATTCTCAAGCTGCATTAATAAAATTGTATTAGTCACCATTTTAAAGTTGCATGATCGAAATATATTCCAAAATCTTAATGTTTCACCTCCACTTCCAGTCACCATTCGCAAGGTGTATAACTATATATGTGTACCCCGCATTCTTTTTTATTTCACCCATTTTTTGGTTTTCCTAAGACTTAAGCAATTACCTCAAGCATTCTTCTTAGTAGACTGTCCGCATCTAGTTACATGTTGCACAACTATTGACTGCTTGACCTTAAAAGTTGTCAAAAAATCTCGACGACTAATTCATACAATGTCTCGACTTTTCTGTCCACATCATAAACAATCAAGTGAAATACAATGAGAGAGAGAGAAGGCGATGATTTTTGATAACAACTACAATAAAGTTTTTAATTAAACCCTTGAAAAGCTTAAATAACATTCGAAACATCAAGTGCATGACAGCTAAATAGTTAATAAGCAAAACAATTAATAGCTTAGTATGAATTCATACCTTGAAGTTCATGAACTAATTAAGGTCGATTAAGGTCTGAAAAATTACAGATAGTTGCTCACGAACCTATAAAAAATTAATCACTGCAAATCATTAAAAAAAATAATAATAGAAGAAAAAAACAATTAATCCCATCACATCAGAAATCCAAGTTTAACAATTATCGTTATAAGTTAGAAAGCTACATACTTGAACTTCCATCCTTCATCAACATCATATACGGTAAAATATTATATACCGAACACCGCAATATCCAAATATAAAACCTGAAACTGTAATTCTAGATTAGGTCATTTTTTCTGGCCCCACTCAATGGAAGATTTTTGCTGTGGAATGATAAGAATGAGAGAAGCGGTAGTGGTGTGTTCTAAGGAGTTCCAGATACTACCACCAGGTATGTATTATTTGTTAACAGATAGGCAAGCTGGGCCACCAAAACCGGGCCAAAAGTTGGGTCCAACATATATTAATTTTAAACGATGAAATGGGCCAGGTTAAGTGACGTCAGTTAAGTGACGTCGTTTCAAATGGTTTTTAATATATATAGTAATATATATATATATATATATATATATATATATATATATATATATATATATATATTATATAAATATATAAAAAAGTATATATATTTATATAAATTCGGTTTTCTGTTCAGATAGCCAAAACCATATTCAAACCGAAAACCGAATTTTTAGTTCGGTTCGGTTATAAGTTCGGTTCAGTTTTTTTGTTCGGTTCGAGTTCGGTTTTCAATTTATTGTGTTATTACCCGACCCATGAACACCCCTAATATAAAGTCTCAAAATAAACACTTTGTATACTGACCAAGAGTTATGTGTTTACAAACCAAACAATACTTTTTTGTGTATTTTTTTCAATAGATATCATTATACTTAGTTTTTAATATAGGCCCAAAAAAAGCCATTGATTTACATTGTTTTGAAATTGGTTTGCGAAAAGGGTCATTAACTTAACTTGTACATAGAGGTGCACATTTTGGTTTTTTTTCTTTGAAACCGAACCAGTTTAAGAACCAGTTTTGGTTTTAGTAAAATAGTCAAAACCGGTTTTGCATAAAACCGGTCCGTTTTGAAACTGGTTTTGGGAGATAAAATGTTCGACTTAAACCACGAACCGGTTTAAACTGGTTCTCAAACCGATTGACAACAAACAATGCAAACAGGTTTCTTAATCGACGGTTCGGTTTTTCCTAACAAGGTTTTCCAAAACCTTTTTTGGGAAACCGGTTTCGGTTTTTTTTCATATACACAAGTTGTACGACTAGGGCTGTCAAAAATACCCGAACCCGCAAAACCCTGCCTGACTCGTACCCATTTTAGCTTGTTAGGGTCAAGTTCTTCGGGTTGATATACTTTAATCGGGTTATTCGGGTTGACCCGATTATGCCCAAAATAGTTAATAGGGTCGATAGCAGGCTTGATTGTTTAGCTTATTCAGGTTTCAGTTTAACCCGAATAAAAAAATTTCTTTCTTTTAAATATATAGTTGCTTATTAACCTGTTCGAAGTTGGTTCACACAGTTAAAAATAATGAAGCCCAAGTTGCATGTTTTTTGTCTAAAAATAAAACTTGTCTAGTATTGCATTTATTTTTTTAATTGTGTTAATTATTACAATAAAAATAAAACGTGTCTGACATCAGCATCTCCTCCACAAGTGACAACCTCGTCAATTCACAAAGGGTGTTAAAACACGTCTAGCTATTGACGAAACTTAAAAAAAACTAGCATATATTACTCATACAGCATATACAAAGGGTGTTTTTTTTTTAACGGCAAATTTAATAAGAAAATAGCAAGATGCTAGAAACTTACAAAGAAATAAGATTAGGGTTCTTAAGCCAATCAATCCAAGACAAACTAATTTTACATCTAGACCTAATCCAGAAAAAAGACCGAGATACAATATCATCAAACATCAATGTCTTCGAGCGAGATCCAAGACCGAAAATCAATTGATTACGCCAATTCCAAATATACCACCACACAATGTAACAAATACCTTCGAAAACCTTTTTAAGTTTACTAGGGAATCGGATACTCAACATCCAGTCGACCCATTCTTCATATGAATTAGTATCCCGATAGACCAAATCCCACCACCTCGAAATCTTGCACATGATCTGTTTGCTTAGCTCGCATGAAAAAAACAAATGCCTGAAAGATTCAACCATACAATTGCACATAGG
The DNA here is from genome assembly GCA_910596185.1 of Chrysanthemum makinoi. Lineage (NCBI taxonomy): Eukaryota > Viridiplantae > Streptophyta > Magnoliopsida > Asterales > Asteraceae > Chrysanthemum > Chrysanthemum makinoi. Next base: position 160,664,534 of record OU343224.1, read on the forward strand.
GCAAACAATAGTCCCGATATCCATGCCTCTGCGTGAAAGATTAAATCTGGTAGGAAGGTAATCATTGATAACTTTCCAAGCATGAATATTAATTTTGATTGGCACCTCTTTAACCCATCTAGTCTTCACACTGCCACATGGAAGGATAACAGCATCGATAACTTTCCGAATCGACGAGACAGAAAATTCACCCGAGCCCTCTAAAGACCACGTCCATCTATCTTTCAAATCACTTAAAATGCAGCCTTCAATCTTCTCCTTTAACAAAGACATCTGGACCTGTTCAACACCACCCCTCGGCTTACGTCTAAAAGACCACTCCAAATCCTCATGCGACAATTTTGTAGCAACCTGAATATCTTTCACAGATTCAAGCATATAAAGTCTAGGCACCAAGTCTTTAAACATAATATCCCCCCTCCAAGCAACGTTCCAAAACGAAGTATTCTTACCATCTCCACATTTCAGCTTAATGAAACTAGCAATATCAATACCTTGCGATTTCAAAACATCTACTTCTTGGATTATGTTAAGCCATATAGACGGAAAACTATGATTCACCGTCTTACCATCACCACCATGAATCGCTTTTATCACTCTAGCCCATAAAGACTTCTTTTGAGTGATGAAACGCCACACCCACTTAAACATTAAGGCCCAATTTAAAGAGAATAAACTTGCCACCCCAAGACCTCCTGTATCCTTTGAAGCCATCACCTGATTCCAGCTGACCCAACTCGATTTTCTCGAGTTATTATCTGCTCCATTAAAAAACCTAGCACGAATGGCCTCCATAGTATGTAGTACCGTCTTAGGAACTTTAAACATAGACATATGATAGATCGGGGTCGAACCTAAGACCGATTTGAGAAGGGTTAGTCTCCCTCCTATAGAAATAGTCTTAAGTTTCCATCTTGATAGCTACCATAGTTTCAATAACGTCATTCCAAGACTTGATACACGACATACGGTCGCCCACTTTAGATCCAAGGTATTTGAATGGAATTTTTAAAGCCATGCAACCTATCTTCTTAACAGCCTGCTCAACTTTAGACGAGTCCACAGAAATCCCCATTAATGTACTCTTTTTCTTGTTGATACGAAGACCCGACGCGCTATGAAACACATTAAGCACACGAATAATAGTATCAATATTGGTTTGATTCCACTGTCCCATAAAAATGGCATCGTCAGCATAAAACAAATGTGAGACTCTAAGCGAGGTGTCCAGCATGATCCCTGAAAAAAGACCAGCATCCACCACTCTTTGAAATGAAATATGTAGACTTTCCATGACCAAAATAAATAAGAAAGGAGACAGTGGATCCCCTTGTTTAAGGCCCTTGAAGAACTGGAATTCGGACGTAGGACTTCCATTTACCAATATCGAGCCTCTAGAAGACTGAAGGCAACTAATGATCCACTTACACCATTTGTCTCCAAACCCGAACTTCTTCAATATGGCTACTACAAAATCCCACCTAACTGAGGCGTAAGCTTTTTCAAAATCAACTTTAAAAATCATAGTTTGTTTCCTCTTCTTCTTACACCACTGAACCACCTCATTTAAGATAAATGGGCCATCCAATATTTGCTTATCCTTCACAAATGCAGATTGAGTGTCGCTAACCAGATCCCCTAACACCATGACAAGACGATTTGCCAGAATCTTGGCAACTATTTTATACACACTACTGATGAGGCTGATAGGTCTAAATTCCTTCACCATATTAGCATTCGAAACCTTAGGAATCAAAGTAATGAAAGACGAATTACCTCCATTCGGGATTCTTCCATGATGAAAGAACCATTTAACAAAGATTAACAACATCACACTCTATGAGATTCCAATAGCGACGATAGAAACCGAACGTAAAACCATCCGGACCTGGAGCTTTATCGATACCACAATCCCACACCGCTCTCTTAATCTTCTCTTTAGAAACCTCACTTTCCAAATCATACGTCTGGTCAGAATTAATTCTATTAGGAAAATCTATATCTAACTGAATACCACTCATACTAGGTTGCTCGAATTGTTATTGGAAATGATCGTAGAATTCATTTTTAACTAAAGGAGGAGAATCCACCCAGTTACCGTCAACCAACACACCACGAATAGCTAAATTACTTCTTTTTTTATTAATAACACCATGATAATACTTAGAATTCTCATCACCCTCTACGGCCCATTTTATTTTAGCTTTTTGGGCCACTTCCACAGTTTCGGTCTTCTCCAACTCTTGCAGAATACGAACAACTTCATATCTTCTATTTACATCTGTTTCTATACCATCTCCTCTATCCAAAACTGAATCAATATTAGCTAATTCAGTTTTAAGATTATTCTTCTGACGATTCATATGCTCCCTGTATGAACTATTCCACAATTTAATTCTCTCTTTCAAAACTTTGAGTTTATTCAGAAATTTCACATAATCATTCGTATCAGTGACATGAATTTCATTCCAAGAATCCTCCACAAATTTATCAAACCCATTAATCTCAAACCAATAGTGATAAAACTTAAAAGGAGTCGGCCCATAATCATACATAGACTCGCGCATTAAGATGGGCCGATGATCAGACAGATACCTATCCAATGTCACCGAAGAAATACGTGGGCATTCACACAAAAGACTATCAGAAATAAGGAAACCGTCAAGCTTACTCATCTTTGAGGCGGATTTATGACACCACGTGAACGAACATCCACCAAGAGGAACATCAACTAAACCAACATTAGCAATGAAATTATTAAAAACCTTCGCACCTTGTTTATTGAACACCGAACCAAATCTCTCGCTACTATCACATACTTCATTAAAATCTCCCATAGTAACAACATCACCATCCCAATTTCATATAAAAGCATAAATAATCCCAAAGCATCATCTTCTCACTTAACTCTTGTGGAGCATAGATCGAAATAATGAGAAGACTTTTACCACTAGAAACCCACACACCAAGGACCAAAGTACAATAATCGGACATTGTATGATTTAATTTCTGAAACATATTAGGATCCCAAACACTTAAGATCCCACCCGACTGCCCAACAGCTTCGCTATACACATAATCAAAAGCTAAATTCCCCCAGCACCTCTTAATACACCACAAATAAATGTTTTCTAATTTATTTTCTTGAAGCGACAAAAAATTCACCTTATTCGATAAACACAACTTCTTAACCCAATCTTGTTTGGCCTTTTGGTCTAGGACTTGAATATTAAGAGATAAGAAATTCATCGATAACCACCAGCCACTCCTTGTGATTCAATGATTTCTTCCATATTTTTCATACATCCCGTCATATCATATTCCAGAGTTTGCCCCACATTAACAAGGTCTTCAATTAATTGAAGTATAGATCCACCCGTTCGTGGTCCAACCGATTTCTTAAAGTGCCCAGAACATGTAGATTCATTCGCGTCAGTAGCTACATCATTTCTTGTATAATCCTGTGTGCCTACGAATTCTCCCTCTTCCCTATCTTCATTTTGTCTATGCTCTTCCGCCTCCACATTGGATGTATTTGTAATATTCTCACCATTGTCATTAGGCGTAAAGCTAGGTGGGTATGCAGGAGTAGTATGGGACTCGCCTTCATTATTCGAGACTTTCTTCTCTTTATTAAGTAACTCATATACCCCAAATGGATCCTCAGACTGAGTCTTACTATGCCGAATGGATTTATCATTACCAAAGTTATCGACCGGTTCATCCTCAAATTTTGTTTCAGGAACTTCTACGTCGCTCTCCCCTTCAAGATCATTATGATTTCCATCATAGGACTCGTATTCATTGTTACAATCATCCTTAAAATCCGGAACCCAACCTGGAACTTCAATGGCACGAATCCAGCAAAACATACCACGGTACGCCATTTTAAATGACTAAAAAACAGCCGTTTTACTTTTCGTACATATGCATAATCGATTACTATGATATCCTCCCTGTTCCAACTCCCCATCATTAAGAATAGTACCCCACCTAGAAGCAATACGGTTGAAAGTGTTTTTCGACCACCATTTACATGGAACCCCATCGATCTCCACCCATATAACCCTCTCCTCAGGAATAAAATCATTATGAGCTTGAATAATTTGGGAGAACCAAGATCCCATTGAATCATTAACATGAAAAGACTTCTTGCACTCTTCCTCGTGAAAGACAATCATCACCCAAAAACCTCCCATATATTTTAATTCAATATTATCAAAACCTTCTTTAGCTAGCACCACCTTCAAATTTGATAATGATTCAAATTCCTTGACCTTACCCAACAAGCATAGTGAATACTCCTCCTTGTTCAAACATGACTCATCCAAGACCATTGTAGGAACATCGCCAATAATCTCCTTATGAACTATGGGTTTTTTCACTACATGAGCGTATGAATTACTTGATTTTTTAAAGACACCTACATTCTTATTATCTCCACCATTAGCCACATTCGTCCCCTTATTAAGCGTTTGGTAATTATTCTTCAACGATTCTCTATGGAACCATGCTACATTGGCATGTAATTTGAAATTCCCAATCCACACAGTACACAAATTCAGTACCAAACGCTCCACATCAAAGACGTTAATAAATCGAACAAAGCCAAATCTCTTACCTACTTTCGATCTCCTGTCAGGAATGTAGGCATCAACAACATGTCCATAAATCTTGGAAGTATTCCACAGATCCTTAGCGCCATAGTGTTCAGGAAAATTAGTAACATAAATCGACGTTGAAATTTTCTGGACATCATCCTCTTTCGACCTCTGACTGCGAACAGTAACCATGACTAAACACCAACCTCGAACAATTGTGAAAACAAGATTGGAAATCAACAAACACGAAAACCTTAGGAAATTCAATTAGGGTTCGAAAAGAAAATAAAATGAAAAAAAGATCAAATTGGATTAAAAAGGAAATCGAGAGATTTGGATTGAAGGGATATGGATGGATTTGTTTAAGGTGGTGGGATCAGGAAGATGAAAATCTCCATTTCCCTGTTATTTAGTTCACAAAAAAGGTTCGGCGAGAAGCTAATTGTGATTAATGGTAATAGCATATACAAAGGGTGTTAAAACATAAGATCTATAACATGTACATGTTTGACGACCACAAATGAATAAATTAGAATAAGATTTATAACCTATACATGTTTGACGACCACAGATGAGTAAATTAGAATATAAATAAATTCAATGAATTTATATGCAAAATATGTTTTTTCCAATTAGAATGTACATTGCATAAGAGCAGGGCCGTCACATGAAATTTTGAGACCCTGTGCCACAATTTCATAATAGGCCCTCAACTGTGAAAGTCAAAATATCTATAAAAGTTATCAAACAATAATGTTATTATGCATTGATTTTGGGTATTGTTTGGCATCGATCAAATAACAACTTACTAATCTAATTATAGTTTACATACATCTCTTTTCTTTCTATACGTGGCTATTGACATTCAAAATATTGCGATAGTTTTATAAAGTCAGACGCTTCATATTTATTTCAAAATATATCATAGGTAAAAAACAATAAGACATATTTCAAATTGGAAATATAGTTTTCAATGGTGTAACTGTAATATAGACAAAGGGCCAGAATGATACATATTATAAATTAAAGAAGAAAATGATAATTTTCAAAACTAATAAAAGCAAAAGACAAATTAAATTTGAATGGCCCCACCACAAACATTCTTTTGACTTTATCTTCTCCTCCAAATCCCAAATCCCGTTTTCACCATTGTTGTCTAGGTTAAGCTTTATTTTCTTTTTCCATAAAATCTTCTATACTCTATTCTAAATCGTCTACTAACATAACTAAACATTCAAAAACAATTATATACTTACACATAAGTTTTAGAAATTTTGAGGCCCCTAAAAAATGAAGGCCTTGTGCGGTTGCACTTCTCGCACATGCTCAAATCCGGCCTTGCATAAGAGGAAAGAAGTGAGACTCGATTAAACTTTACCAAAGTGAACCGCAAAGTTCTTCTAGTATAGCGATCATGTTTACTGATTTTATAAACAATATGTAAAAGCATATACAACACATGATATTCTTCTTCATTGCAAACTATACTTGTTGGATAGTTTTTTTTTTTATTAGGAGTTGTGATGTTCATTTAATTTTAAAGACTTGGTATTTATAATAAGTTTATTTAGTTGTTAGTTTTAAGGTATATTATGTTAATATTGTATTATACTATACAAGGTTGTAAAAATCGATAGGCGCTAATGAGGCGGTTGGGTAGGGCCTAGCGATTAATCGGTTAGGCGAGGATTAATCAGATTGGAATTTTTATGCACAAGAATGTAATTTTAGATATTATATTATTTTATACGTATAGGATAATCGTATTGCATCAAAGTTCAAATATTTCAAGTGTTCAAATATAGACATAATACATAATTCTTCAAAGTTCAAAGTCAAACATAAATATTACTCGGTTTGTTGACCATTTTTAAGCGACCTTTGACCGATTTTGACCGATTAATCGGTTTGTTGACCGATTTTTAAGTGATTTTGTCTGATTTTTAAGTGATTTTGTCCGATTTATAAGCGATTTTGTCCGATTTATAAGCGATTTTGTTGACCAATTTTTAAGTGCTTTTGTCCGATTAATCCGATTAGACCGATTTTGTCCGATTAATCGGTTTGTTGACCAATTTTTAAGCGATCTTTGACCAAATCAATTAAATAGGCCGATTATGATAAATCAAGACGTCTAATGAGTGATCAGCGATTATGCGAGGATTAATCGACCGTCTGGGCCGATTTTTACAACAGAGATACTATATAATGTTATATTAAATTTTTTCATGTGTTCTAATACTAAGATCATGTCATATTACGGTATTTAATATTATTTCTTTATTTTTGCTATGTAGACGACTGATTACGTGTGTTATATTATATCTTTATTTTTGCTATATAGACTATTGATTGCGTGTGTTACAACAGAAATAAATCGATATTATGTAAAAGTTAAAGTGGGAAATTCAATTGAGGCCATGTAAATTTTAACAAAAGAAAAAAGTTATGACAATGTTAGAGTCAACATTATACTATATAAGGGTGGTGGCAATGAGATGCGATATGGTGACGCATGAGGCCATGTCGAGCGGCAACACCATTGCCTACTAAGCGGCATGGTTGCGGTTTGGTGGTACTCGGCAAAGATTACCGAAGAGGCATGGGAAAAGAGACGTTGGAATTTGAACGTTAGGGAGCTTTTTTGACCGTTTGGCATTAAACAAAATTAGGTGAGCCATGAGATCATGGTTGCCACTAAAAAAGTATGGTGAGGTATGATAGACGCATGAATGAAGTGGAATGATATTATTGGTGGGTGGTGAGACATGGGTGAGGCATGAGATCATGACTGCCACCACCCTAATATTTGTTTAAGTTGAGCTTTGAAGCTGGCACCATTGCAAAATTGTCGGGTGGGGAGGTCGGCAGTAGGGAGGAAGGTGGTTCGGGTGTGCTGTGTAGTCGTGGCTCGAGCCAGCAGTGTTCAAACGCCCAGCAGAGCCAAGCCATCGGCTGAGAAGATTAAAAATAAATGATTCTCGGTTCCTGGTGTTTTTGTTGGTGGGTTTTCTACTAACTTGCCACTTTATTTTTAGGTTAGCTTCATGTTGTACACCTGTTTTTCATTATCAATTTCAACACCGTTTACAAAACCAATCGCCGTTTTATTTTGTTTGGGTGTTTAAAACAAAAACTCTCTCTCACACACACACATACAAGGGTTGTTGGTAAGAAAATTAGAGATGAAATTTACTTGCAAAAAATATAGTTATTTAGGGTTTCTTTATTAGTTGTTTAAATGTGAAATTGTTTTAGGATTTTTGGTTAGAATGATGAGTAGAACACCTGATTATGCTTGCTTTATCATTACAAATAGCTAAAAGAGTTAATCAAGCTATTTGGGTTTGTGTTCAGTGTTAGTGCATTTTATTTTGAATTACAGTTATTAAGTTCATTTTTCTTGATTTCACGTTTAACTTTTAAATTTTTATAAAGGGCTTCATGTTATTCTTTTATGATTCCTTGTAATTATAAAAACATGCACACCCTTTGCAAATGCAGAAAAGGTAATTAAAAAAGAATAACGGGAAATATTATAATATCACCCGTCGCAAAGTTGACTCCTTTAATATTACCTGTCGCAAAGTGTGTGCATTATGCTATAATTAGTGTATAATGAATCTTAAACACAGTTTTATTATTTTAATCACCTATTAAAAAACCGTCCATCAAACGGATAGAGAACTAAAACATGAAATACAATAATGATTAAAATGATAATCGGGAGCGACTGGTTGCCTAATTTCTAGTAGGGCCATACGTTATCATAGATTATCACTAAAACATCAAACATTAACACAACACATTAATGGACCAAAATTTCTAAGGGCTATCACCCCCTAGCCCGATTGAAGTTCCGTCAATATAAATGGGTATAAAGTCTCAAAACTAAGCACTTTGTATTACTTACCAAGAGTTATGTGTTTACAAACCAAACAATACTTTTTTGCAAGGTTGTCAAGATCGAGATCCTACCCAGGATCGTTTTCGTCTTTGCAAGATCGTGATCGTAAGATCGGATCGGGATCTTAAGATCCTACTCTAATGTTATTTCTTAATAGTTTATGTAATTTTATACAAATCAAAAAATTATAATACATTATAACCATAAAATAATATGAATGTTTCATATAAATGTTGTCCTAAACTATGATTATAAAATGTTTAAAGAAATTAACATGTTGTTTTTTGAATTCTACAAACAAACAATCCATAAATTTGTAGTTTTTTAGTTTGTAATCTGAGAAAAGTAAGATCGGATCGGATTAGATCGTAAAATCGTATGGTCAAGATCGGGATCCTATAAGATCTTAACCTTGCAAAGATCCTATTTAGGATCCGGATCGTTTTTGCTTTGCAGTATCATAAAATCGTAAGATCCTAAGATCAGGATCGGGATCCTGACAACTATGCTTTTTTGTGTAAATTTTTCACTAGATATCATTATACTCAGTTTCTAATATAGGCCCAAAAAAGAGCTATTGATTTACATAGTTTTGAAATTGGGCTTGCTAATAAGGCATTTAACTTAACTTGTACATACTACGAGGGCTGTCAAAAGTACCCGAACCATCAAAACCCGACCCGACTTATACCCATTTAAGCTTATTAGGGTCAGGTTTTTTGGGTTGATATACTTTTATCGGGTTATTCGGGTTGACACGATTACGCCCGAGTAGTTAATAGGGTCGGGTATCAGGCTTGGAAGTTTAGCTTATTCGGGTTTCGGTTTAACCCGAATAACAAATTTTCTTGATTTTAAATATATATATGCTTATTAAGCTGTTCGAATTTGGTTCACACAGTTAAAAATAATGGAGCCCAAGTTGCTTGCTTTTTGTCTAAAAATAAAACGTGTCTAGTATTGCATTTTTTTTATAATTGTAATAAAAATAAAACGTGTCTCACATCATCATCTCCTCCACAAACTGTCTAGTATTGCTTGTTGTTTACATCTTGTTTGATTTTTTTCTTGGCTTCATCACCTTTAACCTACTGTTTCTAATTGTTATACTGTATTTTCTTTCCTTCATCAACCAATTTGCTATTTTTAGCTGTTGGAATTTTATACTCATAACAATTATATATAAAACAAATAACATCATCAAAGCATGCAACGGAAGCAAATAGGAATAATATATGTAAGTAATTAACCAAACAAGAAACGCGTACCTTTTAGCAATTCAAGAATCAAACGTTGATTAATCAAGAACCAAAACCCAAAACCCTAATTAAGGGTTTAATCAATTCGACCTAATCAAGAAATCGACCACCAAGGATTACAAGCTCAAGCGTGGTTGCTCTTCGTTCTTGTACACACGTACTAATAGCGATTTGATGTGGAAAAGCTAGTTCCTTGAATCACAAATAAACCAACACTTGTATCTTTGGGTTAAGCAAAATCGAAAACCCCTTGAGTGAGGGAGTTTCGACCGGCCACACAAAGAGGGAGAGAGGAGAGGAGAAATTAGGTTATTTGGTGATCCAAGATTAGTTTAAGAATGAATACAAGGGTTTGTATATATACATTCTCAAAACTTGGTGACCAAGAAAAGCCTCCCTTGGGCTTTTGAGAAGCCACGACCTGCCACCCCAACCCAAGAGGGGTTCTAGACTTTTCTTGTCATCTAATTTCATCTCTAGTCCTCGTAGTTTACATTTAACGACCGTTAGTCAAAACCTCGTTAAATATTAACTATCGTTATGTTTTATTTCGTGACTAATAATTAATAATAATAACGTTTTATTTATATTAATTATTTACATCAATTCTCATACGTAATGTGTGCAATCGAAGTCTCGAGTTCGAATCCGGACATACTTTTATTTAAATATCCATAAAACCTTTCAGCTCCCACTTGGATATTACTAAATATAGTAATGACATTGGTTAGTCTAGCTTTCACACGCCAACGCCCCCAGATCAAATCGAGGGGTCTCCTGGAAAAAACCATTTAATGATTCATCATTTTTACTTATCCTTTTGTTACTAATACTACATTAACTATGAATATAGATCAAGTCATTTCATAAGTTAATATTCTGTTTCTCGTTGTATTCGATTGAACAAGATTACCAAATCATCTGAACGTATTCCAGATAGATCTTGGGTATGGCTGGTATGTGCTAAAACACATACCTTTTCATCATCAAAATAGCCCCAAAACAACCAAGAAAGAGCCGTTTATTGCTAATATTTGTTGTTTTCTTGAGTTTGTGCTTGTGCAGGTATGGATATGTAAAAACACGCAAAAAGGATCCAAATCAGACGTAAATCCGAGCACGAGAGATTAAGAGAGCTTAAGCCGAGCCGAAGGTCGAAATTATGCATTTTGAAGATTTCCAATCTCTGAGGATGATTTGTGAAGATTTGATCAAAGTTTGAAGAAATGTCAGAAATGGCCCCTCAAGTTTCTGCATTCGTCAGAAATGACCCTTGAAGATTCAGAAATTTGCAAATCAGTCCCTAGATTATTTATGGTTGACAAAGATGGTCCTTTGAAGAGAATGGCAGAATTACATGTGAGGTCCCTTGGAGTTTCAGTTTTTACATTATTGATCCCTATGGTTACCACTTATCACATTACAAGTCCAAATACAATCCACTTAATAAATCCATTATCCAAATAACCAAGCCACGGCCCAATCCATTCTCAAAACAGTATCCGAGTCCAATTAACAAACACCCCAACCCGGCTAAACCTATCAGACCCGAACCCTTATACCATTTACCCGAAATATCAACCCAAGTCAAAGCAATTAGCCCCGGTCAAAGATTTCAAGATATTATTTTTAATCCCAAACGCGCCTTAAACCTCCCTTCTCCCCTGTCACACCCAAACACCACCACATCACCTCCCAAACATAAACCTCGTACCTAGAATCTATCTAGAAGCCTTATCCCAGCTGACTTGTCAGATATGTATGCCACGTGGACAACTGTCACACAATGATTGGACGAAACACCTCATTTTGCTATTTGGAGCTATATGATTGGACAAAGTGATAATGGGTGATTGAGTGGCTCTGAATTTGCTTCTAGGCTCTTCCAAGGATCCCAAGACCTCCTCCTCAAGGCTATAAATAGGACCCTTATGATCACAATGTAATTAGTGTAGTGTAGCTTAGTATCCTTTAAAATTTTGTTTATGTTTAATGTATTTTAAAAGATTTCAGTAGTTTAATGTGTTAAATTTCAGTATCTTGTATTCTCATTTTCAGTTTTAATATAAGTTTTCAAGTATTTCATTTCTAGTTTTATATCAATCCGTACTATACATTGATTCAAGCATTAAAGATTGTTAGTTTTAGCTCATATAAGCTCTGAATAGCTTATGTGAGCTTGTTTTATTCATCTTATCTCCATCTTGTTCAGTTTTTACAAAAATCAAAAATCAAAAAAAAAAGTCAACGAAAGTCAAACTGCTTATTTGGAGTTTGCTTATTTTCAAATCTGAGTTTTCATCATGAAAGGAATGTGCTTGTATCTTTATTTAATCAGTTAAACCCCAATAAGAGGTAAAACCAATCAATTTGTACCAAACACCCTTCATAAAAGAGTGTTTGGCACAAAGGGTTTTTGACCCATTTTGAGGTACTCTTTGGGTTACAACTGTTTTGGTCAATAGTTCTAGTAGTATTAGAGTTATTCTTGTTAAATTTGATCAGATTTCATAAAGTTTAGAGTGATTTCCAGTTTTTGATACCCATAAGCTGTCACAACAGCTTATGGCTTAGCTTTGGTCTAAGCTTTTGTTTGAGTCATCTTGTGAGTTACTTAGTACCTTTTGAGTCTATTGCAAGTTCTGGTTTAGTGTCAATTAGTGTCAAAAAAGGGTTTGGTCAAATTCTCATTGTCTTACGTTTCTGTCAAAACAGATTTTTTAGTCACTTTCTCTAGCTGTTTTCACTGTCTAAATCATTTCAAAAACACAAAAAAATTAGTTTTATGAATAGTTTAGCAGTTATAGTTCACTTATAATCAGTTTTCAAGAATTTCCAACAACTTTTACAAGCTCAAATCTTGTCTTTCAAATCTGTCCAAAGCGTTTCTCAAGAAATCAAGATTCACGATTCGGTTTTTATGCCTTATATATCGACTGTTTAAACACTTAAATGAGTTCCAAAAGCTTTCAAACTTGGTATTTGTGTTCCTTGGCATAAGATCTTGATCTCTGTCAGCTGGTATTAGTTCTTTAGCTTGTGAAATAGCTTAAAAATAAGCTCAAAAAGTTGTCCCATTTTCTGCTTAGCTGTTGGAATTAGAGGTTTCACAGTTAGCTTATAGAGCTTATTAGACTTTAGGACTAGCTTAAACTACTCCTAGACACCTTAATATAGATAGCTTATTAGGTCTCCTTCCCCCTATAGCTTATTTGAATGATAACTTAGCTTATTAGCTTATATCCTTAAGTAGTTCCCACTTTAGCTTAATCATCCCTTAATAACTAGCTTATTGTATGCTCCCATAGCTCTATCACTGTCACTTTTAGGTTATTTTAAGATTCCCTTAGCTTAAATTCAGTGTAGAAGCTTTTTGCTTATTTATAAGTGCTTAATTTAGCTCCATTTACACTGCAGCCCCTATTTCATCCACATAAGCATCATCTTTGTTATTTTTCCTAGGATCAGATTTAGAATTTAGAATTTTCCTGAATTTTTCATTAATTTTGGTCACTGTTTGCTATTTTTTCTAGATTTAAACTAGTTTTTAATCATTTTTAATTAGCTTTAATTGCAATTAATTGAGAAAAAGTTTCAAAAAATAACTTTTCATTTTTCTCAGTTTAAGAAAAATATAAAAAGCATAAAAAAGATTTTTCCATATTTTTCCCCTTTTATTTGATATTTTTCACAATTTAAATTAGTTTAAAATAGTTTTAAATTACTAGAAAATAGAAAATTGATCTGAAAAATAAAAAAATAGTTTTGAAAAGTCTCTTATGATATTTTAGATTTTATAAAAGTAGTTTCATATTTTTCTCCTTAAATTTCATAATTTTTAGTAATTTAATTTTAGTTTAAATAGTTAAAATTTAGTTTTTAATTTAAATTAAATCCAGAAAAATCCAAAAAATTAGTTTTAATTCTAAATTAGTTTTTACATATCATTTTTAGTATAAAAATAGATTTAGGCATTTTTAGGATTTAATTTAGACGTAGTTGCATTTTATTTACGTTTATTAATTACGTTTTAGTTATAATCGCACTTAGGATTTCCCGTAAAATAGATTCCCTTAATTACTTTCCCCATTCCCGTAGTTTAATAATCAAAAACAAACAAATCAAAACATCGAGCATTAAATTCCGAACCAAGAACGACGTTGGCAATTCACGCCTCGTTGGGAAAACGATTCGGGTTGTCTAACCCGTACACACAATCACACACGGGATTTGATTTATTATTCTTTTTCCTAAGAGAATTTAAATCTATCTTCGTGATTATTTTTGATATCGATATTGAGGTTTTATCCATACACATAACCCTTAAGCCTTATTTATCTTGAAATCAAATTTTGGTATTTTGCCGGGAGGTTGTGTCGACAATATCGCTTTGAGGTTTGACGATTAGTGACTCGAGATCCTTCATTCGTGAAGTTACTATTTTTCTATAAATAAAAAGTAAAAAATATTTTCCTTTTTCTTTTGTATATATATATATCATATTAAAAATACAAAAAGATTTTCTCTTTGTTTTTACTAATAAATAGAAGACACCAATTATATAACATTCTCAACGGAGGTGTTATCATTAATAAGTTTCCGAACTAAAGATCAAAAACTTGCCTTTGTGTCGCTTGTGGATTTATTTATCTCTATCGGACAAACAAACGTGTGGTGGGTATAAGGACGGCCTGACATTAAATTGCGGCTGAAAAGAAGCGGGTTTTAATAAGCTTCGCGCTGACCTAAAAAGCTTCTTTTCCGCGCTCGTGCGTTTGTCTTATAGAGGTGATTTATTCACTTGGGATTATTGGTTAAGTTCACCGTGTTTTCGAATACCGTTCGTTTTAATTGCCCTGGTTTTTGAAAGTGCATGCGCACTCGTTCTAATAACTACAAACCGATACGTGAAGCCGCTACAATTCGCGAGGCGAAATAGACGTGTTCCTTAGTCGAACCCGAGATTCGAACTAATCAAGACCCGCCCATCATCGAAATGGCGGAGGACAACCGATCTATGCTAGAGCAACTCCAAGCACCCACCGAGGGTTATGGAGAAGCTATCATCGTCCCGGCAATCGCTTGCCGATAACTTCGAGCTTAAACACGGATTGATAAATTTGGTTTCGTCAAGCCAATTTTACGGATTCGAGAGAGACGATCCTCACTCTCATATCCGACGATTCAACAAGCTCACGTCTACGATCAAGTACCGTAACGTTCCGAAAGAGGCCATCAAGCTACTACTCTTCCCGCTACTCGAGGGGCGCCGGATTTGCTCGAAAAACTACCCCTCGACGATAACCACGTGGGAGGATTTAGTTTCAAAATTCGTGAACGAATTCTTCCCACCATCTAAAACCACAAGCTTAAAAAATGAAATAACAAAATTCACACAAAGATTTGATGAATCATTTAGTGAGGCATGGGACAGATTCAAAGATTTGCTTAGGCAATGTCCCCATCATGGTTTTTCTGAGTTGCATCAACTTGATACGTTTTACAATGGTTTGAATGAGAATGATCAAGACTCTCTCAATGCCGCCGCGGGTGGTAATTTGTTGACCCGATCAACGAGAGATGCCTTGTCGATTATTGAGAACAAATCCAAAGTTCGTACCTCACGTAGCAAATCGGTTGCTGCCCGAGTGAATGATACAACCTCGTCCTCGTCTAACGGAAATACGTCTAGCACCGATGCTAAGATTGATAAGCTTGCGGATTTGATCCATGCTTTGGTTAAGAGTAATTCTTCTCCACCCGCTCAAGTCAAAGCGGTGGAAACGACTTGTACTACTTGTGGTGACCCGCATGCCTACTACAATTGTACCGCCACCGATGGCAATCCTTTCCAAGCTAATGTCGTAACCGGAGGTGCCCAATACCGTCCTCAAGTTGAAACGAACCCTCGTGTTAGTAATCAAATGGGACCTCCGGGATTTTCTCCATCGAACAATCAGAATCGTTTCAATCAGAATCAAGTTCGTGGACCAAATGTTCAAAACCAGTTCAAAGCTCCACCAAATCAATACCCAAACCAAGGAGTGAACTACAATCAAGTATATCACAACCCAAGCTATCAAGCTTCACCTTTGCCTCCAAATGACTTCACAACTTATGTTCAGAACACCAATTCTACCATCCACACTATGCAAAATCAGATTACGAGTTTGAGGAACGAGTTTCAATCTTCGTTAACTAGACAGAGCAATGAGTTTAGGAATGAGATTCGACTTCAGAACAACAAATTGGAGACTTCACAGAATAAACTCGAAAACATGTTGAATGCTTTGTGTTGTGTAAGGTCACCAACCTCATCTTCGGTTCTCTTCCAAGTGATACTATTCCCAACCCGAAGGGTGAGTTGAAAGCTATAACCACACGGAGTGGTAAGGCTATTGATGGACCCTCGTCTCCCACTCCGCTGATAAGGGAGGAGGAACAAGATACCGAGGTTATTGAATAAAATGTGCAACCCGCACTGCCACCTCCGGCCGTTCAGACTCCATTCGGAACCCGATGTTCCAAAGACTACTCTTAAACCTTCACTTCCTTATCCTTCAAGACTTCATAATCAAAAGCTTCGTGATAAAACCAAAAACCAAATGGAGAAATTTGCTGAAATCGTTCAATCCTTGAATTTTAACATCAGTTTCACCGATGCTTTACTCCTCATGCCGAAGTTTGCTGCTATGATCAAGAATTTAGTGAGTAATAAGGAAAAGCTGGCTGAAATAGCAAAAACACCGTTGAATGAGAATTGCTCGGCGGTGCTCCTCAAGAAACTTCCCGTTAAGTTAGGAGACCCCGGCAAATTTCTTATCCCTTGTGAGTTTCCGAGAATAGTGAAATGCTTCGCCTTGGCCGATCTTGGTGCGAGTATTAACTTAATGCCTCTTTCGATTTATAACAAACTTTCTCTCCCGGAACTCACACCTACTAAGATGACTCTTGAACTCGCGGACCGTTCAACCTCTATTCCGAGAGGAATCGCCGAGGACGTCTATGTGAAAGTCGGACCACTGCATTTTCCCGCCGACTTCGTTGTAGTTGACTTTGATGCTGACCCCGGTACCTCTTATTCTCGGGAGGCCTTTTCTAAGAACGGGTCATGCGATGATTGACGTTTATGAAGGAGAAATCACCTTACGATCTAACAAGGAAACCGTCTCATTTAATATTAACCATCCTTCGAGATACTCCTCCAACTACGATGATGCTTCTATTAATCGAATCGACGTTCTCGATATTGCTACGGAGGAGTATGCTCAAGAAGTTCTTGATTTTATGGGTGGCAATCCCACCATTCCTTCTAAAAATATTGAACCATCTTCTGAGCCTATTATTGCCGATTCTTTTCCCCCTCTCACTCCGTTCGAGGGAGGTGACTTCATTTTGGAAGAAATCGATGAGTTTCTTGCTGATGATGAATCGATTCCACCAGGAATTGATGATGGTGTTTATGATTCGGAGGGAGATATCCGTTATCTTGAGCAATTATTGAATGAAGATCCATTACCGTCACTCCCTCCGAAAGAGATTACGATCGACGAAATCAAAGAAGTACAAACGTCTCATGAAAATCCTCCGGAGCCCGAGCTCAAGGATTTACCTCCTCATCTTGAATACGCTTTTCTTGAGAAACCGAACAAATTTCCCGTCATCATTGCTAAAAACTTAAAAGATGAGGAGAAAACCGCACTTTTGGATGTCTTACGAAAACACAAAAATGCAATCGCTTGGCAAATTTCTGACATCAAAGGAATCAATCCTCGTTTCTGTACCCACAAAATTCTGATGGAGGATGATTGTAAACCCGTGATTCAACAACAACGTAGGGTTAACCCTAAGATTCATGATGTTATCAAAAGGAAGTTCTGAAACTCCTCGACGCGGAATCATTTATCCAATCTCCGATAGCTCATGGGTTAGCCCTATCCATTGTGTCCCTAAGAAAGGAGGAATGACCGTCGTCGCTAACGAAGAAAATGAGTTGATTTCCACACGCCTCATCACCGGATGGAGGGTGTGTATTGATTACCGAAAGTTGAACGATGCTACTCGTAAGGACCATTTCCCGCTACCTTTTATGGATCAGATGCTCGAACGTTTAGCGGGGAATGAGTTCTATTGCTTTCTCGATGGTTTCTCCGGTTATTTTCAAATCCCGATCGATCCAAAGGATCAGGAGAAAACCACTTTCACATGCCCTTATGGAACGTTTGCTTACCGACGCATGCCATTTGGCTTATGCAATGCTCCCGGTACGTTCCAAAGGTGCATGATGGCTATTTTTCATGACATGATCGAAAAGTCTATGGAAGTTTTCATGGATGATTTCTCGGTTTATGGAGATTCTTTCACTTCTTGCCTCTCTCATCTTGACCACATGCTCAAAAGGTGTGAAGACACCAACTTGGTCTTGAATTGGGAGAAGTGTCATTTCATGGTTCGAGAGGGCATTGTCCTCGGCCATAAGATTTCAAAATCTGGGATTGAGGTCGACCGAGCTAAAGTCGACGTTATAGCTAAACTCCCTCATCCCACTACCGTCAAAGGTATTAGGAGTTTTGGGTCATGCCGGTTTCTATCGCCGTTTCATCCAAGATTTCTCTAAGATAGCCCGCCTCTCGACCCATCTCCTTGAAAAGGATGCTCCGTTTATCTTCACCAACGAATGTGTTGAAGCATTTAATATTCTTAAGAAGAAATTAACTGAGGCACCGATCTTAGTTGCCCCGATGGATTTGCCCTTTGAACTCATGTGTGATGCAAGTGATTACGCAATTGGGGCAGTCTTGGGGCAACGTAAGTCGAAACATTTTCAACCCATACACTATGCGAGTAAGACATTGTCCGAGGCCCAACACAATTATACGACTACTGAAAAGGAATTATTGGCCGTTGTTTATGCTTTTGAAAAATTTCGACCCTACCTTGTCTTGTCGAAGACCATAGTGTATACCGACCATTCTGCCCTCAAGTATCTTTTGGCAAAGCAAGATGCTAAGCCATGATTACTTCGGTGGGTTCTCCTCCTTCAAGAGTTTGATGTTACTATTCTTGACAAAAAGGAGCGGAGAACCTTGCTGCCGATCACCTTTCTAGACTTGAGAATCCCCATCAAAGTGTGCTCGAGAAAAAGGAGATCACGGAAACATTTCCTCTTGAGACACTTGGGATGGTTGCTAAGAGAGACCCGAACATCCCATGGTTTGCCGATTTTGCAAATTACCATGCGGGCAATTTCATCGTGAAAGGGATGTCGTCCCAACAAAAGAACAAGTTTTTCAAAGACGTTAAGCATTATTTCTGGGACGACCCCTACTTGTTTAAGATTTGTGCGGATCAAGTGATCCGACGGTGTGTTCATGGCCAAGAGGCTATTGATATTCTCAATGCTTGCCATAATGGACCCACTGGTGGCCATCATGGTGCAAGCTACACCGCTAAGAAGGTTTTTGATTCCGGATTCTATTGGCCTACCATATATCGAGATGCTCATGATTTAGTCAAATCTTGTGATTCTTGCCAACGTCAAGGGAAAATTTCACCGAAGGATGAAATGCCACAAAATGCTATTCAAGTCTGTGAGATTTTTGACGTATGGGGCATCGATTTTATGGGGCCATTTCCATCATCTAGAGGAAATAAGTATATCCTCGTGGCCGTCGACTACTTGTCCAAATGGGTTGAAGTGAAGGCGCTCCCCACCAATGGACCGAGTGGTTGTTAAGTTCTTAAAGAATTTGTTTTCCGATTCGAGCACCTCGTGCTATCATCAATGATCGCGGTACCCATTTCTGTAATGAACAATTTGCTAAAGTTATGGCTAAATATGGAGTTACCCATCGCCTTTCTACCGCGTATCACCCGCAAACAAGCGGACAAGTTGAGGTCTCGAATCGTGGTTTAAAAAGGATTTTAGAAAGAACCGTAGGAGAACATCGAGCTTCATGGGCCGATAAGTTAGATGATGCATTATGGGCTTTCCGCACCGCCTACAAGACACCCATCGGGTGCACCCCATTTAAGTTGGTGTATGGAAAAGCTTGTCACTTGCCCATCGAGCTCGAGCACAAGGCATTCTGGGCCTTGAAACATGCTAATTTCGATCTTAAGACCGCGGGTGATCACCGAAAAGTTCAATTGAATGAATTAAACGAGCTTAGGGATCAGGCCTACGAGAATTCTTTGATTTTCAAAGAGAAGACTAAGAGGATTCATGATGCTAAAATCAAAAACCGCGTTTTTAACGTTGGTGATCAAGTTCTCCTCTTTAACTCTCGATTGAAGATATTCTCGGGCAAACTCAAATCCCGTTGGTCAGGACCATTCACCATCACTCAAGTTTTCCCGTATGGAACGGTGGAGCTTTCTCAGCCCGATGGCCCAAATTTCAAGGTGAATGGTCATCACGTGAAACATTATTTTGGAGGGGACATCCCATCTATGGTTGTCCCGGATCTCCAAACTTTCTTCCCCATGGACAATTGAATTCGGGGAGCGAGTCAAGCTAGCGACTTCGGTAATCAAAACAGAGCGCCGTGGGAGGCACCCCATGTTTATCCTTCTCTTCTTTCTATTTTCTAATAAGTGACGCAAAGGGGTCCGCCTCTTCGATTTCTCGTGTTTGGTTGTTTGTGATGTTGTGTAGGATTTTCCGATATGAAGACTCTCGTGCTCGAAGTTTGTCTTTTATCCACTCGAGTTTCATGATCGATGCTGATGGAAATCCAATATCCTAATCTTATCGACTAACGTTTATCTTTGAGCATACTTAATAAACGGCTTTTAGATTTTCGTGATACCCTTGCTTTAAACATTGAGGACAATGTTTCGTTCTAGTCTGGGTAGGGTAATCTTCGATTTGATTTGACCGCACTTGCTTATTTCTCTTGTGTTTCTCTCGTAACCCCGCTTTTCCTTAGAAAATGAAAAATTGTGCAAAAATGAGCAAAATTTAAAAATTTTCAAGCTTTTGTTAAGTCTTTTTGATTGAAAAGTTTGCTAGTCTCTTAGATTAGAAGCTATAAAATGCGAATTCTAGCTCACAAGGCCAAGAATTTGCAAGTTTCCCTTAGTGACTTTAAATATGCATGACTTGATTTCATTAGACGAAACATTTGCTAAGTTAATATATGTTTTTACACCTTGATTGACTTTTCACGGTGAGAGTAGGAATAGAATTTGACTTGACCGCGGCGTGTTGAGCCCTAGCTTGTTCCCTTAACCATAGATAATCTAAAAATTATCGGCTAAGCATCTGCGGATCTCATTATTTGAGATTTTAAATTTGCAGAGATCGAGAAATGATAGAGTTACTTATGAGTTTAGATGCTAAGCGTGGAGTAGTTGGTTCTCTTTAGAGCCCATCGAAGGTACTTATGGCTTTTTGTTCCCACAAAATTGTTTCACCCCATATCTGTCTAAATAATTAGAGATGTCGAGTTTTTGGCGATAGTTAGTTCTTTATCTTCTCAAAAGAATCTTTGTTTTAAAAATTGGGTACACATCAAGGATCCGTAATAAATAAATGAATAATAAGTGATATGTGAAATGTAATAAGTATAGTTGTGAGTCATGGTGTCGAGATCGGACCCTTGGATCTTTAGCCGGGATTGAGTGAGGTCTTAGCCTAGCCAACCGGGATTCTCATTTCATGAAGCCTATAGTCTTGGAATTACCCCGTGAAGCTCCGTAGTTCATAGCTCATACACATAAAAGTCTAAGTGAATGAAAATGAATGTTGAAAAAAAAAAAAAAAAAATGTTGAAAATGAAAATGAAAAATCAAGTATAAGTGAATAAAAATTCCTTGATGTGGACCTCATTTTTACGACAATGGTTCTCGAGAGAAGGCGGATAACTAATTATCGACTTAGCTTTGTATCTTTATCGGAATAAAAGTTATCGAAACGAGAATTTGAAGAAATTCATTTCTCACAAAAATAAAAAAATCTAGAGGAAATAGGAAAATGGGAACGAAAAGTAAGTACACAAGTAACTTCCATGGGTAGTGTTAGCATCTAGAGTCGTATGTAACAATGATTTCGGTTTTACGCTTAGTTTGGGACTTGTGAAAAATCAGGGACGATGTATTCTATCCGTATGGTCACTTCACGCTGTGTTGTGTTTTCTACTCTGTGATCCTAACGTGTCGTTTGAAAAATGTTGGAGTTATTGATCGACATGAAAGTTCAACAAACCGTCATTCATAACCGGAATGTGCTTAATCGTAATATCTATATATGTGAATTAAAAGGTAAACGAGGCGTTTTTAGAATTAAGGCTTTCTTAATCTCTTTTGAGGAACATTGACTACTTTTTCTCTAATTGGTTTGTCTGAACCGTTTGAAGTTTCTTACGGTTAGTCATTCACAAGTGGCTAACTTGTGTGAGATAACTTGATGGTTTGGACATATCAATGGTTTAGTAGAAAGAGATTGAAATCCTTGGTTTTAGAAGCGTGAGTTGATTGCATTGCGGGAGGACACGGCAATAGTTTCGTCTGGGGTATTTTGGTATGTGCTAAAACACATACCTTTTCATCATCAAAATAGACCCAAAACAACCAAGAAAGAGCCGTTTATTGCTAATATTTGTTGTTTTCTTGAGTTTGTGCTTGTGCAGGTATGGATATGTAAAAACACGCAAAAAGGATCCAAATCAGACGTAAATCCGAGCACGGGAGATTAAGAGAGCTTGCCGAGGAAGGTCAGAATTATGCATTTTTGAAGATTTCCAATCTCTGAGGATGATTTGTGAAGATTTGATCAAAGTTTGAAGAAATGTCAGAAATGGCCCCTCAAGTTTCTGCATTCGTCAGAAATGACCCTTGAAGATTCAGAAATTTGCAAATCGGTCCCTAGATTATTTATGGTTGACAAAGATGGTCCTTTGAAGAGAATGGCAGAATTACATGTGAGGTCCCTTGGAGTTTCAGTTTTTACATTATTGATCCCTATGGTTACCACTTATCACATTACAAGTCCAAATACAATCCACTTAATAAATCCATTATCCAAATAACCAAGCCACGGCCCAATCCATTCTCAAAACAGTATCCGAGTCCAATTAACAAACACCCCAACCCGGCTAAACCTATCAGACCCGAACCCTTATACCATTTACCCGAAATATCAACCCAAGTCAAAGCAATTAGCCCCGTTCAAAGATTTCAAGATATTATTTTTAATCCCAAACGCTTTAAACCTCCCTTCTCCCCTGTCACACCCAAACACCACCACATCACCTCCCAAACATAAACCTCGTACCTAGAATCTATCTAGAAGCCTTATCCCACTGACTTGTCGATATGTATGCCACGTGGACAACTGTCACACAATGATTGGACGAAACACCTCATTTTGCTATTTGGAGCTATATGATTGGACAAAGTGATAATGGGTGATTGAGTGGCTCTGAATTTGCTTCTAGGCTCTTCCAAGGATCCCAAGACCTCCTCCTCAAGGCTATAAATAGGACCCTTATGATCACAATGTAATTAGTGTAGTGTAGCTTAGTATCCTTTAAAATTTTGTTTATGTTTAATGTATTTTAAAAGATTTCAGTAGTTTAATGTGTTAAATTTCAATATCTTGTATTCTCATTTTCAGTTTTAATATAAGTTTTCAAGTATTTCATTTCTAGTTTTATATCAATCCGTACTATACATTGATTCAAGCATTAAAGATTGTTAGTTTTAGCTCATATAAGCTCTGAATAGCTTATGTGAGCTTGTTTTATTCATCTTATCTCCATCTTGTTCAGCTTACAAAAAATCAAAAATCAAAAAAAAAAGTCAACGAAAGTCAAACTGCTTATTTGGAGTTTGCTTATTTTCAAATCTGAGTTTTCATCATGAAAGGAATGTGCTTGTATCTTTATTTAATCGCTTAAACCCCAATAAGAGGTAAAACCAATCAATTTGTACCAAACACCCATCATAAAAGAGTGTTTGGCACAAAGGGTTTTTGACCCATTTTGAGGTACTCTTTGGGTTACAACCTGCTTGGTCAATAGTTCTAGTAGTATTAGAGTTATTCTTGTTAAATTTGATCAGATTTCATAAAGTTTAGAGTGATTTCCAGTTTTTGATACCCATAAGTCTTGCCACACTTATGGCTTAGCTTTGGTCTAAGCTTTTGTTTGAGTCATCTTGTGAGTTACTTAGTACCTTTTGAGTCTATTGCAAGTTCTGGTTTAGTGTCAATTAGTGTCAAAAAAGGGTTTGGTCAAATTCTCATTGTCTTACGCTTCTCACAAAACATTTTTAGTCACTTTTCTAGTTGTTTTCACTGTCTAAATCATTTCAAAACACAAAAAATTAGTTTTATGAATAGTTTAGCAGTTATAGTTCACTTATAATCAGTTTTCAAGAATTTCCAACAACTTTTACAAGCTCAAATCTTGTCTTTCAAATCTGTCAAACTGTTCTCGAAATCAAGATTCACGATTCAGCTTTTTATGCCCTTATATCAGATCTGTTTTAAACACTTAAATGAGTTCCAAAAGCTTTCAAACTTGGTATTTGTGTTCCTTGGCATAAGATCTTGATCTCTGTCACCGGTATTAGTTCTTTAGCTTGTGAAATAGCTTAAAATAAGCTCAAAAAGTTGTCCCATTTTCTCGCTTAGTCTGTTGGAATTAGAGGTTTCACAGTTAGCTTATAGAGCTTATTAGACTTTAGGACTAGCTTAAACTACTCCTAGACACCTTAATATAGATAGCTTATTAGGTCTCCTTCCCCCTATAGCTTATTTGAATGATAACTTAGCTTATTAGCTTATATCCTTAAGTAGTTCCCACTTTAGCTTAATCATCCCTTAATAACTAGCTTATTGTATGCTCCCATAGCTCTATCACTGTCACTTTTAGGTTATTTTAAGATTCCCTTAGCTTAAATTCAGTGTAGAAGCTTTTTGCTTATTTATAAGTGCTTAATTTAGCTCCATTTACACTGCAGCCCCTATTTCATCCACATAAGCATCATCTTTGTTATTTTTCCTAGGATCAGATTTAGATTTTAGAATTTTCCTGAATTTTTCATTAATTTTGGTCACTGTTTGCTATTTTTTCTAGATTTAAACTAGTTTTTAATCATTTTTAATTAGCTTTAATTGCAATTAATTGAGAAAAAGTTCAAAAAAATAACTTTTCATTTTTCTCAGTTTAAGAAAAATATAAAAGCATAAAAAAGATTTTTCCATATTTTTCCCCTTTTATTTGATATTTTTCACAATTTAAATTAGTTTAAAATAGTTTTAAATTACTAGAAAATAGAAAATTGATCTGAAAAATAAAAAAATAGTTTTGAAAAGTCTCTTATGATATTTTAGATTTTATAAAAGTAGTTTCATATTTTTCTCCTTAAATTTCATAATTTTTAGTAATTTAATTTTAGTTTAAATAGTTAAAATTTAGTTTTTAATTTAAATTAAATCCAGAAAAATCCAAAAAATTAGTTTTAATTCTAAATTAGTTTTTACATATCATTTTTAGTATAAAAATAGATTTAGGCATTTTTAGGATTTAATTTAGACGTAGTTGCATTTTATTTACGTTTATTAATTACGTTTTAGTTATAATCGCACTTAGGATTTCCCGTAAAATAGATTCCCTTAATTACTTTCCCCATTCCCGTAGTTTAATAATCAAAAACAAACAAATCAAAACATCGAGCATTAAATTCCGAACCAAGAACGACGTTGGCAATTCACGCCTCGTTGGGAAAACGATTCGGGTTGTCTAACCCGTACACACAATCACACACGGGATTTGATTTATTATTCTTTTTCCTAAGAGAATTTAAATCTATCTTCGTGATTATTTTTGATATCGATATTGAGGTTTTATCCATACACATAACCCTTAAGCCTTATTTATCTTGAAATCAATGGCCATACAAACATCTTGTCAACCCTACGAGGGGCCCAAATATAGTATTATGCTTTGAAACAAATTCTCTTGACTACAAACATAACTCATGAACTTTGCAACACTTCCGAAAATAGCCCTTATAACTACCAGTTACGGATAGCGTTAGACTATCTTACACAAATGCACTACATTCATATCAGTTATCTGGTATCTCAAGTCTGAGGATAAACACTTCATGATATACTTAATGAAAAATCCAAAAGTATCATCATGTAAAGTTGGGATGAGTCCTATATTCAATTCATTGAATATCATGTGAATCTGGTATGTCTCACGCATCAATATACTTTAAAAGTATATTCTACCAAAATTCAGATTTGTCTTAATTCAATGACATTCCCATATCATTGATTGACAACGGAATATTTAGAATAACATAAGTTATTCACGGATTAAACATGTAAATATAGGATATAATATTAAGAAAATGAAAAATAAACATAAACAACTATTTTATTTCATTAAAGTAATATTTGTTCATAACATCCTTTATCTAAATACTAATCACAGATCTGCATGAAACTACTAGCTAAACGAAGTCTTATCCCATCAGCATGGTCGAGAAGTTTTTCTTTTGGCAAAGGCTTCGTAAAGGGATCACTAGATTATCATCGTATGAACTTTGAGTAGATTGATTTCACCTATGTCGACTTGTTCTCGAACATAGTGATATCGACGAGGAAAATGTCTGGCACCCTTCATGACTCCAGGCTCATTGGCAAATGTTATTGCCGCAGAGTTGTCACAATACACATTTAAAGGTAATTCGATTGAGGGCATTACTCCGAGTTCTGAAATGAATTTCCTAATCCAAACAGCTTCCATCGCAGCTTCTCGGCAGCTATGTACTCACTTCGTAATAGACATCGCAACCGTTGTTTGCTTCTTGCTCTTCCATTCAATCGCTCCTCCATTAATGACAAAGACATAACCTTGAGACTTCGATCATCTTTATCGGCTTGGAAAGACGATCGCAAAAACCCTGTAACATCAAGTTCGATCCGATTTCCTACATACACTAGAAACATTTCTTTAGTAGCCCTTAGATACTTAAGAATGTTCTTAAATACCGCCATGTTTCACACCTGGTTCGTTGATACCGACCGGTGATATTTTGTGCAAACGCCACATCGACCTTGTACATCTTACAAAGATACATGATAGATCCTACCGCAAAGATAAGGAACTTTCTTCATGTAAGCCACCTCTTCGTGTGTTGACGACATAGTTTATTACTTAAGCCATGTTCAACTTGCATCGGCAAATATCCCTTCTTGGAATTTTGCATACTGAATCTCTTCAATATTTTATCAATGTAAGCACTTTGGCTTAGTCCAATTAACCACCTTGATCTATCTCGGTAGATCTTGATTCCCGAATAAATGCTGCTTCCCCTAAGTCCTTCATAGAAAAGCACTCTCCAAGATAAGACTTAACATCTTGCATACTTGGAATGTCTTTTCCCATGATCAATATGTCATCGACATATAAGACAAGGAAAATAACATTACTCCCACTAGCTTTGTGATACACACATGGCTCATCAAGATTTTGAGTGAAACCAAATTTCTTGATTTCTTCATCAAACTTCTTGTTCCATTGCCTTGATGCTTGCTTCAATCCATAAATGGATCTTTGAAGTTTGCATACACGCTTCGGATACTTTGGATTCACAAACCCTTCAGGTTGCGCCAGATAGATGTCCTCATCTAGGCGACCGTTTAAGAAGGCAGTTTTTACATCCATTTGCCATATCTCATAGTCATAGTTCGCAGTTATGGCTATAAGAATCCTAATAGCTCTAATGTCTGCTACAGGAGAAAATGTCTCCTCGTAGTCTACCCCATAGGTTTGAGTATACCCTTGGGCTACAAGACGAGCTTTATAGGTGTGTGCATTGCCATCCATGTCAGTCTTTATCTTAAAGAGCCACTTACTTCCAACTACCTTAGCATTTGGAGGTAAGTCAACCTCTATCCAGACTTCATTATCTTTCATGGATTGCATTTCCCCATTCATTGCAACTCGCCATTTCTCCTTTTCAGGACTCATCATGGCAGCTTTATAGTTAGCAGGTTCACCAAGATCCCCCAACATATATTCCTCGCCTTCGTTGAGACATAGACGCCAGTGCACGCGTAGTTCTTGAAGATCTAACGAATGGGAACCACTTCAATCTCGTGGAACGCCTGACTTTCGTGTTCTACTTGAGGTTGGCTAGTGTTTTCAGAGGGTGTTGTATCTTTTATATCATCTTCCGATCATAAACTCTCCCACTGAATTCATGAGATATGAGATCCCTTTCAAGGAATTCTCCATACCTAGCAACAATTACTTTGTTTTCATGTGGAAAGTAAAAGTAGTAACCCATAGTTTCCTTTGGGTATCCTACGAAGATACACTTAACAGATCTAGGTTGCAGCTTATCAGCAGAGTCACGTTTAACAAACGCCTCACAACCCCAAACCTTTAAGTAAGACAAGTTGGGAGCTTTCCCATACCACACTTCATAAGGTGTCTTATCAACATTCTTAGTTGGAACCATATTCAATATGCGAACAACAGTTTCTAAAGCATAATCCCAAAAGGATAAGAAAAGAGTTGTAAGATTAAACATCGATCGCACCATGTCTAGCAATGTACGATTCCTTCTCTCAGATACACCATTTTGTTGTGGAGTATATGGAGATGTGAGTTGCTGGACAATACCACACTCAGCAAGATAATCTTTAAACTCTTGGCTTAAATATTCACCACCTCTATCGGATCGAAGAGCTTTAATCTTCTTTCCTCGTTGCAGTTCTACTTCACTCTTAAAACCTTAAATGTTTCAAAGACTTCATGTTTATGTTTAAGTAAATAAACATAACCATAACGACCGAAATCATCGGTAAAGGTTAAGAAGTAGCTAGCACCCTTTCTTGACACATGTCTTAGTGGTCCACATACATCAAGTTATGTATCACACCAAGAAGATCAGAAGCCCTTTCTAAAATATTTGTAAAGGGTTTCTTGGTCATCTTCCCAGATATGCAAGATTCGCATTTATCAAATGATTCATCATTGATGTCTTGCAAAATCCCATCGTGTTGCAGCTGTTGCATGCGTTTCTTGCCTATATGAGCCAGTCTACAATGCCAAAGAAATGAAGAATCCAAATCACCTTTGATTCTTTTATTATTGATGCTAAAGACAGAATTATTTTTATCATTTACATTATCATGCAAATCAATTTCAAACACACCATTTACTGGAATAACATTAAAGTAAAAAACACCATTTAAAGAAACCGAAATTCCATAATCAAGAATGCATGAACGAAACCAATATCTTTTAACAAGGAAACGAAAACGACACCCTAACAATGGAAGGTGCGTAATGACAATCGCTTAATGACGATTAAACCCGAAGGTAAAACTAAATCAAACGTGCCTATAGCTTCAACGACTGCATGTGCTCCATTACCCACGTGCAGGTATTGTTGTCCATAGGCAAGCTTCCTTGCTCCTCTAAGTCCCTGCAGTGTATTACAAATTTGAATACCACATCCAAGTATCATATACCCGTGAATTTATTTTATGAGGAAAAGCAAATAATTCTATCATCAAAAGAGTACATGAAGTACGGCCCACGCCAAGATTTTTATACCTCTTATTGCGCAACTCATCAAGGTACAATGGACAATTCCTCTTCCAGTGTCCAACCTCGGTGCAGTTATGACAAGCCATATCCTTCTTCGGATTCTCACGCTTCTTCGGGAGGGTACTTCTTGGGTTCTTCGATAAGTCATAACTTGTTTTCCCTTATCAGCTTTTCCCTTACCTTTCCCTTTCTTGTTCGCTAGCGGCTTATTAGGCTTAGAAATTCTACCCTTCTTGATGGTCAAAACCGCAGGTGTAGAGGCCTTATTGGGAAAACCTTTTTCGTAATCAATGAGCATTGCATGTACCTCATCGACTGCCTTCCCCGTGCAATGCATATTGTAATTGCGCACGAAACCATCAAACTCCTTGTTAAGGGATCTGTTGATAAGGCCAATTTGTATGTCATTAGGGTAGACATAGTTAAGACGCCTCTAACCGGTCCATGTAACTCATCATTTCCGCAAGCATGCTACGTGTTTCCCTTCTCCTTGCTTGCATTTATGAAGAGCATCTATCAAATCATACCTCTACAAATACAGGCTTTTCAAACAACCTTTGCAATTCTTCAAGCATGAGATTAGGGAAGTAGTTCTCAAACTGCTTTTGCAAGCTTGAGTTCATACTCCCGAGCATAATGCAGTCGACCTCATTATACTTGTCATACTCAGATTTCCATGCAGTGCGGTTTCGCCAGTAGCATCACCGCAGTTCAGAGGACAAGGCGTAGTCAAATAATTGAGTCTTTTGGCAACCCTCAAGACAATTCTTAGTTGCCAATACCAATCATTGAAATTTCGCTACCAGTAATTTCTCTCGATCAAACATAGATTTGAACGACGAGGCTAGTGCGAGATTCACTTGAGCCATTTCTACAGAAATAAAAGTTCAAAAGTTAGTACTTTCGATAAGTAAACATTCAAGAAAATAAAATACCCTTTGGTCAATATTCATATTAACCATAGAATTTTCCTTGAATTTTGGATCCTCATTATCATAGTTTCACCACATCAGTTGATCTGCTAGTGGTGAAAGTATAGAATAGGTAATCGTTGAAATACGATAATTGACAAAAAGTTTTCAATTTCAAAATTATGGGATTTACAATTTTTCCAAAACAATTAATGCAAAACGTAAGCATGTTTCATCCCATCTTATGCCTTAAGTCTTAGGTCTCACTAACAACTTAATTAAGTTGTCTAATTTAGAAACTGCAAATCATAAAGTTGAGGTCTCACACAACAAAATAATTCACCTCGTTATTGTAATCTAGATCAAGGTCTCACATAACTAAATTACAACTTCAAGTGTTTCATATCATTAGATGGCATAAACTTAAATTTAAAGGGTACAATTTTTGACGTGTAATCAAAACTTATGTATAAAGAAGCATGCATACAACTTTATGACATAAAATTTTCGAAAAAACTTACATTCAGATTTTAATTGCTAAGATTGAATTCTACAAAGTTTTAATCGATGCGTTGAGAAACTTACAACTTTGCACTAAGATGCTTCGTACATAGAATGGTTATACTAGGTAGCTCCGATCGAACTCACAGGGGCGAGGACCGTGTAAGCATAGCATAACCTTAGACATCCATTCAGTGAGACTGTGCTCACTTTTTAAATAACCCCTTTTAAGTTTGTTCTAGTGGGTGAGCCGTTCTAACCATTTAGTACAGTCGCATCAATCGATTAAAAATTCAAGAATTATTCTTAGATAACAAATCAATTACGCCATTATTTAGTCCATTTAATTTTCTATTCAAAAAAACCCTTTTTGCTTACTAACATGTCAAACAATTTATAAACAAAAAAGCACTTTAATAAAAATTAAACACACTCAAATAATATAAACATATAACTAAACAATTTAACATATGTAAAAACAATTAGCCACATGCATAATTATTTCAATAAACTCTAATAAACAATTCTAGGCGTAAATAATGCATATATTAACTAGGGCTTTCACCTACAAGGTAGATGAGCCACATGCATCGACAAGTCGACAATTCGTCAAAGTTAACAATATACCAATTAGCACATAACAATTTTATTAGTTACTCAGCCCCATTTTATTGTCTCATTTGACTTTGACCGGTCTTTTTTGTTCAACTTTGACCATTAGTATATTTATTTATGTTATATAATATTTGATGAATATTATACCAATGAAAATACATTTTAAAACCCAATAAATTCATATATTTTTCATCAAGTATTATATAACACAAATAAAAATAATTATGGTCAAAGTTAAAGAAGAATGACTAAAAAAATCAATAGTGGACAATAAAATGGGACGAGGGAGTATAATTGAGGTCTTCCCCAATTTGATAATTATTAAATAAATAAAACATGTGTGTATCAACTAAACAATTTATAGCATAACAATACTCCATGGCAAAACATGCATGTTCCACCATGGATTCCGTATAACAATTATCACCCAAGATACGGATATTACATGGCACATAACAATTATTCATTAATTAACCACATAAAATTAACATGCAATGCTACGGTTTCTACAAGTTTTACAAAATTAAAACCTAATTAAATAAATAAAGGGTAATCGACCCTATACATAAAAAATTAGGGTTTCAAATTCAAAACCCTAGAAACCATAAAAAAAACATGCATATAATCATAAAGATTCAATTTTTATGTGTTTCCGTAATTAATTACATCATATTAACGGCTCGTGATGCCACTGTTGGAATTTTATACTCATAACAATTATATATAAAACAAATAATATCATCAAAGCATGCAAATGAAGCAAATAGGAATAATATATATAATTAATTAACCAAACAAGAAACGCCACCTTTTAGCAATTCAAGAATCAAACGTTGATTAATCAAGAACCACAACCCAAAACCCTAATTAAGGGTTTAATCAATTCGACCTAATCAAGAAACCGACCACCAAGGATTACAAGCTCAAGCGTGCTTGCTCTTCGTTCTTGTACACACGCATAATAGCGATTTGATGTGGAAAAGCTAGTTCCTTGAATCACAAATAAACCAACACTTGTATCTTTGGGTTAAGCAAAATCGAAAACCCCTTGAGTGAGGGAGTTTCGACCGGCCACACAAAGAGGGAGAGAGGAGAGGAGAAATTAGGTTATTTGGTGATCCAAGATTAGTTTAAGAATGAATACAAGGGTTTGTATATATACATTCTCAAAACTTGGTGACCAAGAAAAGCCTCCCTTGGGCTTTTGAGAAGCCACGACCGGCCACCCCAACCCAAGAGGGGTTCTAGACTTTTCTTGTCATCTAATTTCATCTCTAGTCCTCGTAGTTTACATTTAACGACCGTTAGTCAAAACCTCGTTAAATATTAACTATCATTATGTTTTATTTCGTGACTAATAATTAATAATAATAACGTTTTATTTATATTAATTATTTACATCAATTCTCATACGTAATGTGTGCAATCCCGAAGTCTCGAGTTCGAATCCGAACATACTTTTATTTAAATATCAATAAAACCTTTCATTAGCTTCAGCAAAGATAATTAAGAATTCCAAATGGAGAAGGAAACTCGAGCATCATTTCATTATCTTAATTGTCATGTGTTCACGTACGACTCCACCTAATCAACAAAGTTCCACAAAATTAGTTGATTATATTCGAGAGATAGGGTTGACGTACGTAACTATGAATTTAAGGAAATATAAGTATATCAACCATTAAACAATGACAAAAAAATGCCAAAAGCTAAGAATGCTACGTTTATACAAAAATCCACCAGAACCCCAAACTAAGAAAAGACGAATATATAACAGCTACATGGTTACCAGTTCCGGAAAATGTTAGTGTAACGTTTGAACAACAATGAATAATGCGTAGAAGATGATAGCACAAGATCGGCAAACAAGACGCGGCACTTATGCACATCCCATGCATGTAAAACAACAGGAGCTTCTCAAAACAGTTACTTAAAAAAAAAATTCTTCGTCAAAAGTTCATTTAAAAAGTCCCCCGTAATTAACACAAGACTTGTTGAAGATAAAACTTTTAGCATAACATCCCATATTAACTTTGTTTTCTTCATTTCATGAACAAATTTCATCCAACAAACATTTTTCTTCGTTCAACACTTTTTCATTAACGTATGGCTAACTCTTCTTACTAAAAGAGCTCACTTTTTTGTTAGTAACGTATAAAGTTTGGAAACCATACATGAGGTCCTCCACAATCAAGCTAGATAGGAGTAAGACGGCAATAATCTTTTAGGACACATTATAGAATCCTATCAAATTGTTACATTCCGGTATTAGCAAATTCTTGTTAAATCAACAAATCATAACTAGTTTGTTTATTTACTTGTCATCTATGATAATTGAACGATCTCTCTATATATATATATATATATCATCACATAATCAACTTGTATCTACAATTTCATTTGGTTAACACAACTTCATCTTCCCTACATTTTCATTTGAATTTCATCTTCCCATTGAAATGGAGTTTGCTCTCGAATACGCCGAGGAAACC
The DNA here is from genome assembly GCA_910596185.1 of Chrysanthemum makinoi. Taxonomy (NCBI): domain Eukaryota; kingdom Viridiplantae; phylum Streptophyta; class Magnoliopsida; order Asterales; family Asteraceae; genus Chrysanthemum; species Chrysanthemum makinoi. Next base: position 160,698,403 of record OU343224.1, read on the forward strand.
TACAATCGGTTTTTTCCTGATAACCGTGGACGAAACAACCGGCACAACCGGCATGGAGATAACCAACATGGATTGAACAGAGCGCGTCGGATGCGGTTAACCACGGCATTTGTTATAAGATTTTACTGCATATATCTTTTCATAGTTAACCTCTGCCGAGTACAACTCGTAGAGTGACAAAACTTGACGTTGAGTCTCTCAATGTCAAGTACGATATTGTAAATGCTACCACTGTTAAACTTGGAGGGAGTGCTACCATCCAAACTATTTTAAAATTAAATGGCGATTTTAAGCCCATCCCGGAGTTGGGTGTTTTCAAATTAAGTATAGATACTGGTAATAATGAGCCATTCAGTACTTTTTCTTATAGCACTTTTTCAATATCCGGAAACGAGAAACAACTGTTGGTACTAAACTTTCAGCCACATGAAACTCGGTTGCCACGCACAAGAAGTTATGCGCTTCCAAAAGGGCTTAGAGAAAGGAGAAGTGTGGCTAAGATTCGACATGAAGTTCCAGTGGCAGCTTAATAAGCAATGGTATTTGGTGTTTCCTATCCATCACAAGCATACAGACTTCCGTTGTGATCATATCCACTACAAAGATTTGCCGGTTGATAAGACACACCCATTTATATGCAAATGAGGATCAAGTTAATGTAACTTATAAGTGAACTAAATAAATTATGCTTGGTTGCTAATTCTTAGTTATCTTGAGCTAAGTGAGGGACAAATATGAATGAGTAGTACAATTGGTGCAAATTGTATTAAAGATCATGTAGAAGTTTGAAAGTTCGAGTTTCGTAAAGTTTCTACTCTAAGCCAAGATTTTCAATGTTTGTTGTTATGTTCAATGCTACTTCCAATAGATTATGGTATGTTTTAAGCAACGTATAGCTTCATATAAAGAGTTCTATATGCAACATTGGCATGACATGTTGCCTCTATTATATGTAACTTCAAATTGATATCAATCAGTACAATATTTTTTTGCGACGATGACGACGATGATGATGTTAAAATATATTTGCATCAAAGTTGCAAAGTTACATGTAAAACAATATCATCTAAATAGTAAATGTATTTCATTACTATGAACTCAAGTAACATATTGTATAATGTATTGTTCAGTAGCGGATCGAGAAATTTTATGAATGTATAGCACAAATTGTTGTTTTACCCTAACATCTAACTTATACAAAATTAAAAGAAAAATTAACACATAATTAACTACTTGGACTACATATATTTTTCTTGGTAAATTAAGTGGGCTTCGTTTATTAATGGGCTTTTAAATAGTGGTGAGCCTAAAACCAAATCTAAGGTGGTTCCTTAGATTTGTCGAGATACAAAATCAATATGTCAATAAGTCTATTTGACTGCTTCAGGTCCGAACAATGTAATACAAATAGTAAAGAGGATAATTAATTTACATACAAAAATTTTTTACATACTAAAAGACTTATCCTCATTCTTCATCTAAAAAGAAATCAATGGCTTATATTAAAAGTATTTTAATGTTTCATATATTTTTTATAATTTGAATATCTTTTAAACCGTTAATTGTTAAGTGAAAATAATTACATCATCACGAAATTAATATTTAATATCTTTCTATAGACGGACACTTTGATATACTATCGACAAAAAAAAAAAGAAAAAAATCGTTTCATTCACCCTTTTCACGTTTTTTTTTTTTTTTTCGTTGCTAAAACTTGCATAAGAAATCACATGTGATTATACACTAATTTGAATATTCTAATAATATCACATGTGATATTAGTATTAAATCACATATGATATGTAATATCACATGTGATATTAGTGTTAAATCACATATGATATTACATATCATATCATATCATATGTGATTTAACACTAATATCACATGTGATATTGTTTGAATATTCAAATTAGTTTTTATCACATGTTATTTTCTTTCATTTAAATTTCAGTCTCGAAAAAAACATGTAAAAAAACGTGAAAAACACGAAAAAAAAAATTGTCGAAAGTATATCAAAGTGCATATCTATAGAAAGATAATTAAATGCTCGTCGTAACGTTATACTTTTTCGCTTAACGATTAACGGTTTGAAAAATATTAATATTTGAAAGAAAAAAAAAATGAAAGTGAATTTTAATAAATTGTTGAGATTAATCTCATCTATTAGATCAAATAAAAATAGAATTGGGAGATTGATCCTATGTAAGAAACGTTTGATGTGTAAATGATCTTTAATCAATAGGTAAAATGTGGGAAAATATAGTTAATTGCATTTTTGGTCCCTATGGTATGGCCAAATTGCATATTTGGTCCCTAAAATTTTAAAAATGCATTGGACGTCCTTATTTTAAGGTTTTCGTTGCATTTTTGGTCCCTGTGGTATGTCCAAATTGCATATTTGGTCCCTGTGGTATGACCAAATTGCAAATTTAGTCCCTAAAACTTTAACGTCGTTTGGGCACAAGAGGACCAAACATGCAACGAAAACTTCAAAATAGAGACATCTAGTGCACTTTCAAAGTTTTAAGGACCAAATCTGCAATTTGACCATACCATAAGGACCAAAAATGCAATTAACTCGGGAAAATATAATAGGACCATGTCGGCTCAGATTTATTTGAATAACTGAAACGAGAATATGTTTGCTACACTTTTTAGCAATATAACATTTTACTTTCAGATGGTCTCAATGTTCACAATAAACTAAAACAAAATATTAACAACTAAGAGGCACTTTATTTGCTTACTTAAAAATCTGGGAATTAGCCTAAGATTTAATAGATAAACCTAAGTTCATGTTTTTTTTGTTTTTTGTCTTTTTTTTTTTCTTTTTCTTCACCTTTTTATTTCTTTTTTAATTCACGTTTTTTATATATATTTTTTATCACGATTCACGATTTTATATGTTTTCGTCTATTTTCCTGATTTCCATTTCTTCTTCATATGTTTCATCCGATGCCGTTTATTTACCCTTTTGTTCGTTTCATATTTTCATCCGTATTTTTACGTTTTCGTCGTTTTATCCGTTTTCATCGATTTATATCGTTTTAGTCCGTTTTTTGTCCATTTTCATTTGTTTTAGACGCTATTCCATTTTTTCAATTTTCATACGTTTGTTTTCATACGTTTTCATTTTCATACGTTTTCATCCGTTTTATATGTTTTCGTCCGTTCTCGACGTTTTTCATAAGTCCATTTCTATCGTTTTCATTGCTTTCATTTATATACGTTTTGTCCTTTTTTTTCGTTTTCGTCCATTTTTAGATGCTTGTTTTCATACGCCATCTATTTTCGAAACGATTTTATCCGTTTTCATGCTTTTTATCACGCCATTCGCTTTTTATATCGTTTTGTCCATTTTCATCGTTTTGTCCATTTTTTTTATACGCCGTTTTCGTCTATTTTCATACGTTTCCATGCTTATTATTAAACTTTATTATATTACATGTCTAATATCAATTGTGATATTATATAAAAAAAGCTATTGTCTAAGATCACTTGTGAAATTTCATAAACAAACAAGTATGTTTTTTAAACCTTTAATATCACCTGAGATATTTTATTGCTTAGTATATTTTATATATTATCACCTATGTGTTTTCTAATATTTTTATAATTTTCAGTTACAAGATAGTTTTTGTGTCTTTTATCGAACCGACAAAGCGATATTTTTTAATGCAACCAATGTTATCTCTCACTTGTGATATTATACTCTTAGTAGAAATAAAAGGGTTAAAGTCTCTTTAGGTGAATTCTTATTTTGTTAAAAAAAATATTAATTTATTGCAACACTTGTTTGATTTTGAGAATATGTCAAGTCTCTATTTTCATAGTTTGATTCCTTTTTATTCATTTTGATATTTTTAAGTGACACTTATTTATCTCTTGTGATATAACACTGTAAGAAAGATGAAGAGTATTACATTCTTCATCATGTATGTGTTATCAGTTGTGATACTCAACTAAGAATGTGAAATATTACATTCATACCAAATGTAATAAGAATTTAGTATTTTACCAAGTATATATGAAAGAAATAATAATAGACATCACTTATTATATTATTGTGATAATTCTGTTCATTTTTCTTATTTGTGTTTTTGAAAACATTTAGGAAGATTTTTGGGTTTTATGATAATATGAAATATTAGAAAAGGTGCTTAACAGAAAACAAGAGATGTTATGATACTTTTGTTATACTTGTGGTAGATTTTTCTATTTAATGGATACATTGTGCATGTTTCGATAGGTTTTATAGCGGGATTTGAAAATATCGATGGTTGAATCGACAAACAAAGAAGCTATGGTTGAAGAAAGCACACATCTTTATAAACAAACTGAGGAAGCTCAAACACCTGCGATATCACACATGATATCACAAGTGATATCACATTATATCATAGGTGATATCACTAGTGATATCACAAGTGATATAAACTATGATATCACACATGCTATCACCGGTAATATCACACATGATATCACTGGTGTTATCATACATGATATCACGTGTGATATCATGTGGTATTACAAGTGAGGTGATATCACCTGTGATATCATGTGTGATATCACGTGTGTTTGAGCTTTCGGTTTGTTTATAAAGATGTGTGCTTTCTTCAACCATAGCTTACTTAGTTTGCTGATTCAACCATAGATATTTTCAAATCCCGCTATAAAATCTATTGAAACATGCACAATGTATCTATTAAATATAAAAATCCACCACAAGTCTAACAAAAGTATCATAACATCTCTTGTTTTCAGTTGAACAACTTTTTTAATATTTCATAATATCATAAAACACAAATCTTCCTATATATTTTAAAAAACACAAATAACAAAAAAGAACAAAATCATCAGAATCATCACATTCTTAGTTGAGTATCACAACTGATAACACATACATGATGAAGAATGTAATACTCTTCATCTTCCTAATGTATGTTATATCACAATAGATAAATAAGTGTCACTTACAAATATCAAAATGAAAACATTTGAAAACAAACAAAAACGTATAAAATCAAATGAAAACATTATGAAAACGGACAAACGTATGAAAATGGACAAAATGTCTAAAACGGACAAAACGGATAAAACGGATGAAAATGGATAAATGGAAATAGACTAAAACATCGAAAGCGGATGAAAACGTCCTAATGGATGGAAAATGGATGAATGGAACGATAAAAACGAAAAAAAAAATGAAAATGGAAATGGAATGAAAACATGAAAATAAAAAATGAATGAAAATGGAGGAATGAAAAAATGAAGAAAATGCGAACGAAAGGATATGAAAATGGACCAAACGTAAAATAAACCTATGAAGCGGAATATAAAGCGGGGAAAAACATGGAAAAAAAGGTATGAAAATGGACAAAAACATATGAAAATGGACAGTATAAGCGGGCCGAAAATGGAGGAAAACGTTCGGAAAATGGACGAAATAGATGAAAATGGGCGAAAATATATGAAAGCGGACGAAAACGTATGAAAGCAAAGAAAAAAACGCGAATGAAAAAAATGTGAATAACGCGAATTAAAAAAAAACGTTAATTTATATAAAAACATGAATTAATAAAAAAGACAAAAAAAAGGTGAATAAAAAATAAAGACAAAAAGATAAGAAAAAAACATGGACTTAAAGTTAAGTATTATATCTTAGGTTAATCCTCACCATTATATTAAACTAGATGGATTGTGAGAATTTGTCTATTGGTAAGCACCAAAATAAGGGTAAGCAAAAGA
>OU343224.1:160704253-160869047 GCA_910596185.1 Chrysanthemum makinoi
CGTGTGCACCAAGACCAATAGCTAGTGTAGGACCACTTGCATTTTGTGCTGGTTGTGCAGGAACATTTGAAGTAGTCTGTGATGGTTGTGCAGAACCACTTGCAGTTTTTGAACCAGAACCAACATTCCTTGATCCACCATGTGCATTCCTTGAACCACCATGTGCATTCCTTGAACCACCACCAGCAGTTTGTGAACCAGAACCAACATTCCTTGATCCACCACCAATAGTTTGACCTTTGAAACTTCTTTGGTTATGACCAACCTGTTTACACAACTTGCAAGTAACACTCTTTCCTGCCCTGCTTAACTTGGTTCCTTTTACCATCTGGTCTGCTTAACTTGCTTATTACCTTTTGAACATTTACTATCCTTTTCATAAGGTATTCCCTTATGTATTCCAAACAAGTAATGATTGGCTTGTCCCTTCTATCTACCAGTTGCCTGTTTAAAAATTCACACATGTTGTTCAAAAGGACATCACACTTTGCCCTGACTGCAAGTTCATGAATCAATAGTTTATAGAAATATTCTATTCAAAACTTAATCAAGTAAAGGAAAAGTTCACAATCAAAATTAAAAAACATACCAGAAAAATGAGATCTAGACCAGTGTTGTGGTGGAATCTTCTTCAACCACTCATAAGCTTCTTGGTTATGAGCTTTGATTGCTTCCATGTTCCTGTCAAACATCTGAACCGTAGTGGATGTTGCACATCTCCATAGCAATTCTTTGTACATCTGGCCTCTTCATGACAACTTCATATTGTCATCAATGTGCTTTAGACATAACCTATGTTCAGCACATGGAAAAGTCTTTGTTATTGCTGGTATCACTCCCTATTATAACACAATAATGTTGAGATAATAAGAAAACTGAAATTTCTATATTAAAAAAACAAGGTTATTAGAAATCATACCTTTTGCCTATCTGTTATGAAAGTAAAGTTTGAGTTTTTGAACATCTCTAGATCATCACCAAGACAGTCTAGAAACCATTTCCAAGAATCCTTTGTTTCAGCCTCCATAAGTGCATAAGCAACTGGGTATATTCCATTGTTTGGATCTACACCTACTGTTGTTAAAACTTGACCAGGGAAAGGACCAGACATAAAATAACCATCCAACCCCAACAAATCTCTCTTTCCAGCCTTAAACCCCTCTTTTAAATCACCTAAACATATATAAACCCTCTTGAACTTTCTTTCTAGACAATTTACAGGGTCATCTGGCCTTTATAAATCAAGCTTAGTAGTAGTATTTGGATTCATTGCTTTTAATTCCAAGCAATAGTCTCTCAATTGTGCATACTGCTTTGTATAATCACCAATCACTCTTTCCTTAGCCATATGCTTAGCTCTAAACACATTTTGCTTTGAAACCCTAATTTCTAGTTTCTTTGTCAACTGGTCTTTAAGAGCATTCAGTGGAATTTTTGGATTTGGTTTGATAGTTTCCTCTACTTCCCTAGACAAGAATGTTGTTGTGCATCACTTAACAATTCTTGACTGTAAACATTTGTGAATATCCTCAAAAGTTTTCACTTGCCAAGTATCTTCATTTGGTAACTTAGAGCACTGAAAATGCCAAGGGCATTGAGATTACTTATCTTGAATACAGACACCTACTTTTGTCTTATTTTTTGACCTATTTTTTGACCCACTAACTTTGTTAGGTGTCTTGGGCTTACTCATTCCTTTAGGCCCATCGACTGTTGGCCCACTAGACATAACAAGGTCCTTATCAGTTAAAAATTTTGGTATCTTTCCTCTACAAACTACCTTGAGCCTAACTTTGTCATTCTTCTTCAACCAAAGTTCTCTTTTTTGTTCAACTGCTACTCTTGTTACCATCTCTTTTATCATTTGGCTATTACCAAACTGTTGACCTATAAAGAAGTTTTCTTTCCATATTGTACCCTCACTACCAGCATTAACCTTATTCATTCTAGCCACTTTCCTTAATGCTTTTCTCCTCTCACCTTCATCATCTGATTCACTACCACTACCAAAATCCTCATGATCAACTTCATCATCATCAACCACCTCATTAACTTCTTCCATAGTCTCTGCACTTCCAACCCATTCAACATTTTTATCAACAATACTCCTAAATTCAACCATATTGTTGATACAAAAGTTGGGCGTTCCTTGTTTGGGCTCCGGCTCTCGTATCAATTGAGGATTGTTGCTTGAGACCTGCGCTAAGAAGGCGAAAACAGTTAGGCTTCAGTGGGATTGTCTCCCGATTATCCTCCGTGAGTAAGTAATCGATTTATGGTTAAAGGAGAGTTAGGGTTTTGTAGATCGTCCCTTTAACGAGGGATGTGATTCCCCTTATATACACACGGAATCCTTGTTGGTTCCGTGTTCCTCACTGCTTCCGTATCCTTCTAAGTCGGTTAGGAATGATTATCTCCATCATTAGGAGATATCCGATATCGTATTATGTAAATAACGTTTGGTTTGGGCCTTCGTGGGCCTCAAACACTTATCGGCGTAATACTGGCTTATTAGTATTGGGCTTTGGTGGTTTTAAGCCTGAAATATAGACTATCACGTCATCATGTCCCCAATCTAGTATCGCATGATGAAGAATTGCGGATGCTAATAATGCTTCGAGAAAATGAAAAACTACTGGCGTAGCTAAGAGCCAAAAATATACCCACATATACATTGTATCTAGACATATTATTTGAAAATGGGCGTATAAGTAAATGGGGGAAAATAGCTAGGCGGTCACATCAAGCGTCGAACCACATGTTGATGATAGTGGGATCCGCGTGTCACTCATCAGCGTGAATGAGGACACTTATATAACAAGCCTCATTTTAGCTGTGTGTTTCCGTGAAAACTCAATCCGCCATTTTAAGAAATCTTTCATTTGCAAAAGCGAAAGCGCCTATTCCCAAGGTAACGGCGTGCGCATTGAAAACAATACCATGGTCAAGCGGTTATCGATTTTACCTCCAATATAGCGAGGATGAACTTGTAGAGTTCACCTCGGATTATTTTATACCCCTTGCGTGCATCGGTTGTTCGGTGCTGCGGGCATCAATGCGAATTTCCCAGAAGGAAAGTAGGGGTGTCGCACGTTTTTTCGAGTTCGCGAATCAGCGTGTGCCCATATCCTATTTACGTACGGCGTATTGAATTATTATCGGCTACATCTATCCCGGCTCCCGCGCCGGTGCGGCAAAGATCACCAACCGAGGTTAATTGCCGATTCGCGGTGCTTAACTATCCACTTATTTGCGTCGTTACCCACACAGCGTGAGTCGCGCGCGGGTGGATTCATTGCTAAGGCGGGCACTACTGTTATCACGAGAAAAACTAGGCGCTCGGGCTGGAGAGAGTCTTTGTGCAGGTAGACGGCGTGTGCTTCCGCCGCTTTATGAATTTTATACCGGGGGACATTCTTAGAAGGATGGCGCCCACACTTTGGTCATATAAGTAGAGGATGCGGGCCGATGCGCCAACGCATCCCTATTAGTTCTATCACGAGGAATTTTTGGTGCATATGGGCATTAGCGGTAATTACTTTGGAATGCCGAATGAGATGCCTATCTTCTTAGGCTAATGGCGAGGTGGGTGCTCATCCTTTCGCATCCCCTTTCTTAATTAGCGTAAAGCTTTCTTTTCCTTTTTGCACATTATGTAACCTATGTACTTGTTGTCTTACATTGCCGGAGATGGATCGTTTACGGTTGTGCAACTAAGGCGAAGTTCAGTTAATGTAGGGATGCGACTGAAGGAGGAGAAGATCCCATCTTTGGAGCTCTTGGCGGGCGTACCACGGAGATGCATATAGGGGAGAGCAGAACAAACTCATCGGTCGCGCGATTAGGCGCGCCCGCAAAGCGTGCCAAACCCAAGTGCCATCCAGGTGGGCGGCCGCCACCGTCGCGGTGGCGGCCTATGGAGGAAAGAAGAAGAAGAGCAAGAATCAGGGCTTAAGCGCCAAAGATGCTTCGGAGAGGATGGCGCTCATCGAGGAAAAAGCATACTGTGGTCTTCTTGTTGAATCATCCCGGTGATGCTGCGTCATCTCACCACTTACGCTAGTGTCGCTGGTCCCGGTAAGTAATATCATTAATGTTTTTGTTTTTGTTTTTTATGTTTTACTTTTCTGCGCCAAGCTGTTTATATGGGAAGCCGATAATTCTCTCGTGTCGTGTATGTAGGTTTGGCGGTACGCGGAATCTCCAGGATAGTCCAGTCGTCTTTGAATCTTAGGGTAGAAGAGCCAAATCTTGAGCCGATTGGTCTCGAGGGATGTGCCAATGGACAAGGCGGTTGAAGATTTGGGTGTCTAGCGCATCAAGCGAAGTTAGTGCTTGCGAGATAAAATTTAATAGAGGAGAAGTAGCAAGCGAGGAAAAAGACGGCATATATACGCGGCGTTGGAGGCTCGTTTAGCTAGTTCAGGCCGAGATAGAAGCGGCAAATGCTTATTAGAAGCTTGCAAGGGAAAATGGCATTACTATCCCAAATAAACCCGAGGGCGTCTTGAGCGATAGCATTACAAAGGCGTCGTGTATTTGGGCCTTAAATATCTGAGCAGGGTAAGGAAGAGTTGCTCACCTTGTTGGGAGATCTCGGTACTCTTGTGAAAGTGCCTTGGAGGTGCAAGAGGCCAAATTAGCAAACTTAGTATCGAATCTGACGAGGAGTTGTATCCCCAACTCTTGTCGACTATAGTGGCCTTGGTGGCTTATAGCCCATGGTATTCGATCTCGGCCCTTAGTACCTTGGAGTCACCGAAGTGATTAATGCCTTGAGGGTAGTTGATCTTCTGGGCCTTGATAGCGAAATTTGTGGAGAAGATGCATGAGGCGATTTCTTTGAAGGTGCTGTTGAAAAGGTCTAGGGATACAATGCTAATGCTTATGATGATGCAGGTTGTAGCCATGGAGAAAATGAAGGTATTAAGACGCCTATGATTCTTTGAATTGACCAAGATTACCCTATAGGGGTAATAATGGAGGGCTAACATTGGCTAGGCATCGATCAGAAGGCGAGTACGCGAGTTATTTTTGAAACCCCATGAGTCACGTACCGGTACACCGTATTTGTTCAACCTCGTGATATATTGAATCCGTTTGCTCTGGAGAAGGAAATTCCATGAAGCAGTCCTAGAAGCTCGCCGCAAAGGCTTGCCAAGAAAAAGGGGATCAAGGGCAAGGCCATTTTGTGCGGCGTTGGTGCGGCTCACTTCCCGGTTCGGACGGGGTACTGTTAATGTCGCTACCGTATCTCAACAAGACTCGAGCTTGTTGAAAAATAGCTTGAGGCTAAGAATGCCGTGAGTCACGTGGGTAGCTCATCTCGGCGTTATAGTTGGTAATGTGTACTTCGTAAAGTAAACATCCTTTTGTAATAACTTGTAGTTATTAATGAAAATCTCCTTTTGCTAAGTGCGTATTGATGTTATTGCAACTTGTCAGGTGTGTACTTATTTGTCTGTCTTTGCGTATAAGACATGTTATAAAGGTCAAAGTTGTACATAAGCGCGAATAGTATAAAAAATCCATAGTCATGTATGAAGATCATAGTATACTGAAAATAATTTCTAAGTACCTCTTTGTTGTTGTTGTTTTTTTTATCATAATCGTGTATGTTGTGATATGCATCTTGTGTATCATATCAAGGAATCAAGTATCTCGGTTCCTAAGTTTAATTAAGCGTGCAACATCTTATTTCGCACCATCGTGAATAACAAACTTATTCCAACGTCTTGTGAACAAGGTGTTTAACAAGGATACATGATCCAATGTTGATGGGTTTGCAACCCTCTTACTTAACAAGTTGTTTAGTAGGTGAACTTATCCTTTTCTTGTCGTAGGTTTATTTTAAGCGCATCTGCGCCGTGTAGGCAAGAAATAAAAAATGTTAAGACATAAAGTATATGGAAATAACAAATTAAAATATACGTGAGTTAGCTAGAAACCGCTGACGTTTTATATTCTTGCAAGTTTTATGAGAGATAAATAAAACATTATACTAAGGGAGACAAAAAGTAAATACATAGATGTGTATTAGGCACTTTAATAAAGTCGGGAGCATCTGTCGCGATAGGCGTAGCCATTCCTATAGGTAGCACCTTAAGGTTCTGAGATGTTCCATATCGTGGCGATTCACGACCATCTAAGCCTCGTAGCATGCGCTTACGTTCCTAATGCTTCGGTAACCTCATAGGGTCCCTCCCCTTTGGTCCAAGCTTACGTGTCTTACTGCGTGGCTTGCATCATTGGCGATAAACAAAATCGCTGATGCGAATGAAACACGCCGTACTTTCGTCATAGTATCCTTTCATCTTTGACTTTGATTTTGCTTCGGTATAGGCTGGCGGCGTATTTCTTCTAACGAGGTCTAAGTCGACGCGTCCTTCGTTGTCATTGGTTGCCACATTGATTTGGCTGATGGCGAATAGTTGGCATTCGATTTCGGTGGTATGGCGCCTTACGCGTCAATAGACTAGAGAAGGGGTATCCCCGTGTTGGTTTTATCGAGTCGCGGTCGCCCATAGAACATCGCGAAAGTTCTTCCACCCACCTTCCTTTGTGCTTGTCTAGGCGTGCCTTAATTCCTTCACCTAGGCCCGATTCGCGCGTTCTACTAAGCCGTTGGTTTGTGGGTGTTTAAGCGGCGAAGTCTTTGTGTGATTTTAAACTTCGCACCAATCCTTGAAAGGGTTGTCGCGAATTGTTTCCCATTTTACGAGATGATTTCCCAGGCGGCGGCGGATACAATATTTTCGGACAAAGCGTTTTACACGGTTGCGGTGATGGTCACTCACGCCTTTGCTTCGATCCACTTGGTGAAATAGTCTATAGCGGTGAGGAACTTTAACCTCCCACTTAGCCCAGGGGAAAGGGCACGCAATGTCGATACCCCACTTGTAGAATGGCCATGGTGCGTGGTGGTGTTAGCTTCGTCTTTGTGGTTGGCGCGCGGGTCTATGAACTTGGCAATCGTTACACTTCCTTATTAATCGTAGCGTCGTTTGTGCATGGTTGGCGGTAGTATCGACCTCAAGCGTGCCACCCGCGAGGCGTGGTCACGAGTGCATCTTTGCATGAACCTTCGTGGATTCTCGCGATGCGTAATTTGCTTGTAGGGGACAGCGGCATAGCCATGGTTGCGAGGAAAGCGTCGGTGCAGTATGTTGTCGGTTCGAACCTGCGTGGCGTGCGGCAGGTATCCTACGAGCTTCCTTATGATTTTGGGGTCACGTTCCTTTGTTTAGGAATTCCGTTATCGGTGTCATCCACGTAGGGCCGTCTTCCTCTATGCAGTGGATACTTCCATCTCGAGATGGATTTGCTTTTAGCGTTTCCACCAACACTGTTTGGGCGGGTGTGCAAAGCTTGTGGATGCAATTTTGCTTAGTGCATCCTCTTACGGTTTCCCCTCTAGGAACTTTGTTTGATGGTAAACATGTCAAAGCTTTGGATTAGCGCCTTGGTTTTGTCAGTCTTGAATCATGTTGTCCTCCTTGTACGTATTAAGCCAACCGTGATTGGCTACTAGCACGGAATCTACATTTGCTTCGAGTTCGTACACCCATTCGAGCCAATCGTAGACACGCTATTAGGGCTTCATACTGCCTCATTATTTGTTTTTGTGAATTGAAGCGCGGTCGTAAGTGAATTCCATTCCTTCAGGTTTGTGAGAATGAGGCTGCTCTGACCCGTCGCATGAAGATCCATCACGTGAACAAGATCCATGGATCTGGCGGTTCCTTCTTGCGGTGCGGGTGCATCATCGGTTCGGTTTTGATGATGAAATGCTGAGTACCATCCTTTTATTGCGATGCGTGGTCTGCGTAGGAGATGTTGTGTTCACCGAGCAACACACATTTCTATTTTGCTGATCCTAATGCATCGGGCTTGGAGATGATTTGCTTGATCGGTTGGTGCGTAATTCTTGCTATTGGTGCGCTGGAAGTACGTGGCGTTTAGCGGCAAACACCAATGCCAGAACTAATTTTTCCATGGCGCTATAGTTCATCTCGGTCTTTTTAAGCGCCTTGCTTACAAAATAGACGAGGGGTTTATGCTTGAATCCCTATCATTTAGTAACACTTCGCTGGCTGCTCCATCAGTCGCGGATAAATACATAATCAACTCTTCCCACGGTGCAGTGCGACAAGTGTGAGGAGGCGTTGCGGTGTTGTTTAAAGCGTGTGAAAGCCTCTTACGCCTCAGTAGTCCAGGAAATCACCCTTTTTATACACTTCTTGAGTGTTTTGAAAAGGGGTAATGATTTGTCTGGCGATTTGGATAGGAATCTTTTGCTTAGGCCGCCTGACTTTCCGTTGAGAGATTGGACTTCCTTCGTCGCGGTGAAGGAAGTTCGATGACGACCTGGTCTTTTACGGACACGGTTTTATCTGGTCGGGGTTCTATCGGTATCCAAGGAACATGCCTTGATGGCCAGAAGGTACATTTTTAGGATTGACTTCATGTTGATCTCGTAGAGTTTTGAGCGTTTCCTCAATATCGTACTAATCTTCTTGATATGGCTCTTTATGACGGTCATCAACATAGACCTCTAGGTTCGGCCCACTGTTTTGAAGGCATTATCTAGCGATAGGTGGTGCATTCTTCAAGAAAGGGCATTTTGTGTAACGATGAAGCGCTTGGCTTGTGTGGCGGCTTTTCCTCGTCCTTCTTAGCCATCACGGATTTGATGATAACCTTTGTATGCATCTAAAAGCACTTTAGTGGATATCCGCACAAACTCTATTTCTGATCTATCTCTGGCAGGTGGGTAGTAGTCTTGTGGACATGCTTTATTGAGTCACAGTGAGTCCGCACATTCGCGGCTACCGTCGCTCTTCCTTACCATTCTTGGGTTAGAAAGCCGGTCATGGTAGTAAACTTCGCATGATTCGCCTCTACTAGCTTGTGTACTTCGCGGGAATTGCTGCGCTCCGAACCTTGTGGCGCCTTCTGGCGTGGTGAGTATCCTTGTGGTTCTTAGCTTATGTTCGTGATTGAGCGTGGTACCCCAGGTCATGTGCTTTGGCTCCCATGCAAAATGTCCGTTCTTTTGCAAGAGTACACACCGGGCCTTTCTTGGTTGTCCGACCGGTGACCCTCCAGATGGATATTTCACGTGCGGGTAGTGGGTGGATTGCAACCAGTTTGGAACTTTGGTTTTGCTTGCGTGCTGCGGGATAGGTGTCGTTTCGCATGTCGTGTTACATTCTCTATCGCGCCGCGTGGCTTGTAAAAGTAACTACCACCTTCAGCGGGAATTTAAGCATCCGTCGCGGCTGTAGATAACGCTGCTTGGCGCGCGGATATCGGTCTTCCGATAATGCCATTGTATGGCGAAGGAGATTTGATTACCATGAAATCCATCCAGGCTGTTGCGGGGTGTTCTTTATTGCCTCTGTTGACTAGTAGGCGTATTTGCCCCATAGGCCATATCTTTTCTCCGTAAAACGGTCGGCCAGTCTGACCGGGCTTAGCATTTGTGTATTCCGGGCGCCCGATTAGCAGACGGTTCTCATACATGATATCTGCAGATGCTCCACCATCAATGTACATGCGGTGGATGTCATGACCCCCCTGCACTAATCTCAATGGTGAGTGGCTCAGCTGCGTTGTCCGATTAAGGTGGGGAAAGAGATTGCACTTCCGCGGAAAACTCTGGTGACCTTACGCTAGTAACCCGCTGCCATGATTGTATCATGTAGATGGTGTCGGCCTTGTCCTTGGGTATCTCTTTCTTGTTCCCATTCTTACGTCTATCCTTCCCATCCTTGATGTTCTTGAACAAATGGTCCAATCGCCTTCTTTACCATCTTATCAATGAAATTGGGTGGTTGGATGCATTCATTGGTAGTGTGGCCTTTACGTGGCGTGATAGTCATAGTATCCACTCCCCACCGCCGATCCTCCCGAGTGCTTATCGTGGCGGTCTTGGAAAGTTCGCCTACATTCGCAGTATCTCCTTTGGAGTCTTTGTCGATGGGATATATTTGTCATTGTGCGCCCACTCCCTTGGTTGTGGTAATTCACATACGGTTACTACTCCGGTCGTGGATTGTCTCCCGGGTTGTTCTGTTGACCGTGCTCGGTAGCTTTTCTTGCTATCTGCCGCAGCGGCCTCTCTCTTGGGCGAAGGGCGGGTGTGCGTTTCATGACCTCATCAAAGGATTGGGGAATCTTGTCGTTCAACCTTTTGATAAGTTACGGGTTCTTGATCCCATTCATGAACCACTGATTTTGAGCACCTCGGGACACGCTTTAACTTGCATGCATTCATATTTGAAGCGCTCCATAAAAGCGCTTGTGGATTCCCCTTGGCCTTTGTTGACCACTGGCGAGTTCGATGGGGTTTTGCACACTTTTGCGCCGAGTAAAGTTTAGGCGGACGCCTTTCAATTCTTCAAAACCATTGATGCTTCCGTGGAAGCTTGTTGAACCATTCAGCGCACTTCCTACTAGCGTGGAGTTGAACATATGGCACCATACTGGTGTGGCCGATTTTCAATTGTAGCGGTGATTCAAATTTTTAGGTGATCATCGAGGACCACATGTTCCGTCATAGGTTTCACGTTGGCGGGCATGCGCCTCCTTTTGTTCTCAGAAATCAGCGATGCGTCAGTGAGCGCATCTACCTGGCGGCGCCATGGGAGAGATATATCTTCCTCCTCTTGGTCATCGTATCTGTTTACGGACTTCCATGTCGTATGGCTATCCTCGTTATCGAGGAATTGTCGAGGATGAATTCTCCTTTCTTCGGCGCTTGCGAATGTCCCGAGAATGCGGACTTGAAGGGCTATCACTTGGGGAGTATCGTCGCCCAAGTCGTCACAATTCTCCGGCTACCAAGTGCATGGACACGATCAATGCCATTCATCCTCCTCACTTTCTTCCGGATCTTTGAGTTGGATGTCTCATCATCCTCAATTCTCCTCCCAATTACATTAAACACTAGGGGGTGCGGCTATCCTCGCGCTTGTCCTTCGGCGGTGATGGGGATGTTTCAAACTCGGGCGAAATCGAGTGGGCATGCGGACTCGACCGACCTCTTCTTTGTTTCCTTTTCCATAAGAGCGGCCAGGGTTTAGTAGTTTTGTGATACGAACTTCGTCGGCTAGTTCGACACAACCCTTCTAGAGTAGGAGTATCGGTTTCCACTAATATACCACTTATTTTTATCGGGTGCATCGGTGCTTTTGTGAAATTTGTTTCCACCACCGTTTGGAATGGAGTGGCAAAGGGGTCTTGATGGATCTCTGCGCTGGGCGGGATTACCTTGGCACAGGTTGTCGGTGGCAGTTCCACTGAAGGAAGACCAAATCTTGGCACGATCCACGGTTTTGCTAACCGTTTGTCCCGAAGTTTGCTTGGAAATTTGAGCAGGCATCGCGGCTTCTTCCCTTAAGGTCATTTCGCGATCGTGATTTCCATACCGTCATCCTAGTTCTTAGTTCTTAGTGAATGGTCCCACGGATGGCTCACTTGTTGATACAAAAAGTTGGGTTCCTTGTTTGGGCTCGGCTCTCGTATCAATTGAGGATTGTTGCTTGAGACACGCAAACTAGAAGGCAACAGATTGGAAACTACCAGTGGGATTGTCTCCGATTATCCTCCGGCATGAGAGTAAGTAATCGGTTTAGGGTTAAAGGAGAGTTAGGGTTTTTAGATGGTCCCTTTAGAGGATGTGATTCCCACTTATATACACACGGAATCCTTGTTGGTTCCGTGTTCCTCAACTCTTTAGCGTATCCGCCTAAGTCGGTTAGGGAATGATTATCTCCATCATTAGGAGATATCCGATATCGTATTATGTAAATAACGTTTGGTTTGGGCCTTCGTGGGCCTAAAACACTTATCGGCGTAGCCATTCATCTTGGGCTTATTAGTATTGGGCTTTGGTCGGGTTCGTGACCCGAATATAGACTATACGTCATCACATATCAACCTCTCCATTATCAATCATGTGGTCTTGGTCAACTATGAACTCACTATCATCATTGTCTGATTCACTATCTAAACCTTATTCCCTATCTGAACCATTCTTACCAACATCTACATTTGGGTTGTCGTTCCTACTTGACTGACCACTATTCTTACTTGACTCACCTACATTCTTATTGACCCTGTGAACCTTTTTAAAACATTCCCTCAACCACTCATCCTCACTAACATCATCAACTACTTCTATATCATCATTTTGTGGTACTTCATCAGTAATCTTAGGTTCATTATTCCATCCAACAAAAAGAGGTTCTACATACTTAGGGTCTTTAGAAACAGAGTGATCAACATATAAGTCAATAACCTTATGCTTAGCAACATACTTCAACAATTCTAGCACATCTTTATCTGCATCTAATTTTCTTAGGCCATTATCTAAATCATAGTTAGGTATCTTATAATAAAAGTCCATAACTGCATTTTCATACCCTAACTCTTTCATCATACTGGTAACCTCAAGAACAGAGAACTCATCAGAATCAATAGTGTCTATCCAATTTACCTTCCCACCTTTGTAACGTATCTTAGGATGACTCATGAATGCACCTCCATGGTTAATCTTTAGACAAAAAATGGTTGGAAACTTACCTATCTATCTATACTATTAAAAGAGGGTTTTGAATGAGGTCACTTGAGCTAATTTGATTGGACAATGCTAAAATTGACTAATGTAATTGGACAATTATACAAATGGATGATGTCATCTTTGCATTTAGTTGATTTTTTAAAATGTATATGTAGCTCATTTTAAAGTTACTTAAAAGATTTTTAAAGAATTTTTATTTGGAAAATCAAATATTTTCCCAACTTTTTCATGCCTGCAGATATGTTTCATCTGGTTGGTAAAAATTTAAAGCAATACATTTACCGAGACCCTGAAAATTCAAATTAATATGAAATTCAAATTTGTTTTAACTTCATCCTTAACAACCCCCTTATCTAATCAATATGCAAACACATTCTATCGATATTAAAGCAGGGTTGATTCTAACTTTTTCTTTATGTAGATAATGACTGCAATCTCATCTCGATACATATAAGATTTTGCCGATTAAATATGAAACACGTGGTTCTATCTCTAATTTTTTCTCCTACTGGTACGCTATAATCATACATTGTTGGTTTAGGTCTTAAATTTAGTTTTGTTTCGATTTTCCATTTTCAAACAATTTGGTTATTTCCAACAGGTGCTTGCTTAAGTTACGATTGCTAACTTCATAACCTTTTAGTATTCAATATGAAGTTATGTCGAGATGAAGGCGATGTTTCTTTGTTGAACACCAAGTGTTTGATCAAATGTCTAAGTAAACTTTCTTTTTGGGTTGAGTTAGTAACTTTTAGCTTAAATTTTACTCATGACACAAATAATAAATCATCTCTGTAACTTCTTAGGAGTTGTGTGACTTATTAATGAATTCCTTTTTTTTCATCATAGAAGTTATAAAATTTGGATCTTTGAATCGCTGTTTTGGTAGTGTAATTAGCTTTTCTTAAGAAGACAATGATCGTCACTTTAGTATTTAATCAGGTATGCCCTGTTTCTCAATAATAAATGATCTTTTGTTCTAATAACTTATTCTTTTAGTGTTCATAAATCATAATATCCAATCCTTTAGTAAGTAATATCCTGGTCTTAAATTTAGCCTTGAGTTTTGTGTACTAAATTATTTAGCCAAAGAGTCCTTAGCCAAATGATAACTCATATTGTTGCTGAAAACTGAAAATTATGTTCACACCATTTTATCGACATTCATTTTTCAATATCTGTGGCTATATTTTATCAACACTATAAATTTACAAACGTACAGGTGCAATATCTCGATTCAAGTTCCATTGAAAATGTAACTAAAAAACATTTTGGTAATGTTATATTTAAGGAATATTAGTTATAACGATAGAATTAGCTTGAGTGGTTAGATAGTTGTTCCATTGGTTGAAGTAAATTTTTTTTTGTTACTCGAACTTTTAGAGATAAACATTTTGCCTTTTAATGGTTTCAAAAATAAAAGACTTTTTTAGTTGTTTTCTAGGATTGTTTTGGTTTATAATTCCTATTGATATTGATCCAGGTGCAGTGCGCTGATATGTTGCAGACTGGTTCGTGTGGTTTCTCTTTTTTCTCTAATGATATGGTGCGAAAAATGATGAATGAGAAGTGTTGCAGGCTCATTTGGGTTGTTGCTCTTATTTTCTTTGTAAGTTTCTTGATTCTAATCTAATGAAGTTGTTTTTTTTAGTATCACTATTTGAGAAATTGAATTCCTGCAACCTGTGTACTTTTGGGCATTTGTTTGTTTGTGAGAGATGTGTTGTGAGTCTCTTTTATAGCTTATCATTCTAAGAACTCTATTGCATGTAGAAGTTAAAACTGTTGGCTTTTGCATGCACGATTTAGATCAATATTACCATAGACCAAAAGCATCGTCTGTTTGATAAGAATCACATGCTTACCATTATTGACAGTTTTATGAAGCCTTGGACATGGACTTCTTATATGTGCATTTTATAGATTTCTACTATATATCAATTTATTTCTTAAATTGTTTCTGAAGCAAGCTTGTGGTTCTATTTTCTCCTTCCAAAAGTTTATTTTTATCCTTTCTTCATGTTTTTTATTGTGTGATGATTTTATTAGTTCAATTTTACCTAATTATTTGAGGATTTTTTGTAGTTAAGGTGTTTTATTAAATGTTTATGCGGTAGGGGAGTGTTACATCTTCGGTTTTGCGAAATGAGTAGGTTTGTTGTTTAACTATCCAAATTGTAGTTTCATTTTTGAGAAATGCTAAATCCTCCTACCACTCAAGTGGCAATCATCCATGAATTTGGAAACATGACCTACTTTCTCAGTCACCGTTAGATGATTGACACCTAAGCGGTACGAGGACAAGTAGGAGAACGAGTAAAGGATTTATCATTTCTCTTCATCTTTTATCTGTTTGTTTGTTGTTGCAATGATTATGTGATGGATTTTGTACATGTTGAATACAAAATGTATGCTTGAGTATCATCACTTATAAATTTATGTTGGCGAGAACAAATATTGTCTCTATTTTGTAGTCACTTGGACAGTTGGATCGTATTGGGCCTTTTCCGCACTTCCACTGAAGTTTGTGCTTGCAATGGAGCATCTTACATGAGATAACTCAGTTTGTTATCGTTGAATTTAGTTGGTTACACAATCTTACATTTAAGCAGAAGCTACATAAATAGTTATGGTGTTATAGAGCCTTAACATGATCATATTCAACAAAACTTTTTACAAAGTTGCATATCTGGTAAGGAGGTATGTATGGTTACATAAGCAAAAGTGCAAAAGTGAAATCTTCTTTAAATTGATGCAGACGTAGCCGTCTAGCTATAAAAATATATGAATATATATGTTCCCGATGTGTAACATTCGCAAATGCATGAAATTAATTGCCAAGTGAATCGGACAAAGTTCTGTAGTATGATAAAGCAAATTTGGTATATAGTACATGTATTGTGATTTACTTATAGATTGAATACACTTGTGCTGATTTTAGAAATTTCATTTTAGTATGTTCATTTTAATTATTTTTGGAAACATCACTTCTTTGAATTTTATATCATTATGGAGCTAACTTAACAAATCTTGCAGATCGGATTTCAAGATGCCCTTACAATCGGTTCAATGTCCTTTTGCATAATAACCCGTTTAGCTTGGTGGTTTATTGGCTTTTGGGGTAGCATGGAAGGTTCATTGTCAAGTGATGCTAAACAAATTGACTGTAACAAATATATGTAGGATTATTAAACTTTCCACCTAACTTTTATGGATTTTTTTTTGTAAACATTATGTGGACATAGCTGTACTCTTTTGCAACAAAAAAGATATAAAGTGGAATTATACTACATAAAAATTCTAGAAATGTTACAGTGGCACAAACGGAATCTCTATTACTCCGTACAATTTAACTGAAAAAAAGAAGTTAAAACCGATTTTGGTATAAAGCAAGCAGGTTGGTATGTTGATGTTGCACTATTTTGGTATATGAATCACAACACTTTGATGTTGTTCTATTTATTTGGTAATGTGTTTTTTCATGTTTGCAAGAATTTATCAACCTTGGCGACAGTTTGTACATATTTTCAGTTGCATGTTTCGGGTTTGATAGCTTGATAGTTAAAAAGACATTTTTCCTTTTTTAAGACAATCTTTAAAGTCTTTATTTGCCTATTCATTTTTAATATTTTACAAGATTTTGAAGGCATAATGTTCGCATGACCATAACATTGTAGGCTTCTATAAAGATGTATAGATTGTGTTATTCGATAGAAATGCAAATAATGAGAAGATTATAATTATTTTTAGATTAGCTTGATGTTCAAACTAGACCTTAATAACTTAACTAGAAATGTGCAAATCAGCCCATATCGAAAAGATGCATATATGCCTTTTCATGTTTTGCAAGAGGGTTATCGGATTTGATATAGACTTGCTCAATACTTCATCAATTTCAAACTATTAATAAAACTATAACAAATAATGTTTATTCACATTGAATAATTAGAATATTAAGAGAGTTTTATAAATCTATTTATTATAACTATAAACTTAGGCTACCCGTGTATTACACGGGTTTTAAACTAGTTCATACAAAATAAAAGTTACATTAGAAACAAATAATTCTTACAACAAATGAATAAACAAACGAAAATGAACTTACTATAATCATCACAGGGATTTGATATTGAACCCTTTTTACGCACCCTCCATTCACACAACATTGTTAATTTTGCTTTTCCTTATCTTGGATTTCATTAAACTCGCAGGTTTAGGGATAAAGATTGTGGGTGGGTGGCTGATTTAATTACCCTAGGGATGATTTGTGTTATGGATGGTTATGAGGCAAAAGAAATAGCACCAAACGTCAAGTTACAATAATACCCCCAACATCTTAGCCACGTCACATGAGTTACTGGTCAACAAACGGAAAATTTGGTCAAGGGACCAAACCCGTAACGGGTCAGAACTACGGGGAGAGGATCCGTAATAAAAAAGTACATGGATGATTTTCGTTATTGATAAAACCACATGGACGATTTTAGCAATTAACTCTAATTTTTATTTCTACTATTTCACAAGTTACTCATGACCAAGTTAACCCATGTTTAAAACTTAATCAAGGCTTGCCACTCAAAACAGAGAACGTGAGACACAACACCCAGCAATTACCGAAATTCATAAGATACCCTCATGATCTCCGGTTAAAGTGCAGAAGCCTGTGTTAATACAAATAAACCGTAAAAACATTTATTAATATTTAGCGATCTCTTTATGTTTTGTTGATAACAAATATAATGTTATCATAAGTAAAATTATAAGGATACATGTTATCTTTTGTAAAGCATCTACACATAGTTATTTAATACAAATTGTTGTAATAATTCATTTGTTGTAATAGTTTATTAGGATGGGTAAAAACCACAACCCATGACCCATACCTATAAATCATATCCATAACCCATGAAGTTAACCCATACCCATTGTCTAGATGCATTGCATCTATTAGATACATTGTATCTATTTAAATACCCATATATCTTAATCTAGGACCCATGACCCATGACCCAAAAACCCATGGGCAAAGAGGAGCGTCCCACGGATCCCCAGGAATACATTGGACGGATCCCTCAAGTGAGGGATCCGTGCGACAG
The DNA here is from genome assembly GCA_910596185.1 of Chrysanthemum makinoi. Classification (NCBI taxonomy): domain Eukaryota; kingdom Viridiplantae; phylum Streptophyta; class Magnoliopsida; order Asterales; family Asteraceae; genus Chrysanthemum; species Chrysanthemum makinoi. The sequence continues at coordinate 160,721,936 of OU343224.1, forward strand.
TGACAAGAATTTGCCTATAAATAGAGAGCCATTTCTTTATTTTTACTCACCCCTCTTCTTACAAACTCTCTCATATATTCTTACACTCTTCTAACAAAAGATCACTTGATCTAGAGAGTTGTTCTTCTTTCTTCTATTGTGATTCTCATATAGGTCATTCTCTAAGGCGAGATCACGAGCATTCTACAAGTCATCCAAGCAAGGGGTCCTTGATTGATTTGTTCCTCCACAAGATTTCTGTAGCGAAAGATCTTGTATTTCATTTTTTGCATATTTGTTATGTTATAGTAGTGTTGGTTTGGTCCTCCGTGTTACGGAATCGGTATTTAGCTTTGTACCGGAAAAAGGTGTAAGCAACGTTGTGAAGGCTTCTCCGCCAAGTTTAAAGAGTTTGTTGACATAGTGCTTGAACTCTCGAGTAGGTGACTCAGGGAGTGGAGTAGGGCAAGAAAGGTGTCCTTGTAGCCGAACCACTATAAATCGGTTGTGTCATTTCTATCATTTACTTTACTTACTTTACTTGCATTACTCTTAGATCTATACTTTCTCTTCATCCATACGATTTCACATAACATCGAATCTAAAAGTTTTTGAAACTAACTTAAAATCGGCAAAACTATTCAACCCCCCCCCTTCTAGTTTTCCACAATTGGCATCAAGAGCTAAGTTTGGCAATCCATGCAACGACCTCCACTACTTGAAACTAATGGTTTTATATATTGGAAAAATAGATTCGAAACGTATGTGAAGTCAAAAGATATTGATCTTTGGTACTTCATTGTTGAAGGCGATTTTGAAGCCACTACAAAAGATGAAAATGGAAACTTAGTTAACACACCTCATGATAAACTCACCGATGATATTAAGAAAAAGCTTTCCAAAATAGTGAAGCTAAAATGGTTTTATATAATGCTTTACCCAAAAAGGAATTCGAAAGAATTTCCATGCTTAAAACCTCTAAAGAAATTTGGAATTCTTTAGTTGTAACTCATCAAGGTAATCAACAAGTTAAAAACAATAAAATAGATTTATTTGTTCAACAATATGAACAATTTTCAATATCGGATGAGGATACTATAGATCATTCTTTTGCTAACTTTAATACTATAATTACATCTTTACAAGCACTTTATGAATCTTTCTCTAGTAAGTAATAATGTTAGGAGATATCTAAGAGCACTTCCATCCAGTGGAGATCTAAGGTGACTGAGTCGAGAAGAATCAAAAGACTTGTCAATCCTCACCCTTGATGAACTCATAGGCAATTTAAAAGTCTATGAGCTTGTCCTCGCTAAAGATTCGAAGCCTCAAAAGTGAAAGAGAAGCACAAATCTCTTGCACTTAAAGCCAAGAAGGTCTCAAGCGATGAAGAAAACTCCTCTTGGATAGTGATGGCAGGAGTATGCCATGTGGTAAGGGACTTCAAGTTCTTTAGAAGAAAGGAAGATCGTCAAGCAACCATATGACGACAAGAAAGGGTTCCGAAAAAGCAAAGATGACTAGAAGGCAAGGGATGATCGTGCTTGCTTTAAATGTGGGGACCCAAACCACTTTATTAGTAAGTGTCGCAAGCGTGATGAACAAAATTAGCGGTTCATGGGGAATGGCGAGGAGGAGGACGAAGAAATTTGTCTCATGGCAAATGACGAGGTATGTCCCAAATACTATAGTGGCTCATCATTAGATGATGACTCATTGCATAATGAATATGATAAATTTTGCAAAATTAGTTTAAAAGTAATCAACAAAAGCAAGTTTTTGAAAAACCAAAATCAACGTTTAGAAAAGGAAGTCATTGAGTTAAAAGCAAAATTAAAACATCTAAAAAAGAGGAAGATAGCAAGTGGGGAATGTGAACTTTGCGTTCAACTTCAAACACTTGTTGATCATCTAGACTCTAAGATTGCTAGAATGAATACTAATACTCTAGATATGATATTAGGTAGTGTTAAAACAGGAAACAACCAAAAAGGTTTAGGTTTTCGGCAACTTGATCGTGAACTAGTGAACAAAAAGCACAATTAACCAAAAGCAATAGAAAAACAAACCCGTAGTCACGGATCCCACGGATCCCACAAAAAGGAACAGGATAGTGTATGTAGCTGAGGATCCATGGGTCACTGGCAACAGTAGTAATAATATAGCTTCCTCATCTAGAACCGATCTTGTTATTGTTAATAAGAAGAAACCAACCCATGTTACCATTATACAACCACCTCCAAGACAAAATCAAAGTTTTACAAGAAACAAAGGTCCATCATTTTTAAAACCCAACACATCTAGGAGACCTAATAATATCTATCCGAGAAGTAACCATCAAATGGGATGGAATCTAAATATGCAAAACGGTTTTCAATTTCAAAACTTTGCACCATAGAACGCATACTCACCTTTTACATATATGCCTAATATGAATGGAATGTTTAACACTAATGGACCCATGAACAAATGGGGACCAAAATTTTGAGTTAATTGTTTTCTTAGGTGTGCTTAAAGGTCGACCTAGATCCGGATGAGTGGATCAAGGATAGTGGGTACACGAGGCACATGACCGGCAATAAAGATTTATTTTCCACATATGAATCCTTCAATGGAGGAAATGTGGTATATGGAAATAGAAAAATCAAAATCATCGGTAAAGATACGATTTCTAACAAATCTCTAACCATTAACGATGTGTGTCACATAGAAAACCTAAACTTTAACCTCTTAAGTATAGGAAAAATATGTGATAAAAAGTGCAATGTACTTTTTAACGAAACCGATAGTAAGATATTGAAAAACGGTATCACTATAGGTAGAGTAATTAGGAAACATGGAGTCTATGTCATTAAAATCGGTAATGAAGCTAAAGACAAACTTTGTCTTACTTCTATGGATGATACTTCAACCTTATGGCATCGAAGATTGGGTCATGCCAATATGCGACTTCTTCAATCGCTATTATCCAAAGATCTAGTAAGAGATCTACCAAAATTAAAATAAGAACATCACTTTTGTGATGCTTGTAATATAGGAAAACAAGTCCATGCTACTCACAAAGCTAAAAACATGGTCTCTATAATTAAGTGTCTAGAATTACTACACATTGATTTATTTGGTCCATCTGCTATCCAAAGTTATGGAGGCAACTACTACACTTTGGTTATAGTGGATGATTACTCTAGGTACACATAGACTAAATTTTTAAAGAACAAAATTGAAACGTTCGATTACTTTGAAATATTAAGTAAGAAAATCCAAAGACAATTAGGAAGTCCTATAGTGTCTATTAGGGCGGATCATGGTAGGGAATTCGATAATGAAGTGCAATTTGGAGCCTTTTGTGATTCTAATGGTATTACTCACAACTTCTCGGCTCTCGCCGCTCTACAATCGAATGGGGTAGTTGAAAGAAAGAATAGAACCCTACAAAGAAATGAGTGCACCATGTTAAATGAGCAATCCATTCCTCAAAAGTTTTGGTGCAATGCTTGATTGATACATCAGTACATATAATCGAGTCTTAATTAGACCATTTTTAGGTAAAAACTCCATACGAGTTACTTGAGAGGTTAAAAGCCTACATTAGATCATTTTAGAGTCTTTAGTAGTAAATGTTTTCTACTTAACACTAAAGATTACCTTAAAAAATTTGATCCTAAATCAACCAAAGGTATCTTTTTAGGTTACTCTCCTAATAGCAAAGCTTAAGTCATATTAAATAAAGAAACAATGAAGGTTGAAGAGTCATTAAACGTAAAATTTGATGAGAGTCCACCCAAACCTACTCTACCTCTTGTCGATGACGAGGTTGTGAGAAGTGAAGCTATTGAAATAAAGAAAAAGACAAGCGAAGAAGAACCTTTAAATAATGAAATCATCAATATTAAAGAGTCTAAAGATCACCCTGTAGATAAGGTCATAGGAAAAATTAAGCGAAAAGAACCTTAAGGTCTCAAGTCCAAAACCGAAGTAGCTTATTTTGTTTTGTCTCAACCATAGAACCTAAGAATACACAAAAAGCCATAAAAGATGAAAGTTGGGTAATGGCTATGCAAGAAGAGTTAAATCAATTTGTTTCTAACGATGTTTGGACACTCGTTCCTCCACCTAGTAATCAAACCATAATAGGAACCAAATGGGTATATAAAAACAAGTTAGATGCAAACGATGTAGTGTCTAGAAACAAAGCTAGATTCGTTGCCCAAGGGTATAATCAACAAGAAGGAATAGACTTTGATGAGACCTATATGATGTCTAGATTAGAGTCTATAAGAATCCTTCTTGCTTATGCTTCTGCTAATGATCTTAAGATTTATCAAATGGATGTCAAAAGTGCTTTTCTAAATGGTTTTATTAACAAAGAACTATATGTAGCTCAACCCCCGGGCTTTATCGATTTCGAAAAACCTAAACATGTGTATAAATTAAAGAAAGCTCTTTACGGTCTTAAACAAGCCCCAAAAGCTTGGTATGATAGACTCAAGTCATTTTTAATAAAAAAAAACTACACCATGGGGTTAGTTGATAATACACTTTTTACTAAGAAAAAGGAATCACATATAATCATTGTTCAAATATACGTAAGATAATATTATATTTGGATCTACTTGTCAAGACATGTGTGATGATTTCTCTAAAATCATGCATGACGAGTTCGAGATGAGTATGATGGGAGAACTAAGTTTCTTTCTTGGTCTACAAATAAAACAAGTAGAAGATGGTATCTTCTTTAATCAATCTAAATACATAAAGGAGACGTTAAAGAAATTTGGTTTAGAAGAGTCAAAACCCATAAGAACACCAATGTCATCCGACACTAAACTCACAAAAGATGAAGACGGCGAATCCGTTGATAACACAAATTACCGTGGCATGATTGGTAGTCTTCTCTACCTCACGGCTAGTCGGCCGGATATCATTTTTAGTGTTTGTCTATGTGCTAGGTTTCAAGAAGATCCTAAAACATCACATCTAGAAGCCGTCAAAAGAGTATTTAGATACATCAAAGATGCGACTCAATTAGGATTATGGTATCCTAAGAGTGCGAGGGTAGAAACAATTGTATATGAGATTCGACCATGCGGTGATTATGTTGATCGAAAGAGTACAAGTGGTTATGTACTTTCATGGGATGTTGTTTAACATCTTGGTTCTCAAAGAAGCAAACGGCATTGGACATATCAACAACCGAAGAATATGTCCGTGACCGAAAGCATGCCAACAAGCACTATGGATGAAACAAGCGTTAGTTGACTACAACATTCATCTAAGTGACATAGCCATTTTATGTGACAACAAAGGTGCCATCGAATTAAGCAAAAATCCGGTATTGCACTCTCGCACCAAGCATATAGAGATTCGTCATCACTTCTTAAGAGACAATGTTCAAAAGGGGAACATCTCTATTGAGAATATAGCATCCGAAGACAACATAGCCGACGTCCTCACCAAACCGTTGAAGCGGGAACAATTCAACCTACTTCGTCTTGGTCTTGGTCTTGGTCTTGATCTCATGGAACAATCGTCGTAATTAGTTTTTAAACTCTACAAGGTATGTAAACACTAGCCTTCTTCTTTCTGAGTCTAGGATCTCTATTTCACACACAACTCACAAACACATACGGGAATTTTCAAAACCCAAGATAGTTTTATTCACAACTCATAATTTTTCCTTACTTTTCAAAGTAAGTTTCTCTTCACTCAACAAAAGCTCATACCTATTTTTCTTAAACATTTTCTTCAAACAAAGAAACTTTTTCGAAATGCTTTCTAAAAGGATACTTCTTATCACTTTTATAAAAGCTATTTCTCACGTCTAGGACAATTTTTTTAATACAAAGTAAAAACCAGTTTTCATTGCATCTCATGTCTTTTGAATGCTAAAGAGGACACATAACTAATATGTGTTTTTTGGTACATTCATTTAAGCAACAATGAATTAGGAGCACTCGGGTTATCTCACATAATAGTGTGCTTTTTCACTTCTAGTTTATTCTTCTTTTCTTTTTAGAATTCGAGATAACCACAACTCCAAATGGTTTGCATATTGGCACACACTAGGCACAAATGTTTCCAAAGGAAATTTTGACTGAGTCACCCGATACCACGGATCCCAACATCTTATTTGCGGGCGGTTCCCTCAAGGAAGGATCCGCGGGATCCGTGAGACATAAGCTAAAATTATCTTCTATTTTTCTCACTTTGGATGAAAATTTCTATATTTTCATCATTTTTTTTGAGTATGTTACTTAATGTTTGTGTTATCATGATCACATGCCTTAAATTCATATCTAATCATTAGATTTTAGTCCACATTTTGGGTCAAGCATTCATTACAATGCATTATTTTTCTATAAATAGGATTCCCAAAATGCTTGCATATTCATCACTCTCAACCTCACAAATAAACATCATCATGTCATCCAAAAGATCTTCCAACATAGATGAATCACCTAGTGCAAACAATCCTTTTCAAGCAATCCAAAATTATGTCCTACCACCTTCCATAGTACCACCACCCAAATCTAGAAAAACCGCATGGATTAACATCCGGCCTTGTTGTTCAGCAAAACCATTGTCAAAAGGTTCATCACCAACCAATCATTCACCACAAAATGCTTCCATAGTAACACCTCCCTCATCTCCAACAAGCACACCAACATCATCACCCATCAAATCTCCACCTAAAGTCACTCTATTGGAACTCCTTAAGACTCCAACAAGATCCCAACAAACCAACCTAAAAGAACTAGTCTTTTTAACACCTCCCACATCTCCAAACACAATCTTCAAAGACCCTGAAACCTCACCACTTTTAGCTCCCATTGTGTTACAAGAACATCTAGGTTCTTTTCCACCACCATTTCCAAACATTCCGGACTTTGATCTGTATTTTCCAACTTTTCCACCACAACTTTCGCATCTCACAAATCAAACTAATCCGAAAAACTTCCGCACATTACCCACATCATTTACATTGTGAACATTGCCAATCCACTAGGGATCTTGCAATAGAAATCAGGGAAGAAATGCGAGTCATACTTAACCTCATCCTTGATCTCATCGACATCATTACTCACCAAAACTTCCATCCATAACCTTATGCAAGCATGGAAGGAATCATTTTATTATTTTTATTATTTTATTTTGAGTCATTTTTAGAACAAGTCTTGTTCTTAGTTTTATTTGCTTGTATGTGGCATAAATACCACTACACTTTGTTATTTTATTACAAGGCTTTGTTTACATACCTTGTGATCCGCGTCTGTCAGTCAAAGGAACTTCCTTTTCGTCGAGCAAGTTTTTCAACACCCTAGGCAGTGAACCTAATCGTTGTAGTGTAGTATTAGGGTAAGCCTCGGGTAATAATATCGTTCTCTAGGGGAATAGGAATGCTAGTGAGAAGTTACTTTCAGCTAAGGTTGGGGTTGAGGAAGATTATTTTTTATCTTTTTATATTTTTTAGAAAATCGAAAGGTACGAATCTCGGGGTATTGGATTTGGGGGGTGGTATTTCTACCGATTACTCTACTATTATCTATTCTAATTAACTAAGCTAAGGGGTAGTCTATGTCTAATTGCTGTATGCTCGTATGATGATGATTAAGATGTATTTACCTAGATACTATTACTCCCTAGTTATCTGCTATTGATGGTTGAATTGTCACGTCCTTATTCTTAACGCGTTGTGTCTTCTAAGGTCGTAGGGTATGATTTTTTCCCTAACTCTTTGAGGATAACTTAAGGTTATTGCCCTCAAATCTCTATGATTCATAAACTAACTCTAAGGTTATCTTTGGATTGTTAGCCTACAATAACTCTAGGTGATTATAAACTAATGTTCACAAAGATTACTTTAGCATTAAAAACACAGCAGACTGACCTATCGAATCCTAGGTCAATAAATAATTAAGATAGAGACAACCAATCAATATTCAATACATAGGTTTCATAGATCTAAGCAAACACCTGTGATAAATTATCCGGACATGGAAAACATGCAAGCATACACACATACAATTGAAGACATAATTGAATAAATGAAGTAAATTACTTATCTTGTTGTAAAATAGGGTATGAGAACCCTGAATGCCCAAGGCGTAAAATTCGGTTTTAGGTTTTACTCCACAAAACTACCTCTAAAAATCGAAAATTCGAATCTATATATAGAGTTACAACATCGGCGTCACTCTTTAAATATGACGTAGATCGGATCACCGCCATTAGGGTTTCGTCTTGACCCGTCAACCTTGTGGCGGCGTCACCTTATGGCTGTGACTTGCCGTCGGCTTTTCCCGGCCGTCGGATCTGAATCTAAGCGATTAAAGTTGTGACCACTATCGCCCTCTTTAAAACGGCGTCGGTACAAAATAACAATTTAAATGCGAGGCGAGTCACAAATTTGGAGCGCGTTCGCGGCGGTCGCCTTCTAACTCTGACTTCGTCACCTTTTATTCCAGCAGCTTGAGTGTCTTGATCTTGACTTGGCCATTTACTTCATAAATTCACGCCTTTTCGTCCGAATAAGTGTCATTCGAGCAATTTTCCTTCAAGAGACCTAAAAAGTGAAAAGGAACGAAATTAAGCAGTAACGGATATAAAAGTGGTCGATTAAGGGCTTAAATGACCCCTCAAAAGTGTACCTTTTAATCCTTATCAAATATCCATACACTTTGTATTTGCTTGTCCTCAAGCAAATGTGCTTTTGGCCCATTAATTTATAAGTTAGGGGTCATGAAGCATTAGTTTAGAACAATTCACAACAAGTATAAGCCCCGCAAAAGTCATAACAAGCACGGAAATTACATACTAGCACCTCACATGTGGTGTTTGGATACTCTCATCTCTCGGGTGTATATGAAATATATCAAATTGGAAATGGAAGATAAACACTCATTAACCGGTCCTAGTACATAGATTACCATAGGCTTGAGACTAGATCAAACCTCCATCGCTTTGGCGTAAGCACCTAGGAAAAACTATCCAAGAGGTCTTTTAAAGGGTTGTAACGTTAGGCTTACGGTAGGGAAACAAAGGGTTTGGTGGGATAGGCGATTTAGTGGTGGCAAGTCAAAAATCTTTATGTTACAAGCATGAGAAGAATGGCGTTGTTAAGCCAAGACTCGACACTCTAAACTCTAGATAACTTCGAAACAAACAAAAATAAATTTAAAGATAGATGTAGGATGGTAGCCCGTATGTTTTTTTTCATTTTTTTATTTTTTTCAACACTCTTTTTTTTCGATTCTTTTTTTTTTTTTTTTTTTTTTTCATACACTTTTACTCTACCATCCTCTACGATAACATCAAAATAATAGGGATTTATAGGCACATCTCTACACTTGATTTTTTATTACTCTTACACTAATTTGACCCGAATTGAAAAGATTAAAACACTTGAAGTACATTATTACGCAAATAAAGGGAATTTGAATTTAACGTTCCTTCCCGTCACTTCATAAAATTTAACTTTTCCCATGAGTCCCAATTGTCCCAAAACTGTATACAAAGGATATGACTCGACTTAGCAACTTATGCAAGCAACTAGATAATTGAACTGAGGGTTTAGTATGATAACAATAATGCACTAAAAATGAGTGCATACAAGGTAGGCTAAGGCGATTTGGGTGTACATTTGGGGGTGGATTGTAAACATTGTTCTTCATTGATATTCGAGCGAAAATCACGAGAACATGAAAAGGATAGCTCAGGGTTAACTAGGGGTATCGTGTACTAAAGATGAGTACAACGCAAGGGTATGGGGGAATTACTCAACCGACGTGAAAGAAGGAATTATAATACGGGTATCAAACAAGGGTTATCCTAATGCCTCTTATCATTTAGTTATTCCTAACTACACAAGTGTAGTCTCACTAGCGATCTCGGAATGCATCACAAAACAAGTTCTAGAATCTATTATACTACCGGTACACTCTTGAAGCATTAAAGTTGAATGCTTTAATTCCTACAAATATAAGGGCGATCCTCACATTTTGGGTGGAATTTAAGTGGTAAAGGGTTTTGTGCTAGTCATATAACTTCCTATCCATGAGACGCTTTATTAAGACTAATGGCCCACTCCTACATGTCATGAAAAATTTTAAATTTTGTGCCAAAATTACCCTAACCGATATTTCTCATGGTTTATTACACAATTGAAATTAGACAAGGCAAATAGTCAAGGATAAGCATAGTTTCAAAGTTCCCATTTTATTTTTCCTCCCTACACTTGAACTGAACATTGTCCCCAATGTTCCCCGGAAGTATCAAAGTTATGATAATGGAAGGTAATTAAAAACGAAAGAAACTAATACTCCCCTGATTAGCTCGGTAGGATCCGTGTGAAGTAGTGGTTAAATTCTTCTTCAAGAAGAATGTATGCGTGAAAAGCTCCATCCAATCTTATGTATCTTCTTCTTGATAAATAAAACCTGCACACTTGAATAAAACAAACGAAACCTTCAGCGTAAAATCGGCGGTAACACTATATATGACTCTACTAAACTAGGATATAATGCTTGTGGAATGGATGTTTGCAGATTTTACGGAAAACTAAGACCGAAATTCCAAAATTTATAAGTAGCACGAAAGCGAGAAAAAGTTACAAGTTGTTTCTACTCCTCTCGATCGCGGTCGGGTTATCTGCAATTAATGGTCTAGCGATTTTCGGAAAAATTGGAAAATTTATATCTTTAGAATATGGAAAAAAAATATGCAAAACATTCATTATGACTCGATACAAGCATTTGACTCTAACAAACACACATGTATATCTTCTTAATAATCGTAATTCTCATGTTCACGTTCTTTTTGAAAACGTGTGTAATCCTCCTAGACTTATCCCTTTTGTAAAATACCTTTATATGTAATTAAGACGAGGTTAAAGACAAAATAAAGCATTTTTTCAAATTCAAACATGAGAATAAACAATCAATAAAAGATATACGACACACAAACAAGTAAACAATTAAGCATGGGTTGCCTCCCACGAAGTGCTTTTCTTTATTTATGAGTCTTGTAGCTAGACTCAAAATCGTGCCCCTACGTGGTCTCGTGTACGCTCACGTGCCCATATCTAAGCCATTTCAATGTTCTCTCACTTTTCTTGTACTCATCTCCTAACTCGAGGCATTGTTTGTAATACCTCTTAGTTTTCTCATATGGGTACCTAAGTCCATTTTGCTTATCCCTTTCACTAAGCAATGGAATAGGAGTCATTCTATTACATGCCTCAATATCCTTGTGTTTAAACCTAGGATGAGCACGTGGCATTTGGTAGACAAAGTCTTCAACTTCATCAGAGAATGTAATTAGACCATCAATCATTCGTTCATTCAACCTAGTCATTCTCTTAAAAGGTTTTCCAAAAATTACTTGAGTGAGGTCCTTATCAATAAATTCTCCTAAGTTTTCTAAGACCATGAATTCTACCAAATAAGCAAAACTTTCAACAAACACATGCAAATGAGTGACTGCTTCAACAAAATTGTTCCCTTGATAAGTTAACTCATTGACCTTAATTTTATTGTATAAGTTCCTTGAGATTAAGTTTAAAGGCAAGAGCGAATTCAAGTAAGCATCGAATCCTTCTAATCCTATTTTGCAAGGGAATTGCATGTTAAAGGGACTATCCTTCTCAATTCTACACCTAGGGTCAAAACATTGGGAGGGTTCCTCTTCCATTTCAAAATTTACTTCATCGATGACCTCCCCGTTATCAAGTGCCTCACCATAGTCAAACTCCTCATCGGAATCCGAGTCATAGAAAAGACTATGTTGTTGACAATTTATTTCATTATGCCCTAGGTGGTTTCCAAAGTGGTGAACGGGTGAAAGGTTTTGTGGGAATGCGTTTTCTATTTCGGAATTGGGAGGATGATTGAGGGCAGGATTGGGAGCGGGTAGTGCAAAGTTTTTACGGGAAAAAATGCGAATCATGGTGAGTGTTGGTTTTACGAACAAAGTCACGAAGAAAGGGGATAGACTACGAGGAAGCTAAAAATGAGAAAAAATCTTACTTGATAGGAATCAAGCAAGGGAACCTAAACGAGATAAAATCTAACTAGCTATTCTATTCCCGCCAGGCCGTGCGGCGCAAAAACTTGAAAATCTGCATTACTTAGCGTTTGGGGTCAAAGGAACTTCCTTTAAAGTCGAGCAAGTTTTTCAACACCCTAGGCAGTGAACCTAATCGTTGTAGTGTAATAATAGGGTAAGCCTCGGGTATTAATATCGTTCTCTAGGGGAATAGGAATGCTAGTGAGAAGTTATTACGCTAAGGTTGGGGTTGAGGAAGATTATTTTTTATCTTTTTATATTTTTTAGAAAATTAAAAGGTACGGATCTCGGGGTATTGGATTTGGGGGGTGGTATTTCTACCGATTACTCTACTATTATCTATTCTAATTAACTAAGCTAAGGGGTAGTCTATGTCTAATTGATGTGTGCTCGTATGATGATTAAAGATGTGTTTACCTAGATACTATTACTCCCTAGTTATCTCCTATTGATGGTTGAATTGTCACGTCCTTATTCTTAACGCGTTGTGTCTTCTAAGGTCGTAGGGTATGCTTTTTTCCTAACTCTTTGAGACTACCTTAAGGTTATTGCCTACGAAATCTCTAGGATTCATAAACTAACTCTAAGGTTATCTTTGGATGTTTAGCCTACAATAACTCCAGGTGATTATAAACTAATGTTCACAAAGATTACTCAAGCATTAAAAACACAACGAATGACCTATCGCAATCCTAGGTCAATCACAATTAAGATAAGACACAATCAATCAATATTCACTACATAGGTTTCATAGATCTAATCAAACACACAAGTAAATTAGCCGGACATGGAAAACATGCAAGCATACACACATACAATTGAAGACATAATTGAATCAATGAATTAAATTACTTATCTTGTTGTAAAATAGGGTATAAGAACCCTAAGATATCTGCCAGGCCTAAAAATTCGGTTTTAGGTTTTACTCCACAAAACTACCTCTCTAAAAGTCCGAAAATTCAATTCTATATATAGAGTTACAACATGCGACGGCGTCACTCTTTAAATGTGGCGCCGTCGATCGCCGCCATTAGGGTTTCGTCTTGACCACGTCAACCTTGTGACGGCGTCACCTTATATGGCGCAGCCGGCTGTCGGCTTCGACTTACGGCGCCGTCGGGATGCTGAATCTGGCCGTGGGAGTTGTGGCGCCTACTCTTTAAAACGGCCCGACACGGGTACAAAATAGCAATTTAAGCTCTTGAGCCGTCACAAATTTGGAGCGACGCTATTGCGGCCGATGCCAGCTCTAACTCGATGCGCCACCTTCTATTCCGGCAGCCTTGAGTGTCTTGATCTTGACTTGGCCATTTTCTTCATAAATTCACGCCTTTTCGTCCGAATAAGTGTCATTCGAGCAATTTGCCTTCAAGAGACCTAAAAAGTGAAAAGGAACGAAATTAAGCAGTAACGGATATAAAAGTGGTCGATTAAGGGCTTAAATGACCCCTCAAAAGTGTATCTTTTAAATCCTTATCACCTTGGCTCCCAATCTTGATTCTCGTCAATCACAAGATTATTTATGCATGTTACTACTAACCTTTTTCTTTGTAGGTTTTTATATTTTTTTCACTTGACGCCCCATTCTAGGGGGAGCTACCGTCAAGGGGGAGTTAGAGATATGTGGACTATTTTTCCACACTTTATTTCTTCATTTGGGTCACTTTTTGTTTCGACAAAAAGGGGGATAAGAAGTAAAACTTATGCTTTCAAAACATACATCTAATCTTAAGTTTTACTCATTATGTTTTGTCATCAACAAAAAGGGTGAGATTGTTAATACAAATAAATCGTAAAAACGTTTATTAATATTTAGCGATCTCTTTGTGTTTTGTTGATAACAAATATAATGTTATCATAAGTAAAATTATAAGGATACATGTTATCTTTTGTAAAGCATCTACACATAGTCGTTTAATACAAATTGTTGAAATAATCCATTTATTGTAATAGTTTATTAGGATGGGTAAAAACTACAACCCATTACCCATACCCATGGATCATATCCATAACCCATGGAGTTAACCCATACCCATTGTCTAGATGCATTGCATCTATTAGATACATTGTATCTATTTAAATACCCATGGATCTTAATCTAGGAACCATGACCTATGACCCATGACCCATAACCTAAAAACCCATGGGCAAAGAGGAGCGTCCCACGGATCCTCAGGAATACACTGGACGGATCCCTCAAGTGAGGGATCCGTGGGATCCGTACAACAGTGGCAAAAATTTGCCTATAAATAGAGAGCCATTTATTCATTTTTACTCACCCCTCTTATTACAAACTCTCTCATATATTCTTACACTCTTCTAACAAAAGATCGCTTGATCTAGAGAGTTGTTCTTCTTTCTTCTATTGTGATTCTCATATAGGTCATTCTCTAAGGCGAGATCACGAGCATTCTACAAGTCATCCAAGCAAGGGGTCCTTGATTGATTAGTTCCTCCACAAGATTTACATGCGAAGATCTTGTATTTCATATTCGCATATTTGTTGTGTTATAGTAGTGTTGGTTTGGTCCTCAGTGTTACGGACTCGGTATTTAGCTTTGTACCGGAAAAAGGTGTAACCAACGTTGTGAAAGCTTCTCCGCCAAGTTGAAGGAGTTTGTTGACATAGTGCTTGAACTCTCGAGTAGGTGACTCGGGGAGTGGAGTAGGGCAAGGAAGGTGTCCTTGTAGCCGAACCACTATAAATCGGTTGTGTCATTTCTATCATTTACTTTACTTACTTTATTTGCATTACTCTTAGATCTATACTTTCTCTTCATACATACGATTTCACATAACATCGAATCTAAAAGTTTTTGAAACTAACTTAAAATCGGCAAAACTATTCACCCCCCCCCTTCTAGTTTTCCACAGCCTGTAAGAACTTATTTACTACCACTATAAATAACATGGTAGTGATTCAGGTTTGGTTAAGTTTTCAACACCATCATTTCATATTTTACCACTCATAAAACTATGATCACATAATTACTCTCACACCGGAGGTGATTCGCAGGGTCCATCCCATGCGCTTCACTTAACGTAGTGTTTCAGTTTATCTTACTTTTAGGTTACCAACAACTTCGTGGTCACTATATACCCTTATATCATTCAATTACTATCGATAGGCATGACAATGCGATTTATTTCACAATCAGCGGCGCCATCCGTGGGACCGCTACTATAAGTCTCGTTATTTCCAAGTTTGTAATTGTCAACCACCATTAGTGATGCGTGGTTCGGGGTCCAAAGACTTCTTTTTCCACGACCAAGCTTTACAACTCACTAGGCAGTGTACCTAATCGTTGCAGTGTAGTATGGGTAAGCCAAGAGGGTTGACTGTTCTCTAGGAGAATATAGATGCTAGTCGAGATGTATGATGAAAATGCAAGGGTGAGGGTTATTCTTTTTAGTCTTTTTGTATCTTATAGAAATCAATTAAAATCTCGGGGTTGAAGGAGTGGGGGGCTTGTCTTTTACCAATTAAACTAATTAATAAAATAAATTAAAATTAGTTAATTAATTAATAAAATTAAAGCTATGGATTGTAGGAAGAGTTCTTATTATAACTAAAAACGCGTTTACTTAAATTTACTTACTCCCTAGTTATCTTTTATTTGTCGGTTGAATTGTCACATCCTTGTTTAATTGGTGCATTGTATTTCATATTTTAGTCATAGGGCGGTGCCAAATTCCCTAATTCTATGAGTGTATAAGTCTCTGATCCGGTCCGAACCGTCAAGTCAAACAGACTTAAAAAAGCTCAGACACAAATACAATGAAGATCAGGGAATACAATGAATTCCCAGGTCGTTAAGTCCCACGGAGACTCAATGGTGTGCAAGCACTAGATCAGACGATATAATGATCACTAATGATATGATCGAAAAGATTAGGATCGAATAATTACACTCATCAAAAAAGGCTTATAAAATAAAGCGACTTAAATACAATTTAAAAATAAAGATATTAAATAAACGCTATCACTATTTTTAAAGTGATGAACGTTTAAAACTTAAGACTTACGTTTAATAAAATGTAAGTGAAACGTACAAAATAAAAGGTGAAAATAAAGAAGGAAAATACCTACGGATATGAAAAATACATTTTTACAATCCTAATTATACTAGAAAATTATTAGAAAAGAAAAATTATTTTTATGACTATTTATTTAATTATTAATTAAAACTAATTTAACTATTTAATTAATACTCTAAAATAGAAGAAAATATGAAATAAGACTAGAAAAATAAAATTAAGACTTAGGAAAATCTAAAATATGATAAAACTAATTTTAAAACTGAAAATATATTTTTTAGACTTTTTATATATTTATTATTAATTTAAAACTATTTAAAACTAATTAAAATGCTAGAAAATACTTTTTAAACTAAGAAAATTATGGAAAAATATTTTTTATGACTTATATATTTATCTTAACTTAATAAAAATGAAAAATTATTTTTTAGAAGCTTTTCTTAATTATTTGTATTAAATGCTATTTAAAAAGTGCTAAAAATCAATTTAAATTAAGAAAAATAGCAAAAAAGCTTAGAAAATATGAAAATTTCAGGAAAACTCTAAACTAATATAAGGAATAAAGGAAAATTAGAAAACAAAAGGGGTTGTTAGAGGAATAAGGATCTGATGAGTAAGTGCTTATTGGAATAAGCACTTTGATAAGCAAATGGAATCCAAAGACTACCCAACTTAGACAGAAGTACCAATAAGCTAAAATGACCAAAGCAACAAGAATCAACAAGCTAAACCCTCTGATAAGCTAGTTGCAATGATTTGATGAATGAGATTTTGGCGGAAAATGATAAAATGGGGGTATGTTTGAGCTTATATAAGCCACACAATAAGCTAAGGAAACCAAAGAATTGGAACTAGGAGAAGACCTGGCTAAGAACATTTAAACCAAAAATCAGACCCAGAGGAGCTCAAGTGAGCCCTGTGCAAGGTCTGCAAAACCTGCACAAACCCGCGGTGCAACAAGCATTCCTTACGGGGATTTAGCTCCATAATCACAAGCTCTTTTGAGCTTTTAGAAAAAATTACAAAAATACATAAAAATCATAACTATAAACTAGACCAGGGAAGTTTTAAAACAACAAGAATCACTGAATTTGGTCAAGAAATGAGCTCAAGAAAATTCTCTCTAGATGGGCTCAAATCTGCTTTTGTGCATTTTGACTTTTTGAAGGATTTGAAATGTTTGACTATTATGAACTTTGAAGCACTACTATGGACTAATTATGTTAAAATAAGCTATGATAAGTTAATTTTAAGCTAAAGCATCTAATTTTAAGCTGATTTGATGAGATTTGAGCTTAAAAACCCTAACAGTAAACTGTTAAAGATGGCACTAAGAGGATTTTGACTTTTTAATGAACAAGGACTGAATTTTAAGACTTAATTGAACTATTTATAGCTAATGTAACATGCAATAATCAAAAACTCAGATTTAAACACCCTCTAATGCAGCTGAACAAGCAAAACCAAACACCCCTTTAAGACTGATATACAAACTTAAAATGATAAGAACACTAAACCAGCTAAAGCTATTATTTAAACTAAGTTATTAGACTTAAAAACAACTTAAGACAACAGGTTACAACTACTCATGATCACAGATACTAGTACAAGCTTAAAGTGCAAAATAGACTTAAAAATTGAAACTGAGAAACTTTACTCACAGGAGGTCCAGCTGTATGCAGGCTAAACCAAACCCAAACCTACTCTATGCTAGTCTAATCCAACCCAAACAAAAGGTCTGTAACACCAATATCCATTTCCTTCACTTTTTACCCATTTTGACTTTCATTGACCATTAACCAAATTTACTTGAAACTGATACTTAAGCTTGCAAAAAGCTTTGAATGGCTTAAATAAACTTAATGAAGCTTAAAATAAGCTTCTAACAACTTGGACAAAGATACTTTGAAACTGAAAATTTTCAACAGTGGGCATGAACTTAGGAGCTTAAATAAAAAAACTTTGATTGATATTCAAAACACATTACAAAGTTAATTTAGCATAAATGTGATAAAAAGAAACTGAAATTACATCTTTTTAACTAAAAACTGAAACATTTGATTATAAAACGACATTTAAAGAAAACACAAAAACTAGCTACTCCCTTTACTTCTCTCAATCTTCTCTTTTATAGCTCCACATGCTTCCACTTGTCCACTGAGAAAATCCCACTAGGAATTGAGACCATTGGATGAGTCAAGGAAATAATAGCCGTTTGATCATTTTTTGCGCCAAAGTGGATTATCACAGTTTAGGTTGAAAGGGAGGAGAGATGCAATAAATGATTTTTGGAGTTGTGAGGTGGGGGACAGGAAAGTGATATGTGAGGAGGGGACGGAGTTGCTTGGGTGAAAGTAGGGCGGTTGGAGGGGAAGATTAGAAAGTCTTGGCGGTAGGATTTTTTGACCGAGTTTGACTGGCAGCTAATATAAAGGGGTTCAAAATTGCTAATGACAGGGTCAAAATCGTGCAAGTGGTCCAAATGGGTTTGACAAGGCTTAAATGACAAGTGACCTTGGTGTAAAATCTGAAACTTGAGGGGTTACTGCCAATTATGCAAGGTCATTACAAAGGACCAAAAGTGACACTCTCTGTAAAGTATAAGGACCAATGTTGCCATTTTGCAATTTTCCAGGGGCCATTTCTGCCAATTTTGAAAGTTGAAGGACTAAACTTGTAATTTCTCAAACTTTTTGATATTTTCCACCAAAGGACTAAATTTGACAAGTTTTGACATTAAAAGGACCTTTGGTGACTTTACTTTTGAAATTATGTACTCAGGGAACTGCTTTTGGACAATTTATGAAACTTGGGGACTAAAACTCAATTTTGCAAATTTGAAATGTTTTTCATCTGATTTTGATAATTTTGCATTTGAAACACATAAAACACTGATTTGTGATATTTTGATCATTTTGATGTGTTTCTGAGCGTTTTCAGATGATTTTGCAGTTTATATTGAGTAAAAATGATGAGTATTTAGATACTCATCAATCCCCCATACTAAGATATTGCTAGTCCCTAGCAATGATTTGAGAAAACATAATGGATTTTAATCTCTTTACCAAAAGCCATCACTTCCGAGTAGCCAAATGTTTCAGCAAGTAAGAACCATGGTAACCGATAACCATGTGATTTTGAGCAAACCACCAGACTTTCAACGATTTGATTTTGTCTTTACCGAAGTTTACCCTTCCTGGACTAGCCAACTCTTAGATAAATTATCAACATTATCTTTGGTGAGCTGATTACCAATTATGGTTTTTCCACTGCCTTTACCACAAGCCATAATCTTGCGGGCTAGCCAACTCTTCACTTTTTAGGATATGGTGAGTTGAGAACCATACAATTTTGGGCAAATTGCAAGCCATATAAACGGATTTGAGATATCTTTACCAAGAGCCGTTTGCTCCTGGATTAGCCAATCTTTTAGTTTATCAAACATGCGGATGATAACCAATTGTAAGTGTAGAACACTTACTCAAAAAAAAATTTTTGGCCAAAAACGGGGGAATTGGGTAGATAATATATGAAATTCGTGAGAATTCCCCCCACACTTAGAAATGAATATTGCCCTCAATATTCAAAGTACCCGCTTATGCCAAAAAAGAACGTAAAAGGCAATACTTACGGCCATTATTTAGAAAGAAGATATATATATATATTTTTTAAAAACATGTGGGCAACCCCCACCTAGGTGGTAGAAAATAGAAAGAAGTCGTATGGGTGAAACCTATGGCATGCTATGTTTATGATTACCGAGTCGCTAGCTTGACTCGAATTCTAATTCATTTGTTCATGGGGAAGCAAGTGGAAGAGACAATCTCCATCGGACTTTCATTCAAGATATTTGGATAAACTTTGAAGTACGTGAAAGTTCCACACCGACGAGATATAGAGAGAAAGACCCGGCTCACAAATGATAAATGAAAATGCCGGGGTCAAAGATAGTGTCCTCACCCCCGGGCGATGAGTTAGAGGAAGTCACCGGTAGGTGAAGAAAGAAGGAGAATATGATAATGATCATGACTAACTCCTCATTATCAGAATGGGAATTCATGATTTTTGGATCATGAATCTCATTAGTGAGGATAAAATCATCATCACATGATGGAGGAGAGAAGATAGAATACAGAGGTGGGACAAGTGGTGTGCTCTGAGAGCTAGCAATTTCCACCACTTCGTGATGGTCTCAGATCGAATCCACATTTCATCGAAGAGAGGATTTACTTAAAGTATAATCATTATTAAATTCAAAAGAGGATTTGAGAAAATCCTAAGTAACCTGAAAATGTCGAGAATCACAAACATGCAAATCCCAATCACTATCAGATATATCCTCAGACTCACTTGGGATTGGGACAAGATCCTCAACAACCGATGATTCGTTTCCTAAATAGTGCCGAGATGATCATCCTCCATTATGAGAGAGTCTTCGGAATTAAAGAATTTCAAAGAAATAGGATCGTCGACTCTTCCAAAGAGATTCACTTCTCTCAACGGCTACGGAAAGGAAGAAGAGTCTGGAAATGAAAGGCTCGAAATGGGAGTGGGATTGCCACTCGGAGTCGATTCTCATCAAAATCATCGCCGCCGTCGCCGCCATAATCGTATTACCTAGAGTTTCCAATATTGGGAGCTTACTCTAGTTGCTTGTTCTCTTATACGTTTTCTCGACGAGACTCTCTTTAAGCAATCTTTTTAAATCTTTGAGTGTATCGAGACAATTTTGGAGAAGTTCTTGAGGAATTTGCGAGGCTGGCGCTTGAATCGCTTGGTACCGTGGAGGTTGGTCATGATAAGAGTAGTCATAATTGTTACAAGGATTATGCTCATAGACAAGCATGTTCCCCGTTGACACTCAAACTCGGGTGAGGACCTCCACAATACTCACAGAGTTAGAAAAGTCGGGCCGTGGGTAGTTGGAAAAGTTTGAGGAGTCGTTAAATGAGTTCGGATTAGGATCATAATCAAATGAATTCCTTGAACCACAAAACAAACAACTCCCGCTACGAATATCATTACCACACTGTACATCGCGACACAGTGACAGGTGAACCATAAAGAGGCTCACCACAACCGACACAAGGAATAAACGATTCCATGAGAATAGGAGAAGGGAGAATCAAATGGATAGAGGGTAAAGGAATAAAGAATCAAAAAGGGTAAAAAAGAAAAGATGAATATTTTTGGATTTTTGAAAAACATGCCATAAAAACAAAGGATGAAAATATTTTTGGCGTTTTCTGATAACTTTACAAAAAACTTTTTACAAAAAATGGGATATGTGCAAGAATGGGTCTCAAAGCAAACACACGCTAAAGCTCTCGCAAGCGGCTAAAATTTGATCCGGGTCAAACCGTCAAGTCAAACGACTTAAAACAAACTCGCATAACAAATACAATGAAGATCAGGGAATACAATGAATTCGGTCAAGTCCCACTGAGACTCAATGGTGTGCAAGCACTAGATCAGACGATAGAATGATCACTAATGATAGTGATCAGAAAAGATTAGGATCTGAATAATTACACTACTGAAAAAGGCTTATAAAATAAAGCGACTTAAATACAATTTAAAAAAATAAAAGATATTAAATAAACGCTATCACTATATTTAAAGTGATGAACGTTTAAAACTTAAGACTTACGTTTAAATAAAAATGTACGTAAACGTACAAAATAAAAGGTGAAAATAAAGAAGGAAAATACCTACGGATATGAAAAATACATTTTTACAATCCTAATTATACTAGAAAATTATTAGAAAAGAAAAATTATTTTTATGACTATTTATTTAATTATTATTAATTAAAAACTAATTTAACTATTTAATTAATACTCTAAAATAGAAGAAAATATGAAATAAGACTAGAAAAATAAAATTAAGACTTAGAAAATCTAAAATATGATAAAACTTATTTTAAAACTGAAAATATATTTTTAGACTTTTTATATATTTATTATTAATTTAAAACTATTTAAAACTAATTAAAATGCTAGAAAATACTTTTTAAACTAAGAAAATTATGGAAAAATATTTTTTATGACTTATATATTTATCTTAACTTAATAAAAATGAAAAATTATTTTTTTGAAGCTTTTCTTAATTATTTGTATTAAATGCTATTTAAAAGTGCTAAAATCAATTAAATTAAGAAAATAGCAAACAAGCTTAGAAAAATATGAAAATTTCAGGAAAACTCTAAACTAATATAAGGAATAAAGGAAAATTAGAAAAACAAGGGGTTGTTAGGAGGAATAAGGATCTGATGAGTAAGTGCTTATTGGAATAAGCACTTTGATAAGCAAATGGAATCCAAAGACTACCCAACTTAGACAGAAGCACCAATAAGCTAAAAATGACCAAAAGCAACAAGAATCAACAAGCTAAACCCTCTGATAAGCTAGTTGCAATGATTTGATGAACTGAGATTTTGGCAGAAAACAGATAAAAGGGGGGTATGTTTGAGCTTATGCATAAGCCACACAATAAGCTAAAAAGGGAAACCAGCAATTGGAACTAGGAGAAGACCTGGCTAAGAACATTTAAACCAAAAATCGAACCTAGAGAGCTCAAGAGCCCCCATGCAAGGTCAAAACTCTGCACAAACCTCAGGCAGCAATAAAGACTCTCGCACTGGGGATTTAGCTCCATAATCACAAGCTCTTTGAGCTTTTAGAAAAATTACAAAAATACATAAAATCATAACTATAAACTAGACCAGGAAGTTTTAAAACAACTAGAATCACCGAAATTGGCCAATAAATGAGCTCAAGAAAATTCTTCTAGATGGGCTCAATCAGCTTTGTGCATTTTGACTTTTTGAAGGATTTGAAATGTTTGACTATTATGAATTTTGAAGCACTACTATGGACTAATTATGTTAAAATAAGCTATGATAAGTTAATTTTAAGCTAAAGCATCTAATTTTAAGCTGATTTGATGAGATTTGAGCTTAAAAACCCTAACAGTAAACTGTTAAAGATGGCACTAAGAGGATTTTGACTTTTTAATGAACAAGGACTGAATTTTAAGACTTAATTGAACTATTTATAGCTAATGTAACATGCAATAATCAAAAACTCAGATTTAAACACCCTCTAATGCAGCTGAACAAGCAAAACCAAACACCCCTTTAAGACTGATATACAAACTTAAAATGATAAGAACACTAAACCAGCTAAAGCTATTATTTAAACTAAGTTATTAGACTTAAAAACAACTTAAGACAACAGGTTACAACTACTTATGATCACAGATACTAGTACAAGCTTAAAGTGCAAAATAGACTTAAAAATGAAACCTGAGAAACTTTACTCACAGGAGGTCCAGCTGTATGCAGGCTAAACCAAACCCAAACCTACTCTATGCTAGTCTAATCCAACCCAAACAAAAGGTCTGTAACACCAATATCCATTTCCTTCTTCACTTTTTTACCCATTTTGACTTTCATTGACCATTAACCAAATTTACTTGAAACTGATACTTAAGCTTGCAAAAAGCTTTGAATGGCTTAAATAAACTTAATGAAGCTTAAAATAAGCTTCTAACAACTTGGACAGTATACTTTGAAACTGAAAATTTTCAACAGTGGGCATGAACTTAGGAGCTTAAATAAAAAAACTTTGATTGATATTCAAAACACATTACAAAGTTAATTTAGCATAAATGTGATAAAAAGAAACTGAAATTACATCTTTTTAACTAAAAACTGAAACATTTGATTATAAAACGACATTTAAAGAAAACACAAAAACTAGCTACTCCCTTCTTTCTTCTCTCAATCTTCTCTTTTATAGCTCCACATGCTTCCACTTGTCCACTGAGAAAATCCCACTAGGAATTGAGACCATTGGATGAGTCAAGGAAATAATAGCCGTTTGATCATTTTTTGCGCCAAAGTGGATTATCAACAGTTTAGGTTTGAAAAGCGGTGAGAGATGCAATAAATGATTTTGAGTTGTGATGAGGCGGGGACAGGAAAGTGATATGTGAGGAGGGGATGGGAGTCAAGCTTGGGAAGCAGTAGGCTAGCTTGGAGGGGAAGATTAGAAAGTCTTGCGGGTAGGATTTTTTGACCGAGTTTGATGGCTTGGCTAATATAAAGGGGGGTTCAAATTGCTAATGACAGTGGGTCAAAATCGCAAGTGGTCCAAAATGGGTTTGACAAGGGCTTAAATGACAAGGACCTTGGTGTGTAAATCTGAACCCGAGGGGTTACCGCCAATTATGCAAGGTCATTCCAAGGGACCAAAAGTGACACTCTCAGAAAGTATAAGGACCAATGTTGCCATTTTGCATTTTCCAGGCCATTTCGCCAATTTTGAAAGTTGAAGGACTAAACTTGTAATTTCTCAAACTTTTTGATATTTTCCACCAAAGGACTAAATTTGACAAGTTTTGACATTAAAAGGACCTTTGGTGACTTTACTTTTGAAATTATGTACCGTGGACCTGTTTTTGACAATTTATGAAACTTGGGGACTAAAACTCGCAATTTTTGCAAATTTGAAATGTTTTTCATCTGATTTTGATAATTTTGCATTTGAAACACATAAAACACTGATTTGTGATATTTTGATCATTTTGATGTGTTTCTGAGTGTTTTCTGATGATTTTGCAGTTTATATTGTACAAAATGATGAGATTTTGCATTTACTCATCAGTCTCCTCTAGAACACCAGGGATCGCCAAGTACCGACGTATCTCCCCCGAATATCCTAGTATTTACAAGCCGCAACTCACTCAATAAATACAACGGGAGCATACTAGTGCACTTTAGGGCTAATAATCGCTATTTAGGACGTTCAAGCTCACAAAAATGAAAGAAGAATCCAGTTTTCATTAATCTAGTGTGACAACCAATTAAACAAGAGACAACCTAACAATAATTAATAACTAGGTTTAATTGGATTTAAGCCCAATTAATTTAGTTACACATGATAGAGAAGGAAGAACACAAGCAAACAATCATAGTAGAATCAAACATGGTGATATAATGGATAAACAAACTTATCTTTGATTAATAATGAGGGTTTAGAACCCTAAGGAACTATCCAAGTCGGACTACAAACGTTTTAGGGTTTTCTCTCCAAAATAACACACAAAATACAGAAAATTCGAGGTCTATATATAAATTTTACAATTGAGACGGCGTCGCCTTTTGCTGGTGACGCCGTCTGATCGCCGCCATTAGAGTTTCGTCTTTGCCAAGTCATCATTGGGACGACGTCACGTTGGAGCTTGTGACACCGTCTGGGTTGTAGCTGATGCCGTCTTGAGAAAGAGTTGGTCATCTCGTGTAGAAATTAGAATATATGTAATTTACTCTATACACGTGTCATGATTTTAATTTGGTAGCCCAGATCCAAAGTAGTCAATGTCTAATTTCAACAAAAAAAAAAAATTATTGTCTAAAAAAGCACCCTCGTCGGGTTACTTGCCGTTTTAAAAAATTACCTTTATATATTTTGTGTTAAAGGAAAAAAAGCTGTCAAATTTAACTTTACGCCAAATGAGTCCAACTATGAAGATACCATATTACCAAAAGTTTTGACACTTATCTTACCATGAGTTGAGATCAATATAGATCTCATATATACCATAGATCCAACAAATCAATCTTAGTCATTCATTTTGATCAAAATTAATAAAAAACTCATTTTTCACATTTTTTTAAAAACACATATTCTGCAAATGGTAAATCTTCAAACTATAAAAAATACACAATCGCGACGAGAATTAAATTATCTTTCTATAGATATGCATTTCTCTATATTTTCGACAATTTTTTTTTTCAAAAATTTCGCCCAGAAAAATCACATGTGATTTTCACAAATCACATATGTTTTTTCTAGGCCGAAATTTTAAAAAAAAATTGTTAAAAATATATAGAAGTGCATATCTATAGAAAGATATTTAAATTCTCGTCGCGATTGTATGATTTTTTTCTCGTAATGATTAACGGTTTGCGAGATATTTAATTTTTTAAAAAGTGATAAAAGTTTATTTTTTAGGTTTTGGTTAGAAAAATGAATGACTATGATTGGCTCATTGGATCTAGGTAAATTTGAGATTTATATTAAACTTTTGCCATCTTACCATACTGTTCTTTTACTCCCATAAAAAATCTTTAAAATATGAAATACTCATATTTCTTTTTTTCTTTCTTCTCATAAAAAGGCTCAAATACATACATTAAATTAATAAGCGGGGTATCTGCGCGTTGCTGCGGCAATGTTGTGTTAATCTAAATTCAAAACTAAACGGTTATTAAAAAATTATTTTTTTTATTAAAGACTAAATATGCAAATTGTCGATAACCGTAAGTACTATTTTCATATATTTTTGAAAATAGTATGATCTTTTATGGAAAAGGTCCTAAAGTTATTTTTTTTTGAACGTCGGAAATGTATTAAAAAGCTAGAGAGAAACTAGCAAAATGTTACAACATTGGGTTTTGTAACCACAACGTCCAAGCAATGTTACATTTACCACATCTATTCATATACCAATAAAAAGAATGAATGACTATGCTATCATAAATATCACTTTTCTTCATTTTCGGATCCTGGAAAACGATACTGTTTCTAAAACGCCATATCATCCATATTGTAGTATATATGATCACACCCACTACCTTTCTTTTCTTTGCATCTGAAATAGAAGTTTCAACCCAATCTAACAACATCGAAATATCATCTATAGCCAGAATATGTAGATCAAGCCAAGTAGCCACCTTTTTCCAAACTTCAACCGCTACATCACACTTGAAGATCACATGTTGAACATCTTCGATAGCTGACATACAAGACGGGCATAAAACTGAAGGAATGTCGATACCCTTCGCTGCTAGTTGACTTCTAGTTGGGAGCCTGTTTTGAATCGCACGCCAACACATAATGTTCACCTTTGCAGGAACTATCCTGCACCAACGAGTAACCTGTTGACCTGTTGCAAGCAAAGAGTTATCAATAATCTGGCGTGCACATTTAACTGAGTAACCTCCATCCTTAGATAACTTCCACACCCGCAGAATATGAACATTTGTTAACATCTCCAGTAACTCGTACATGTGGTGAGAAGTTCTACTACCCTCCCGCATAGGCCTAAAGTTATTGACATTTTGCAAAGTTTGTCTTTAAAGACTAACTTTGCAATTGATCAATAACCTCAGGGTCTAAAGTGAAAATTGTCAAAATTTAATTTAATATTCAAAGCACTATAGCACTACAGTGCTTTGAATAGTATCAAAACTGACTTTTGAATATATAGTATAATTACAACTAAGGCTTCGTTTGTTTTTTTCAAAGAAGCTCTTCTTTCCTCTTTGTATCAGTAGCGCGGCAGACGTTAGGCTGAAGCCGTTTGTTTTTTTTTCGCATATAAAGAGGTTAGAATCACTTCTTTCCTCTTCACGCGTATATTATTAGTGCCTTTTTCCACTTCTTTCCTCTACACCAATGCATACATAAGAGGAAAAATGAAAGAAGTACTTCAATAAAGCACAAAAACAAACGGTCTTCTTCTTGCATGTGTAGAGCTTAAATGTATCTCTTCTTCTCAGCATACTGGTTTGCAGATAAAGAGGTAAAAGCTCTGAAAAAACAAACGACACCTAAGATTTAATTAGTCAAGTCAAACAAATTTCTTCATGGCTTCTTAACCAATAACTTGTAATATCATCACATCTGACATTTCTACGTTTTGCAATTTATAAAAGAGAAATAATAGCGCTATGCTTGTCAAGATTTATATAGTAATGATTTAAAAAATGTTACAAACTGATAAAGGCCTAAAAGGACAGATCAAAGAACCCCAAACGTCTACCGAAACGTCCTCGTAGAAAATAAAACTAATATAATATATTTGCATCTTAATCAAACAAATACGATATTTGCACAACTTGTTTGCTAGTTATGTGACGCATCTTGGTTCGTAGAGATACATGCTAGAAGATCTATG
Source organism: Chrysanthemum makinoi (assembly GCA_910596185.1). NCBI lineage: Eukaryota > Viridiplantae > Streptophyta > Magnoliopsida > Asterales > Asteraceae > Chrysanthemum > Chrysanthemum makinoi. The sequence continues at coordinate 160,749,983 of OU343224.1, forward strand.
ATATGAATAAATTTTAGATGTGACGACCTAAAAATGTTATTGGTCTCATTAAAGTTTGAATGAGTAACACAACGCCAATTATATGGATTTGTCATTTATGTATTCAGGGTCGGTTTGATTTTTCCGTTTGTATCACATCACCTTTATTCAACTACCAAGCCGTGTCAACTATGGTGTTCTCGATTTGATTGGTCGAACGATTCAAACTATTTATCGCGTCGCGAGGTGGGCAATTTATTTTATTTTTTGAAACCAAAACCGTATTATACGGGTTATTGCCGCGGATGCGCTAAATGAAATGACACGATGGCTCGCGCCAAGCAATCCATTTTAAACATGTAATCGAGTTAAACTGTATGAACAATAACATAATCAAGAATGTAAATTGATATTATAGTAAAATTAAATAACACTGAATAGATTCAAAAAAAAAGTGTGAATTGGCGGGAATACCCTTACCTCGAGTGCGTTTTGGCACCAGTCATTGCTCACCTTACAAGGAATTAGGGATGGCAACGGGGCGGCCATCCCCATCCCCAAACCCGATTACCAAAGTTGTCCCCCCATCCCCATCGATTTAATCGGGCCCTGTTGGCGCCGCGCCCCAAACCCGCCTTGTATTAATCGGGGTTCTTATCAGGGTGTATTTTTTGGTGCAATTCACCAAAATCACATCATTCACGTTTATTATTAATTTAAAACCGTTAGCAATAACTTAAAGAATTAAAAACTTATTAATAATTGACAAACAAGCCTTATTAGGTTTTCAACGATATTAATATACATAAATAATGATTAATTACATACAAAAATAAAACTTAAAAATATGACACTAAACGAGTTTCTATAATAACAATTTTGCAATTTTACAAAGAAAAAAAACTAATAATATTAGAGTATTTTTTTTACGTAAATACTAACAAAATACTATGTAGGTATAGATATATTTGTATATGTGTATATATTATTCTAGTGGGCGCAGGATTCTCCCCGCCTCAATCCCATTAAACCCCCGCTAAGCCCAAACCCACCCCCATAACCCGATTAGCATGCCCCGCCCGCCCGCCCCAATTAGTTCGGTTTCCCCTGCGAAGTTCGGGTTTTTCATCCCTATGAGCTTAATACCCAACAACTCCCCTACCAAGAGGGACATCAATTGTAGTAGGCAGGAGCCGAGACTCAAACCCTTAACCTTTTATCCACAAATTCTCTTCGTTGAGCCCAAGGTTTTTCGGAGGTGAGTACTAATCCAAAGCCTTTTTGGTAACACTGAATAAATTAAAGTCATACTAAAGTTATTTCGTTACAATCATTCCATTCAAATAAACATACACAATTGCATTCAAATAAACATACATAACCGATTAAAAAACTTATTTGTTTGACTTTTATAAGTTACGGTCGCTTTAATCAATTTTCATCCTTAGATATTTAGTAAATGTTTGTATTAAGAGCGAATAACCTTTATACAATAAAAGTAATGCAATAATATAATCACTACTTGTATAACTATTTAAATATATAGTTAAAAATCTTCATATATGTTATACACGGTTCAGTTCAGTAACCGCGTATCTAAAAGTGAAAACCAAAACCAAACCGTAATAAGCAGACTTTTTTGGTTTCGATTGCAGGTTTTTTCGGTTTTGGTTTGACCGGTTCAACCCAGTTTGCCGGTAAGTTTTTTGAACACCCTGTTAACATATATATTATTTGCTCACTTGATTATTTTCAGTTTACAATATGTTTGGTCTACAAGTAACTTTAAAATTATTATTTTCCAAATTAAGAGGATGTTTACTAAATTAAATGGTTTTATATGAATTACTTAATTAGCTTTTTAAAGGGGAAGACAAAATGTTGGTGAGTCTTTCTATTAAGTGGGATTAAAGAATTGGGCTCACATTCAGGGGTGTTATCGGGTCGGGTTGAATCGGGTTTTGACTTTTGAAAATATGACCCGCAACCCGACCCTATAAGAGTTAGTTATCGGTTCGGGTCTAATCAGGTTCGGGTTATATCGGGTCGGGTCTAACAGGGTTCGGGTTGACCCGATAATACTATTACTGTTTAGATTTATGTATAAATATACAATCTAATTTATAAATACAACACCATGTAGAAGATAAATGATGTATGCAAAAAATAGATAATTTACACCATTATAAAAATTAAACAATAGTTACTTTAGTCGTCAAAGAAATCAACGATTATCAGTTCCTAATTTGAAGACTAACAAATATACATATGCATGATGTTAGATACCTCAAGTTATCTGAGATATAAGAACAAAACTAGTTATGCGTGAACTGAAGTTATTAGTGTGATGTTGCACTGTAACTAAGATGACAATATATAAGGATGAAACTAATACAGTAACAAAAAAAAGATCATGCTACTGTTAGGATTTAAGAATTCTATGCTAGTCAGTTATGAATTATGCACTATGGAGTAGCGCTAAACGAATCGTCAAATATAATTACTGTTGGCTTCTAATCTTATACTACGTATTAAAAACATATAAATAATAGTTTTCTTTTTAGCTTTTACAAAATAATAATAATAATAATAATAATAATAATAAAAAAGTGATAAAAAAAAAAAATAATAATAATAATAATAATAATAATATTTTTCGGGTCTTATCGGGTTGACCCAATAACCCGATAAGATAAATATCTCAACCCTAACCCGACCCTATAAGAATATTGGGTTATCGGGTTCGGGTCAAATCAACCCGATTAAACCCGACCCTATAAGGCTTATCGGGTTCGGGTTCGGGTCGGGTCAACCCGACCCTATTGACACCCCTACTCACATTAAATGGTTTATATAAAAAAAAATGAAAAAAAAAAACTTACTGAGTTTCATTAAAATGTAAAGTTTGCTTGGTTAACGAGGTTTAGAAAAGAGAGGTGATTTGCACACTCTCAAAATGATTGAGACACTCAAATTTTAAGTTTGGACATTTATACCCTTACAAGATAAACATAACTAAAAATAATGTGAAGATATAAATGTCAAAACATTCAAAATATAAGGGCCCGTTTGGTTTGTAGGTGGGTTTAGGTTTAAGATTTGGATTTGGATTTGAATTTGGTTTTGAATTTGGACAGATTTGAGATAGAGAGAGAAAATAATATTTAAAAAGATTTTATATATTAAAATATAGATATAAATAAAAATATATCATATGAAAAATAATAAAAAATGAAAACTGTGAGTGGAGATGTAAAAGGGCTCACAAAAATATGATAAAGAGAGAGAAAACCATCCCCTTCACTTGGGAATTCTGCATGCCTGAGTATTCTGATTTAATCTCAAAAGTTAACAGTGACATTTCACACCAAACAACAATTTTCTTCTTTGAGTCCCAATTTGAAGTCAAAGCACCCCAACCAAACGCCTCCTAAATGTTCCAATCATTTTTAAAAGTGTACAAATCACGTCTCTTTAAAAAAGACTTCAATTTTAATCATGAGATATTTGAAGTTTAGCAAAATAAACGACAAATTCAGCTTGACTTTTGCCTAGTTAAAAATGAATATGATAAAATTTTGAAGAGACACATTTAATAGTCAAAGACAAAAAATGACTTTTTTCACAAAAAATGAAGTATGTTAAATTGTATAAGAGAGGTGCATCATAACAAGGATTATTTCATCGCAAGCCACCTCAGCGCCACATCAAAGATCTCATTTTCCCACAACTAACCACAACAAACCTCCTCCTCACTCATAACAAACCTCAACCTCTTCATTTGGGCCCCACCACTACCACTTTATTTTTTTATTCAATTTTCACTTCCAAATAAAAACTAAATAAATTCATTTCATTCAAATTAAAAATACAATACATAACACAATAATAAAAAAAAACACGATACGGAAAAACAACACGACACGGAATAAAACAACACCGATTAAAAAACAACACATACTACTGAATTAATCTTCACATCCCAATTTGGGCAATTTTTCAAAATCTCCCAAACGTGAACATATTTGAACTTTTTTCTACCAAATTGTTAAGTTTTGGCCAGATTTTGAGATGAGATTGGTCATTTTGAGCACTTCACGCGAACCGCTTGTAAATTCGTTGAACCTTTTGCAATCGACGCTAATCCTCGTCCATTTACCGCGATTGAATTTTTGTAACGATGGTCATCGGGTTGTCGATTATTGAACATATGCATACGCATTCCAAAAAATATTTTCGAACGGTTATTTTGCATATCCATAGCTTCGAAATTTGTATCCAAACTTGCGCAAGTTAAAGATTTCTTCAGATTGCTCCACTTCAAATTTGAGACATTTGTGTGTGTTTTTTGATTGATGTAGATGTGAAATAAAATGGTGGTTGATGTTATTTATAAAGGTGGTTTCAACTAAATTGAATTCAAAACCTAAGATCGTAGCTGTAATTCAATTTAAACGTTAAATTAATTCAAAAACCGCATCATAGTAAGTTAAATTCAAATTTTAAATTTTAAATTCAAATTCAAACGGTTGTTTCTATATACTATCATACTCAAAGATTAGTTTGACACACAAATAACACAATTCACACACAAAGAATGTCTCAAGAAAGACTTTTCTCAAAGAATTCCCCGGCCGAGAAGTTGGTGCGGAACCCGGCTTTCCGCAAGACTGCATCACTGCTTGAAACCAACTTTCCAACTCGCTGAGTTTGAAGTTTACTCAACACCACCGAAAATGTCTCCCGGTGGGGTTTGAAAACATCCCCACCTCCCATTATTGCCCAAGTCCACGCGGAACAGTTCACAGTGGATTTTCAAAACCACCTGCTGTTAAGCCGAGGCTTCCTCCCAAGGCTTGAACAAGATGAAGAAAACGTCGGGGAGATACCGCAAGAGCAGCATCGCGGAAGAGGCCGCCGGGCCGTGAGCAAGAAGCACGGAGGCTCGGTACCTCCAAGACAATTTTTTCGACATAATGGAGAGTCGATACATTAATGGGGAGTTTTATTCTCCGCCAACAAGTGATGATGGTTTGGACTCGGATGACTCGCTTTTTTAAGTGTTCAGTAGTTTTATTATGTATTTCATGTTTTATGTTGTTTTAGGATCCATCTCAGTTTTAATGTTTAAGGTTATTATGTATTTCATGTTTTGAATCACTTTAAAGTTTCGCTTTTTTCTCGTTTAACCACGGTACTTCTCTACCTCTGAAACTTTGAAATCAACTTCACCTTCACCTTATTCCATAAAACTTACAAATCTTAAAAAAAAAAAAAAAGAAAGAAAGAAAGAAAGAAAGAGAGAAACTAAAAAATCTCTTTGTCGATTAAGCTTGGCGTCCCACGACTTCACCCTCGACCTGCCGAGCCAACGAGTGGAAGCGTGTGTGATCTGAGCCACACGGGCGTCAAGGTTGACGAGAGGGCGACCGGCGAGCCCACACCGTCCACTCTAAGTTCAAAACATCTAAATGTATTTATCTCAAAATTAGGATAAAAACATAATCCATGTCAATAATCTAATCCCTGCAATTAGAGGTGAGCAGAAAACAGAAAAACCGAAAACAAAAAAAATCAAATTAAAATAACCGATCAAAACTAAAAACTGATAGTTTAGTTTTTATTTTTTCAAAAACCGAAAACTGAGGTTCGGTTTTTATTTCGATTTTCGTCAAAAAACCGAATTGTAAAAACTGAACTGAACCGGTTTTATTATATAATATAATATATAATTATTATAATATAAATAAATAAATCAATTTTATAAATTCATATCATTTTGTTGGTGAATTATAATATATTTATCTTAACATTTATATGCGTGTTGGTCGTGTCGTGTTTACTTGACAATATATCAATACATATGCGACAATATCATATTATGTGTATGTTCACTTGTATGTGTGTGCGTCTCATTTATATGTGTTTAATTGTAGAAATATGAGATAAACATTATTAGGCTTTGATTGACAAAAAAAAAATAACAATTTTTTTTTTATGTAAAACAAGTTTCTTTTATAAATTACTCATGCTCCAATATAAACGGTTAAAAACCGAAATAACCGAAAAATTAGATCGAAAACGATAATAAATGAAAAGAATCAACTGCAAAACCTAATTTGGCTTTTGCTGTTCTATAGAAACCGAATAGTTCAACTGGGTTTCAATTTTTAGCCAAAAACTGACTCAAACCGTAGCGTACACACCACACCTACAATATTCTTGCATAGACTTAAAAATAGACAGATAAGTCGTACCAAAAAAAAAAAAAAAAGACAAATATGGTAAACTTTTCTCAAAAAATATTCTTGATTTTTGTGTCTAAATCCGCATATTTCTATTTATGAGTTTATAAAATAAAATTAGGTAAAAAACCTTTAGCCGCAGTTAAAATTTACGATGTCATTGACATTTCCAACATTATGCATTTATAAGCACTCAATTTTTTTAAGGGATAATTATATGAAGATGTATTTAATTTGTTTTTTTTGCCAACTTTAACTTTTGCTATTATATATTCAAATTTTTTAATTTTGATTTTTTATTTTATGATCATATTACTCTTACATTTTTTAACCAGCTTATCTATACTAGATATAAAGAGTGTATGATCAAACTTTCAAAAGTGAAATCTTGAAAGTAAAAAATGAGAGAAATTATTAAAACACCCATTACTTAAAAGTACACAATGATTTATTCACATTGTACAACCAATTAAAAACATATCTACCAAATTATAAACAACCAATTAAAACACCCCTAATTGAATTTCCTTTTTAATCCAATTTGATCTTTTTTTCTTTTTATTTTCTTTTCGAACCCTAATTGAATTTCCTAAGGTTTTCGTGTTTGTTGATTTCCAATCTTGTTTTCACAATTGTTCGAGGTTGGTGTTTAGTCATGGTTACTGTTCGCAGTCAGAGGTCGAAAGAGGATGATGTCCAGAAAATTTCAACGTCGATTTATGTTACTAATTTTCACGAACACTATGGCTAAGGATCTCGTGGAATACTTCCAAGATTTATGGACATGTTGTTGATGCCTACATTCTGACGGCATGGAGAGATCGAAAGTAGGTAAGAGATTTGGCTTTGTTCGATTTATTAACGTCTTTGATGTGGAGCGTTTGGTACTGAATTTGTGTACTGTGTGGATTGGGAATTTCAAATTACATGCCAATGTAGCACGGTTCCATAGAGAATCGTTGAAGAATAATTACCAAACGCTTAATAAGGGGACGAATGTGGCTAATGGTGGAGATAATAAGAATGTAGGTGTCTTTAAAAACTCAAGTAATTCATACGCTCATGTAGTGAAAAAACCCATAGTTCAGAAGGAGATTATTGACGATGTTCCTACAATGGTGTTGGATGAGTCATGTTTGAACAAGGAGGAGTATTCACTATGCTTATTGGGTAAGGTCAAGGAATTTGAATCATTATCAAATTTGAAGGTGGTGCTAGCTAAAGAAGGTTTTGATAATATTGAATTAAAATATATGGGAGGTTTTTGGGTGATGATTGTCTTTCACGAGGAAGAGTGCAAGAAGTCTTTTCATGTTAATGATTCAGTGGGATCTTGGTTCTCCCAAATTATTCAAGCTCATAATGATTTTATTCCTGAGGAGAGGGTTATATGGGTGGAGATCAAGGGGGTTCCATGTAAATGGTGGTCGAAAAACACTTTCAACCGTATTGCTTCTAGGTGGGGTACTATTCTTAATGATGGGGAGTTGGAACAGGGAGGATATCATAGTAATCAATTATGCATATGTACGAAAAGTAAAAGTGTGTTTTGAGTCATTTAAAATGGCTGCAGTGGTATGTTTTCTTTGGATTCGTGCATTGAAGTTCAGTTGGGTTCGGATTTTAAGGATGATTGTAACAATGAATCTGAGTCCTATGATGGAAATCATAATGATCTTGAAGGAGAGCGTGCGTAGAAGTTCCTGAAACAAAATTTGAGGATGAACCGGTCGATAACTTTGGTAATGATAAATCCATTCGGCATAGTAAGACTCAGTCTGAGGATCCATTTGGGGTATATGAGTTACTTAATAAAGAGAAGAAAGTCTCGAATAATGAAAGCGAGTCCATACTACTCCTGCATACCCACACGGTTTCGCCCTAATGACAACGGTGAGAATATTACTAATACATCCAATGTGGGCTTAAAGAGCATAGACAGAATGAAGATAGGGAAGAGGGAGAATTCATAGGCACACAGGATCAGACAAGAAATGATGTGGATATTGACGCGAATGAATCTACATGTTTTGGACACTTTAAGAAATCGGTTGGACCACGAACGGGTGGATCTATACTTCAATTAATTGAAGACCTTGTTAATGTGGGGTAAACTATGGGATATGATATGACGGGATGTATGAAAAATATGGAAGAAATCATTGAAACACAAGGATGTGGTCGGTTATCGATGAATTTCTTATCTCTTAATATTCAAGGCCTAGCCCAAAAGGCCAAACAAGATTGGGTTAAGAAGTTGTGTTTATCGAATAAGGTGAATTTTTGTAACTTCAAGAAACTAAAATAGAAAACATTGATTTGTGGTGTATTAAGAGGTGTTGGGGAATTAGCTTCGATTATGTGTATAGCGAAGCCAAGGGCTTCGGTGGGATCTTAAGTGTTTGGGATCCTAATATGTTTCAGAAATTAAATCATACAATGTCCGATTATTGTACTTTGGTCCTTGGTGTGTGGGTTTCTAGTGGTAAAAGTCTTCTCATTATTTCGATCTATGCTCCACAAGAGTTAAGTGAGAAGATGATGCTTTGGGATTATTTATGCTTTTATATGAAATTGGGATGGTGATGTTGTTACTATGGGAGATTTTAATGAAGTACGTGATAGTAGCGAGAGATTTGGATCGGTGTTCAATAAACAAGGTGCGAAGGTTTTTAATAATTTCATTGCTAATGTTGGTTTAGTTGATGTTCCTCTTGGTGGATGTTCGTTCATGTGGTGTCATAAATCCGCCTCAAAGATGAGTAAGCTTGACGGTTTCCTTATTTCTGATAGTCTTTTGTGTGAATGCCCACGTATTTCTTCGGTGACATTGGATAGGTATCTGTCTGATCATCGACCCATCTTAATGCGGGAGTCTATGTATGATTATGGGCCGACTCCTTTTAAGTTTTATCATTATTAGTTTGAGATTGATGGGTTTGATAAGTTTGTGGAGGATTCTTGGAATGAAATTCATGTCACTAATACGAATGATTATGTGAAATTTCTGAATAAACTCAAAGTTTTGAAAGAGAGAATTAAATTGTGGAATAGTTCATACAGGGAGCATATGAATCGTCGGAAGAATAATCTTAAAACTGAATTAGCTAATATTGATTCAGTTTTGGATAGAGGAGATGGTATAGAAAGCAGGATGTAAATAGAAGATATGAAGTTGTCGATTCGCAAAGTTGGAGAAGACCGAATATGTGGAAATGGCCCAAAAAGCTAAAATAAAATGGGCCGTAGAGGGTGATGAGAATTCTAAGTATTATCATGGTGTTATTAATAAAAAAAGAAGTAATTTAGCTATTCGTGGTGTGTTGGTTGACGGTAACTGGGTGGATTCTCCTCCTTTAGTTAAAAATGAATTCTACGATCATTTCCAATAACAATTCGAGCAACCTAGTATGAGTGGTATTGATTAGATATAGAGTTTCCTAATAGAATTAATTCTGACCAAATGTATGATTTGGAAAGTGAGGTTTCTAAAGAGGAGATTAAGAGAGCGGTGTGGGATTGTGGTATCGATAAAGCTCCAGGTCCGGATGGTTTTACGTTCGGTTTCTATCGTCGCTATTGGAATCTCATAGAGTGTGATGTTGTTAATGCTGTTAAATGGTTCTTTCATCATGGAAGAATCCCGAATGGAGGTAATTCGTCTTTCATTACTTTGATTCCTAAGGTTTCGAATGCTAATATGGTGAAGGAATTTAGACCTATCAGCCTCATCAGTAGTGTGTATAAAATAGTTGCCAAGATTCTGGCAAATCGTCTTGTCATGGTGTTAGGGGATCTGGTTAGCGACACTCAATCTGCATTTGTGAAGGATAGGCAAATATTGGATGGCCCATTTATTTTAAATGAGATGGTCTGATGGTGTGTAAGAAGAGAAACAAACAATGATTTTTAAAGTTGATTTTGAAAAAGCTTACCTTCGATTAGGTGGGATTTTGTAGTAGTCATATTGAAGAAGTTCGGGTTTGGAGACAAATGGTGTAAGTGGATCCTTAGTTGCCTTGATCTTCTAGAGGCTCGATATTGGTAAATGGAAGTCCTACGTCCAATTCAAGTTCTTCAAGGCCTTAAACAAGGGATCACTCTTGTCTCCTCTTATTTGTTTTGGTCATGGAAAGTCTTCATATTTCATTTCAAAGAGTGGTGGAAGGGTGGTCTTTTCGAGGGGATCATGTTGGACACCTCGCTTAGTGTCTCACATTTGTTTTATGTTGACGATGCCATTTTTATGGGACAGTGGAATCAAACCAATATTGATACTATTATTAGGTATTGTAATGTGTTTCATGGGTTAGTTGTCTTACGTAACATGAAAAGAGTAAATTAATGGGGATTTCTGTGGACTCGTCTAAAGTTGAGCAGGCTGTTAAGAAGATAGGTTGCATGGTTTTAAAAATGCCATTCAAATACCTTGGATCTGTTGGAATCACTCCTAAACCTTATTCAAGTGTTAGTTACTCATATGTAATAGTTAGCTTATTATGGCCTTTATGTTTGTTATTAGCCTTAAGCTTATGTAGAAGGCCCATGAGCTTAGGCCCAAGCTCATAGGTGAAAGGAAGGTAGGAGTGTTGCCCTAGCTCCTTGCCTATAAATACCTTATGTAAACCTTCATTTGAAGGGTGGTTGTTCAAGTTTTCTTTTCACATATACTCTACGCCTAAACGTATTCATATCGTGTGTGTGTGTGTGATACTTGTTCAATCGCCTCTCTATCTTTCTTATAAGCTTGTGTGTTAAACCTTGTGACCTACAGGTGGTATCAATAAGCCAATAGTTGGGTGTACACTTTTGTTTGAAGATTTTGGTTTGGGTCTTACTGTAGTAAACATAACCTATTCTTTGCTTAGCTTTAAAACTTGTTTTACACTTTTTAATCCAAGATTCTTGTACTTTCAGCGTTTTAAGGTGTTAAAATACTTGTTTTTGGCAAAAAGTTTGGAACTTTATGCGTGGAACGTTGTTTTCCATCTAGTTTTTGAACGAGGGTTTCATCCTACTCGTGCTTGTTTTAGAGGTTTTGGTTCATCAAGTTTCACACTTTTGTGTATTTTGGTGTTATTAAAGCTATTTTATCACTGGTTTAGAAACACTTTTGGCGAAATCAAAATTACAGTAATCTTACGTAGTAAAACCCTAATCCTCTGGCGTAAGTGCCTCCTTGGTTTGATCTTCATTTTCAGTGGTTTTATTCGTGTTTCTTACTTGGATAAGTCACGAAAACGTCGACTTTGGATATCTTTTGCCTTTGTGATAGTGTAAAAAGATCATTTGAACAAAACCCTAAAATTGCATAAGCATAAGCTTAGGCGTAGAAATCCTACGCCTAAGATCTTTCTTACGCCTAAGCCTTGTCTTAAGCATAAGAAAATCCTCGCCTAACTTTCTCGCTAACTTTTGTCTCGCTAACTTTAGTGCTTTTTCCTACTTACGCGTAAGCTAAATCCTACAGCGTAACTCATTGTGTTCGGCGTAACTTTGGTGTTTTACGCATAAGTGCTACTTGGTTCTTGTCTCTTCTCGCCTAAGGACACTTCATCAACAAAGGTTCATTCGACTACAAAGATCCATTTTTACCAACACAAGTTTCAACATGTCACAACCACCATACTCTAACTATTTCCCTTACACTTATCCTCAACGACAACAACAACTAACTCCACAACATCAACAATGGAATCAACAACAAGCAATTTATCAACAACAATTTAATCAACAACTTACTCCACAACTTGCGCAATCCACAACCTCAAATGGTTCAACCACCACCAAGTCTTCAAGTTCAACCGTACACAAATGACTTCAATCAACATCCATCAAGGATCACTATGAGGTAACCCACTTGGTTTGCAAAGATGTTTGAAACTTTAAGCGACCAACAATCAATTCATGAGAATGGATCACTTGATAGACCTCAATGCTCACTCCGAGGAAACTACGATCAATGGGTGATAAGGTTCTTTAGGTTTTGTGATCTAAAGAAGCCACATGGAAAGTTCTTAAAGAAGGTTATCTTGGAAGTTCCATTTGAGATGCCTCTGTCATTGTACGGGAGATCAAATGCCATTCCACCAGAGATGAACAAGCGAACATTGCTCTTGTTGAGACTTGAATCCTCAAGAACTTCTACACTATGAGCGGATGAGCTTGCAATGGAATATATCCTCTAGGATTACCAAACCTAATTCTTCGTAGTGTTGATGCTCAAAAGACTGCAAAGAAAATGTGGGATCATATTTGTCTTCTTATGGAAGGATCGTACTCAATCAGGAGGAATCCAAAATTTACTTGGCTTATGAACACTTCATGATTGACACGGAGAGACACTTTCGAGTCCTATCATCATGAGATTTCGGACATCATCAATGATTTGGATAAACACAACATCAATATGCCAATAATTGCGGTGAATACTAAGTTCTGAGTAGTCTTGGTCCCGAATGGGAGAAGTATGTCATTTTTCTCCGTCAAGCGAAAAACATGCATCAATCTACATACGGATTGTTGTACGATTACTTGAAGCCTCATGAAAAGGAAGTTGATAGGGAAAGGATTCTTCATGCTCAAATTGCTCCCGACACATCGGAAAATCAACAACTTGCTTTATATGCTCAAAACAGTTATTCTCCTCAACCGGCAACTCAACCAAGCTGCTACAATCACACCACATGATCCTTCACAACCTCCATCTCAACAAACTCAATTGGTTCCATACAACAACAACAATGCTCAGCGAGGAAGCTAATGAGGAATCTGATCCGTTCAAGCTTGCAACAAGGATTTGCTATATATGATTGCTAATGCCTTTAGCCGTTATACCAACAAATCCAACAACCGTATTCGTTCCTAGTCAAATACAAGGAATCAACATTTGTGAACAATGGGCGAGTTGAAGTTGAGAATCGTGGTTATGAGTAGTCGGATGGGCGGTGGTCAAGGGTTTAATCTTTGTGGGTAGGAATAACAATCGAGCTCGATGGTGGAGCAAGGAAATGCTTTCAGAATGGGTTGAATGGTCTTCGATGCTACAAGCTGCAATGAGAAGGGACACGGCTAATGCATGCCCAAAGCCAAGGACTAGAGGCGGTGCTTATTTCAAAAGGCTCTTCTTTTGGCTCTTAAGGATGAAGGCGGTGGATCTCTCACGGACAAAACGAGTTTTATGGCAAATCTTGACTCGGATGATGATATGGAGGACTTGCGGGCCAATCACGGTTATGTGTGATGGCTAATATGCATGAGTTACACATGAGTGACGGGCCCGTGTATGACACGATGGCTTGTCTCAGTACGAACAAACCATATTCATCTACGATCTACTATCTCCGCCAACATCCGAATCCGGCAAAGACTCGGAATGTTCAAAATGAGCCATCCACATCTCATTAGGCGATTTTCAACTAGATCCCGTAGTTATATTTGGCGATCAAGATGACCAAGGTTTCCTTGATAATCAAATTGACTCCGTGATTATACTTGAAGATATCAGTAATGATCATGTTGAGACTCCGTTGAACAGCCAAACTTTTGCCTCATCAGTTTTTGCTCGTTTAATACAAGACCAACAAACCATAGTGGAAAAATGTCATGCCATTAATCGGGACTTGAAATGCAAAAATGCTTTGTTAACCAAGGATTTTGAATGTTTACAAAAAGCAACTCAACTTTTCAAAACTCAAGAAAAGCGCGTGAAAGCGGTTTTGAAGCGACCTTTGCCAAATCTTATCAAAACAAAAATATTTAGAAAGGCAGTCATTGATCTAGCAGCGAAGAATGCTTTGTTATGCGAAATAGAACAAGCTGAAACATGAACATAAAAAGCAAATTAACACTCTCACCTTGGAAAATCAAAAGCTAAAGTGAGTTGTTAACTTGTCAAAAGCAGTTCTCGCATACAAAAGCATTCAACGAAGCGAATAGATGATCATCTTGAAGAAATCATCGGCTTGCAAAACAAACTTAAAGAGTTTAAAGCTGTTGTTTACAAACATGGCGAGTCGGTCACAACCATTGAAAAGTTTACTTTAAAACCCAATACAAATGGATATGGACGAATCTTGGCGATTACAAACCTAAGCTTTCAACAAAAGCATTCAAACCAAATCTGAAGTTTCGGTGCAGAATATAAAGTTGATAATTACATTATGAATGTTGTTGAATATCATCGTCAAGAGAGAATTAGATCACGAGAAGGCGAGAGTCGATCAAAATTAGAAAAAGTTGTTTACAACAAACCTTTTAACTACTCTAAAGCGGTCACTTTTCGTCACTGTAGTTCTTCTAATACACAAGGGTTATCATCAAACACAGATCTTTCTAATGTTAATCCCCAGCAGATTATGCACAAATTTATGGTCCTTTACCTTCCATCGATGAAGTAAATTCAAAACACGAAAATGAAAAATTCTTAGATATTTTGACATCTTCATGGTGACCTCAAATTTTACAACATGAGATAGAATATGTTAGGAATTAGAAATTCAGTATTAAAGAGTCGGTCACCAAGTATATGTAATCGTTAGAATGCTTTCGTAGTCATAGTTATTTTAGTTAAGTAGTATTTTGTTAAGTAACACCTTAGTGGAGAGACGGATGGTCTTTACCCATGTATGCCCGATCCACGGCCGTTGTGTGGCATTTTATGTAAGACTATAAATACTCTCTACCTCCCAAGGTAGAGAGTTGGAGCTCATAATAATATTATTTCTTTCTCTCACTAAGTTCCCTAAACCTCTAACTTTCTCTCTCTAGAATTCCCTTTATACGCCCATTGTGTTATGGTTTGATGTGTATGTGAAAACTTATATCTAACAATTGGTATCAAGAGCCATGGTTAGATCATATCTTGCACATCTTTGGATTTCTAGTGGTTTTTAGGTGGTTTTGAGTTTGAAAAAGTTTAGTGGTTTGTGCATCATTTGGTTGATTTCTTGTGTTAAAGTTTGGATTTTGTTAGTATTTTTATGTTTAGAATCATCACAAGTGTGTAGGTTTTCATTTGGTAAGCTTGAATCATCTTGGTTGGGTTGTTTTTGGATTGAAAAGTGATGTTTATGTGGTTTTTTCATGCTAGCGACTTAACACAGGAATACTTTCTTAAGTAGCGACTTGCTTTACAAATTTGTAGCGAGTTACAGTTTTAGACCTAGCGACTTAGATCTAGCGAGTTATAGTACAAGTAGTGGACTCTCCACTACGGTGCTGACAATTGGTTAGCGAGTTGCTCTTTAGCGACTTGTATCTTTAGCGACTTGAGTAGCGAATTCTTGCCAAAATTTGCTAGCGACTTGAGCCTTAGCGAGTTACTACTTAGCGACTTGCATTTGTCTAGCGACTTGGGACTCTAGCGACTTAGTGCATTATCTTCTAGTGACTTAGCGAATTAAGTGTTAGCGACTTGGTGCATTATCTTCTAGCGACTTGGGTGATTGCTTACGGTTTTCTCTTGATTTAGTAAAATCCCGTGAAAGAATCTATTTCTCGGTTTAATCATAGAGTTATAAAATCCTGTATTATCTGTTAACATGTCTACCAACGTTCCTACTATCATCTCCATGTTAGAGGATGTTCAAGCGGTGGTCGGATACTCGTCCACCCATGCTTGCTTGGAATGACTACGATTCTTGGGCTCACGTAATCAGTTATGCTTGCCTTGGAAGGAAAATGGTGTCAACATTCTCAAATCCATTGATGAAGGACCATATCGAGTTGAGTCGACTAGAGACATACTTGATACTAATGAAGATGGTACTCTGATTTTCGGAATGGAATGAGACCTAAAATGTATGATGAGCTTGAGGATAAGGAGAAAAAGAGATTCGATGCAGATATCGGGGCTTCAAACATTGTTCTTCAAGGTCTTCCTAAAGACATCTACAAGCTGATCAATCACAACACCGATGCAAAGGCGGTTTGGGATAATGTTAAGATGCTTCTCTCGGGTTGAAATTAACTATGGAAACGAGAGAATCCCAACTCTATGGCCAATTTGAACACTTCAAGATGAAACCTGATGAGAATGTCTATGAGTACTATGTGAGATTTCATAAGTTAGTGAATGACATGAGGAACATCAGAATGACTATGCCTAACATTCAACTGAACTCAAAATTTGTGAACAACATGAATCTCGAATGGCACAAGTTTGTCACCTTTGTGAAGCTCACTAAAGGATTGAAGAATACAAACTATGAGCAACTCTATGCCTTCCTCCTTGAGAATGAGAGACATGCTATGTTTGAAAAATTGATTCTCAATCGGTTCAAAACCAACGAGGAGAGACAAGCTCGTCTAATGACTCAACTGCCTTCTACTCAAACATCGGAATCACAACCAAAGCTTCACAAGTCATACCCTTGGGTAATGGTAATCACAAACTCATTCCTATGTTCAAACAAGGCGATCTTGATGCACGCGTGGGTAACTTCATTAATCAACTAGCTCTTCTGATTAGTCAAAACATGAATTCTCTCCCACATACCAACAACAACCTCGAGCGACATCTAACCCACACAATCAAGCCATTGTTAAAGATGGAAGGATCGGTGGTGCGACGGAAAGACGGTATGATCGGGGGAAGAGGTGGGCTGGTAGAGGTTATGTTGTAATCGAATCGAGGAAGGAATGGTAACCAAGGTCAAGCTAAGCCGATCAAATGTTATAAGCGTGGTGGTGAGGACACATTGCAAGCGCACATCTCCAAAGCGTCCACGGAGAATCGAACCCGATTACGGAGATAAGATCTTTCTTTGGTACAAGCTCGGGACAATGGTCTTTGCTTTGGATGAAGAGGAATTGTTGTTTCTAGGCGAGGGCAATGCCAAGACCTATGATGCGAGATGTGGATGAGCAGGCCTATTAGGAGATAGGTCACAATCATCGAATGCCTTTCAAGTCAGCGATTGTGATGCATACGACTCTGATGTGGATGATGGACCTACGGCACACAATTTTTATGGCTAGCATTTCTCCAATGGTTTCTCCCAAGGTCTCTTCTTCACCACTAGCTGGCCCATCCCAAGACAAACTCATCTTAGAGGTATTAAAACTATCGATAATCTTGATGTGCAAAAGATGCATGACAAAGTACAATCAACTGAAACTATTGAATCAAATGTTGAAAATATGGGTAATATCGATATTATCCCATATGATCAATACGTGAAACAAAGTGAAAGTGAAGGTGTACCAAGTGATGCATCTTCTGCGGTCAACAATGACTATGTTTTTGATGAATACCTTTGCATGTGCCTTCGATGATTACGTAATTTCGAACTAAATGCCTATAAAGAGCGTGTTGCTATTTATGAACAACGTGCTAAATTTGAGTTGACCACTCGTGAGCAGGAAATGGATGACCAAGTGTGTACAATCATTAGAAAAAGTAATTTTAGAGAAGAAGTATTGAAACAAGAATTAAATTCCTTGCAAGAAAAACTTTCTAAAACCGCTAAGCAAAAACAAGAACTTCAAGAAAATGTGAAAATGCTTAAGCAAGAATTTAATGCAAAGGAATCAAAACTCTTGAAAGATTTTTCTAATCCGAAAACTTTGAAAAACAAACTTGAAAACAAGTTGTACATACAAGGAAACACCATTGAGGCCGCTCACATGGTCACTAAGCATAGAGTTTTAAGCGATAAGCATAGTGTACCCATTATTGATAAACCCAACCCAGTCACGGAAAGATAGCTAAAAGCGCTCAAAGTGTGATCTATGATGGCAATGAGATTCTTAAACCTAGACAGAAACCTAGTTGCGTTGAGTGCACCGAGGAAGATAAGAAATCGGATGAAGTCACTAGGGAAAGGATGAACAAAAAATTAGATGATCCTAAATGCAAAGAAAAAAAAATAATTACCACTCCCCATGACTACAAAGAAGGAAAAGCTGGATTTCCTTGAACATGTTTAAGCCTCGGACATTGTTGACTCAGAACAAGTTTTTGGAAAAAGGATTTAGATAAGCGAAAGCTGAAAATATTGTTGAAACAAACCCTCCCCTATGGAAAATGCCTAAGAAGCGTATTGTGTATCCTCCTAATACACCAATGCATCTTGTTCCTAGAACAATTGCCACTAAAAGCAAGACCTTAATTAGCCAATATGTTATATTTCAACTATTTGTTGATTTTGAGAAAACTTGCTAGAAAAGGATCACACCATTGGTATAGCGGAAGGAGAAAGGGGTTTTGAGCAAATGAAAGAATGTTATTTAACTGAGGTCATGCCTTTCTTTAAACTTTTGAAAGATCACTTTGAGAGTCTTAAAAAGGGGATAGAAAATGATATCAAGGGAATGGAAAAGGAATTTGATGCAATGGTAGTTGAAGTTAGTGATTATGGGCGTGCACTAAAATATAATGAGATTGAGAGGAAGAACTTGCATACCTTAAATGAGACTCTTATTCCTGAATGTGTTGCTCAAGATATCTTTTTCCCTGCTTCAAATTGCTCTATTAATGCTTCCAAATTTCATGAACTATCGTGGCCTGAGAAAGTCTCCCATGATCGTGTCATTGAGCTTGAAAAAACTAATTCTAAACTAAGCGAGAAAATTGAACTGGATGATCACGACAATTTGGTTAAACATTTTTCTAAACTAGAAGTTGAGCATTTTAATTTACAACTAAAATATCAACATCTTAAAGAAAATGTCAAAACTTCTAATATCAAGACATCTTGGATGCTCGAGTTTGATGCGGTTTTCAAATTAACAAACGTGATGAACAGATTCAAGCTCATTGCAACACGATCGAGAAAGTTGAAAGCCCAAATCTCTCAATTAAAGGGTCAAACGAACAATATGACAGGCTCCCAAATGCCTCCTCCTTTAGATTCTCGGAATTCTCAAACTTTTCATCTTCAAAACTTAGTTAATGCCTTACAAAAGGAAAACGAAAGTTTTCTAGAAGAAAATGAAAAAGTTAAACGACATTTTAAAGAGTTATATGATTCAATAAAAGTCACCCGTGACCAAAACAACGAAAAAATAACGTCTTTACAAAAGGAAATTGAGAATCTGAGAAGTCGGGGAAATGGGAAAGCGCCACTTGTTTTCAATAAGAATGTTGTCTCAAAGTCACCCTTAGACGCAAATACCTGGTGAGTTAAATATATTCCTCCTCATCTTAGGAATAATGAACATGCTTTTCATGAATCCTGTGCTCACCTTAAGGATAGTCTAGAATGTCTCAGTGAGATTGTCGAAGAGGATTTCATTAACAAACCTCTTGATAGTGATATTAGGTTTGCTTGCCTCAGGGCCAAGCGATCTCAAGAGTTGCTAGAATGTGTAATTGCAACATGTCCCAAATCCTTAACCTTAGGTGCAAAAGGCAAAGGTGTGATGCCTTGTTCTATGCCTAGTGCCAGCAGAAATCGTTCTATGCCCGATCTTAAGAAAGGAAACACTAATGTGCCTTCAAGTAGTTGATTCGGATATGTTAGTGCTAAGAAAGTGAACGTTAGTGTGCCTACAAAAAGCTCAAATCACAGTCTTAAGAAAGTATACACTAATGTGCCTTCTAGTACTTGAGATCCTTGCACATCAAGTTCAGGAATGCAAAAATTAGATCAACCAACTAATGTTTCCATTCCTCTACAGAGAATGTCGGTGACATTAAAGCGAAGCGGTCAAAGTCTCAAGACAATACAAGGAATGATAGGACCTTGCAAGCTAAGAATGTGCATTGGAAGAGAGTAGAAGACCAATCTAGGAACTTTAAGCTTGAGTTGAATAAAGCGAATCGTGTTGATTCTAGTATTAGCCTTAAACGTCTTGTAATTAATCAATTACGATACTATTTGCAAACCTTGTAATGATGTGCGCTTGAATTACATTTGCTAATCATGAATGTGGTGTGAATGTTTTGTCTAATGCTATCAAATGCCCAGTTAAAATTGTTAATGCTAATAATCGTGCAAATAAGGCAAAAGGCAAAAGCGAAAGATTGTTAGAAAGCGGTGGAAACCACGGGAAGAACTTTTATAAAGATAGGTTATTATTGGATACCTTTTGGCCATAAGAATAATCGGTTTTGCTCTCAAACTACTAAGATTATGCCCACTAGAAAATGGATGCCTCTTGGTAGAACTATTCCCTTAAGAAGTGAACATACTTTGAATAGGTCAAATCTGGACACCGGCATTGCATCTATTCCCAATGATTCCATTGCTTCTACTTACGATATGGATGTTTCGTTTTCGATGTGGGTGTTCCATATCTTTGTTACTAACCAAGTGGAACCCATTCTTGCATGGGGATCCCAATTATCGATTATCCATTCTTGTGCTGTGTTCAAGCTGCCGGATCATTCAAATCGATTACGTGGTACTGGACTCGAAATTTGTATTTCCAAGCACTGAGACGGTCGGTCACGGCTCATGAACTTCGTGAGCAAATTCATCGGGACAGTTAGATTCGGTAATGATCATTTTGGTGCAATTAAGGGTTATGGTGATTATGTTGTTGGTGATAGTGTTATCTCTAGAGTATACTATGTGGAAGGTCTTGGTCATAATTTTTTCTCTGTCGGTCAATGTGACTCACGATCTAGAAGTAGCCTTCTGAAAACATACTTGTTTTGTTAGAGAACTTGATGGTAAGGAACTTTTAAGAGGAACTCGTGGTTCAAATCTTTACACCATCTCTATAGATGATATGATGAAGTCTTCTCCAATTTGCTTGCTGTCAAAGGCTTCAAAAACAAAGTCATGGTTATGTCATCGACGTCTCAATCACTTGAACTTCGGCACCATCAATGATCTCTCGAGAAAGGACTTAGTTGTAGGTTTACCTCGACTAAAGTATGAAAAGGATCATCTTTGTTAAGCATGTCAATTGGGAAAAAGCAAGAAGTATGCCCATAAAACCAAACCTACTAACTCAGTCCACGAAGTTCTTCATACAATTCATATGGATTTATGTGGACCAATGAGAGTCTGAGAATATCTTTGGGAAGAAATATGTGTTAGTTATAGTTGATGATTACTCTAGATTCACTTGGGTCAAGTTCTTAAGGACAAAGGATGAAACTCTTGATATCATCATCAAACTCATCAAAGCATTTGCGGGTTCGACTTAACAAAAGCCGTCGAATTATCGAGCGGACAATGGGCGAGTTTGTCAACAAACAACTTAGTGAATTCTATGAAAGCATTGGAATCAGCCATCAAAGAAGTGTTCCACGAACTCCTCAACAGAGCGGTGTAGTTGAAAGGCGAAATCGAACTCTTGTAGAAGCCGCTAGAACAATCTTTGATTTACTCAAAAGGTTCCAATGTTTCTCGGGGTTGAAGCAATTGCCCTTTGCATGCTACACACAAAATCGTTCCACGATTCACCTTGTACATGGAAAAACTCCATATGAACTTGTCCACAACAGAAAACCTAATCTCTCTTTCCTTCGTGTGTTTGGTGCATTGTGTTATCCAACTAATGAGGGTCAAGACTTAGGCAAACTTAGGGCTAAAGTTGACATTGGAGTATTTGTAGGGTATGCACCAAACCAAAAGGGATACCGAATCTACAACAAAAGAACCCAAAATATCATGGAAACAATTCATGTTACGTTTGATGAGTGACGGTCAAATGGCTCTGGACACTCCATTCGGGACCCGCACTTCAAAACAGTCCCATTGGTTCATCCCTTGTTCCAAACTCTTCTCAAGAAACTCCATATGTACCTCCATCCGAAGATGATTTAAAGAAATTGTTTGATCCTATGTTTGATGAACTGTATGATTCAATTACAAATGAGGTGTTGATCCTAGCGAGAGGATGCTCATATTCGTGAATGAAGTCAATCCTTGGTCTCAATATCTTTAAGTCAAGAAGCACCTGGCTTCGATCCTTGATCTCATCAACAAATCATCATTCTTCAAATGTACATCATGGAAATGTTTCTGGCATCAATGATGAAGTTAATCCCTTTGCTACACCTGAAGATGCTCCATTTGAAAACATATTTGCTCTGAATCATCATCGAACCATCTTCTTGAGAGACATCGACTCGGCTACCGATTCCTCAACAACTGCCACATGAACACCTGAGAAAATGGACTCACGATCATCCATTAGACAACATCATTGGAAATCCCTCTCGTCTGTATCAACAGGAAACAACTTGCAACCGATGCCTTATGGTGCTTCTTCAACTCCGTACTATCTAAGATCGAACCCAAAGATGTTAAAACCGCCATGAATGAAGATAGGCAATAGTGGTTCAATGCCATGCAAGAGGAAATTCATGAGTTTGATCGACTTGATGTATGGGAGTTAGTACACGCTCGGTGCTATGATTATTGCTCTTAAATGGATCTTCAAAGTGAAACTTGATGAGCATGGTGATGTGTTGAAGAACAAGGCTCGATTAGTTGCTAAAGGATACCGTCAAGAGGAGGGTATAGACTTTTAAGAATCTTTTGCTCCGTTGCTAACCGAATCGAGGCAATCGAGAATCTTTACGGCTAATGCTTTGCTAGTAAGAACATGGTAGTCTATCGGATGGATGTGAAAGCGGCATTTACGAGCGGAGATCTTAAAGAAGTCGTCTCGTCGGCCAACTGAAGGATTTGTGAATCAAGAGCATCCTACTCACGTTTATCGTTTGAAGAAGGCTCTTTATGGTTTAAAGCAAGCTCCAAGGGCATGGTATGATACTCTGTCACGGTTTCTTCTATCTACGGATTTAGACAAAGGAAGCGATTGATCCTACATTGTTCACCGGGAAGTCGAGGCAAACATTTAACTCATGTTCAAATTTATGTTGATGATATTATTTTTGCCTCGGCTGACCCAATGGAATGTGATCGTTTTTCAAATGAAATGAGTTCAAAATTTCAAATGTCAATGATGGGACAAATGTCATTTTCTTGGGTTTACAAATTTCACAAAGTCGGAGAGCATTTTCATAAATCAATCTAAATATGCAACAGAGATTTTAAAGAAATTTGGATTTGATTCAAGTGACCCTGTTGACACCCCATGATTGATCGAACCAAACTAGATGAGGACCACTCGGGGATCATGATTGACCAAACGAAATATCGTAGTATGATTGGATCCACGATGTACCTCCACGCTAGTAGACGGACATCTTGTTCATTTGTTTGCATGTGTGCTAGATACCAGGCTAAGCCTACTAAAAAGCACCTTGAAGCGGTTAAGCGGGTCTTTCGGTATCTCCAAGGAACCATCAATATGGGTCTTTGGTACCTGAAGGACACCGGTATGTCACTAACGGCCTATGCAATCTCGATCATGCGGGTTGTCAAGATACTCGTCGAAAGTACATGCATCGGAGGTGCTCAGTTTTTGGTGATAAGCTTGTGGTGGTCTTCAAAGAAGCAAATGAGTACTTCTATTTCCTCTAGGCTGAATACATAGCCATGTCATCTTGTTGTGCTCAAATCTTATGGATGAGATCTCAATTATCTGACTATGGCTTTTAATTCAACAAAATCCTCATCTTTGTGATAATAAAAGTGCTATTGCTCTCTCATGCAACAACGTTCAACACTCAAGAGCAAAGCATA
This sequence comes from Chrysanthemum makinoi, assembly GCA_910596185.1. NCBI lineage: Eukaryota > Viridiplantae > Streptophyta > Magnoliopsida > Asterales > Asteraceae > Chrysanthemum > Chrysanthemum makinoi. The sequence continues at coordinate 160,773,762 of OU343224.1, forward strand.
TCGACATTCGACATCATTTCATCAGGGAACAAGTGGAAAAAGGTGTGGTGGAACTCTATTTTGTGAGATCGGAATATCGGTTAGCGAGACATCTTCACCAAAGCTCTTCCGAGAGAACGTTTTGAGTTTATTCTTCCTCGACTTGGCTTGAAAAGTCTTCAACCGAAACACTCAAGCGTCTTGAGGGAGGAAGGCGAGGAGTAAAGGTCTATCTTCATCTATCTCTTGTATATATCTATTAGAAAATCAAAATACAAAATTATAAAACCTTCAAAATCCATAAAAATCGAAAAATTGAAAAATCTTCAAAAATATTGTCATTTTGTCATGCGTTTTCTCGGTTCGATAATATCTACGGTCTTTGTTTTGTCATTCAAAGAATGACACGGGACTTTAGATGTTGTTAATTCAAAAAATCAAAAATCAAAAATATTTTTGAGAGAAAGAGAAACAATGGTTTATTGTCATTTTGAGGCAATAACCGGTTTTAAAAAAAGAAAGAACGAGCCATGTTTTACCATGTTTTCAAATTCCATGCTCGATTCTATAAACATTTATCTCTTGAAAACTAAATGCTTTGAAAAATAATTCGGTCTCTATTTTTGATAATCATCAGGACTTATTTGTCAAAATCTCTATCTCTCAATCAACAACCTATGTCATTGATTGATGAGGAGAATGATTTCAATTAAATTAAAAAGTTATTTGGCATTCAATTGTTTTCAAAAGATATACATGCATGTTTTATCAATGGAGTTTAAAGTCTTAAAATCCGATCCTTATCAGTTAAAGCGCTTTCATAATCAAGTCACAATTCTCCTTAAAAGCTTTCAAAATCAATTTAAATCTATAAGAGATCACAAATCTCAAATGATTTGATAATTGTGATCGGGGAGAATGTGTGATTTAAATTGGATTTAAATTGATAATTCGGTAAATGGTTTTATTAGGATGTACATGCTCCTTCCCACATGTGACAAACGATTTCAAATTTTCCATGCACATGTTGAGGGGGGCATCTATCTTAAACCTATGATTTGAAACGTGATAACTTATCTCAAGGTGCAAGTTCCCTCTAGTATGTGCAAAACTCTTTTCAAATCTCGAGGCACATATTGAGGGGAGCAAAATCATGAAAACCTCATCCTTCCCCAAAATGCTTTATCTACTTGATTCGATTAGGGAAGTGATGTTGATATTTTTGAAAATGGTAATCAAAGAAGTTAATTCTTTCTCTTGCCTCCGTGTGGAAAACTATTTCAAATACTTGATTCACATGTTGATGGGGAGTTCTTCTTCTAAAAATATCAAAAACAATTCAGGTACAAAATGCTTTGATATATCATAAGTATCTGGATTGATTTTCAAATGGTTTTCAATTGGTTCCTATGGGAGATGAACAATACCAAAAAGACCGACCAACTTTACATTATGTATGGTGATATAAGGACGATAAGGTTAGGTATGTGTTCCCATGATCCGCCAGAACCGGAGGGATCTACCCGGGGACTATCCACTAGTTAGTGTAGAGTTCTTAGGTATGATGATAAAAGGAGAAAAAAAAGATATGGGAAGAGTCTTGGACTGAGGTGAGCTAGTCTTGGAATAAACCCAACAAGGTTCTAGCTATGAAGTCTCGGTAAGCACTGAAGGGGTTGAAGAATTAAAAGAATTGAATGAGAAAAGGGTGAAAACAAATAGCCCTCCATTTATTCAACCTTAGAAGCGAAAACGGGTTCAATTCATATGCTCTTGATGGTAACATCGGTATTGAAGACAAGGCGTCATGGACCCGGTGGCCTGCACTTCAACTTTCCAAACCACTCAAGTTCCTCTTAAAAGGACTTGTTTCATTCTCACGGGAACCGACATTATCTATCGACTTTCTCTTAGAGATTGTTGATATTGAAGGAGGAGACCCTCTTCCTAGTCTCCGATATAGGATCCAAATATGCACAAATTGAGTCTAGTGCCACGAGATCATCAATAAATCTCATTAGGACACTTTCAATGAAGACTCTCTGTTTCACACAATGTGGAAGAGAGATTATATCTTGAGTCCTACGCATTATCCTTGTGGTATTGCGGAACATCCAGTGATATGTGTCTAACATACTCACAATGAAGATGGAAAGCCTACGGAGCCAACATCTAACAAGCTCCTGGTAGGTGGCATGTGAGATCTATTATTTAGATCAACCATGTGACAAGCGGGCGCGAAACAATGGGGCGATTCATTCTTTGAATCAATCACGGTTCGAGGTTATGGATTGACGGATACCTTTGAAAAACTGGTCTTTGTGCTTTAAAACTGCTTTCATTAAGCACGTCGGCCGTGTACTAATTTCAAATCAAAAGGTGTTTTATGATTGATAATTGATTTTCATTAAAACCTTCGTTATATTGCAAAAACAATTTCTATTGAGCAATACATGATTGTTTCTCAAATCTCTTTTCATCAATCGATGGACGTAAATTACATTTGGTTCACTCACTCCGTGTTGTCTTCTTTGAGACGTTCGGTTTGAACAGCTAAGCATTGCGAAACCATCAAGAAATTCTTGAATTATACGATCCGCAGGTACTTGTCTTGATCAACGGGAACCGTGGGCCGTGTACCTCAATTCATCGAAAGTGATCAAAGACACTTTATTGCGCTTTATTGCTAACGTCTTATGCATGCGTACACCCCGGCGTTCGCGGTGATCGGAATGAAGCGGTCAATCCATAGCCGCATGCTCACCTAACACATTCATCTCAAAAGAAATCATGATTAGTGCATCAATGACTCTGATACTTTCACTCCATGCTTACGCTTTCTGGCTACGCCAATATCATGAATCAACGAAAAGCTTCGCTACTCGATGAGAAGATATCATGATCCAGAATGTGAGCATGTCGGTCTGAAAGTCACATCATCACATAATACCAACACCACAATGGATGTATCGAGAGATTTTCTTTAGTGATGATCTCAAAAGGCGGCTCAACATTATTATCCGTGGATCATTAAAGACCTCCACTTGGATTAACCAAACATGCAATGAGTGGAATCAATGACTCGACTTGAAGACAAAGTACTACATCAAGAATGCAAGATCAATTGTTAATGTAATATCCGATTGTATTCAATGTCATTTTAGTATATGGTTGAGGTGACCTCCCTTAGGGGAGATTGTTAGGAATTAGAAATTTCAGGTATTAAAGAGTCGGTCACCTCAAGTATATGTAATCGTTAGAATGCTCGTAGTCATAGTTATATTTAGTTAAGTAGTATTTTGTTAAGTAACAGCGTGGAGGACGGACGGTCTTTACCCATTTGTATGCACGATCCATAGCCGGTTGTGTGGCGTTTTATGTAAGACTATAAATACTCTCTACCTCCCAAGGTAGAGTTGGAGGAGCTCTTTAAACTCAAAGCTTGACTAAGTTCTTTCTCTCTAAGTTTCCTAAACCTAGAATTCTTTCTCTCGCCAATTCCATTTTCGATGTCCTTGAAAACTTATATCTATGGGTTGTGTATGTGAAAACATGATCTTTTCGAGAATATAGTTAGAAATCAAAATTGATCATTTTCAATGCGAACAAAGACATTTTTGAAAAATCTTTTACTAACGTTAAAAATTTGAAAAATTGTGCATTAGTCTGGGAAAAGGATTTTCATAAGGAACTTGGAGTGATGAAGGTCGTTTTTAGAAAGCGAAACATCTATTTCTAATACTAAGCGTAAAAGCTGTTGAGAAAAGATGTTGATCGACTCTTGGAAGATGTCATGCATTGCGATGTCCATAATGTTGTGCTAGAGAATTCTTTGTCATATGCATTTGATCATACCTCTGATGATCTTGTTGAATCATGATAAATGTTGAGAACCGATAATGTGCTTGGTCGAGTCATACTTGATTTGAAAACAAGCGATTGTCAAACGAACTTTCAAATGCAATTCTTCGTCTTAATTGGTGTCAAAAAGATATTCACGATCAACAACATGTTTTTTCAACACAAAATGCACCGAGTGCAAAATCTTACGATCATAAAATTGAGCAATTGGATGATCAAAGCGTGTCTTTTAAGTGTCAAATCTCAAAATATGAACAAGAACTTGTAAAAGTTAAAAGGAATATGGTGTCATATTTGATTTACTCAAAAAGACTCGTGATGAAGCATCAAATGAACTTGATAATTATCTTGCACACACTAAGGAAGTTATGCATTTTCTTTGGAAATGTTAGGTCACGAAAATCAAGATCGATTCACACTATCCTCAAGTTTAGAGAAATGTTAGGAAAGTATGAACAACTTCCGCCAACCATCATTAAGAGATTAGCCCCAGTAACACTTAGTACTCATGAACCTAGAATCTCTACTGCCAAATCACAAGTAGCTCACGTGCTTCCTTCTACTTGAAGCGAGAATAGTTGAGCCTTTTCCAAGCGTCCGCACTTCACGGCCTAGGAGCACTCAATCGAAGAATAGGAAGTTGCGACCTAAGAAAAGATCAATCAAGAATGCTAAAGTAGAAGAACACCCTAGGACTATGAATAAGACTCACGTTGCCTCCACTATAGATATTGCGTCCGGAAAATGTAATAGAAATAGTGATGTAACGAATGATAAACCATTAAGTACTTTTGATATTGATCGATGCACCTTGTGTTATTTGTGGTAAAAGTATGAATTCCGATTGCCATGATAAATGTGTTGCTAAAGCTATCATCTCTCGTTTAAGGAATCCTAAGAACCAGAATACCTCTAGGCCCACTAATCTTTCTAAGTATGTGCTTGGTAGACCGCCATCTTTTTAGATTCTAAGAAAGCGCATTCTTTGTCCTGTAGCTCTGTGTCACCTCTAGGAATGTAGTACCACCTAGTGCATTCACTAAGACTAAAGCAAATACTAGTTGGAGATGGTAGAAATGGATATATAACACACTAGGATTTAAGTGGATACCTAAAGCTATTAATGTATGTATATCTACTATATAAGCGCTCACGGAACCCTCTAACATTTAGGTTCCAAATCTACTTCTATTCCATCATTATCGCGTAGATGCATTATTGTAATGCGGGTGATACGGATCATTCTCTGGATTGTTGATAGCGGATGTTCGACACATGACGAGCAATCTTAAATTGTTATCAAACTTTATTGCAAAGTTCATTGGCCTTGTCAGGTTAGGGAATGATCACTTCAGCTATCATGGGCTATAGAGACTATGTCAATGGGAACATCGAAATTAGCAGGGTTTACTATGTGGAAGGCCTCGGTCAACTGTTTTCGTGATGGGTCGGTTTGTGATGGAGATTTGGAGGTTGCTTTCGGGAGAAAACTTGTTTCATTAAGTGATCTACAAGGAAATAACCTTATGCGGATGCGTAATTCTAGTCTCTACACTATCTCTATGAAAGACATGGTTGCTTCATCTCCCATATGTTTACTTTCAAAGGCAACATCAACAAAATCCTGGCTATGGCACCGTCGTCTCTCACATCTAAACTTTCAAACCATCACCAACCTTGCTCGACACAAACTAGTTGAAGGACTTCCACGATTTCGGTATTCTAAAGATCACCTTTGCTCGGCTTGTGAACAAGGCAAAAGCACTCGTGCTCATTTTCCTTCAAAGGTGGAACACGACTCTCAGCATGTGCTTCATCTTCTTCACATGGATTTGTGTGGCCCGTTCTTGGCGTGCAAGCGATCAATGGCAAATGCTACATCTTAGTAATTGTTGATGACTATTCACATTTGGACTTGGGTCTACTTTCTTGAAGCAAAGATCAAGCTCCACGAGATGATCATCACCTTTCTCACGAAAATACAAGTTGACTCACGTAACAGATTCGACTAATCGAGCAGATAGAGGCCGAATTTGTTAATTCTATGGAGACATCTATTGCGCGTACACACGGAACAAAGCGGAGTTGTTGAAGAGCGAAACCGAGCGTTAGTGGAAGCTGCAAGAACAATGTTAATCAATGCTAAACTTTCGGATTACTTATGGGCTGTATCTCTTGCATGCTATACTCAAAACCGTTCTATGATTACAAAGCATACAACAAAACACCTTCGAGCTCGTCCATAAGAGAAAACCGAATCTAAAACACTTTCATGTATTTGGATCTCTTTGCTATCCGAATAATGATCGTGATGACTTTGGGAAGCTCAAAGCCAAAGCCGACATTGGAGTCTTTATGGGATCTTGTGATAATTCAAAAGGTTTCGAATGCGGAATCGTCGATACAAAGCGGTGATGGAAGCGATTCATGCTCATTTTGATGAACTTACGGAAATGGCTTCGAGTATATGACTTGGAACCGGACACAACCGCTTAAACTTCCCCGAAACCCCATCATCACCGGTGAACAAAGCCCCCCGACTTACTCGTCAACAAATGGAAGGTTATTTGCTCCATTTGTTGGTGGCGATATTGATGAGCGTGCTCGGTGTATCCATTTGTTTCATTTGCTCAACGATAATACTCTTATACGATACACTGCTACAACAACTACATTGCGAGATGCACCTACACCGATTGACTCCACCACAGCGGTTGAACAAACGCTTCCAACAATGATGAAGGCTGGCGATGATATTCTCAATGTAGTACCCCACTGATTTTGATCCAAATGTTCTTCAACGTTTGCTAATGAGGCTGCGCACGGATGTCGCGGAATCTTCAACAAACCATTTGAATCCTCGAGAATCGCACAATGTATATCAACATCAACCCTCCACACATAGATGGACGAAAGACCATCCTCTGGAAACATTATTGGCAACCCGAATCAACGGTCGTTAAGACAACGCGTCTTCACACGAGCGGTGAACATTGCATTTATGCACTCGGCCAATGCTAAAACATCAAAGGCGCAATGACAAAAGACAACCGATTGAATCCATGCAAGAAGAACTCAACCAATTCAAGCGTCTTGAAGTATGGGAGGCTGGTTGAAAGACCAGCAGGGGTCTTCGTCATTGGTCTAAAATGGATTTGGAAAAACAAATTGGATCTTTGAAGGAAATGTTATCTAATAAGTCACGTCGGTGGCTAAGGGTTATCGTCGGAAGAGGAATAGACTTTGAAGAATCTTTTGCTCTCGGTTGCCGTCTTGAGGTACATTGGATATTTCTAGCGTTAGCGGCTCATATGAATATGGTCTATGGATGGATGTCAAAGCTGCGTTTCTCAATGGACAACTTAAAGCGGTTTATGTCGACCAACGGATGGATTCGTTGATCTTGAGTTTCGAATCACGTCTACAAAGCGAACAAAGCTCGTATGGTCTCAAACAAGCTCCCGGCATGATGCGATAAGCTATCATCCTTCCTCATTGCTAATAATTTCACCAAAGGTTCGGTTGACCCAACTCTTTTTATACAATATCACGGGCACATATCTTAATTGTTCAAATTTACGTGGATGACATCATTTTTGGGTCTACACATAAAAGTTTTCAATCGCTTTTGCAAAACTAATGAAGAAAAATTTTGAAATGTCCATGATGGGTGAACTTGCGTTCTTTCTAGGATTGCAAGTTCATCAATCACCCGTGGTATTTTCTTGAGTCGATCCAAATATGCCTTGAATTGTTAAACAAATTTGGAATGAAAACATGTGACACCTATGCCACACCAATGGCTCATACCAAGAAGCTAGGCGCTGATTTACATGGGAAATTGGTGGACCCTACAAAAGACCGTAGTATTATTAGGTCTCTCATGTATCTAACCTAGCGGAGACTGATATTGTCTTTCTTTGTTTATCTATGCTCCGTTATCGGTCGCGACCAAGCGAAACCCACCTCTCGAGGCTAAAAGAATCCTCCAGATACATAAAGGGAACCATTAACTTGGGGATCACGGTAGAAGGATTGGTTTTGAACTAATAAACTTTTAGAGGGGCCTGACCCGCGCGAGGATGCTTAGACTCACGGAAAAGCACTTCGGGAGCTTTACAATTTCTTGGTGATAAGCGGGTGTCATGGCAATCGAAGAAGCGAGGATTGTACACGGTCCTCAACCAGGCGAGAAATGTAGCCATGTCGGCGTGTTGTGCTCAAGTCATATGGATGAGAACACAACTCAAAGACTAAGGTTACGTATTTGACGAATCGATGTGCTGCGACAATCAGTGCCATTGCGATCTCGTGCAACTCGATTCGGCAAGACTCAAAATCAAAGCACATCGATCTTCAATATCATTTCATCAAGGATCGCGTGGAGCAGGTACTATTGAATTATATTTTGTGGAGTGAGAATACCAATTGGCGGATCTTCTCACCAAAGCCTTGCCTCCGCTAGGTTTAATGAGTTGGTCCACCGGATTGGTATGAGGTGTTTGACTCAAGAGGATTTGGATGACCTCCTAAAAGCAGATCTTAAAACACATCAAACACCAAAATCTCTTTTGTAAATATCTTTTCAAAAACAAAATACAAAAGTATAAAACGATACGATAAAACAACAAAAATATTCTTCTATCTATTTTCTTTCAACATTGCAAGTACGTTTCTTCCGTCAACACTATAATCTTTCAAAATTCAATATTTTTTCTATCTAGTGTTGAGGGGAAAAATATAACTTAACCGTTTCAAATCATCTAGTGTACTTGCATGTTATCATATCCGGTTGTTTCTTTTATCATTGGTGGTAAACTTTTAGTTAACAATGACACTCCTGGACTAAAATTTATAACCTTTCATCATTTATCAAGTTGAGGGTAGTGTCGTCAAAGTTTCTTTCCTAAAACTTTGTTTGGTAACCAAAATGGAAGTTAAATGGCTTTGTTTGAAAAAGGAAAAGGTGGAGGGACTAAAACTGTCAAAATGTTAAAGTTATTTTAATAAAACACCTCCCCCTACTTTTTACCTTCACATTTAATACACACAACCATATTCATCCTTCGCCTAAGATTGAACCAAGAAATCCGTTGTTTTGATCATCATTTTGTAAGTGTTTTAATGATCTTAACATGTTTTTAAGCTAAGGTTTTAATTTCATGCAAATCCTACGGCTAAAAATTGTGTTACGCGTGATTATGTGTTCTAAGCTGCGTATGAACACATAATCATTATGTGTGTGTTTTTGGTTATATGGATAGTGTCAAAACGTTTCTTATACATCAAGGATACCATTTTAACCATCAAAACCTACCCAGAAACACTTATTAATGATTTTTGAAAATTAGGGTTTATGAGTCGATTTGGGGTTTTTCAAATGTGAAGTGTTTTGGTCTAAAAGATTGTTGGGTTATGGTCATATGTTGTTGAATTGATGATTTACATGGTTGTTAACCACCCAGAAACACTAATTGTTTAACAATTTGGAATTAGGGTTTAATGTTCATGACTTTGGGTAATTTTGATTCTCAACAAATTAGATGTTAATACTTGGCCTAAAGACTCTAACAACACTCTAGACCTACAGAGAATTAAGCGTTATGGTGCAATCTATGGTTAAAATCATACGCGTAATTCTTAATCCTTAGGGTTTTGACCTACGCATATGACTTTCTACGCGTAACTATTAACGAATGATGCATGCCATGTTTTGTTGATAAAATGAAGTTTTGTGTTAATATTAATGATTTGATGAACTTATTTCAGGCTTTGCTACGCATAATATTCAGAATCAAGGTCATTTGAAACTCTACGCATAAGGATTACCCTACGCGTAGTCAAGTTATGCGTAAGAATAATTCTACGCATAACTATAACGCGTAAGGTTCTACAATGGGACTACGCGTATCCTGTGAAGGATATGCGTAAACAAGTGACCCCTACGCATAAGGTCTACTCTTCACGAGGTAAGCCTTACGGCGTAAGGTATATATCGCCTACGCGTAAGCTCCACATAAGGTCCCCTTTCCTGGCGTAACATTTCTTACAGCGTAAGTTAGGATCCTACGCATAAGCTTTTCCCTACGGCATATGTAACTCATGCATTTACGCTTAACTTTGCCAATTCTACGCCTATGCCTTGATTGACCTTCATTATGAATTGTTACGTGTACAAACTTGTTAATAAACTAATCATAACGTCACGAATCCAATAATGTCACTAATAAACTTAAGCGTTTGATATGTTGTGAACAATAAGTGATAACATAAACTTTAAAACTTAAAGTTAACTAACTCACATAACATTTCACGACATCATTGGACTATTGGACAAACAAGTGACTTAGGACTCGTAACAATCATTGACACTATACATTCAATAACTAGACAATAAGACCTTCCGTTGACTAACATTATGTCTTTCGATATGTTGGTTCTTTTGGCTAATGTTTTTTCAGATCACGACATGGTGAACAAATGAAAGTGGATGCACGAGGTTCTCTCTATTGCGATATCTTCCCAAATGGCTATCCAGAAAGATTGGAAAGAACAACCTTAGGGTTGACTTTGACACCCTCACATGCTCAGTATCTTCTTGTCTCATTCACGTTGGATATTCTCGAGGAATCATCCCTACGAGAACATGCTCTCACACTCGCCACAGTTCCGAGAGGTCTACATTCAACAATTCGGGATTCTATGGGAGGATCCTTTGGTCAAAGTCGTGAATGTGACACTTAATCACAAACAAGTCACTATCACCTCCTGTGACTTACGGTCGTTCTCATCATTTCGACATCGCTCCAACCGACTTCTTTGCTACCCTCTTGAAGAGGCAGTCCTGAAATTCTTGATAGATATTGGTTATGATGAAGCTTCAGGAATCATTACTAAGCACTCTCACGTGGAGTTGAAGTATATTCCTCAACCATGGAGAACACTCTACATGATCATCACCAAATCGGTCTCACGGTGGTGGCGGTGGCTATGAGCATCCCAAGCTCATGGAGCGCGCAAATTACGTGGTTGATCAACAAGAAGGACATTGAAATCGAAGCAGCGATATGGGAGGACATGATCTTTGTTTCACAAGAAGCTTGGCTCCAAGATTCCCTATGTCGAATACACCAAGCTGTTGATCCAGAGCACTTGGACTTCATCGATATCCCATGAGGCTCAATGACCGGATAATCACGACATATTGGTGAACCCATATTATCTGTCAGAATCAAAGAATCGTCAACAAAAGAACAGGTGCGGTTTTACGATCACCTCCTAACTACCGAAATCAAAAAGCTTGAAACATATAAAAGGTATCGGTTAGCCGTAAAAAAGGCAAAGTTGGTCATCTTGATGAAAAATCTTACGGTACACCTACTCGGAGGACCGAAAGAGGCGATCTGGAAGTGTCACAAGTACTGAGCGTTTATAGGAAGCTTCCCAAAGGAATCCTCCTCGTAAAAAGGTTGTTCCCAAAAGGAAGGTTTGAACCTATTCCCACACTGAACCGCGAGAAAGCTCTTGGGACGAGAGCTCAAGAAACACAATCGAGGCGAGGAGGTCCACTACTCTGCAAGGATGACTCTTCATTACCCAAAACCTCCTAGTCCAATATTTGAACATGGCAAAGGAAAGACTCACGTACTTGTACCTTATGATGAAAGCTCGGAAAGTGATAAAAGAGCCACCGGAAAATGTTTACAAGAGGCGATCAAATTCTTAGACACCAACACAAAGGCTGAAGAATTTGCTAAAGACCAAATGGGTGGTCGGGAGGATCAAGTGGTCTTTGCCCACTCGAACCATCTCCGATGCGGTTAATCAACCCGATAAGGGAGCTGGTGCCACCACTCTTATGCAACAACAAAAGCTTGTGGAAGATACTATCGAATATGAGTTTGAGGTAACCGGAAGCGAAAAGTCCGAAAAAAGATAAAGATGTTGATTATGATCACGTTTCTCTAGATAGTCCTCGACGATCAAAGGAAGAAACCTCTCGAACCTCCAGAAGGATCCGAGTCTCCTCATATCTCTTCATCATCAGATTCGTCTTCTCACTCCTACCACCACCATCAAAGAAGTCAACCAAATCATCATCCAAATCCGTGAAGAAACCATCTAAATCTTGGATTTCTCAAGCTCAAGAACGGATTACCAAATTTTGTCAAACAAGTCGAAAGAAAATGTGCTCAACAAAAAGCTGAATTTCTTTGTTGATCACATACAGCATATGTATGACGAGCATGAAAAGATGAAAGGAGAAAGGAAGTTTGTTCAGAAATTCATGAAAAATCACCGTCAAGAGGCTGAGCGAAATGATCGAAGGCTACGAAAAAGTACCTTCGAGTATGCGTTCCTAAAGTCACAAAGAGTTGTTCACCAAACAACTTTATCCAAATCTTATGCAGATCGCCAAGCAAACTATTCGATCAAGGCCCTTAACCGTCACAATCAATCCAACCGATCCGGTTGTTTTCTCGGATAATGAATTGGTGGCAAAGCTTGTTACACAATTATGTCCGCACGATGGGACATTTACTTACGATGAAGGAAAGTTGTTTCAAGCATTTGGACTACCAACTTCAAGAAGCTTGTAGATTGGCGATAAGTCTAAACGTCCTAGAGACGATGAAGACAAGGATAAGGATAAATAATGCACCTAAGCGTCGGCGGTGAATCTTCTTTGATGCAACCTCCTCCACAACGGCCTCTTGTTCAACAAAAATCTCCTCCTCGTTCTTCTACTAAAAACCTCGGGGCGATTCGAGTTACCACCGACTCGAAAACCGATGATCACTTTGAGTATACGGGTGGTGGCGATGAAGAGGTCCTTGAGCCCCTACAACAACCCACCTCTCCCAAACAAGTTCAGAAACCCGAATCATCATCTAGGCCTTCGAAAAAGAAGAAGAAGAAGACGCCTCAGACCGACGTCGTATCATGGCTAGATGACGATAAAACAGAGGAATTTGAATGGTTTGCTACTCTTGTTAACAACACTCCCTACCCTGAAGAAGGTCAGGATTGGTGAAGACGGTTCTACATTGGAGCACGCAAAAATTTTGCAAGAAAAGTTCCATGTGAAGAAAATGACGAAATCTAAATTGAAGCGAATCAAGAATGAAGCATTTCAACTTCTAAAAGACACTAAAGTGCCCTCGAGGTCGAATATCACCTTGAAAACATTGCTCGAGCTATGTCTAACAACATGGATTGGCTCAACCCGGAAGCAAACATTGACTTCACACCAAGGGACAACCCTCCATACTACACCGATTGGACCAAACCTCTACCAACACTTGGCCAACCAAATGAACCAAGGATTCCTTTCAGATATTTCTTCAACAAAGACTTGGATTTTCTTCTACACGGTGACAATGATTCAAGAAAATATGCTACATCGTTGACACTTCCATTCCCAAACAATTTGTCTACTCAAACGCATAGCCATTGAGGAGCGTGCCAATCACTTGTTCTCCAACAGTGGAAGCATACGAGATGCATTGTATGGGATTCATCAGCGGCGAACGACCGAATCTACTCTGAAGGTCAGGTTGAAGTCTCAACATCTTGTGCATAGTTCTAAAGATATCGTTGCCATCATACACGTTGACCTTTCGTCTAAGTGGGACTACACATTCCTAAAGAAGATCGTAGTCAAGCGACAAGATGAACGGGACTATGCTTTCTCGAGGTGACTTTGAGAATTTGTCTCTCAATGACATCGAAGACATGTACCTTGCCAAGGTGAGGTGCATGAGACAATTCTCAACTGCAGTACAACGCGAATTTATCAAGTCACTTCTCATCTTCATAAGGCGCATTGTCATCAAGGAACGTGTAGAAGATCTCCGGGTGTTGAATCTTATCGACGCTTGTCAACTTCACTCCTCCAAAGCTTGATCTTCCCGATATCAACCGGCTATCTCAATATACACTCATCAGCAAACCTTTCGGCGTTGTTTACCGTAGTGAACTTCAAAGAAACTGCTTAATGGCGTGTAGCGAACTCCACAAGTTCGGGATCATACTTTGAAGCTGGTTAGGGATGGATTGGCATACAGGTTGAAGGATATACGCCGAAAATTGGGTCTCCTAAGCCGGAATTCTCGGAAAGGAGGGATGTGAGCGGATCATCACAATGATTGATGAGCGGTTGTTTGAAGGGATCGATTCGAACGATTGGAGAGTTATGTCGGTGGGTCGACCCGGATTAACATAACCGGCTTTCAACGCCGTGCACACTCAGGAACATCACTGCACTTCCTGGTACCCCTTGAATTGTTTACTTCAAATAATTTTGGATGTTTGATTAATTATGTATATGGCTTGTGCACACATTACATTGTACAACCCGTACTTGTAAATAAAGGACCCGTGGTACGCTTGTGCCACAATCCTTATAAAATAAGCGAAAGCTTCTTACTTTTGAGTAAAACCTATCAAACCTTTCACTTTTCAAGGTTTTGCTCAAAAGAACAAGTACTTCCCTTATGATTTTCAAAACCTCAACCGTTTATATCACTTGTTGAGGGGAGTATTTGAAACTTTGTTCACAAATTGTTCACAGTGGTCATTCTTCCCACAAAACTCGAAATGGTCATATTTATTCTCAAACGTTTCAAAAATAACACTTTAATATGCCATTTTTGAGGGGAGAAAATGTGTGATAAGAAATATGTTGTGTAAAATGCAAATGAATCTATGTGCCTCGGACTTAACCAACAATTGTGATACTTAACTGTTAGTAACTCGAAAAGACTTGTCTGGGACGGGTAATAATTTCAAGCTAGTTCGCTAGTGATGTAAACGTGTCTCCAAAGGACTTGTCTGAGTAGAATGTACCATTCGAGAAACTCTTGATAAACATGAACTCGGACGGGTTTGACGACCTTTCGAGGATTGTCTACACCTTCAAGGTAGTTACTAGAGCCAGTTGTCACCTAAAAGCTGACAATGCAACTCTTTAATTATGCCACGTAACTGCGTGTCTCATGCGGGGAATGTCTATCTTGAGTTAATCAATTCAAAAGCTCTTTCCTCATTGTGCATTTTAACCGTTAAAACTATTAAGCACATGTGGAGAGGGAGTATTTATGCAAAATCTTATCTCAACAGTGGTACTAAAATGTTTTCATTCATAAACACTGTGAGAGATTTTTCACATCAGTGGTTTTATGGCAACATAGGTTAGTCATGGAGTTATAAGGTGACTAAGGTTAGGAATAACCGTCCTATGATCCGCCTGAGCCGGAGGGATCTACCCAAGGACACCAAAAATAGTTAGTATTTAGAAGTCCTTAGGTATGATTATAAAAAGGAGAAAATGAGAATCGGAGAAAGAAGGAGTTGAAGAATTAAAAAGAAATGCAAAGAAAAGGGTGAAAAGAAATAGCCATCCATATTATTCAACTTAGAGGCGACCAGGGTTCAATTCATATGCTCTTGGTTGTCACTTAGTGGCCGGTATTGAAGATTAAAAGTCGTCATGGACCCGTGACGCATGCACTAAACCTTCTTATCCACTCAAGTTTCTCTTAGCAGAAGCTTGTTTCATTCTCACTGGGAACCCTACGTAAACTATCGGCTTTCTCTTAGAGATTATTGAAGAAGGAGACCCTCTCCCTAGTCTCCGCTCGGGGAAAACCAAAAGCACTATTGAGTCTAGAGCACGAGATTCATCAAAAGATCTCTTAGGTACACTTGACATTTCATCACTTGATATTCAACAATAAGAATTTCAGTGATACATTATCGAGTCCTTCACGGATCTTAGCAATCTGTCGAGAACATTTATGAGAGGTTCACATTTGTGATCCTCAGTATTGAATGGAAACTCTGCCGGTCAACATCAAAACGACCCGGCAGGGCCGGCAACTCCCCGTGGATTGCGCTTAGTGGTCTCAACGGTCTGATCGTGAGGTGATGCTTCGGTGTACCTCGGCGACTCATCACGAATCGTAGGTGTACGATTTCGGACATCGTGTTATCTCACTTGTGAGACTCCGATTCGAGGAGCGACCTTTGTAAGAATTAGAGTTGTGTTTTCACACTATGCTGTTAACACTCTCGAAGTTCAAACTTGTAAGTACCGGAATCCGCTTATTACTAACCGTTTAAATGTTTTCTTCTTATGGAAGCGCTGGAGCGGAATGATCGTGCAGATTCTTCTCATGCTCACGCCAACTTCATCACTAATGGAAGTTCTATACAAAAGCAACACAACGGTCGAATGATTCTTCGTCAATACTGAGAATCTACAAAGTTAAAGACTTAAAGAACTCCATCGATCTTGAATTCCAACGTCAAAGAGCGTGTGAGCATGTTGAAGAATGACGTGGAGATACTGTAGCGGCGAAGCGAATGAGGCAGACATGATCGCAGACAACAACATACTATCACTTTCATCACAAGAACAATGATCAAAGAACAAAGTTAATGATGACGTCAAAGCATAACCGTTCAAAGTAAACTATATCTCTACACTGGGGAGATTGTTCAAATCAAGGCAATTCTTCTCACAAGAAAGAAGAATGTCAGAAGACGTCAAAGCTACTATTACATCAACGCCTTCACCATTTTTAATCACCAACACTTGAGTGTTTGTTACTCATATGTAATAACACTTGAGGGGGAGATTGTTGGAATCACTCCTAAACCTTATTCAAGTGTTAGTTACTCATATGTAATAGTTAGCTTATTATGGCCTTTATGTTTGTTATTAGCCTTAAGCTTATGTAGAAGGCCCATGAGCTTAGGCCCAAGCCCATAGGTGAAAGGGAAGGAGTAGGAGTGTTGCCCTAGCTCCTTGCCTATAAATACCTTATGTAAACCTTCATTTGAAGGTTGGTTGTTCAAGTTTTCTTTTCACATACACTCTACGCCTAAACCGTATTATTCATATCCTGTGTGTGTGTGTGATACTTGTTCAATCGCCTCTCTATCTTTCTTATAAGCTTGTGTGGTAAACCTTGTGACCTAACAGGATCTAAAGTGGGCGACCGTATGTCGCGTATCAATTCTTGGAATGACGTTATTGAAACTATGGTAGCTACATTATCAAGATGGAAACTTAAGACTATTTCTATAGGAGGGAGACTAACCCTTCTCAAATCGGTTTTAGGTTCGACCCCGATCTACCATATGTCTATGTTTAAAGTTCCTAAGACGGTGCTACATACTATGGAGGCCATTCGTGCTAGGTTTTTTAATGGAGAAGATAATAACTTGAGAAAAGCGAGTTGGGTCAGATTAAATTTGGAATCGGTGATGGCTTCAAAGGATCTGAGGAGGTCTTGGGGTGGCAAGTTTATTCGCTTTAAATAGGGCCTTAATGTTTAAGTGGGTGTGGCGTTTCATCACTCAACAGAAGTCTTTATGGGCTAGAGTGATAAAAGCGATTCATGGTGGTGATGGTAAGATTGGTAAGACGGTGAATCATAGTTTTCCATCTATATGGCTTAACATAATCCAAGAAGTAGATGTTTTGAAATCGCAAGGTATTGATATTGCTAGTTTCATTAAGCCGAAATGTGGAGATGGTAAGAACACTTCGTTTTGGAACGTTGCTTGGAGGGGGGATATTATGTTTAAAGACTTGGTGCCTAGACTTTATCTGCTTGAATCTATGAAAGATATTCATGTTGCTACAAAATTGTCGCATGAGGATTTGGAGTGGTCTTTTAGACGTAAGCCGAGGGGTGGTGTTGAACAGGTCCAGATGTCTTTGTTAAAGGAGAAGATTGAAGGCTGCATTTTAAGTGATTTGAAAGATAGATGGACGTGGTCTTTAGAGGGCTCCGGGTGAATTTTCGTCTCGTCGATTCGGAAAGTTATCGATCTTGTTATCCTTCCATGTGGCAGTGTGAAGACTAGATGGGTTAAAGAGGTGCCAATCAAAATTAATATTCATGCTTGGAAAGTTATCAATGATTACCTTCCTACGGATTTAATCTTTCATGAGAGGCATGGATATCGGGACTATTGTTTGCCCTATGTGCAATTGTATGGTTGAATCTTTCGGGCATTTGTTTTTTCATGCGAGCTAAGCAAACAGATCATGTGCAAGATTTCGAGGTGGTGGGATTTGGTCTATCGGGATACTAATTCATATGAAGAATGGGTCGACTGGATGTTGAGTATCCGATTCCCTAGTAAACTTAAAAAGGTTTTCGAAGGTATTTGTTACATTGTGTGGTGGTATATTTGGAATTGGCGTAATCAATTGATTTTCGGTCTTGGATCTCGCTCGAAGACATTGATGTTTGATGATATTGTATCTCGGTCTTTTTTCTGGATTAGGTCTAGATGTAAAATTAGTTTGTCTTGGATTGATTGGCTTAAGAACCCTAATCTTATTTCTTTGTAAGTTTCTAGCATCTTGCTAGTTTTTTAATAAATTTGCCGTTCAAAAAAAAAAAAAAAAAAAAAAACCAATTAAAACACCCCTTATTAAAAAGTACAATAAAATTTTCAAAATGTACAATTTAAACAAGCTACAACATAATCCAAAATATAAAATAATTAAACACACTAATTAATGTTATTTTTAAAACATCCTAAAATGAAAAGTACATGTTATTATACACATTATACAAATTAATAAACTGACACAAAGCTTCATACAAGCTAATAAGTTGATGGTATATATAGTTTTGAAAACCGGACCAAACCAAAGGGTTCAACCAGGAACGGTGGCCGCATGTTTTGGCTAACCAATAAAAGCCATCCAAAACGAACCGAGAGGGCCGTTGAAACCGATACAAAGCTGGTGGAATTAGGTCTCATCGAGATCTATTTATCCGTTAGTGTGAGTACCCGCCGGAAACGTGAAGGTACCCTGCTATACTATATATAAAGGAAAAACCAAAAAGTAAAAAGTGAAAAGTTGAAACTAAAAAAATAAATGTTGAAAACATATATTTCAAAAGGAAACTATTAATACACATCGAAAACCGGGTTGACCCGGGACGCTTCAAACCCGACGGGTTGACCCGGTTTAATTTGATCCGTTTTCGACCCAACCCATCGCGTTGACTCGGTTTAAATCGACCCATTTTTCGACCAGAACGGTTCAACCGGTTGAACCACCCGGGTAGAACCGGGTTTCAAAACATTATATTTATTCCCCAAATCTTTAAACTTTTATTATTTTTCGTTTATAACCACGTAAACTTTTTTTATCACAAAACAATCTGTCATTATAAAATTCCGTTGCTATGCACGGGTACTTGTCTAATAACAATGAATAACTAAATAATAATTTCACATGAACAAAATATATACAAAAATCAAAATTCAAAAGTTTAAATATACAAAAGCAAAATAATAAACTGGCTACATAACATTTGAAAAAATATCAAATTAAATACATTTTCAGATAATTACTTTTCTTTTTTTTAATTCAAAAGTACAACATGCACTCGCCAAACGAATATCTTACATCATGATTACCAAATCCAAATGCATCATTTTTTGCGTGTTTTATAAACTAAAATTATATAACGACTGGAATCATTTCATACCAAAAAAAAGTTCCAAAATGAAAAAATAAATAATATAAAAAAGCAAAAGAAAAGTAAAAGAAAAAAAAAGCACACGGCAACCAACCACTCCCATTGACATTTTAACTTAACCATAGTTGAAGTCTTCAACCGCGCCGCTATAAACACACAATCTTGTACGTCATATCATGTTCTTCTTCTTATATAAATGCTTCTTAAACACACAAAATCCTCCTTTTGTTCTGTTGGCCGACACATTTCCTACGCGTTTACTCCATATATGGTACATGTTCTTTTTATTCATCACCTTTATGTTTCCTTCTTTTTTAAGATTCTAAACATATACTATCATTTTACATGCTTTTTGTAAGATGCCTAGCATGGAATCATCGGATCAAGACGACAAGGAGCCGTTTGTCGAACTAGATCCAACAGGACGATACGGACGTTATAACGAGCTACTTGGTTCAGGTGCTGTGAAAAAGGTGTATAGAGCCTTTGATCAAGAGGAAGGTAGAGAAGTTGCATGGAATCAAGTTAAGTTAAGAAACTTTTGTGACAATAAACCTATGATTGAACGTCTTTATTCTGAGGTTAAGCTGTTAACGTCGCTAAACAACACGAACATTATTCATTTGTTTCGTCAATGGAGAGACCCTGAGCGAAACACTTTGAACTTTATTACGGAAGCTTGTACGTCTGGGAATCTTAGAGAGTATAGGAAGAAACATAAACATGTTTCGATGCAAGCGTTGAAGAAGTGGTCGAGACAGATATTGAAAGGGCTGGATTATTTGCATAGTCATGAACCGTGTATTATTCATAGAGATCTGAATTGTAGCAACATCTTCATCAATGGCAATATCGGTCAGGTATATATATATCAATATTTAGCTGCTTTCATGAATATTCATATAGCCATAGTCGTTTAATTGGTGGTCGATAATTGATTAGGATTATGATCAATACTATTCAATAGGATAGTGTTTGATGCCCAATTCCACTATATGCCACTTTTATCGAGTATTATTATCATAGGTAGATAACTTAGATTGAGTTATGAACCACCAACACTAAACGGCACTAAGTTGTTCCACCAACTAATAGGTTGTTAATTCAAACTTTAACACGGATAAATAATGTGTACAACTATATTACTTAAAAATATATTTTCTTAGTTATGAACAGGAAGCACCATGATTGTTTGACATTGAACGCCTTTTTTGAATGCAATGTTGCATCATGGTGAAGTGTTTTTATATGTCATCAACTACCAGTCAAATAACTGTTCTTTCTATCAAATTGTGTTAGGTTGGTGGTATCAGGAATAGTTGGCTTAAACTAGAAAACATTTTGTTCTATTATGATTATTTGGACATT
This sequence comes from Chrysanthemum makinoi, assembly GCA_910596185.1. Taxonomy (NCBI): domain Eukaryota; kingdom Viridiplantae; phylum Streptophyta; class Magnoliopsida; order Asterales; family Asteraceae; genus Chrysanthemum; species Chrysanthemum makinoi. The sequence goes on from OU343224.1 coordinate 160,794,488, forward strand.
GACTTATGATAATTAAACATTATAAGAATGATTAGGAAGTTATCTCACCCTTTGATGTTCCGCAAAGGGTTAGCAGGTTCAGTAATATATAATTCTGCTAAACAGATTATGACATAACTAAAAAGATAAGCTAAAAGGATAACGTCACCAAAGAGCATGCCTATAAAAATCAGTTTTCAAGTTTAATTTTGCCATTTATCCATGTGTTTTTTATATCACTCATGCGTTTGTTAACATCAATTAGGTGAAAATTGGTGACTTGGGTATGGCTGCAATAGTTGGTAAGAGTCATTGTGCTCATTCAATACTTGGGACACCTGAATTCATGGCTCCCGAGCTATATGATGAAGACTATACAGAGCTAGTTGATATTTATTCTTTTGGCCTGTGTTTGCTCGAGATGGTCACTCTTGAAATGCCTTATAGCGAATGTGACAATGTTGCTAGAATTTATAAAAAGGTGACTTCTGGACTAAGGCCAGAAGCCATGAATAAGGTAAAAGACCCCGAAGTCAAGGCCTTTATTGAGAAGTGTCTAGCCCAACCAAGGGCTAGACCTTCTGCTGCCGACCTTCTTAATGATTCATTCTTTGATGGTATTTATGATGATGACGAAAGCTGAAACCGACTTGCCTTTGCGCAAGTCAATTTGATATTGTAATGACGTGTGAAATGTTCATAACTTCTTTTTTTGGCTTTTTAGTGTGTTATTTGGAGACGACGGCTTTGAATTGTTTTTTAAGGTTTGAAAAGGTAGTTGACAACTATTTTATAGGATTTGGTTGTATTGGAGGAGTTGTTTGTGACCAATACTTGTACATAGACATTGGATTGTATTTGTAATATTCTTTATTGATTATACTAAGCAATATACAATATATTTGTTTGACTATATCTTGGTTGACCTATTAGTAAATTGTATTTGAGAGACTGGTCTTACATTACAACGCATGATGGGAAATTTTAGATTTAAATTAACCATTGGTTGTCAAAAATATGGCATTGAATTTATACTTGTTTCATGGAGGGGTCATCATATTATAATGACAATTCTAAACAAATATACTGGAAATTAAAAGAGATATAGTTGTTTATTTGCATGTGAGAAAAGTCAACTTCTAATATGTAGTTGTTGTAGCAAGACAACTATGACTATACAAAAATGATTATTCTTTTTAAATTATCACCTTTAGTTTATAATAAAGTTACCTAATTTTAAGAATGGGTCATAACACTACCAAGGCACTAAGGGATTAAGCAGTTAACAAACATGTCTTACCTCCTTTTTCATAAACAATATCATTTCATTAGTAGTTGTACATTGTTATGTTATGTTACAAAGATGCCTTGCTGATAAGGTTCATTCTTGTTCTCATCCATGTGTATTAAACTTACAGGCCAATTGTTAAATCTTAAGACATCTAAGGTTTGGTTGTGATGAGTTTTTCTTGTTTATTCCGTTATGATCTGTATGCGAAAACAATGCAAATGCTAGTCAGACCTTAATATTTTGGCCGGCCTTAATCCCATTTATGCCCTCAGCAGACAACAAAAACTAGCAGACATGACATGCCTATGAAAGGGTCAATCTAGTCATAAAATTTCATGTCCAGAATGCTTAAGGCAGACATCGTTTGTCACAACGATTTTTATAGTCTTCTTGTTGAGACGTTGGGCACTATGTTGTTTTTTCGTCTTTACTGGACATAGTGTAACAAATTAGTAAAGATGAAGTCTCATGTTCTTACGTCTGATCAAGTTACCATTTTAAAACCACAAACATAGGGACGCATGTTTCCTGTTCTGTACACTCCATTTGCAAGCTGTTTAAGATATCAATTATGCGCGTTAGGAGATATCAGGACCCATTTCTGATGGGACTGCTATGCTGCCTCACAATGTTTGCTCTATCTGTCAATGTAACTGGTAGACGCAAGTTTTTGACAGAGTGGAATGCACATAATTCAATAGCCCAAAATGATACTGCCTCTGCTCCACCAGCAGATAGTGGGCATCACACGAAACAACCAATGCATAATTATGTGTTTTGGTCGGTACTACTTGTTCTTACCATATTATTACTTTTCCTGATTGCGTGTGCGGTGAATATGAGAACTGCAAAATCAATGAAGGTAAAAAGGAGCATGAAGAACATCGTTCAGTCTTCCCCTAAAACTTCCATAGCCTTAACTGAAGTAAAACAGGAAGAACAACATCCTGAACTTGTTTTCTTTGTCAAAGAAGAGGAACGATTCAGATTGGAAAACCTTCTTGATGCTGGAGCTGATATGCAAAACCAAAACTTCTGTAGTAGCCTTTACAAGGTTCAGCTTAACGACAACGTTTCTTATGCGGTTAAGAGACTGAAGAAATTGCAGGCATCTGCTGAGGAATTTGATCGCACGATGACAAAGGTTGGGAAGTTGAATCATCCAAACATTCTTCCGCTTATAGCTTATAACTGTCAGGGTGAAGAAAAGCTTTTGATTTATAAATATCAGAATAACGGGAGCCTTCTATCACTTATGGAAAGTAAGCCACCATGTTACACTTTCTTTCTTAAATCGAATAACATCCATCTAATAAGGTGTTTGGGATTTGCATATATTTTCTGCTCATCTGCTTATCTTTAAGTAGATAAGCAATTTCGAGTTTTCGATAAAAACAAACTTATTTGACACATCTACTTATTTTGGGGTAGAATAAGCAGGTAGGGACATGCTTATTTCAAAGTGCTTATTTAAGATGAAGTTAAAATTACTTTTTTACCCCCATAATTACCCACAACCCTCATTTCTAACAAATTATTTGTTTTTTCATGTCTAATTTCATTCCTTAACAGCATAAGCAAATCCAAATACTATTTCTTGAACTGCTAACTTTTATGCTGCTATTGTGCTCCTGCTTATAAGCAATCCCGAAATTCTCTAAATTAGTATTTCTGTTCTCATGCAGGATATGTTGAGGGGAAGAGGACTTTCCCATGGAAGCTACGTATGTCTATAGCGGTTGGTATAGCACGGGGTTTGGATCACATATACAGAAGCTTTCAAGACTCGGAGATCATTCCCCATGGAAACCTCAAGCTTTCCAACATTTTGTTAAATGAAAACGAGGAAGCTTTAATAAGTGAATACGGGTACTCAAATTTGTTTGATCCCAAGAGTGTTTGTCTCTTTAGCAACAATGGTTATACAGCCCCTGAGAGAGCTTTATCAGAACAAGGTGATGTGTTCAGCTTTGGAGTGATTCTATTGGAACTACTAACGGGGAAAATAGTGGAAAATAGGGGGTTAGATCTTCCAAAGTGGGTGAAGGCAATGGTGAGAGAAGAGTGGACAGGCGAGGTATTTGATAAAGAGATTGCAAAAGTCGGAATGTATGCTTTTCCTCTGTTAAATGTTTCACTCAAATGTGTGGCCCATTTTGCTGAGAATCGACCTTCCATTGCTGAAGTTTTGGAGACGATAGAAGGGGTTGTGGATGAAGATCTTTCGTGTTCATCTGTAGAATCCAGTCCACGAGATGGCCACGTGCTTTACTCAGTGGCAGAGGAGACTTGAGATCAGTTTATTACTTGCTTAGTTGATTAATGTATATAGAGAAACGAGATTAGTGCTTGTTTTGTTCCCAATAACAGACCGTGCATTGGCGACTAAATTCTTGTTCTAACGGGTTTTTGGCTAAGTTCATTAAATTCTTCTTGTTTGTTTTTCATTTCATAGATCTGTCTTTTAACTGGTAGATATGTGGTTAATAAACTCTGCAGTTCCTAATTCTTACCTTAAGCTTGTGCAGTTTTATGATAGATGATTATACCATAAACATGTTTCTCACTTATTTCACTTGCTAATCTCTTAAACCAAACTCAAATGGGAGCACATCAGGCAGGTCACATGATTGTTCGACATCCTACTTCACTTGACACCAAACTACATATTTCAGATTATGAACCCTTAAATGGATGAAACAAGTAGAGAATGAACAACAATAGAAGCTGATGAAACTAGGCTGTAACTATGATTACAAGATTCTGTGACATAAGCTAAAACAATTACAAACGAAATCAGCATAGTGTCGCCTATAAAACTATGTCCTCTCATAAGATAAAATAAACGCGATGATAAGGTCCTTTGGATATATAACTGACATATCAGTTCCTTAAGTTACCTCTTAAAGTACATCATTATGTTCCTATCCCACGTGGTGGTTTCTCGAAGACACTAACCTTGTATCATCCTGACACTAAGACTTCTCCTCATCTGAATTGGAGCACGGTGGTCCAGGTACAGAGTCAGCAAAGAAATCTTCCACTGAAAATCAAAGATAAAAAGTGTTAATGTTACCATTTCATTTTGTTGCAGGCATGAGGACCCATCCCTCAAAAGATCAAGTATTTAGACCATGGGTATATGCTTATATTCCCTTTTGGACCTCTTCAGATTAATTGTTTTCCCTTTCTTTGGTTCTACACTTCTACAACATAAGTAGTTTGTCCTATCATAAAATTCGGTAAAGTATGGCCCTTTTCAATGCCAAATAAATTGTTTTAACTAGGTGCCAAGTCTGATATATTTCCATGGCATGCCAGAACACTCACAAAATGGATCAATCTGATAACACGTTCTAATGCCATAAAGCAAAAGGAATTTTAATTAGCACACCTTTTTTTTTATCTGGAAGTATGAAGCTAAATAAACATAGAACTGGGGATATAGTGTTCTTACCAATGTCCTCTTGTTCCGGGGAATCAAGTAATATATCTGAATCAGATGGCAGAAAGGGGGAGCCAGGATAGTTTCCAAGAGCTCCGAGATCTGATAACAATGAATGCAAACCCGTAACTAGTCAATCCGCAAAAAAATGGAAAAGAGGTCATGAATGACTATAAGTTAACTTTCAAAGCTTAGAGCTATGTATTATTCAGTAAAAATGTTGATGTCAAAACTACGTTTTTAAAAATTTTAAGATCAAGTTCACCAGCCTTACAACCGTCTGGAATTCCCATAGAATAATAACGCTTTTCTAACTATTTTCTATCGATTTCAGCAAAAATGTTTTACCAATTATATATGTTAACGATATATACAACCAGTATACCAAGACTTTTCCAAATTCTGTTTTTCTGTTATATTCCTAGTTGGTGTTCAACGACAAGGTTATCCCAACCAAATCTTCAAGAAACATGGAAATCTTACAAACAATTATTTTGCAGGAACATAGTGTACCTCCCAAATTTGACAAATCTGCTGTAAGATCTGAAAGGCTGAAATTCCAAGGGATATGACCAAAAGCTCTAGAAGTTCCATTATCAGGTTGCAGATGCAAGTCTACAGAACTTGCCACGTCAGATGTAAAAGCTGTATCAAGAGCTGATGTGTCTACTCCCATTCCCGATATTTCGGATGTAGTAAACGGGAAATGGCCACTGGATGCTGATGTAGGGCTCATAGGCATATCTGACATGGGTGATATTGCCCCATTCCCTGGAATAGCTGGTGTGGCATCAGCTGCACTACTATCCAACCCCATACTTCTGCAAGGATAACAAATGAAACAACGCTCAGCATTGGCCCAATGATAATTCAATTAAGTAATAGAAGTGGCACTACTGTCATACGTTTTCATATTCTTAGTCGTTTTTAGTTTCTTTTAGGAAACACGAGATTGAAGTTATCAGTTAACCGTTGACTTTAAAAGCCTTGGTTATACATCAAGGGACCAAAGACTGTTGCTAAACATCCAAACAACATGAGAAAGAGAAATTACCTTCCATGTAGCTTATATTAAGAAATCAAGTAAAAAAAATGTCGGGTACTAACACATTATAAATAAGATACAAAGATTATTTTACATGTATGTATGTCTAGTTCCAATCCAAAAAAATAAATAGCAAAAGAAGCATTTTCTTCTCGGTTATGGTTGGTGTTAGGAGAAAATGATATAGAGAGAATAAAGAGAAGGAAACTTACCCATTTCCAGAGTTCATCCGCATTGGATGGAAGTTACTTGAAGCAGGCACTCCATTGACTACATGACAATTGGACATACCAATGGCATTCATATGAGGTTGGCCAGTAGTTGCCATTGAAGGTTGTGGTAGAACAGGGTACCCCATTGGTAAGTTGTTAACTGTACTGCAAGTAATGGAATTAATTAACGATGATATTATAAAGTGTGTCAACTCGTCATATAGTGTCTCAATAAGAAGTATGAGCTCCACTCGTTTTACAAATGACTTGAAGCCTTTTTCATTAAAATACCAAGAGGCAATATGCTAAAGAATGATTAACAGGAAAAGATATTCACAAAGTGATTCGGATATAGTAATTCCAGTTGTAAAAAGGCGAATAAGAGTTGTAAAAAGTGTGGTGCAAAAAACAAGCCAATCACATATATAGTCAAACTACAAGCCAATGCTGGTGTATTAGAAACATGTGATTGATAGATAACTTTTCCAACATCGGTAAATAGTATAGTAGCAAAAAGAATTTACCTGGCATGGGATGGATGCCATTTTGTATAGGAGCAAGAGGAAGCCTTGGATGCACTGGATGCTTGGTAAGATGGTACTGATGTTCAAGCAAATGATTAAACAGGATGATCTGCTTCTTCAGTTTCAGCCTTATGTAGTAGGCTCTAAAAAAGTCTGCATTCTCTTCTTCCAATTTCTGCCACACTGTCTTACAAAGGTGAATATCGAATGGTACATAGATATGCTGCTGGCATTAACTTCAGTGACTTAGAAAAATCTAGTGTTTTACAGGTGGCTGATATTCCATCGTAACGAAGAAAAAGGTTTAATAAGCTATCTGTCCTTTGTATGAGAAAATGTATTGAGTAAGCATAGAATAATCTATATAGTTTAAAAAGTTGAGATCCAATACGACACACTGATAAAAAGAACAAAACTAAATACCATCAAGAGCTAAGAAGTTGTGTACCTAAAGCTGTAAATCCAGGATCTATCCTTGCACGATTTAGTAAAGTTTTCACAACCTCGTCTTTGTTCATATACAGCTGCAAACATCGTTCTATCAAGTTCTGGACCTACAACAATCAAGTATATGATCAAAATCTGCATTGTACAAACTAATGTTGCAAATATATAAAAAGTAACTATATGTATTAAGAATGAGAAAAATAACCCTTACAAGTTCAATATCCTCTCGAGAAACTTTTCTGTTGTCATTGCTCGAAATGGAGGCTGAACCAGTGTCAGGAACAGGAGCCTCTGTAGCATCGTTATGTTGGTCACTTGGGGACTCCTGTGAAGCTTGGGTTTGTATTTCTGGCTTGCTCTTGGTTACCTGAATAAAGTTTCAGCTATAGTTATAACATCATTTAAGTTAAATGATAACTTATAACGGGTTCCAGAAGACCAGACAGAATAAATCAGTTGACAACCATATAGTTTATTCTTACTTCCTCACTGCAGCACTGCTCGCACTTTTCCCCGTTAGCATATTACAAAAAGAACTGTATGTTTGACCTTAGCCAATGGCATCCAATATTTTCAGCACTCGTCATGCAGTGTACATTCACGATATTTAGGGGTGTGTATTATACTTATGGATCGTAAAAGACGTTAGCCAATTCTCTATAATCTTAGATTTTTCTTAAGTCTAGATATTAAGAAGGTAATCACATATTCTACATCCAAGTATGAAGCATCTAGCCTTTTCTGTGCAGTCTTCCCATATCACATCACATTCGTAATAAAGCCGCTCGCAGGCTAGCGACTACGGCAAGCCACTCAGCATTGCATAACATCAAAGAAAACTAATTCAAATAGAAATGAATAGAGTACAACATTCCCCGTGGCCATCATAATACCTAGTAATCAGATAGTAGTAGTACCAAACGGTAAATGTGAGGTTTTCCTGTTCACGATACCCGGTTATAACAGGAGGGGTATCCCTGAGAAGGTTTCCGAATCCTTTCCCTGGCCAACCCCAAGATGTAAATTTAATGGCTATTACTTTCCCTAATAACCTACTGCATAAAGAGTAGTAAGCTTGGCTAATTCCCCAACATCCATAACTTTCAGGACGTACAATTACGTATCAACAAACCGTGAATATGGTGATTGTCTCTCTCATAGTGTTTAGCAAACAAGTACATCTTTACAATATAATAAAATAATGAAGCAACATCAAATTAATTTCTTTCTAATACAAATGCTAACCTGATTGCTCTTAGTCTTCATCTCAGTTATATGCTAGTTAACACATCTCCACACGTATATGCTGATTCCACAAATTTAACCTGAAAAATAATAATAAAAAAAAAGAAAAAAAAAAAGGTAAAAACATATTTAGCCTTCCTAGTAATGTCTATGAAAACGGAAAAACGTATGAGGTTTTTCCCTCTTCAGAGCAAGTCTTTGACTCAGATGTAGTGTTGTAAAACAAGGATTACAAGGCCGAGTAATACTCGCTACAAGGTCAAAACTCAGTTTGACATATTTGAACAATTGTGTTAATGTTTCTAAACATATTTCTACGGTTGTATGAACAATTCTTTGGTCCTATCAACATGTCATACATATAATTTGGAAATTTATATATAATATTACCAATCCTACCTAGTATAATAGGTACTAGGTTACTAACACTAACATTATTGAGTGTTCTTATAAAACATTAATTTCACAAAAAAGTTTGTTTGACAGGCAACTTTTTATATAAATTTATGTAATCTCTCTATCCGTACAACATCCTGGATCTGAGAATAGATTATAAATCTATATATATATATAAGTTTAAAGAGTTGAGATGAGAACCTGTTTGGCCGGAAAAAGAATTGGGAGGCGTTTTTAGTAAAATGAAAACAAAATATCAGCTTCACGAGCAGCTTGAGGTAACTGCAGAGTGTGAGTGTTTTGTATTTATTTATAGGAGGACAAGATGGTAATTATTAGTTAGCTGAGGGTGTTTTATCTTTTGTAGGAGGATTTGATTTGACTAATGACCAAATTTATTAATTTAAGGTATGACTTTTATGTTTATTTATGATAAGAGTATCTGACTAGTTGGATATGGATTAACATCTTACCTAATTTGTGCCATCAATAATTTGCCTTTTTTTGTGAAACAACCGACACTGCCGCTAATAACAGGGTGGTGATTTGCACACTCTCTTGGTTGATTGTAACACTGTAAATTAAAGTGTATTAACACTTATATTCTCACATAACTTTTACTCATTTCATTCCATGAATATATAAATGTTAGAACACTTTAAATTAAAGTGTCTCAATCAATTTAAAAAATGTACAAATTATCTCCTTTAATAATATTTACTCATTTGTCATTGTCAAAGGTGTCGAGTTATCCCTAAGCTTCGATTTAATATTTCATCATTATCATGTACAATGAAGAATGAACAGCATTTAACGACTATTTACTTTGATTGTAAATTTTTATGAGAAATATGAGGGTTAGCGAACTTGAACTTGATGAAGGCATACCAAGCTCGGCTATGTTAGATGATAGAAAACCCGTAGGTATTAGATTTATTATTGATCAATATTTATAATCACAATTACATAGAAAATACAAGAAATCTAATGGACCACCTAATATATTTTATTATCTAATACTCTCCCGCAGTTGGAGCGGAAGGTCTTCGAACGATCCGACTGGAGTTGAACTTTTCAAGAGACGAGTAATCTTTAGCTTATGAGAAACTTGATGTGTTTATCATTGTTGGAGTTTTGTGCTTGTTTGAGGAACACCGTAAACTTGACCCAAACTTAAAAAAGAAAAATATTGTTTTCTTCTTTTACGAGGAAAAAAGATTGGGAATGAAAATAAATACAAAATTTTGATTGAGAACGATATTTGGAAAGAAAGAAAACAAAATGAAAAACTTTTTTTTTTTCTTCGTTAAATAAAAAGAAACAAAGGATATAAAAAATCCACTTGTAGAAAAAGACATGAAGACGAAAACCATAAGTACTTGTGAATAGAAAAGTTTGAGCAGTTAAAGATAACGAACAAGAAAAGTAACTGTATAAAGAAAAGAATAGTGAAGGCAACGATGCATCAGATGGTTGGGGATCAAGCTAAACAGACATATTTCTTTTTAGAGGATAGTGGCGGCTCATGACGGCCAACTACTATATTTTGAGAATAGTGATTTATCGGTTTGATGGGGTGGCTTAGGGGAGGTGGCTCAACATGGCCACCTAGGTCTCAACATTAGACATGCTCTGATACCATGTTAGATGATAAAAAAACCCTATAGGTATTAGATTTATTATTGATCAATATTTATAATCACAATTACATAGAAAAAACAAGAAACCTAATGGACCCTAAGCCCACAGTTCGGGCTTGGGCCACCTAATATATGTTATTATCTAATAGACTCGATTGTATGACAATTACGTAACTACATGTATATAAAAAGGTAAAAGTGTAATATTATTGAGGATTGATAAAGGCGTGCAACCCTCACAAGCCGAGTATTTTGCGAGCTCGAACTCGGCTCAAAATTATACTCGAGTAGCTCGAACTCGAGCTCGACTCATTTATATCAAAGTCGATTTCGAGTTACGAGTCAATCTCAAATAGCTCACGAGCTGTCTCGTCTCGTTTACACCCCTAGTTGTGTGGACTAAATTGTTAATGATGAATCTTATATTTGATTAATACTGTAAGAAAATTACAAGATAAGGCACATCTTATAGCAAACTTAAGTTAGACATGAAAGTATTTTTTTTTTCCGAATCAAAGTAGAACTTCTTACTCATCGAATTTGAGACTTTTTATTAAATATCTTAACAATTTTTTGTTAAGTTTTATCATTTCGGGTGTGTTTGGCAAAAGTAGCAATAGCGGTGAGCAACAGCAGAAGCAGTAGTTGTGTTTTTTTATTATAACATTTGGTAACGTAGTTGTAATTGTAATCATGATGTGTAAAACAACTACTTCACGAAAAATTAGAAAGAAAGAAAAAAGCATTCCGAAAAGAAAAAAACGAAAAAGATAAAGCTACTTTTTGATTGCCAAACGAGCATTAAAAATCATAATGTTCACCGCTACTAAATGTTCCTAAGCGCTCTGCGCCAAACACACTCTCCACGTCAAAACACACCTTAATTCATCACAAAACTACACGGATTTATTAACCCAAACACCATTTTCTTCGACCTCAATAACCCCCCAATGCCACCTACCACCGTCGTCACACCAACCCCACCCCTTATCAGCGTCACCATCAACCCCGCCCACCAATGTAGTCAACTCCTACCCCACCCATGACCGCCATCACCGGCTCACCGCCATACCGACCCATCATCGTGCTTTCATTTAAAACAAAATCATCATTTTACAACCTTTTAACAAACAAATCGACTTATTTACTCCAACAATGTTAGAATTGCTAAACACCAACATCAGGAAAAAAAATGCTAATTATTCATTGTATGATATCAATCCAAAATATGGGCAACATTCATTGTATGACATCAAGTCAGTATATGATCATGTGACTGCTTTCAGGATTCATGGCCAATGGTCAGGCCATCAATTTTTTCATGTATATATGATTTACAGTAGCTGTCAAACTACAGAACATCTACAAAATCATCCAAATATAGTTTGTAGACTAGTAAATTTCCCATGAAACTATGACAAATTTGATTATACATAATAAAACTGAAATGAAACAACAAAAAGTGTCAGATTTATGCTAGATCGACAGGATGAATATCGTAAAAATCTTTGAGATAAGCCAAGGCTTCCGAGTTACTATTGCATACTTTCCAAAGCGATGAAACCTCTCCTTTGGAGACTGTCCCCCAATCCTCACATACATCCAGAAAGTCTAAAAGCTTTGAATAGAAAGAGTCGTAGTTCATTAAGAGAAATGGTACAGGGAGTGCTGAATCTATTCTCTCCAACTGAATCAATGCAAGAATCTCGAAAGCCTCATCTAATGTCCCAATCCCTCCTGGAAGAACTATGACAGCTGTTCTGTCCTGCTTACTAGTCCTAACAGCAGCATCAACTAATCCATGCTTTCTTGCAGAAAAAAACCTATATTTAATCAAATGGTGTGGTAAGCCAATCAATGTGGCTTGGATGAGTAATATAAGAATATAGACTATAGAGGGTGTTTGGGATTGCTTATTTATGTTTATCTGCTTTTTTTTTATGCACATAAACAGTTTTGAGTTAACAAGTACTTAAGAATAGGTTTGGGATTGCCTATCTTAAGCTACTCTGCTTAAAGAATGAGCATGTAGCAACCTGCTTATGTTTAAGCGTTTGTTTATACTAAAATAAGCAGTTTTACCTAACCATCAAAACTTCTCAACTGCTTATAAAAGTGAGTAGATAAGAAAAAAAAACAAAAAATGAGTACTTAAATAAGCAAGTTCACACTAGTAGGTTGGTGCCGGCTTATGTTTTAGGAAGATAAGCAGTTTATAACAAGTAATCCCAAACACCCCCATAACCAGAAATAAATGTCTACCTGCATGTAAGGTAAGTATGAGAAGGAAGATACGGATGATAATTGGTTGAAGTCCATTCGTTAGCTTCTTTGCCAATTTTAAATCCACCAACTGGTTTTCCCGCTTGAAGAGCACCTTGAGTGGCAGCATCCATGAGCCCTGGTCCTGCACCTGACCATGACGTACAACCCAAGAGGTTTGCCACCTATAACAAAATACAAAACGAAGAACTGTAGATAAGAAAGAGAAATTTGGAATTGCGTTTTTAAAGCAAATATCTACTAATCTTGCCTCTCTTGCCAATTCTTGCGTTTGGATATAATGCTCGTGTCCAGGTCCCATCCTTGCAGAACCCAAGTACACGACTCCCCTCCCAAGTCTGCGTATTAGGTCATAACACATTTGTATCTCCTTTTTCACCTTCATTAATACACAAGACAGCCATCTCAAATGTAAGATGAAATTGTATGATATATTTGTAGACAATAAATTCAATTAATGAATGATGACTTCCAAAGAATCAATAGAACGATTAACCATGAACTCATATTGCTCCAATGTAATTCACAGGATTAACAAAGATTACAGTAAATCTTATAATTATTAGAGTCCAATAGTGGGGGACATGTAGCATAACGTGGAGGTCATGTGTGGTGTTACGTGATCTACCACTTAGGTGTTGGCAGGGGCACCAGCAGCCATTAAGTCATTAAAATTCACAATATAACCAATAATATGATATTAATGACCTCAAACTTACAGGACATGCTTATTACAAAGTGATTGTCTGTCTTTATTATAATGTTTAATATGTAAGCATACTTAATATAAAGTGTTGTCTACCCTAAAAATACCATTCAAAACTGCTTATCTGCATAAAAACGACCAAATAAGTGTTAACTGTTAAGGGATAAGGATAAGCCCAAGCCCGGTTTGTGGGTTTGAGCAGTGATTGGCATGACTAATTCATGTGCCTAATTTTATGCCTAACAAGGATCTTGTAACACATGGCTAAATCAATGGTAAATAAGAGGAGTGAGAATAAGTGGAATACAAGTGTCACAAAATAAATAGATTAGGCATAAAATTAGTTACATGAATTAGTCATCTCAATCATTTTCCTTTTAAATTTGAGCAGTTTTCAGTAGAGTGTTTGGGACTGTTTATATACAACAGTCGATGTGTAGTATAACACGGATGTCACGGGTTCAATTCCCAATCCCCAACCATATATGTACCTTTAACCATTATATCACACGATTTACCTATCACTTGTTGGGCGTCGGTGCAGGTCAGTTTCCCATAGCAGTAAACAGATAAACATTTAGAAGGGTGTTTATTTAAGCTTATATATATGGACTTATGAGCTCATATCATGTTAGGCAAAATTAGCAGTAGTTGTTTTATAGAAGTGTTTGGTAATGTAGCTGTAGATGTAATCATAAATTGACGAAAAAGCTAAACGCTAACGCTAAATGCTTCTTCAAGTAGCTTTGGAAATGTAGCTTAAGCGTTTCGGACATAAATGCTTCTTGCCAATAGTAAATACCTTGTAATTGATTTACCCATCCAATTAAAACAAGACCAACAACACACATTAAAAAGTACTACCTCAGTAGGGCTAGTTCTTTCATCAAATTGAATAGCTTCTTCTCCTGCTGTTTCTTGAATCTTGGAAGATGAAGAAGCCTTAATGAAATGTCTATTTCTGTAGGGTTTTGGTAAATGAAAACTGATGGGTTTTTGGTTAACTTCATTGAAAGAAACAATCTTGAAAACCCTTTGAGAATGTGAGTAGGAGTTAGATGGAAACTTATTGTTATAAAGATCAAAACCCATTTTCATTGAACAAGTAGTAGCAGCTGATGATGATGATGAAAAGGCCATTTTTATTTTTCAAGAAATTAAGTATACTGTAGCTTTTACAACCAACCAATATATTTGGGTATCAAGATTTTGTCTTTATTAATATACTCTCTTGCTTTCATCGGCTAATTTCCAAGAGCTTTTAATTTTATACATTTATAAACCGAGATCAAATAAGCTTATATACATAAGCTCAAACAAACACCCTTTTTCGTTTAGGCCAATGTTAATTGCGACCGTAACTATTGTGGTCACTCCGTTGCTACATCAGCTTTCTTTTTTGAAAACTACACCCAACCACAATTTGCTAATGATAATTACAATGGCGACCGCAACTCTTTTTTTTAATAAAAATTTCAGTCATATATTATGCCAATATTAAGTGCAAGATCAAAAATTCAAAGTAAAATTTGTCCATTTGATTTTATATAACCAGTACTATCTCAATATTAAGGCTCAAATTAAATAAAATATGATCCATACTACACATGGATAACATCCCAAAATTAACAAAATATTAACCATATTGTATCACTATATAATGCACTACTATCACTCACAATTAGGATTGAGCATCAAAGGTCCAAAACTGAACCGGACCGACAAAACCGACAAAAACCGAGCCGACCTGACAGCCCGTCGGTTCGGTTTTGGTTTCATGTTTTACATGTTTTCGGTTTCAGTTCCGTTCGGTTCAATTCAGCCCAAAACCAACAAAAACATACCTAAATATACCTAAACCGAACCGAACCGACAACCCGACATAAAACCGAATCGACCCGACGGCCCGTCGGTTCGGTTTCGGTTTAGGTTTTTCATGAATTTCGGTTTTCGGTTTTGTCGGTTCGGGTTGGTTTTGGACCGATGCTCAGCCCTACTCACAATACCCGAAATTCTCTCCAAAAAAAAAAATATAATAAACGCCACCCACTGAATCTTCTTGCACAACACAACCCTTTTCTTTCACAACACAACCCTTTTCTTTCTTGCTCCAACGTATGCAAAACCTACTGAATCTTTTTGTTACTCTAATGAGGACACTAGCACAAAGTCTATACGGTTTCAAGATCCTTTAACGTCTCGAGTAGGTATTTGTGTTGTTGTTTTCGTTTAAACCGAACAAAAGAAAGTATGAAACGATTGGCTTTGTTCTTTCTTTGAAAAGGTTTGAATAATAAAAGAAGTTTTGCTTCGAAAAAGATCTATGATGAGTTTTACATTTGTTTTGTTAAGATCCCATAAGGTCTTTATCTCTACTACTTATAATGCACAAATGAATCTCTCTCTTATTAAATTTTCAGACTTTCAGACTTGCAACTAATTAAGCATGATGTACAAGCAAATAAGCACATAATTTTCAGACTTACAAGCAAATAAGCATAGTGTACAACACTTTAATGCACATATTAAAAAAACAACACATTAATACTATTAAATGCACATATTAAAAAAACAACACTTGAAAGCACATATTAAAAACCGTGTGCGAACGTCAATTTCTTTTAACTAACCGTGTGCGAATACTATTAATGCACATATTAAAAAAACAACACTATTTACTTCACCCCTACACCAATTTCTTTTAACTAACCGTGTGCGAATACTATTAATGCACATATTAAAAAAACAACATTTGAAAGCACATAATTTTCAGACTTACAAGCAAATAAGAATAGTGTACAACACTTTAATGCACATATTAAAAAAAGAACACATTAATACTATTAAAGTGGTCAATTAATACACTATTTAATTCACCCCTACACCAAAATAAACAACAATTTAATCACAATGTACAATTTAATTAAGCTACTAAGCACACTAAAAAATTATTAGGAGACATAAATAAAAAATTGTTGCAGAGGATACACAAATTTTATTGACTTGGTCTTTCAGTCCCGGTTTACAGCTTGTATATTACTCATCTTTTATTGACTTTTGTACCAAACCCGTGAAGATATTGTGGTAAAAAGGTTCAAAAAGTGGGATGTTAATCCAGATTTTCTGGGCTTGTGCATATCTGCAATTATTTCCAGTTTGTAACTTTGAAGATTTTCGAGTTTCTGGATAAAGCTTCGAAGACCATTCACTTCCGTGCATTTAAAAAAATGATGAATAAACAAGATTAGTTTGGTTCTTCGATTTATAACTAAAGAATATGGGTTAATGGTTTTCGTGGTTGGGTTAAAGAGATTAATGGTTAAAAGAGTTTGTGATTGATGGATAAAAGGGGTTGATTTGTGTTTGTGGGATTACAGAAGTGCGTTTGGTGTCTGAGCTTCAAAGTCTGAAGAGGATGGGGGCGGATGCTGAGAGGCGTTACATACTACTAGAAGGGTACCCGCGCAATGCGGCGGCGGGTACCCGATGACTATAATATGATTGGAATAAATGAAATAAAGGTTAAAGTTGTAAAAATTTGAATTAAAATAAAATAAACCCACTAAAAATATAAAAACTAAAAACTCATAAAAATATATTAAAATGGATGTTGAATTACAGAGCATAAAATTTTAGAAAATATGGTGAAATTAGATTATAATATAAATAAGTAGATAAAAAGATATTTTAATTTGAAAATAAAAATGAATTTTTAGTTAAGAAGTTATACATGTCATTTTATAATTTTTTCTTTTATCTTAATTTTTGGTGGTTAGGAGTTAGGCTTGAGTTTGTTAAGAAGTGACACATTTTTAAATTCATGATTTTATAAATTATCTTAATTTTAAGCATTCTAAAATTAGAAGGCTTAATTTTTAAGCCTTCTAATTTTAGAAGGCCTAAATGCATTATAAAGTAGTATAGATGTGTGTGTAAATTAGGTTAAAGTGAAATGAGACAAAGTGTGTTTAGGGTAATTTAATACCGGGTACCAGGTTATTGAGTGGGCCGAGTATTTCATTCTTTATTTTTTGATTGAATTTGGTCACCTCTTTTGGTGGGCTTGTGAACCGGTTTTATCATTTGTTTGTAGACCAGATCGGATACAAATAATAAATTGTACAACCAACTTAAACATAATTCATGCACTAAAATGACACTGATATAAATAATAAAGAACATTATACAAATATTCAAGCCCGAACGGGAAACGGTCCAAATGGGCCTGAGCCCGAACGGGTACAATCCAAACGAGCACGGGTCAAACGGGGTCGAGCCCGAGTGGGCACCGGCCAAACGGGCTCGAGCCCGAACGGGCACGAGCTAAACGAAATTCTTGAAATCCGTAAATTTATTATGAGAAAGAACATAATAAACTAAAATACATGATTCACCGGATAATTTTATTTCAGGGTATCCGCCGCCGCAACGCGCAGGAACCCTGCATTCAATGTCACTAATACAAATAATAAAGCAAATTATACAGATATTCATGCCCGAACGGTCAACGGGCAAAAGGGGCTTAAGCCCGAACTGGTGCGGGCCGAACGGGCTCGAGACCGAACTGGCATGGGCCAAATAGGCACTGGCCAACGGGCTCGAGCCCGAATGGGCACGGGCTAAACAAAATTCTTGATATCCGTAAATTTATTGTCAAAAAGAACATAATAAACTAAAGGGTTGATTGCATAAAAATGCATCATACTTGTTTCTTTTTGTCATTGTATGTAGCGAACTATTTTTTTTATCATTGTGACACCAACCTTTTTAGATGGTGCTATTGTATGTATTTTGTGACTTTTTTTCATGTAAAATGACCATTTTACCCTTCAAAATTTGAAAAAATTAAATGTAAAATGGTCACAAAATACATACAATAGCACAATCTAAAAAGGTTGGTGTCACAATGATAAAAAAAATAGTTCGCTACATACAATGATAAAAAGTGGCAAGTATGATGCATTTTTATGCAAATTTCCCTAAACTAAAATACATGATTCACCGTAAAATTTATTTCAGGGTACCCGCCGCCGCAAAGCGCGGGTACCCTGCTAGTTTATATAATGAAACACAAAAAAATTAATATCTTGTTTATTTTAGTTGTATTTCAAAACTTGTTTATGTTTAAAAGCAATGATTGATCTTTTGTGTATTAAAAGCATGCAACTGAAAAGAAAAAAAAAATGTGCTTATTTAATCGGTTGGCTGACAAACCGAAAGAATGCAAAGGTTGGGGTTGAATTCGGTCATGCTTGGTTGAGTGGGGGTGGTCAACCAACCGAGCAACCACCTTCCATTAGCATTGGCCTTAGATTTATGAATTTTGGAGCTCACTTACTAAAATTGGTGTCAAAAATATTATACCCGAATAAGCTTTGTTGAGTCGGGTTATACGGATTAAAAAACATTATTCGGCTTAACCAGATTAGCTTGAACTCTTATTAAAGTCGGGTTTTGTCTGGGAGTTTCAACCTTATTCGGGTTAACCCGAAAAACCTGCTTAAGGGATTTTTTATTTTTTATTTTATTATTATTATTATTATTTTTTTTTTTAAGTTACTCATTTTTCTGTATTTTTATTTTATATATTTGGCTTATTTGGGTTAACCTATACCCAAATAATCCACACCTTATTAGGGTCGGGTACAGGTAAGATTTTTCTTTCTCAAAACACGATTAACCCAACACAAATAAGGCTTATTCGGGTCGGGTTTACCCAAATAACAACCTTACAAACTCCATACGCATACAAGAAAAACTAAAACTAAAACGAAACATGAAGAGTCTCGTTTCACCAACGTGGTCACCAACACACCTGAAACCACTCCGGTGGGTGGTCACACCATCTTTGTTGGTTCACTACGCCGAGAAACCAAGTCTAACAACCAGTGCTCTCTGATGTCTTTACACTTGATTATTGATTATGCAATAAACCACACTATTAGCCAGCCAATAGTGATTGGAGAATTGGGGATGAGTGGTGTACGCCAAGTTGCTAATAACCTAAAAATAAAAAATACTAAAACACTACGTTAAGTGATGTGCAGGGGTTAAGCCCTGCGAATCACCTCCGGCGTGAGATCATGTATGTGATTATGAGTATGTGAGTGCAAATGTATGAAATAATGGTGGAAATGGACTTAGCCAAACTTGAATCATTGCCATCTTATTTATAGTGAAAAGGATATATGCTATGGCAATCAACTGCATATAAACCGGAGATTATGGGGGTGTCTCATGGATTTCGGTAACCGCTAGGGGTAATGACCTACGTCTCCTATCTTAGCGGGAAAGCTTTCACCGGGTAGTGGAACATGTTTACCGGGTAGTGGAACATGTTTACCGGGTAGTGGAACATGTTTACCTTCATTGTTATGAATGACTTTACGCCAAAAGAGATTTTATGATGTCTGCAAAGTCATTCCGAGAGTAGTTTCCAAGATGAGTTCGAAGAACCAGTTCGGAAGGTAATCGATTGTTAAGTAAAAACATATGGATAATGGATTCGTAATATGAGCTGAAAACATTAACAAGCAATTAATCCAATACTAACAAAATTGCAGCCAATCAAGCCCAACTATTTCAAGACAAGAAAAGGTTTGGACTAACTGAAAAAAAAGCTTAGTAACATAATTTAAATGTTTGATAACCATATTACATAAGAGTTTAGTTTAATATAAACCTTGTATTCTTTAAATACTAACAAATGCCACTTATTTTTCATCAAAAAAAAAAAAAAAAAAAAACACTTTCTATTTTTTTCTTAAAATAAAATATGTTGCAAACAGTAAATTGTTAAGCAACAAAAAAATACACCATCGCGACGAGAGTTTTTTTACCTTTCAGTATACGAGCACTTCGATATATTTTCGATCGACGAACTTTTTTTTCGAGTTTTGTTTTAATATTAAAATTTGCTTCTGAAAAAATCACATGTGATTTATATGTTAGGAATCACGCGTGATTTTAATATAACAAATCACATGTGATTTTTTCATACTTAAATTTCAACACTAAAAGAAAAGTAAAAAAAAAGTTCATCGAAAGTATATAAAAGTGTTTCTCTATAGAAAGAGAATTTAATTATCTTCGTGATGGTATGATTTTTTCGCATAACGATTAACGATTTGTGAGATAAAAATGTGTTCTTTTTGTTGTGATAAAAACCGAATGACCATGACTGTTCATTGGGTCTTTAGAGAATTTGGCTTCTTTATTGAACTTTTCTCCATTACATAATTACTCCATATTTATTCAGGTTTGGCTATTATAAATGTCTATGACATGGTATATAATCTTTATTAATTTGATCAAAATGCTTCTATGAGGCAATGCGTCTCTTAGTCTTCATTCTTCAAGTTCCAGTACAGCAAGTTCATTGATCACTTGATTTTTGTCTGTCTCAAACACTTCATCGTCTACAAGCAGCATCAAAATTCAAATTTAATTTGGAAATCAACTTTAAACAATGACATATATATTGTATAAGCTAATTTCGCTACCTGGATGTACAAAAGCAGCTAGTAAACGTAGAAGCTTGCTTCTGTTTGTAACAAGTATGCTCACTATTTCATGAGGCTTGTTTTCATTTGCTACAAAAAGCTGCCCATTACAGTAACAAACATCAGCAACCAAAAGCAGAACATAAACGGAACATGTATGTATATAGCTCGATATTTGATCCTTAACATACCTTGAACACATGAAAAGCATCTATCTGGATGCTCTTACTTGGATCCTGCATCAGCAACAATGTCCGGTTCGTATCAACTTATAGAATTATGACAGACATAAATTAAACATGTTAAAGATGGTGGCATACCCTTAGAAGATTCATTAGAATTATTAGGTTGTCTTTTGAGCTTACATAACGTGTCATAGTACTAAAATTTGCACGATCAAGTAATATGCTTCCCAGTAGCTGAAGCAAAAATGATCATTTGAATATCAATATTATAATGTTGATAAGTAGAAGTAGTGGATAGTTCGTCTCAAAACTATGATACCTTGACAGCTTGTCTTCTGGTGATATAGTTTGTAGATTTCAGCAGCTGCTCGTTAAACTCAGTAACAAACTAGCAAAATAATAACACACGTGTTTCCATAAAAAACCAACGTTAGAATTTGTAAATAGTGAAAATTAAGAAATAGTAGAGATGTTTACCCAAGAATAGTTTCTGGACAGAGAGCCGGAAACAGTAGACTTATGCCTAGTCAAAAGATCCTATAACAAATCATAAAAAAAGCGCAATCATATACCTGTGACAATTTTTTAACTTTGTGCACAAGATTTTTTTAAGTATATAACCAACCTTGAACACATCTGCAGCATCTGCAGCAATATCAAAACTTGGATGTTGTATGTAAACAAAAAGGTTCTTCAGTTGACTTGGTTCCAATAAGTAACTGTAAAATACTGTTTAAGTCGAATTTTTCTTTCCCATTGCACATTTATGCTACTTGTCTAATTAAAAATTTTAGTGTTTACCATGCAACAATTTGATGGCGGAGGCACTCCTTTAACATTCTGCCATAATGAAGCGCTAACTGAGGATCATCATACCTGTTAGAATATTGTATGTTCAAAGTTAACAGTAGGTAATGATGAATACTACTGGTGAATGCAAATAAATCTTACCCAGATATGAGAATGTCTACAAGATCTAAATTGGCTTCCAAATATCTTGAAGCCAGGAATCGTGATGGTAAGGGTTGCCTTTGCAAACTTGTGACAACTTGGGTGGCATCTTTACGAGCCTATTAAATTAAGGATATATATACCTCAATAAACTAAGCCACAAAATAAAGTGAAGTTACAAAATCAAGATGTAATAAAAGTTGAATGCTGACCTCTAAGTTTAACTTCGGAAGAAAGATAATGAGGAGACGTAATGTGTCTTCTTTAAAGAACTCCTCAGTCAACTGCGTGCAAGCTTCCTCGCAAGGCTCCGAGTCATCATCACCATACAGAATCAGCTTTAACTCCTTAATCAGTGAGTTTAGTTCTGTCATCTGATTATAAGAACTTAAAACCCTTTCAAATAATCATACCTGACTTTCACCTCATGACAAGTTAACGACACAAGACACTGAAGTAAGCCCCAAACAAAAAATAAAGGAATATAGGAAGAGGACCTGAGAGCCATCGTTGTTTTGGGAATAAAGAAGAAGGGACCGAGTCTTGTGAACCACATCTGCAGGAGTCCGGAACTTTTTGCTACTCTTCCCAGTTTTTCCAAGGTTTGAAAGGCATAACATGTTGTTTCTTGTCAGATTGTTGGAGGTGGTTGATTATTATCATTGTTGATTGTTGTGTGAACAAGAAAGACAAGGTAAGACATTGTTTTGTACGAACTCTATATCTTGAAAATTTCTTGTCTCACGCATCTCTTGTTTCTAACTGAACTTAAAATATCAAGATGCTCTATGTTACATCACTCAAACAAATTTCTTTGTTCATTCTGAAAGCACGATGTTTTCTATATTTTCAGTTTCATAAACCGAACGTTCAACCCCAATGCTTAAACTGACATAATCATTCTATCCCTACAATGCATCATTCATTAATAATAACCTCAAGTGAAAAGGACAATGTAAAAAGACAGCAAAAGGCACAACTGAAATTCAAAAGTCCACAACATGTTTAGAATCTTGCAAATGTTACAGTGTGTATGTTCAATTGTATACTAACCCTATACATGTCAACTGGTACTTTGGTAGTCATATATAATGCCGAAAACAACAGCAATATGCCAACTTAAATCTTGCTTCTGCAGAAAACCAGCATGCAGTCCAACCTCATCATGTATAGCATCTAATTTATCCTTCATGCCTTATAATAATCATCAATCAGCTTCAGCTCTCCAATACATATTAATCACGTAGAAGGAAAAAAAAGGCACTCACATCGTGCATGCACATGCTGTCAGCCGATACATCCTCGTTACAAATACTATGCCCCAGAGGCAAAGGGTATAGCAGCTTACAAATCTAACTGCGCACCATCAACATCCTATGCTCTTCAAAATGTTTCTAAGCTTTTCAATAACTACTGTTGGATTAGCATGTGATCCACCCAGATATATTGGGTGGTATTTTAACCCCTTCCATTGAGCAATTAGTTCAAAATGAGGCCTCCGAAACTCACTAGCTACAATCTCTAGAATTTCTGCATCTGGTGACGCCGACACTATGTGAGTCAGTCCTGCACCATGAGCACCCACAATAACTGATGCATCTTGAATGGCTTTCACTTGCTCTTTCATAGACATATGTGCAAAAAGTCCATTTACTAAATTAATTCTGCATTCTGTGTGACTTGATGACCAGCTTTTCAAAGCATCAAATACTTCTTGTTCATTACTAAGCCTTGATTGAACCTTTCCACCATGGCGAGGATGAGCTAAGTAATCCTCACGTCGGACAAAGAGGACATTATGAGTTTGTGACCCTGACTTTGAACTCTGGTGGGGTCGGTGTAAAGGAAGTGAAAACGCAGCTCTTATCATCTCACCAAATTCCGAGATCCTGGCTGTTTTTTTGTCATCAGGGTTCTGCCATAGATCATGGGCAGAAGCCCCATAACAATCAATGTTTTCAGACAGACCCTTGAACATGGCGGTTTCATAACCCAAAGGTGAGAGAATAGCATGACGAAAGCAAACTGGGCCACTGAAATTCTTTGCATATCTTAGACCAGAGAACACAGCTTTCCATGTCTCTTCCAATTGTGTCTGAAATATCACCAGAAAGATGGATCAAGAATCTTTTCATACTTTAGAGAACCTCCGAACTGAATAAAGATTTACAGTAACTAGAAAAAATTGAAGATATCGTTATTGACGCAGGAAAGTAGAATGAAACATGTGATCGGCCATTACATGCCTGTCCTATGGAAATTGGGAAGTTTACAGTTTAAGGAATTGTTTGCTACTTGTGCAATAAGCACCCTAAATAAGCGTAACTAGTTTATCTGTAATGATGACAATGAGTATGTAAGTAAATTTTACTTGGAAAAGCTCTAAAAGGAAATGTTTCAATCTAGAAATCTCCTATACAAAGGGAGCTAATTAATTTAGAAAACTATCATAGTCCCAAACATTCCACTAATAAGATTACCATATCGTTAAAACGGTAACTTATATTGGGGTTGTTTAACATATGCCCTAAATAAATAGACTAAAAGTTCTCATTGAAGCTACAATTACACAATTAGGTCTTCCTTTTCTCTATCAAATTTCCTTTCGATATTCATTTATCTGAGTAACTTGGCAAATTCAATCCATCTTTTCCCTCTTTTCATACCTGATAAAAACTGAATACTCTATGAGTTATTTATTAATAAAAGCAAGTAAATTTTTTATTGGAAGAGAAAAAGTAAGACCTAATTAATTAATGTGTAATTAAAAATTTTCCGAGAATCTTTAGTGTATTTAAAGCTTATGTACCGTTTTGGATAAAGTTTAATGATAATAAGATAGCATGCTTATAATTCAACAATATATGCTAAATCCTCCTAATTATCAACTTAATTATGATCCTAATGAACATTTCACATTTTTCAATAATCCTGAAAATCCATTCAATTATCACAAAATTTCAATTTACGAGGATAATTGGGTTGATGATTAGAAGGCATTTGCTAAAGCAATAATCTAACACGGATATAAAGTTTTTTAACCAGATTAGAGTTCCTATATTTATCGCCTCTATCAGAATTCAAAGAGGGGTTTAGCATAATAGTAACCAATTATCTTCCAATCACTCAATGACTATATCCACAAATAAACTAACATAATAACATTTGACAAAGTTAGGTGTTATACATGAGGCCACGTGATCATCTGATGAGTGTTCATAACATTCTAATGATGGCATTTAGAAAATAAAAGTTAAAATGTGTTATTGCAATTCTACTAAAGGAGGAAAGAGCTATGCTCCCGGTGTTATAAATGTCTAACACCACTACCCTGAGGCTTTTCTAATTTCCTGCACTTACTACGCTATTACTCCATAGCATGAGGTATTATGTTGAAAAAGTAAATAACATCATCAATATGCGGAGCAAACAGACCAATAGTGAGCCAAGCTGAGAATCATACCATGCAGTGACCGTCTACAAAAACCAATTGAGGCCGATTTGGCAAGCCAGTAACTCTGGAAGACACATACGCACTATACCAGTCCGTGACCGTGTGAAAAAGGTTTGCATACTCGTAGCGAGTGATCAAAAGTGTCGGCTCCTCAACCCACTGTCATGACAAAGTTTCAAGTCAATACGATTCTGCTATTATAAAATGCCGTTTTAAGGCAGTTAGGTAACCTTTTCCATAAGACATGTGAATGTTATACAAAATACAAAAACTTTCAGAGATTCTGATTTAGTCATTTCTAAGTTAATCCAAACACGGAATGAAATCACATGCATATAAAGAGCTAGGAATGAAAATGACATTCTACTATCTTGATGTTAAAAATGGAAATAAAAATCAGCACTTTAGAAACAGAATCTAATAACTACCTAAACAAAAGAGTGTCATCTTGAACCACTACTTCTCCAAATCCTATAAGTATGTAACAACTTCACTTATAAAACGTATTATACAAATATGACCATTACATAATTTGGGTAATAAGGTTCATACAACCGAATCTTTTCAAGGATGAAAACACAAATGCGAGATCAAAAAGTTACAAACTTTTCAACTTTCTATTAAAAAGTCAGCTTTATCACAGAGATATGTTCTAAGAAAGGCATGTTTCTTTAACACATTAAATTGGACATGTTTGAGACTTTACCAACAAAAGTTGTATTTAATCTAATGATGTCAGTGTAACTCTATCATTTAATTCTTCTTGAAACTAAAAGAAAATACAATTACGATAATCATATTACAATAATCTCATCTCAAATCACATTCAATTTTAATAGATCACTTTACATAAATACAAAATCATAATAGATTTCAGTTTTTTTTACAGGTACAAGTAAGGAAACAATTTAATGAAAGCTAGTTATATTCAATATTAGATTTCAGGTTTATGATTCATAAAGGGGCTAATGATCTTACTTTGTTATAGCAATTAATGACGAGTCCATTCATTCAATAACAAGGAAACAAATCAAACAACACTAACCTCAGAACACTCAAACTCATCAGCACCAACTAACTTAACAGAACCAACCAAATCCCTCATAGCATGTCTAGAAACCGCGCCATTTTGCAAAAACTCATTCAAAAACGCCTCATCCGCAAGCTTGTTATTCTTTTTCGACACCGACCCAACTTGAATATCAAAAGCACCAAACTCAAACCGAGGCAATTCCTCATCCTCCCCTCTCCCAATCACACTCTCCAAAACCTCGCCCCCATTCGACATTTTAATCTTATCCGGATGCATCCTAATCCCTCCACCTTCACATATCGAACTCCTCAACGTCTCACTAAAAAAACACCTAAACCATCCACCTGATCCCCCATGACCCATTTTTCGAATACCCTTTTCGGGCTTAAGGACATCGACACGGCGCGTAAAGCCATTACCAAAGTAAGACTCACAAGATCTAAAAGCAGGGGTGTTTGGAGATGAGGATAAGGACCAAGGGAGGTAAGATGGTAAAATGGGCCATGGTTTATTTGAGCTGTTATTAGTGGTAGAAAATGAAACTATTAAATGGGTATGATCTTGAGTGTCAAATTGAGGTAATTGGTGATGAGGGTTTTGTTTATTATGAGGGTGTGATGAGAAGTAAAGTGCAAAAGTGATGGAGTTAAGGATGAAGAGGAAGATTAATAGTTTGAGGTATTTGCTTTTCATCTTCATCATGTTTTTGTTGGATCAAGAAGATCATTCCATTACTAACTAGTCTTTGCTAGTTGTTCAGCTGGTTCATGTGAAGATGTGGGGGGTGGGTAAAAACTTTGTTTTTTCCAGATGTTTGATCTCAATACTTTTGTGAAGTTTTCAAAAAGTTCCTAAAATTAAAGTAGAAAATATGTTATATTTTAAATATAAATACTATAACTAGTTGTAAGGGGTCTAGGTACCTAACGTTTTTCCGTGCGTTTTTTGGCTTAACGCGACTGGACGGCGCGAGTTGGGCACCGGGGCTCGTGTTTTCGAGTCTTGAGCCGTCGTGACCAACCGAGATGGTCCCGAAAAACGCAACACGATGGCGCAAGGTGGGTACCGTGGTTCGCGTTTTCCAGTTATTGTGAAGAAGAATGAATCTTGATGGAGATGTTTTTTTGTTTTTCCAATTGTGAAAAAGAATGAATCGCGATGGAGATAAAGGGACGAAGATCTATTGAAAAAGAAATGCCTCAAGACTGCGTGAGAAGTATTAGGTTAAATTTAGTTGGGCTCTGGGTTATTATCTGATTTTCTGATAATGGGCCTAGGGTTTTATTATCTAAATGTAAAAAATAAAAATAAAAAGACTTGTTATGCGTAACGACTAACGAGTATGGATTAAAAAAAGATCAATGCGTGCAAACGTTATAAATGTAACAATAGTTTAGTTCGCGGAGCATTTATGAAAAGTTAATCACTAAATTGTAATATGTCGTTACTTTTAACGTATTTTTTATTTTATTTTTTACTTATTGTAATTGATGAGTGTCTAAATACTCATCATTTTTGTACCGTTTAGAATGCCAAAAACATCTGAAAACACTCAGAAATGCATTAAAATGATGAAAATATCACAAACAAGTGTTTTATGTGTTTTAAATGCAAAAAAAATATCAAAATCGGTGAAAACGCATTATCAAGTTTGCATGATTGGCGTTTTAGTCCCCGTTTAAAAAGTTGTCAAAAACAGTCCCTGGTAAATCAAAATAAAGAAAAATATCATTTTAAGTCCTTAGGGATTCATGAGTTGTCAAAATTGGTCCTTAAAATCAAAAATTGTAAAATTACAACTTTAGTCCCTCAAGTTTTGAAAAATGTCAAAAATAGTCCTTGGATATTTTAAAAATGGAAAATAATCATCTATGGTCCTTGTACTATTAAAGATTGGCTGTTTTGGTCCTTGTGATAACTTTTGGAGAATTGCAGGTTTGGTCCCTCAAGATTGGCCGAATTACACAAATGGTCCTTATGATATTAAATAAACCAAATGACCCTTTTGTGTATTTAGAACCCGACCAACCAAAAAGACCCCAGCCAAAACCCATGACCCCCTATTTTTGACCCCCACTTATTATACCATCGGTCAAATAGTCAGCGGCCCTAAACCAGTTTTCTTGTGCATCTCCTTCACCCTCCCCGCATAACCAAAACCGGTGGTTTCACCACCCTTTCCACCTCACCCCAGCTATCTAAAAACACTCATCACCATCCCCTTTCCACCTATACACCGCCCCCACAACCAATTAATGCATCCACACCATTAGCAGTTCTTTGTTACCATCACTTCCCTGTTTTGCTTTCCAAATCTCCCCAACCCATACCTACTATCTAAAAGTCCCCTTCACCTCCACAACACACCAAAGTTCTTTAATTACTCTGAAACTGTCTCAAGCAACCATGTACACTTTTGGCGCCAAAAGTCATTTAAACGGATAAGATGAGTTTGACTCATTCAATGGTTGAGATTGTTGATGGGAAATGATCAGAGGCATGTGGGGAGTATCTCAAGGCTATAAAGAAAGAGGAGAAGCAGAGGAGTAATATATCTAGTTTTAATTTTAATTAGCTTATGTCGTTTTAACTTAATTTTGAATTTCAGTGTATCTTTAAGCTTTTAAGCTTTATATTTCAAGTGTTTATTGTATATTAAAGCTTTCTTGAACATCAATTTCAGTTTTAATTCAAGTTCTCAGTTTATGCAAAATCTTACTTTTATTCAAAATCTCAATATGTTCCAATGATGTTGTTAGTTGTTGGTAAGGAATGAATAGGCTCACATAAGCTCCTAGAAAGCTTATTAAAGCTTTTAGAGACTTTAAAAATCAGTTTAGAATCAAAAAGCAAAAATCACCAAAAATACAAATAAATTAGTTAAAAATAAAAAAATCAATGAAGAAGATCATCAAGAAGCTGGAGCAGGGTTGATTATGGATGGCCTTGGTTTAGTGCTTCTTGGGAAGCTATAGGAAGTGATCTTGATCTTTGGTTCTCAGTCTTCACTTGGAATCTAAGTTGTAAGCCTTTTTGTTCATTTTGACATTTAACTGTTTTAGTTATTTAGTAGTTCAGTAATCTCGTGTCTTATTGTTCATTAGTTATAGTTAAGTGAAATTAACCAATAAAAATAGTCACTTGTTCTTTTAAATTTGTAGTTAGCAAAAATCTTATTTTAAGTAGTTAAATTAGCATAAGTGTAATTTCTTGGTTTTATGCTATTATTGTTGTTGTTTAATGTTCATTTAGTCCCATTATATGAAATTATAAAGTCACGAAATCAATAGCATGGTCTAGATCAGAGTTTTGCTTTGAAAATCATCAAAACAGTCTTTTGAAAGTGTGTTTGGATTTGCTTGTCTCACTGTGTTATAGGTTGTTCTAGCTGTTGTTCTTATTTGGTGCATGTCTCATTAGGTCATAATAGCTAAAAGAAACCATAATAACCATTGCTTGTTTGTTCAATAGTCAAAATACCTTTTAATCTCACACCATTTCATAACTGTTAAGATTTAATAGGTAAAACTCATCATAATAGCTTAAAACTTGGTAATTTAGCTTATTATAGTCTTATTATAACTTAATACAACATAATCAGTCATTAGATTTGATTACAAGTTCATAATAGTCAACTTAGTTAGTTTTTATAAAAGTCAAAATTTTCCATTTGGTCATTTTTGAATAAAATAGATTATTTTATATAGGATTAAATATTGAGTTTCATGATTTGAGCCTTTGGGATATAAAAATCTAGCTGCTCATCTCTATCTTAGTAATTTTTATAATTTTCAGATAGCTTATTTAGTAGCTTAAACCTTAGCTTATTTAAGACCCTATTTCAAAATAATGCCACTGTACAGTTTTAAGCCCATTTTCACAAGCTTGTAAAAAGCTCATTAGTTAATCATAGCTTGTGATTCTTGGTTCTTTGGGTAGCTGACATAGCCATCTTGAAGTTTCAACTTTAGCTTTTCAATTTGTAGCTCATTTGATAGGGCTGCTAGTGGTTTTAATTTCGTCAACACTCCTAACACCGACTCGCTTAAGGCGATGAACTGACCCTTTTCACAAGTTCTTTATAAGCTTCCGGTTGTCCCCACATGTAAGCTTTGGCTTTTGGGAAGCCCACCTAGCCAGCTTGTTGACTCAGCCTTTGTTTTGAGCTTAGGAGCTTTTGCCCTTAGCTTATTTTGGCCTTGAAAATCTCTGCAGGCCTGTTTGGATAGAAGGTTTAGTGATATTGCTTATTAGCTTAATTCCAGCTTATCAGTATGCTTATTTGTGTTTTCTAGCTTAATATAAGTAGCTTGTAGCTTGTTTTAGCTTATCTCACTTTTATTTCCAATTTGCAAGTTTATTTGAGCTTAAAACATCAATATAAGCTCATACTCAAAACTGTTGAGATTTTTAGCTCTTAATCAGCTTATTTTTAAGTTTGAAAATTTTTTGTCTTTATTAAAGTTTCCTATTTTCAGTAGTTAAATAGTTTTCAAAAAGAAAATCCACAAAAACATCATTTTAAATATAGTGATAGCGTTTATTTAATATTAATTAGCTTTTAGATTTTTCTTTTTAGCTTATTATTAAGCAAATCTAGTTTTTATATTTTTCTTAGCCTTCTGTCACCTTAAGTTATTTTTAGAAAAAGTTTCATAATTTTCCTAATCTGTTTAGTATTTATTATAATGTTAAATAGTTAAAAGTATTAGATAATTAGTAATAAATAATTAAAAAAGCATAAAAAATATCTTTTCAGTTTTAAAATTAGTTTTATAATATTCTAGATTTTTCTTAGTTAAAATTTCATTTTTCCAGGTTTATTTTATATTTTCTAGTATTTAAGTGTATTTTAAATAGTAATTAATTAGTATTAAATAGATAAAAAGTGTAAAAAATATATTTTCAATTTTAAAATAAGTTTTATAATATTTTAGATTTTTCTGAATTATAATTTTATTTTTCTAGCTTTATTTCATATTTTCTTTTATTTTAGAGTATTATTAAATAGTTTAAAATAGTTTTTAATTAATAATAATTAAATAAATAGTTGTAAAAATAATTTTCTTTTTCTAATAATTTTATTTTGTTTTTAGGATTTCAAAAATGTCATTTTCATATTTTTAGGTCTTTTATTTCTTAGATTTCACTTTTTATTTTGTACGTTTACGTATTTTAAACGTACGTTTTACGTTTGTTTCATCTGATTGTTGTGTTTTCCAATTCTGTATCCAATTCCATATCAATCAATCAGTAGTGTAATAATCCATCAAAATCTTTACTGATCACTATCCTTAGTGATCATTCTATCATCTGAAAGTTTTGAAACACCATTGAGTCTCCGTGGGACTTAACGACCCGGGAATCCACTATATTCTCCAGATCTTCATTGCATTTGCTTTCTGAGCAGTTTTAAGTTTATTACGGTTAGCCATTCACAAGTGGTTAGCTTGTGTGATTAAACTTGACTGTTGAGGAGCGAATCAGTAATGTATTTTTTTATGAATGAAATTTTAATTTTAGTTAAATGCGTTGGTTTATTTAGATAAATGAAAAAAAGAAGGAAAAAATAATATGTGGGTTCAACTTTCAAGGGTGCACGATGGCACCAGAAAATGGTGTTATAGGAGGGAGTGATTTTTTGGTGTTGTGGTGAATTCTGGTGTTATGAAAAAAAGTGCTGATGTGGCAACACTTTTCCCCACGGCACCAAAGTGCCGGCACCACGATACCTAGTGCTCTAAGTATCGTGCGCACGTGGTTTTACACATTAATTAAACTAATTTTAAAACTAGTAGATTACTCGTGTATTGCAGCATCGAGTATCAAGTAATTAAATTTTATGCAAAAAATTATTTTCAATTTTATGTTTTTTCTTACAATAATTAATTTACCAATAGCGATAATATATCGGGTTTGAGTAACTTTAAAATAGGTGATGAATAAACTAATTCATATAAAAACTATAGAATAGGATCGTGATGTTGCATCCACAAAGAGGCGGTAATCGATAATGTTATAGGGTTATGGTGAAAATAGTTGATAGTGACATGTAGTCGCAACTCGCAAATAAGTAGAAACTTTTTTTTTTATGAATTATATATGTAACAATCTACACCTCCTAATATGAGATAGATTTATGGTGTAAAATATTGTATGATAGTTAAAATTGTCGCTCTAAAAAAAATCTACACCTCCTAGTAAGTAAATAAAATATATATGTTTTTTTAAAAGCACCATTTCAAGCTTTAAAAAGAATTTTATTTAAGTTAAGAAAAAACAGTTTTACATATATACATCTTCTAAAGTATATATTTATGAACATATTTGTATTATTAATAGTGTTTATTTACACGTATCCCATACAGATAGAAAATATATAAATAAAAGAGTGCTGATAATGTAAAGAAAACTTGCATGTTCAAGTTATCATATGGAGTTATCTATGAAAAATATGAAAATTAATATATTATTATATAATCATTGAATTAGCACTTAGCACTTTGCACATTTGCATCATTTTTCTTCAAAAAATTGTCCCGATTTTTATAAAAGACCGTTTTTTACTTTTGTGGTTAATTTTATCAAAAAAATTCAAAAGTTATTTGGATTGGTTCTCGAAACACTCTTACGATTTAATAGTACTTTTGGAACTTTGTAATCTAGTATGCATTTTAAAAGCCTATTCTTTCATCTATTCACCCAATAGAAGCAAAAGCAGGTAGTTTGTTAGAGCATGTACAATGGTAACTTGAGTTATAAAATAACACCGTTCACGTCAGCGCCACATCAGCTTTAACATTTCACCTTAACATCCCCAAAAAACACCCACATCAATAACATCCCAATAACATTTCATATTTTCAATTTCAACCCCTAAACTAAAACAAACACTTCATTTATTAAACTAAACATATCATTAAAATTGAAAACATATTACAATACGAAATTAAAAAAAAAAGTTACAACGAAAAAAAAAAACACACTGCAAACTAAACGTTACAACAAATTAAAGGAAATGACGAGAATACAATCTACTGACGAGGTTTCAAGTTATATTTTTTGATGATTCGGTCTTTTTCGTCATTGATCCAAGCCACGACATTTGGATCTTTCCCTTCAGTATCCGTCATCAAAAACTTCAACTCCTCCAACCTTGTTATTGTTTCATCTTTTTCCTGATGGGCCCGATACGCCGCTGCGGCGGTTTCACGTTTGATACGATACTCGTTTGCCATAATTTCGGTGAAATAAGTTGACGAGCTCGTTCCTCCGTGCTTGCTCCCCGATTACTTGTCGTGCTCTCGGATCTTGCTTTCTTGGTAGCGTTTCTTTCCCATGGGCGTGGTTGTTCATCATTACCAAACAAAGCCTCGTTTGTTTGGCTTGGCACATCGCCGGTTAAATCAACCGGTTCCGGCGTGTCCCATTTCTTATAATGACGCAAAACCTTCCAAGCGTCATCGAGACCAAACGATGCTGCTTTGGTTTCCTCACGATACCATTGCTTTGCCCATTTCATCACATCCATCTCACTTTCCCCGCTTCGTTGATCCCGTTGCGCACGTTTGTAACAAGAGTTGAACTTTGTGCATATGCCGTTCAACGTTTTCCACTTGCTTGACATCATATCCTTGTTGCGCCGTTGAAAGTTGTTTCTATTGAACTCATTTCTGACCCGATACCAAAACGTATCTCTGGGTTGGCACTTTCCAACTTTCGGATCCTCCGAAATAGCTATGTAACACCTTGCAAGTAATGCTTCCTCTGCTGGAGTCCAACGCCCAGCAATGACAACTTCCTCTTCATCATCATCAATTGGTTCGGGCTCAGGGTCTTTGGATTTTTTTTATTTTCGCTTAATATGACCTTTTCCTTTTTTTGGAGGAGACGTAGGTGTCTCAGCAACATCATGTGTTTCAGTTTGTGATTGTTGTGAGTGTTGTGTGAATTGTAGGTTTTGAAAGTTGGAGTTTAAGGTGCTTTGTTGGTTTTGCTGTTTCCAAAAGAGATATTGTTGATGTTGTTGCCACATTTCTTGGCTCGATAAGCCTAGTGGGTTGGGAAGAGACATGTTGGGGTTTGAAGATGAACCTGCGTTCGGGTTAGATGATGAACCCGGGTTTGAGGTATTCCACCCACCACCGAGAAGATTGAAGAAAGTATCATCGTTGTCGCCTAACATTTTTTTTTTCACTGAATAAAAGATTGAAGGTTGAGAGTATTGAGAGGATTGAGTAGTGGAAGTGTGAAAAAAAATGGTGTTTTAGTTGGGTATTTATAGTGGTAAAAAATGTTTTTGAATTTTTTTTTTATAAAAACTAGCCGTTTAGGGGGTTTTTTGTAAATTTTTTTTAAAACCTAACGGCTAGTATCCGTTGAGGGGGTGTTTTTGAATTTTTTTTTTTTTTTTTTTATTCGCCTTTAACGGGCGTTAAGCCCATAACGTGCAGGGACTAACGCTGCAATAACGCCGTGCCTCCAAAGGTTTAACGCCACTAACGGCGTTATTTCTCCCAAAAACGTCGTTAAGCCGTTATTTTTGTACATGCTCTTAGTATTCATCTTGTTTTTCATTAGCCACTTTAGTGCCAACAAGCTACCACATACATATAATGTTGAACACTATTTTTGCAGGCACATGTTATACCAAAAAGATATTTGAGGTATTCCAAAAAGAGTGGACGGAAGCAACAAACAATTTAACTCACGAGACTAAAAGCAAAAGTTTGGAGCAAACTAGTTATTGGTTCGGGCAAGTGAATGTTGATAAAAAAATATTGGAGAGTCGTTAACTTTCGCTTCTTGGATAACTTAGATGTCACATGTTCATGTGACATGTTCGAAACACATGGGATATTATGCAAACATATCCTATATGTAATGAAGAAAAAGCATGTCGAAACCCTACCTGGTCGTTATATTTTACCTCGGTGGACACTTGATTGTAGGTACAAATCTAGTAATGCTGGTATCGGAATTGAGGAAACAAATTGTGAAAATGGCGTTAGTTCGCTTGCCTTATGGTAGACTCAACAGTTTTCTGGTGGAATTTTTAGAAGATCAGATGATAAGGAAAAAGCCGACAGAGCTTGAGAATGCATATAAAGACACGCGTGCTGGAATTTCTCAAGTAGATATGATGCCTCAAATATCAGTTCGAGATCCTGTTGTGCTTAATAACACTAAAGGACGTCCAAGAAATGCAACGAGAGTCAAACCTCCTTTAGAGGTGAAGCAAAAAAGGACAGTAACCTGTTCTTTCTGTGGGGAACCAGGTCACAACATCAGTGGGTGCAAAAAAAGAAGGCTCTTAGCATGCAAGAAAAAGAATGATGCTTATCTAGTTATCGAATGTTTAGTTTTCTTTTTTGGTGAAAAAATATTGTACATTGACACGATTAACTCTAAATTGTATTCCAGTTTCATCTCTTTGCAATTGTGATTTCCTTTCTTTGTTTCATCTCAAATTCGCAAATTTTCATAATGACAACTAATTTCTTAAGCAACAAAACTAATGATACTGCTACTTACATTCAACTTGCTGAAACGGGTCAATTATTTAATGACTTACGTTTAAACGGGTAAAAATTGAAGTTGGTTAAAACTCATATGGGGTGTTTGGTTCAGTCTCTAAACAGATAAAAGATGAAGTGGAAGGGCATCAAAACTGAGTGTTTGGTTCAGTCTCTAAACAGATAAAAAATTGAAGTGAAACCGGCTCAAAACTGAAATGGAGTGTTTGGTTGAGTCTCTAAACGGATAAAGTCAAAGAACTTAAATAAATTGCGGCAGAATTGAACAAAATGTATTAGTCCCAAACACACATAAAGTGCAGCAAACTTGAACCATTTGCAGAAGTATAATCTGAACCAGCAAACTTGTATTAGTCCCAAACGCACATTAATTTTTGCAGCGAACCTGAACCAGCTGTATAACCTGAACCATTTGCAGAAGTATAACCTGAACCAGCTGAGTAGTCTGTACTATTTTCAGTTTTAAGTTGTTATACTATTGGTATACAACAAGTCTACTTTTAAGTAAGTAATTAACTTAGCTTGTTCACCTTTTTTTTAACACATTGTTCGGTTAAAATTGCTTGAAAAATGTCCGTTTTACCTTTAAAAATTGTTGTTGTCACAGTGGGTTAACGGGTCAAAACTGGATTTTTTTTTTGAAGTTGACCGAAAATAAAAGACCAAGAAGCTTATTGACACGTTGTTGGTTAAAATTGCTCGAAAATGTCCAGTTTACATGGAAAATTGTTGTTGTCACAGTGGGTTAACGGGTCAAAACTATTATTTTTATTTTATTTTTTTCAAGTTGCTGTCATGTCACAGCTAGCTTAGTCTTTTATAGCTTTACTTGACTTTGATTTTCTTCCAAATATTGGTGTGTTGGTCATATTGGGTTTAGCTTTTAACATAATCCAAATGTATTCATGTTTGAAAAAATACACAAAGTGAATCCATCTCACAACTCAGTATCTCGACACATTCGGTCCGGTCCGCGGTCTCGGCTTTGGGCAAATCGGTCTTCGGTGGACACCGACCCGAAATGTATTGGCCATGTTCCTTTCCTCAGCCTTTGCACACCCTTAAGATGTTATGTTGATATTTTTTGTTGACAAAGTGGGTAATACCAAAGTCATGTGTAATTTGACGTTAAGTGTAACATGATGCCATGAACATTGAGCTGATTGATTATATTATACCACAAAAATGTTAGTACAAGAGTATTCGAATTCTATTACACCTTTTATCTTAGTCACAAGAGCATACAAGTTACACAAATAGTATATTTGATCAGACCCTTATGTGTTTTCGCTCTTGGGAAGCAACTGTATCTTCTGTGGGATCTTCTTGTCTTTGTTTTATCTCATTGAAAAAGGAGCTTCATTGGAATACTTTAGACAACCTGCTGCCTCATTGAGAAAGGAGCTTCGTTGGAATGAATGGCTGCTGAAGTAACTTGTGACTCTTGTGGTTCAGAAACATTAGCATTAAGTGGTTGTTGAGATTCTGAAGGCACTGAATGATCTACAATGATAGAAGCTTCAGCACCCGCTATACTTTCTCTGTCGACATTGCCACTAAAAGATAAACCTGCAACCAATCAGAGGTGGAATCATTTGGTTGGCTGGAATCAATTATAAAAGATACAGATCAAAATTAATTGGCCAAAGACATACGATGTTGAGCAAAAGGAAACCAAAAAGTCACTCCATCACAAATGTCATGTGATGCAATATCTAACAAATATATAGTAAAGAACAGACTGAATTGTGTGACCTAACGACATGAATATATGCAAACCAGCTATGGTCAAATCACTCTTTTGAGCGACAATCAGGTTTTTTTTTCTGGACATAAAGAGTTAGTTACCTCAAAAAGTTACAAATGGATCTACATATTAGAAGTGAATATGATTTTCATAATCCAAACACATATTGAAATCGCATATCCAAATCCAAACACCCTTACATTAGATAAAATATGTTTAGTACCTTTAGACATCCATTCGGTGACCTCCTTAACACCATGGTGCTGAGAAAGAGCCACGACATATATCTCCATCCTATTGCAAGTACTAAGAATAGCAGCCTCTTCTATATGATTCAATGCACATAACTCAGAAAAATAATTAAATCGATTCAATTAATTCCATCACAGTATATAATTGATTAAACTCACCTAGTAAGACAATAAAGAAGCAAATTTGAATTGGGGTTATATCAATAAGATGTTAACAAGGAATAAGGCTTTATGATTTACTTGAAAGTGGTGTGATTCACATATGGAGAAGACACCCGATGAAGAAACACAAGCGTCAGTTCCCCTTTGCTAGTTGTGGAGAAGAAGTGAATTTAGGGTTTTTATATTTTTAATAAAACGATGTAGTTTTGGTGGGTTCTATACCCAAGCTTGGGTACACTACAGCCGTATATTCACTTTCCACTTGTGCTATATGTAATCTTCATGCTTACATTACAGATCTTAATTCTTTGACAACTAAAAGGACTATTAATAGATAAGTAAATAACAAAAACTATCGCTCAACCTTTTATGTGTCAATTGTACAAAGAGATTTTCTCATCCAAAAAATTACAAGATTCATCACTTGAAATGGAAACAGCACAGTACATCCCTTGTATAAATACAAGATTCATCATTATGAGCCATTGGATTTGATCCAATGGCTCAAATCAAAAGAAGTTCTTTTGATTTGAGCCATTGGATCAAATCCAATGGCTCATATTACCCCAACTTGAGTCAAGTAACTTAAGAGGATCCCATCCCGTATAAATATATGCTTGACTGTTCAGTCAGTGATATATTAGTAAATTTAATATGTTGCTATGGTAATTCAATATTTATGGACAAACTTCACGAACTTGTGTCTAATAGACTGAAGATTTAATGATTTGGAGGTGAAACACGATGTTTCACCAAGCGGGCACTCAGGGAGTGAAAGAACCAAACCAAAAGGAACCAGCTATACCATAATCACTATTGTCTACAGAGTTAAAATCATCATACCGCTGCTTCATTCCCTAAAAATGTTTGAAAAAACCGGACTATGTCTTTAGTCAAACATTTACTGACCTTATGTTGCATCGCTCTTGCCGTACTAATTGTCATGGAATCATGACCTTTACACTTCTGCCAGATGCCTGCGGAAAACAGGGGAAAGCTTAAACTCATTTACTAACGAAAGAGTCGATATGGGTTATGTTTTATCCAAATGGGTCAAATTAAACAATATAGCTAAAAGAGGAACGAGTCAAACATGTTAATGCTATTTTAAAAGCATACAACATCCTCTTTTTTATTCGAAGATATATATTATTATTCTAACTATAACTTCTAGTAAATCTTTATAGATGCATTAATTGTTGAAACAAAAAAGAGCGAAAGCATTTTTATGGGTTAACCCAAGCCGAACTGACCAATTTTTACCCTTAGAGAAAGAAACTCGCTTCAACCCGACTTTGTTATTCGATATCCTTGTAATTCTGGAAACAAACAAAATATGAGTAGGACAAAGTCTGTAGTCAAGGTAGGCATACCATGAATGGATGCCTAAGAACATGCAAGACGTAGAAGTTGCTTGCATGGTCTCGAGAAAACTGCAGTCGTACATGTGGGACGTTTTTCCAACTCTCCCCAAGAGCCGGTTTAAGAGTACCTCCTTCACCACTGACCATATGATTTGTAACCTTGAAAACATATTAAAAATATCATAGTATTATTGCAACGCAAGGACAGGACATGCATCAATAATTCTGTAAGAGAGATGATACATAGGCCTAAACTTGGACCTAAAAACACTTGGCAAGATCCTGACGGCTGCGGCTGCAGACAGGGACCCACTTATTTTACAACCCGTCAAGATCTTGCCAAGTGTTTTTAGGTCTATTTTTAGGTCCAAGTTTAGGCCTATGTATCATTTCTCATTCTGTAAATATAAACATTTATTGTATATTGTGTAGCCATCCTTCCCATGGATTCTATAATCGGTTTTCATGGGTTATATACTTGTAGATGTAGGTTCATGACTACATATTTAAAATAGCATATCATAAATAGGGCCGACAGAGCTACTGGCTTAAAGAAAGATTAAAATTACTAACAAGGTCATGAAGAGGGAAAAATAGTGTCATAAGATACTAGAAAGATTGAAATTCAATAATATATATACAAATTGTACTAATTACAACAGCAGCAAGATAGAAGTACAATATTAAAAGATCACTTACCACCACAGCGATGTTGTGTCTGTCTGCTAACTCCTTGAGCAAGTATCCAATAGAAACCATCAAAGCATGTCCTACATGTTACCCAATCAAACAGCCATCATCAACTTCTGAGTTTATCGTTTGGCCTATGTATTCATGGACCTACAGCTAAATACTTTTAGATGCTAAAAAAACTAGTAGTTCCTTGAGAACAGGCAATATATTGAACAGGGAAGTAGAAATAATCAGGCAAAAAATTATCCAATATTAATCATTTTAAAGTCCCTTTTCTTCTTTTGCCATTTTAGCATGTCCATAGCTCCGATTATCAGAGTATGAGACACTGGTAAATTTTTCCAAATGTTGAAACCTGCCATGCAGGTAACGTTTTCATATCACTTGTAGTTCCCAATTTGGATATAAGAATTACACACTAATACCAATTATCAAATGCCTATACTGACTAACTACTTATATGTCAACATCAAAAGAGCACTATAATGAACACTTGGTTACTCATATATGCTATGGTGTTATCAAATTAACATATAGCACCCATGGATGGTCACAGAATATGCATCAATATAACCATGGATGGTCTACCTTCATATAACAGGCTAGAGATAATATTAAATACAGAAATATGTACCTTGTGCGTTGCTGCCCCCAAGAATTGGAGAAATAAGTGACGATATTGAATCAATGATTATCAATCGTACTTGGTATCCTGCCTGTGCATTAGGATAGAGAGTTAATCAAAGAGGGGCATAAACATCCCTTGTGTCAAACAACAAATAAAGAAGACAATAAAACAGTAAATATATCAAAAACAGAATGGCATTCTATGTTTTTCATCAAACCTGGGATTTTAAATTCAACTTTAGCTGACGAAGAACATTCAGCAAGGCATAAATGTCAAAAACAGAATGGCATTCTATGTTTTTCATTGCTTGTTGAAGATTTCCGTCAACCTACAAGATAACGCACATGAGAGTTGCAAAACCATTTTGATATCGAATTTAGCACACCTCATCTGGTAATGCTTGGTCCAATTTTATTGAGCATTGCATGAATGAAAATCTAAAGATTGAAGTTAGATATATAAGACTGCATTCTGCTTAGTTAGATAACCAAAATCATCTAATCAGTCATTCACACAAAAAAATCAGCTAAGCAAGTAACAAGCCGTTCATAACCAAAATCATCTAATCAGTCATTCACACAAAAAAATCAGCTAAGCAAGTAACAAGTAATTCATTGGTACATAAAAGTAACAAGTACCGTTTCTTTCTTTCATGTAAAAGAATCCTGATGATTGTAAAACAAAATTCTGGCTCAATCTCATATAAGCACTTCTATGTTGAGTATTATTTTGAAAATTCAATATACATATATTGAGTTGCCCCGAAGCTTTAGTTACAGTGTTGTACACAAATTATGTAGTAGACGCACATATGCAAACCCACATGGATTATCTATAGAGAGGTGAATTCATCTGAGTTTTCAGTAACAATCATACACCAGAAACGAGTAAACAACTATTTATGATGTCAAACCAATTACTTTATTTGAGAAAAAACGGAATATTTATGATAGCAAGACAAATTCCATAGTTACCTGATTCTCAGGTATCCCAGATATATGAGTAACTATTTGCTTAATGCGTGTGGGCGAAAATGAGTTTCCTGAGTCAAGAAAGACAACACCACCCAACTTCATAGCAACATTTGATGCGACTTGAAAGCAAACCTGAACAATTTAGAGATCAGAACAACAATATAATGTAAAAATTCTGCTTTCATGATAAACAGACCGAAAAAATCTGGATACTGTTTGTCATGCCATAGGTTTGATGCTAACTTGTGTTTTTCCAGACGATGATGGGCCCACTAACTCAGTTACATGTCCTTCACGGAATCCACCTTGGAGTAACATATCAAAGCTGGTCCAATATATGCAGTCAGGAATTCCTTCTGATGGTATTCCTATAATAAAATCGGCAAAACATAAACAACAAGATATACCTTTCACACCCCGTTGGTAGATAATGCTTATTTCGTTCTCTATCTTCCAATAACACCAGACCATCCACCCATGGTTGATGGCACGTTTCTACTATAGAGAGGAGCTGGTTAATACCCTGTCGTGCAGTAGAGGGCATGACACATTACTACATGTATAATATAAGAGAACCATGTGTTAAAACAAACAACAGCTAACGAAGAAACCTGCTTTAATCTATCTGAATTAGTGTATTTCTCTGCTGAAGCCACCAACATGTTCACGTCATCAACTAAGAAATCTTCAACTGTGCAGCGAAAAACAGGTTACAAATCTATTAAGTTGTACATGCATATCAAAAAGGCAAAAAGAGTCTTCTGACATGTCGCTAATGAGGGACAACGTAAAGAGTGAAAGAAATCCGATCCACTAGAGGCTCGATATATGTGTTTAGTGAATATCTCAAAGTTTGACAGTCAAACTTGCAATAATATTTGTGTTCCTGTATTTAATTATGTGGATCAAACCTTATATGACTAGCATTATGCACGTCACAACTCTCGCAGATGACACCAATAGAATAATGAAATTTGATATGCTGAGAAAATATGAAAAAAAAAGGTCAAAAAGACTGTAGACATGAGTTAAATGTGAATAACCATAGACTTACTGTGCATATACTTATAGTACGATTACTATCGACTAAATAACAAGTTAGGACTTGGGATAAACTAGTATTCAACAAGAGTCTTATTAACATGTTTATTTGACATTTACAAATGAATTAAGGAATGTTTGGGTAAAAATCACGTTTGCACAAATGACGTTTGCAAAACCGCGTTTTCAAAAAGTAAGTCCCTACCTCCAATTTCAAAACCACGTTTTGAAGGCAAATTCATTGATAATCACATTTGCAACCAAACACCAAAATTTGATTATTCACGTTTTGAAAACGTGATAATCAAATAATCACGGTTTGAAAGGGTTGCCAAACACCCCCTTAATAGCTATTATTTGAAAAGTGAAATAAAGACAAAGATAAGCCAACTTAATAAATTGTTAAAT
Source organism: Chrysanthemum makinoi (assembly GCA_910596185.1). NCBI lineage: Eukaryota > Viridiplantae > Streptophyta > Magnoliopsida > Asterales > Asteraceae > Chrysanthemum > Chrysanthemum makinoi. Next base: position 160,837,630 of record OU343224.1, read on the forward strand.
CTAAACAATATCATATGTTATTCAGTCTTTCAATACCAATGATGTCGATATTAGCATTATGATTAAATATCGGCAAAATGTGAACAACCATAGACTTATCGTGCCTATCAGCTAAACATCAAGTTGGGATAACGAAGTAATCGAGAAGAGTCTTATTCATGTGGATGAAATGGTAAGATAAAGTTTGAGACAATTGAATAGATAAAAACCTAGCAAACAAAATTATTAACACATATTTTTCATAAGCAGTTGCGACTGTTGGTGCTCTTGTGCCTAAAAACTACTAAGTGATTCTCTTCAACTATCCCAATAACGATTTCCTAATACTTTATTCGGAAAGTGAACTTACACTAGAATATCCGATAAATACATCAAATTAACAAGTCAAATTAAACCTCAATTTCAAAAATCATTATAGGGAACTAAAAACTTATTGTAAAAGAATTGGGGCACGAAAGTTGTGAAATGGAAGAAATAAAGTACCGGAATAAATGTGATGAGAAGCAGAGAATTGAATAAATACGGCGTCAATTAAAGGATAATCTTCCGTCAGTGATTTCAGTGCCCCCATTTGATCTGTTTCAAGTTTTTTCAACTATAGCATTAGCTTATCTTAAGATTTTTGGGTTTTAATAAGTTCCTTTTGAAATATAATTAACTTTTGTAAAGTGATGAAAATAAGCTAAAAAGTTTAAAGTTTATACAATATAAGCTGAATCAAGATAACTTTATGCACACACCTCTTCTCTTTTAAGTTTAAGTTTAGAAGAAGAAAAACTCAATACAAATATTTTTTAATTTGTTTGAGTAACTCCCTTCTTTTAAACTTGCCAAAACGTTTCACGATGGGACAAAACTCGGCCTTATCATCGCCAGAGGTCCAAACCTTGGCCTTTAAATGCCAAAATCGTCCCTTGACCAATAATGCCGTTGTCAACGTTATGTTGGTGAGGGAAAAACCGTCTTTCACTGTATGGCGTCTAAATAAAACCGTTTATGGTGTTTGTAGCTAGTATATCGTGTGTTACGCGATTTGGTCGACATTTATCATCCATCCCTAAACTATCCTACAAAACCGGTCTTCTACAAAACGATAATCGTTTCAAGATGGTATATTCTTTGTGTGGTAAGCAAGCTATTATTTGCACTTCGTGGACCTCTGCCAACCCAGGGCGTCGATTCTTTGGTTGTCTTGTTGAAGTAAGTGCGTCTTAATATTTTTTGTGTTAGTTTGTTTTCGGAAGCAGCAAAGTACATTGTAACAATGGTGGTTGTTTAATGATGTTAATACAAATAAGCCGTAAAAACGTTTATTTATATTTTACGATCTTCTAATGTTTTGTCGATAACAAACGTAAAATCATTTTAACGAAACAAATAAAATATGTAAATGGTTTGAGCCAATAGTTTTCTAACACACTTACGCTTTCACATAAAACACTAAAACAGGTATAAGTGATTTTATGACTTAGTATTACATATGTACAACAACTAGTGTTTACATATTTGGGTAAAATATACACATAACTAGTATGTAGTATATTGGGTAATATAAATGGGTATAAACTTAAGTATCATAACCCATTGACCAAATATATTGAATGTAGTTTGGTACAACCCAAAGTCCATGACCCATATCCATGGAGTTTGACCCATAACCCATTGCATGACATCATGCTTATCTTTACTACATAAAATAGAAAAATGGTCAAAGGTGAAAGTGAAAATTGAAAGTTGAAAGTTGAAAGTCAAAGGTGAGAGAAGTGTATAATGTAATTAATACTCTTATTAAAACACCCCATTACTTAAAAGTACATTGATTTATTCATATTGTACAACCAACTAAAAGCATATCCACCAAATTAAATACAAACAATTAAAACACCCCATACTAAAAGTACAATAAAATTTTCACAATATACAATTTAAACAAGTTTCAACAAAATCCAGAATATAAAATAATTACACACACTAATTTGTTATTTTTAAAACACCCTAAAACAAAAAGTACATTCTATTATACACATTATACAAATTAATAAAACATACAAAGTTTCATACAAGCTAACAAGTTGATGGTACATATAATTTTGAAAGCTGGACGGGATGGACCAATGGGTTCAATGGAACCGGTTTAAGCCAACTAACCGATAAAAGTCATCCGAAAATGAACCAGAGATGACCGTTGAAACCGATACAAGCGGGTAAATCGAGGCTCATCGAAATCTTTCTCCAGTTAATCGTCACAGGAATGCGTATACTATATATAAAGGAAAACACAAAAAGTGAAATGTTGAAACTAAAAATAGAAACTTTGAAAACATATATTTCAAAAGTAAACTATTAATACACATCTAAAACCGGGTTAACACGGGGCGCTTCAAACCCCGGGTTGACGGTTTAATTTCACCCGTGTTCAACCAAACCCGTCGGGTTGACCTGGTTTAAATCGATCTGTTTTTCGACCAAAGCGGTTCAACCAGGTTGAACCACCCGGTCGACGGGTTTCGAACATTATGTTTAATACCCAAATCTTCAAACTTTTATTAGTTTTCGTTTATAACCATAAACATTTTTATCACTAAGCGATATGTCTATAAAATCTCGTTAATTTTTTTCGTCTTTAACTATATGTATATATAAGGGGCTTTTGCATATATATCCTCCTGAAAATACAAAATTGCATATATATCCAAAACATGCATAAAAACCATTGTATTATATGCATAAAAAACTTGTACAAAGGATATATATGCAATTATTCATTTTGGGAGGGATATATATGCATTTTTGCCTATATATAATTACCATTAAAAATTCAAACTAATATTAAATGAAACCTGATTTGGCATATTCAATGTTGGAAAGTCAATACAAGTTTTTTTTTTTTACATACAAAGCATGTATCAATGTTTTTAAAACTTAAAAAGTGAGTAATGTTAAATTTCTAAAATTCCTTTAAAACTAAAATTTCTACATAAAAATTCAAAAAATTTGCCCTTAATGAAATAGCTACCATAACAATTCACACCTAAAATTTGAAAGAAATATATGACAAATTTTGACAACTTTTACTATTGTAATTTTCCCAAAAAAAGTATATATTTTTTAATTTATTTAATCTTAACACTAATAATTTCTAAAAGTTTATCAATATCTTTTATTTTATAAGGCACCATATTAATACTTATTAGTTATTGTTATGTTACTTTATCTTTGTATGTATCATATGCGATCTCGTTATTAAATATTGAAATGTGTCTAATGACCATATGGTTTTAAAAATATTGTTTTGACATTTATATATAGTTGAAATTGCACAGATATTGTTGTGAATAACTTGAATGTTTACAATCACAAAACATTGTATCGATTTATTATATAGTCACGGGGTTCATTTTTTTTGTTCTCGTTCTTGCGCATTAAATACGTTAAATACAAATTTGTGTTCCAAGTATTGCTATAATGATGGTGATTGATTGGTGCTTTAATCGTTGATTGTTCCGGTGCATTAATTTCAAAGGTATACAAAGTTTTCTGAAATAATTTGGTCAAAATACATTATACAACCGGTGTATATATTTTTTGTTAAGTTTCTTAGGTTTGATTGGGTCAAATACCATGTCTTGATGGATGATAACTACAAAGCGAAGCCAATCAAAGAGTTGGTCAAAGGATTCAACACCTCATATGCGTGTAATAAGAAATTTTACATGACGAGTAGCGTCATTGTTAGTTATCTCATAATTGATGTAATGTTTCATTTTCTGTTTCAATAAATACTTTTATTTGTTCTTTGATACATGTTAAAATTTTTCATCATTGAATTATCGCATGTTACGAAACACTTACCACAATATCGCAATTGTTAATTATCTGCCGCTAGGAACAGCTGCCGCTAGGCGCGGGTACTCGTCTAGTATCATATATGGATAATATCCATAACTCATGGTATTGACCCATACCCATTTGACTAGGTGCATTGCACTCATGAAATACATTGTATCTAATAAAAGACCCATGGATCAACCCATAACCCATGACCCATGACCCAGGACCAAAATACCCATGGGCAAAGAGAAGTGTCTCACGGATCCCTAGCTTTACGCTAGACGGATCCCTTGAGGGAGGGATCCGTGGGATCCGGGGAACAGTAGACATTTTCTCTCTATAAATAGTGAGCCATTTCTTCATTGTTTCTCACCCCTTTCTTACATACTTTCTCCTTGAGTTAAAAACTCTCTAACCCCAGATCCAAGTGATCTATGTTTGTAGTTTTGTTTTTGTGTGATCCTCTAGGTTCCTCTTAAAGGCGAGATCACCACCTTTGAAGTCAAGCAAGCTCAAGTCCATGAGTTTTCATACTTCCTCATCATCAAGACTACTGAAGTCCTCTTGTTGATGGTTCTTTTCTTTCTTCTAAGAAGTGTAGTGTTGAAGGCATTAGTGAAAGATGTCTCAAGTGTCAAGACGAAGACATTAGTGAAAGGTGTCGATCGTCCGTATTGTAGGCATTAGTGAAGGATGCCTAGAAGTCAAGTCACAAGACATTAGTGAAGGGTGTCTTGAAGATCTAGTTAAAGGCATTAGTGAAAGGTTCCTAAGATGTACATTCGATATGGTGTGATTCGATGTACAAAATAGATTAGTATTGGGTCAAAGGATATTCTTATCCTTGTTGACATTATAAGGAGTAGATCTCCTTTGGGGTTAGTTAATTGGTGTAGTGTTGGTTAGTAGTTCCTCCATTGTAATGGAACTCGGTACTTAGCCTAGTACCGGATAAAGGGTAGGCGACGTTGTGGTAGGTGTGGTTCACCTTGGTGTGAAAGAACCCGGTGGTTAGCCTAGTACCCAAAAAAGAGTAGGCAACGTTGTGAAGGTTTATCCACCATAAGGAGTCGGTGTTGTGTAGTGATTACGAACTCTCGAGTAGGTGACTCGGGGAGTGGAGTAGGGCAAGGAAGGTGTCCTTGTAGCTGAACCACTATAAATACTCGCGTTGTGGTTTTGTGCTTCTTACTCTTATCTTTTCATTACATATTTATACTTCTATATGTTTGTTTATCAAAATCCAACACACATCCAAATAGATTGATACAAGTCGATCTAAATAGTTTAAAACGAGTTTTTATTGGCAAAACTATTCAACCCCCCCCCTTCTAGTTTTTCACAATTGGTATCAGAGCTTCGTTACCAAGTTTCTTGAAGTATATTGTAATTTAAAAACTTGATACGATCCATGGTTAATTGAAAACTACAAAGAAGGTTTTTCATAAAAACAAACACCATGTCTTTTAAAACTCTTTGTTTGGATGTTGATTAGATGACAACATTTTTCTTATTATTTATTTCTCATTTAATTGCACTAATCCTCTTTTTCATGTTGATTAGTCAAAGCTCATACCTACCAAGCCATAGGAATCGCTTGGTAACAAGAATACCTTCCCTAAGAAGGTATCTTAAACACAAAGGAGCCGGAATAGTCTACTGACATTTGTTGTGTCATTTGTAAAGACATTCCTAAGTGCACTAGAGGTATGACTTTCTACTTATCTCTAAATGACATTAGCTTGATAATTAAGTACGCTCACATAGGTATTTATTTGATTATCTTTTGTGCATATACGTGTATTACATGTAGCTTCATTAGGAAGCTTTTTCTCACATACGTGTTACTTTTTCGTCTAAAGTCGTGGTATATAAAACTTGTGTTTTATTTCACTTAATCCAAAAGTCATATCTTTCTAATAATAAAACAAAACACAAATCTCAATAATTCCTCCTCCCCATAAATAAACCATCCGTCGTCCACTCTATCAAATCCCAACTTTTTCAAATCTTCCACTTTCAAAAATTAACTCTCATTCAAAACTCCATCTTCCTCTTCATCTCATCTCATCTCAAACCGAAACCAAGAAGGTTCGTCATCAACATGGTTTACATCGCTCTCATGCTCATCGCCTTAACACTCATCGCTCTTGTGTTCCTTATGACGAAGTTCTCATACGGAGACATTTACTTTGTTTTGTTAATCTACATTGGGGTTATATACCCAATCCTTTGTATCATTCTTAGCATTGAAATGAAATATTACTAATAGTCTAGTTTATCTAGGTTATTATTATCATAATGTGTTTACCATTTCTTTTTTATTTATTCCATTCTTTCGTGATACATTAGAAACCATGTATGCATGCTAAAAGAAAATGTAGGCTAAAACAAATATCTTGGTATAAAACTATAAGATCTAAAAACCTATGTTTTTATCAAGAAATCCTTACATTACTCTGAACCACGGATCCCGGAAGATATACTAGCCGGATCCCTTATGAAAGGGAACCGTCCTCCTGATAATAGTTTTTCATGCAAAATAAAAACCGCTTTCTTTCTAAAAGCAATATTCCACTAGAATGTCAAACATTAAGTGAGTTAAGTATCATTGTTGATAAAAACCATTGTTTATAGAAATCTAGTAAAAACGTTAGATAATCATTGGTTGACCACAAAACATCACTTTCTATTAACTCATCTTTTCTATAGGTTCCACTATGTCGAATGAATATGAGTTTGATTTTTCACTCACTAGCGTCTACACTCCGAACATCTCCCTTGAGCCCAACACACCCGAAAATCATGTCTGTGGGTTCAATAATCTCGAAAACCGTTACTTCCACGAAGGACGTATTGTAGACACCTCTCTACAATTCGAAGAAGGTATCAATACCTCCTTCCGAGCCATAGGACTAGAATGTCTTCTCGAAATCAACGAGAAAATATGTCCAAGGTTTGTATTGGAATTCTTCCGTCAAGTCGAACTCGTTCTTAACGAGGATCGTTCTCTATCTCTTTGGTTTTGGATCAAAAACCAAAAGTTTGTTTTAACCCTTGGGCAATTTGCCCCAATTCTCCGAATTCCAAATCATGGACAATGTGCCTTCACCAAAGATTGGTCTCTTGATTCTCTCTTCAACTTTCGTGAAGAAAATAGTCCATATTGTTCACACATACCTTCCCCGCAAGACTTGACTCACATAATATGCAAACCTCAACCCTATTAATCCGATCCAAACATTATCTGTACAAAGGATATCTGAGAAGAGTACAAGGCTCTTGCACTCATCGTACGGGAAAATGTTTGGAGTCTTAGGGGAAATCGAGAAATCCTTCCCGCTTGTTGTGCTCACATAATGTATTGTTTGCTAACACAACAACCATACAAATCTCGCCTACTTCCAAGGCTTAATTGTAAATCTTCAAGGCTCCAAGAACAAACTCATCCCTTATGGAATGTTCTTGACGTGCCTTTATCATAACATCATGTACTTCCACCCTTAATTTCAAAGTCCGTTGTACGTACTTGTGAACAAGATGATGGAACCTCTAAACACATCTCTCATGAAGACTTTCTTCATTCCTGAATCGGAAAATACTCATCAACCATTTGATGATCCTTCTAGCGAAAACGCTCAAGGAACTTAGTAATCTTTCAAATAAGATCAATCCTTAGTACTCATGCTTTATCAATGTAATCCAATTTCTTTCATGAAATAAAACATTTTACATTTGATATCTTAGTGTTAGAACCTCTTTAACTAACCTTGAAATATAATGCATTGTCAAAATCATTGCATACCTTTAGTAAAGGTTTTGCTTAGCAGATAGACGGATCCCAAAGGTTGTGCTAGACGGATCCCTACTCTTAGGGAACCGTGGGATCCAGCAAACAGAAAATGCAATTGCAATCATTGTATTTCAAACATGTCTTTAGAACACTTCACACCAAGTTAGACATAGTGCCTTAAGGTAAATTGAGTCCTTACCAAGTTAAGTGGATCTTTTTCGTACTCACACATAACTCATCTAGATCACACTCAAGACGCTTGTAGATCTACCGTTTCACTCAAACCCATTACTCTTCCGCTCTCAAGCACACTCATCATCTCTCACATGATCCCTCACATCTAGCCTTGAAAATCTTTCAATTATGGCAAAATTGATCATAATCATCCTTACCTCAAAATTGATCAAATTCTAGTTGTTCCATCTTAAGCCTTTAGGATTTTCTCCAAAACATTATCCTAAGTCACTATCTGATCTCTAGGATCATTTAGCTCCATTTGACACTCTCAAAATCTTTAGTGTCATCTTTGTTCATTCATTGGTACTCATGAAAGTTTCAATTTCTTCCATAAAAGGCAATCATTAGCTACTTCACTCATTACCCTCAAGTACTTAAGCACCTCTTCATTTAAGACACTTAGATAAACTGAAACACTCAAGAAGAAATAGGCATTAGACCTTACAAATATCATTGCTATCCTTTCTTAGCTGCTGATAGACGGATCCCTAGGATTAGCCTAGGCGGATCCCTCGTTGGAGGGAACCATGGGATCCGTATGACAGACTCTTGCCAACTCTAGCTAAAACAATCATTTCAAGCTCATCTTTCTGAATTAAACACTCCATCTCATCTTAAATGAGTTCCTAGATCAGTACAACTCTGAAGTTGACTCTTGTGCATGTTAATCATCACATTCCAATGAATTTTAGTGGCTTAAGTCTTGAATGCACTTGCCAAATCCCTTGCTTTATAAACCACATTGTTATGACTCCTAAAGTCATCATCCTTATCCTCATTTTTAGCACTTAGAAACCTTTACAAACCTCTTGAAATCATCTCATCATGAGGAAAACTCCAAGTAGCAACTTATCCACCAAAGAACCACCCAAGAAAATTGCTCGTGTTGTACACGAAATCTCTTCAACCGAATCATCTCCGGTCAAGTCCACAAATGCAAGGATTTCTCCTCCACCAACTCAACCAATCAAACAAATCCCTAAAAGGATAGTACCCACAAAACTACCTATGCCAAACACCACCATACCTCCTAGGCCAAACAATCCCATCTCCACTAAACCATCACCATTGGTTCCTAGAGCTATCTCATTTACAACTCCACTATCATCACCACACCTCTACAATTTAGAAGATTTTCCTCCTAGGCCGTCTCATCCTCCTCCACCGGCAACATTCTCCTCATTAGGAGGAATAATGGTACAAAATCAAGGTGTTGAGTCAACACTAGCTCCGGCTTCCTTTTCGCCGTCACCATCATATAACCCCATTTGGATTATGAGAAATTATCAAAGTCAACCACCCGACCATATGGAAGTTGACACTCCTCTACCACCACCATCATTCTTGGTCGAGTCATCTTCAAATGTGCCTCCACCAATCCCTCCGTCGTTTGAGGCTCCCCAACCCGCTTCACTTGATCGTTCGCATCAAGAAATTTCATTTCTTCCACCACCACTACCTAGCCATGACAAAGATTGTTATCATTGTCAACATGTTGAAAGTTTGATACATGAAGTACGAGAAGATCAATGTTTCATTATCACCTCCTCGAACGTTTCGACGAGATTAAACCTAAACAAACTTGAGCTAGAGGATTTTTAGTGATGTCCTAGTATCAAGCGTTACTTAGATAAATCTAGTAATTCCAAGTCATGTATCGTTCATTTTCTTAGTTTTTAGAGTCATGTATATCATACCTCTAGTTTTATTAATTGAGATTACATGCTACTTGCTATATATTTCTGAGTATATGATTATGTTGTATAATACATATCTCACTTTGATGTTAACATTATTTGTTATATCACCATTGCTGAAATTAATCATCAGCCAGACGGATCCTTTTAATTTGCCTAGACAGATCCCTACAAGGAGGGAACAGTGGGATCCGTGAGACAGAAAACTAATTTTCTACTAACTTGAGTCATATTTGCAGGAAATTATGCATTATACTTATTTTCTAACCTTTGTTTTGTAGTTATTCAATTTACACATGAAGACTTTGACACCCTAAAGCTAGGGGGAGCTTTGTGTCAAAGTTATACATTGCAAAATTACTTGCAATATTAGGATTACATTTCATGACGTCCCCTTGCAAAGTTGCAATCATCAAGGGGGAGCACATTCGTCACATAAGACGAAATCTTTTGCAAACTTAGTTGCAAATGAACTAGCTTAGTACTATTTTTCTTGACGCCCTCACATAGGGATGGACTCGTCAAGGGGGAGTTAAGATGAGATCATTTCCCGTTACTTGCTCTCTACTTTTGCTTTCTTTTCTATTTCTCAAATGTTTTTCTTAAAACAATGTGTTTGTGTACTTTCGAAGCACTTTTTGTTTCGACAAAAAGGGGAAGAAGAAAGTAAAAACTACAAATTCAAACGTTTACAAATTTTAGCTTTTCCTTAAAATAATTTTATGTTTTGTCATCAACAAAAAGGGGGAGATTGTTAATACAAATAAGCCGTAAAAACGTTTATTTATATTTAACGATCTTCTAATGTTTTGTCGATAACAAACGTAAAATCATTTTAACGAAACAAATAAAATACGTAAATGGTTTGAGCCAATAGTTTTCTAACACACTTACGCTTTCACATAAAACACTAAAACAGGTATAAGTGATTTTATGATTTAGTATTACATATGTACAACAATTAGTGTTTACGTATTTGGGTAAAATATACACATAACTAGTATGTAGTATATTGGGTAATATAAATGGGCAGAAACTTAAGTATCATAACCCATTGACCAAATACATTGAATGTAGTTTGGTACAACCCAAAGTCCATGACCTATATCCATGGAGCTTGACCCATAACCCATTGCATGACATCATGCTTATATCATATATGGATAATATCCATAACCCATGGTATTGAACCATACCCATTTGACTAGGTGCATTGCACTCATGAGATACATTGTATCTAATAAAAGACCCATGGATCAACCCATAACCCATGACCCATGACTAAAATACCCATGGGTAAAGAGGAGCATCCCACGGATCCCTAGCTTTACGCTAGACGGATCCCTTGAGGGAGGGATCCGTGGGATCCGGAGAACAGTAGGCATTTTCTCTCTATAAATAGTGAGCCATTTCTTCATTGTTTCTCACCCCTTTCTTACATACTTTCTCCTTGAGTTAAAAACTCTCTAACCCCATATCCAAGTGATCTATGTTTGTAGTTTTGTTTTTGTGTGATCCTCTAAGTTCCTCTTAAAGGCGAGATCACTACCTTTGAAGTCAAGCAAGCTCAAGTCCATGAGTTGCCATACTTCCTCATCATTAAGACTACTGAAGTCCTCTTGTTGATGGTTCTTTTCTTTCTTCTAAGAAGTGTAGTGTTGAAGACATTAGTGAAAGATGTCTCAAGTGTCAAGACGAAGACATTAGTGAAAGGTGTCGATCGTTCGTATTGTAGGCATTAGTGAAGGAAGCCTAGAATTCAAGTCACAAGACATTAGTGAAGGGTGTCTTGAAGATCTAGTTAAAGGCATTAGTGAAAGGTGCCTAAGATGCACATTCGATATGGTGTGATTCGATGTACAAAATAGATTAGTATTGGGTCAAAGGATATTGTTATCCTTGTTGACATTATAAGGAGTAGATCTCCTTTGGGGTTAGTAAATTGGTGTAGTGTTGGGTAGTAGTTCCTTCATTGTAATGGAACTCGGTACTTAGCCTAGTACCAGATAAAGAGTAGGCGACATTATGGTAGGTGTGGTTCACCTTGGTGTGAAAGAACCCAGTGGTTAGCCTAGTACCGGAAAAAGAGTAGGCAACGTTGTGAAGGTTTCTCCACCATAAGGAGTCGGTGTTGTGTAGTGATTACGAACTCTCGAGTAGGTGACTCGGGGAGTGAAGTAGGGAAAGGAAGGTGTCCTTGTAGCCGAACCACTATAAATACTCGCGTTGTGGTTTTGTGCTTCTTACTCTTATCTTTTCATTACATATTTATACTTCTATATGTTTGTTTATCGACATCCAACACACATCCAAATAAATTGACACAAGTCGATCTAAATAGTTTAAAACGAGTTTTAATTGGCAAAACTATTCAACCCCCCTTCTAGTTTTCCACAAATGGCTTGTCATAATCATCAATAGGGGTCTTCTTGTCGGTGGATAAGATGGTATGATCCTGAAATCTGTGCTCGTTCAAGAATGATCATGCCAGGCCTTTTGAAGGGGAGAAATGAGCTTGAGGCAAGATTAGTAGCTGCTCAAGGTGATGTGTGGAAGTGTAAGATTTACACGTGCTAAGTTGGATGTTGTTCTTCATTGTTTATGCATTTGGATAACTTTTTTACCTTTTATGTAATGAGGCGAGATGGTTAATGTTCTGTATCTTGAATTGTAGTAACCTTGTTATGAAGTATTCAGTTTGGTTTGTTTGTGATTTTCAATGCCTTATGGGTATGCAGATGGTTAGCAATTTTTTTAGGGTTGACTTTTAAATGTCAACATTCTTATGAGGTTCTGTTTAGCTTTGGTTACTTTTGATGCAAATTATTCACACATAAAGCTTAGTCAATCTAAAAAAATACACAATAGTGACTGGTATGTGCTAAAACACATACCTTTTCATTGTCAAAATAGACCCAAAATAACCAAGAAAGAGCCGTTTATTGCTAATATTTGCTGTTTTCTTGAGTTTGTGCTTGTGCAGGTACGGATATGTTAAAACACACAAAAAGGAGCCAAAACCGAAGAAAAACCAAGCACGAGAGAGAGAGGAGTGCAAAAGCCGATGCCGGGGATGCTATTTCATGGACTTAAATACTCAAAAGATCAAATTACAGAGTTCGGGACATGGTTTGGGAGATTTCACTGTAAACCCGTCGTTATATCACATGTTCACCTTTTCACCTTCACTTATCCATATTTACACATTACACCTTTAACTTTACCCAAATTACACTTTCACCCCTCATAAAATCATTTATCCCATTTACCCAACTCACCCTTACCCTTTCTAATTTACACTTTTGGACCCTTGATTTTGCAAATGTTACATAAATGGTCCTAAGTGTATTAATTATTAACACAATATCCAATCCTAAATCCACTTAACAATTCGTTGGCCCAAATCACTATCTAGCCCAAATCCATTTCCACCCTTTACCCGCCCAATACAAACACCCGGCTACATTAATATTTCCCCAACCCGTATACATTAAACCCAATTACCCGGTCAAAAAAATACCCACAACCCGGGTCAACAAATTTGAGTTATAATAAACAAACCAAACGCGCCCTTCACCCCTGCTTCTTCTCCACCCAAACACACCCCGTACACCACTATTAACCACCTCCCAAACACTGAACTTGGTACTAAGCATCTTTCTATCCTCATCCCAGCTGACATGTCAAATTATGGTGCTTACGTGGACAAATGGCATCATTTTATTGGCCGAAACACATCATGATATGAAATGGAGCTCAGTGATTGGCTGTGGTGACAAGAGAATGAATGTGTGGCTGTGATTAAGCTTCTAGGTTCTTCTGAATGGGATCCCAAGCTCAAGGCATCAAGCTATTTATAGAACCCTTGGCTCACAATGCAATTCGTCCAAGTTTTTCATGTTTTTAGAAAACTCTTGACCTTTTATTTTCCTGTCAATGTAGTTAAATTCAGTAGTTAAGTCATTTTGTAACCCCTGTTTTAAATTGTACTGTCAACTTTTACTTAATGCAATTTTCAAATTCTTGTTAAATTCTTGTTATTTAGTTTGAAAAGCTTGAGTTGATTTGAATTAAAATTATTGTTTAGATAAGCTCATATAAGTTTGAAGCTTATATGAGCTTATGCCTGTTTAAGCTTGTTCCAATATTCAGATTTGTGCAAAAGTTAATAAAAGTCAAAACGGGTCAAACTTAAAAGTCAAACCTGTTCTTGATTGAATTCTGGTTTCATTGTGTTTAAAATCTGGTTTTAGAGTGATTTGAGTAAAGGGAAGTCAGTTGAGATAGGATTTGCAGAAAATTCATTAGTTTAAATGTCATTGGTTCATATTAAGGAGTGTTTGGTTTAATGTTCAAAAATGTGTTAGAGGTTCAATCATAGCAGATGGATTACTTGGTTTAGGCTTGGTTTAGATCTCTGATTTCACTCCTGTCACCATTTTGCCTTAGTCTTCTTCATAAGTCAAAATCATTTGGTATCTAATTTATATGCATATCTGTTAGAATCTAGCTACTGTCATCATCTCAAATAGGATTAGAAGTGGTTTATCTAGCTTGCTTTAGTCTCATCACATCATATTTCACCTTAATCAGTTCTACATTTGATTTTAAAACTCATTTTAGTCAAATCTCTTAGCTGTTTCAAAAAGTCAAAACTGTTTTAAAACTCTGGTTTTTGCAGAAATTGCAGTTACTGCATAGTCTTCAATACAGCTAGTTAAGGTCTAAGATTTGGCACATTAGGAGTAGGCTAGGTGGTCTTTAAGACCACATTTCTGGTTTTAGCTTTAGCTCCTTGAATAAGCTCATAGATAAGCTCCTAAGTAGGTCCCTAGCTCACATTTTCGCTCATCACTTTGTCCTTGTTTTGCCACTTTTTGTTTGCCCTCTAACTTCTTTAAAACTTGTCCTCAGTAGCTGTAAATTGGTACACATGCTCTCTGCTAGGTGGTCTTCAGATCTCCACCTTTGGTTTTCTCTTTTGCTTTTTGGATAAGCCAATGCAATTGCTTAAACAGTAGGGTCAGTTTGCCTTTGAGCTTATATGTCAGTTGGCTTAAACCCTGGTTATATGCTCTTTAGGTGTTAGGATTAGATGTAGATGCTTGCCTTAGAGTATGTTTAGAGTTGTTTAGCTTATGTTATCAGTTGGTGTACTGTAGAGCTTATTTGCTTATTTCATTTGCTTATTCTCATACTAGTTTACACTACAGCTGCAGTTTCTTACACATAAGCCCATGCTTTCTTATTTTTCTCAGATTTAGAATAATATTGTAGAATTTCCCTGCAATTTTCATAATTTTTAGTTACTGTTTAGTATTTTTCTTATTTAAATTCAGTTTTTAATCATTTTTAATTAGCTTTAATTGCATTTAATTCAGAAAAAGTTCCAAAAAATAATTTTTCAATTTTAATAGTTTAAGATAAATATAAAAAGCATAAAAAACATTTTTCCTTATTTTTCTCCTTTTATTTGGTATTTTTCATAATTTTAATTAGATTTAAATAGATTTAAATTCATAGAAAATAGGAAAATAATCAGAAAAATATAAAAATAGTTTTGAAAAGTCTTTTATGTTATTTTAGATTTTTGAAAAGTAATTCCATATTTTTCCCTCTCTCTTTCATAATTTTTAGATAATTAGTTTAATTTTTAAAGTTAATAATTAGTTTTTAATTAAAATAAAATCAAGAAAATTCCTAAAAAATAGTTTTAATTCATAATTAGTTTTCTAATATCATTTTTAGCATAAAAGTAATTTTAGATTATTTTTAGGAGTTAGAATAGTCGTAGTTGCTTTTTATTCGCGTTTCGTTTTTGCGTTTTAGTGTAGAATTGCGTTGTTTGCCTTAGTTTTTAGGATTTCCCGTAGATTATGTGTTCCTTATGCTTTCCTTATCCCGTAGTTTAGATAATATCATTTTATGCCCCTTATCTTATTCAAATCCCGATTATTGAGACGTGAGTTGGAAATTCCATTCAACCCTCGTTCGGAACGATCTCGGTGCTCAAACCTAGCACGTTTGAGTTACCCATGTACTACACATCTTCTTATTATTGATTTTTATCCAGGAATCAATTTTTGGCGCCGCTGCCGGGGATTGTTTTGGACACTGAATCAATTTTTGGCGCCGCTGCCGGGGAGGGCTTGTAGCGAGTTTTCGTATTCCGTCTCGAATCGTGTGCATTTGAAGATCCTTCCTCGTGAAGTTATCGTTGATATTTGTACATATCCCTTTTATAAAACCCAAAAAGATTTTCCTTTTCAAAATTTGTTTTAAAACCCAAAAATATTCTTCTTGTATCCTCTTAACCCGATAATTCTTTTCTTTTACCCTCTATATGTTTAATTCTGACGGAGACGATTTCTTTGAACAACGTGCTTTTCTGAACAACATTGAAAAACTTGCAGCCTTGTCAAAAATTTTGAAACATAATCTTGATGAACCCTTGATTCCTACTCCCTCCGGTGAGGAGATGGAACATGTTTGAGCCGGTGACTTTCATTCAAGAACCCGAGCCTATCACGGAAACGGTGGAAATCACTAACCCTTATCCGGATAATTCTTGATTTATCGGCTTTGTGCATATGGTGCGAGGACCGAATATGGTGGGAATTGTCTTGCTTGTAGTAATGGAAAATCAGGAACCGAGTTTCACCATAATCCTGACTATGAGCCAACCAATTTTCCTAACCAACCTCTGTACTATGAGCCGGATTCATACTCTTGTGAGTATTGTGGTGCTCCTCACCAAGGTTTTCCTTTATCAAGTTCAATATAACAACTCAACCTTTGGTTATGAACCTTACCGTATTCGTCACAACAATCATCTTGTTTGTGAGTATTGTGGAGGTCCGCACTTTAATTCCGATTGTCAAATGCAGAACCCGATTGCTTACGAGCAAGTTCCTTGTGATAATTATGACTATTCCTATGACCCACCTCCACAATACCAAGAAATTCAACCACAATACCCGCAAATTCCTCAAGATAGTTTCCAAAGATGTATTAATACACTTGAAGAATTTATGGATCCTCATCGAAAACGATGGTGAATTACTTGCCGAAGATCGAGCATCTATGCGAAAGATCTATGTTAGAATTACTCGAAGAAGAAAAACGAGAAGCTCAGATTGAAAAGTGTCTTGAAGAAATACGAATTGAGGAGCAAGCACTTGCAAGACGTGCCCGATGGCTCGCGACTTGCATTGACGATGATGATGATGAGGATTCCATCCAAATGAAAGAATACTATGAAAGTTTGTCTGCTGAAACCACTCCCGTTTCGAGCCTTGCATTTCGACTCTTCCCTTCTCTCACGCCGGTTGAGAGAAGTGACGTTCTTATGGAAGAGGTCGATGATTCTATTGTTACAAACATTGTTGAACCCGTTGACTCTCTCATAATGGGGGATGAGCATCTTAGTACTATTCCGGAAACGGAAGAAACTAGTGTTGAGATCCTTATCCCAATCCCAATTGAGTGCGGGGTTGTTGATATTTGTGATGAGCCTTCTCTTGATATTTCGGATGATCATGTTGAGATGTTCTCCGATTCCGATGATGATTCTTATGGAGACATCGATTTAAGTCGACGATTTACCTTCGAGCCCGAGCCGAAGAAGAAGAGATTGAGCCCGATGATATTGAGATCGAGGATCCAGAATTACGTGGAACATTGTCGAGAGTTTATCTTCTCATTTCCAAAATTGAAGCCCTTAACGATAATTCAAGTTCGCATCCTATCTCCGTTAAAGATAGTGATTTCTCTTCCGAGCTTGAGACTTTCCGATTTGATGAAGAGATTAGTGGCAATCCCACTATTGATGATGTTTATCCTCCGATTCTTGAGCGATTCTATTTCGAGGTTGATATGAGTAAAGTTTCCGATACTCCGACAAATGACCCGATCATTGAGGAAGCCGACTCATTTCTTGCTATTGATGACCCAATACCACCGGGTATTGAGGATGTTGTTATGAATGATCCCGACGGGGATATGGTGTTTCTTGATGGACTTCTTGACTCTCCTTCTTCTGATGAGTCCACCATCACGTATCCCGTTGAGCCCGCATGTGAAGACAAGATCTTTAAACCCGGGATATTCATAGACGAGTTCTTTGTTAAAACTGTTATTCGTGATAAGGATCCTCCGATGGATGCCTTCAGTATTGAGCCTACATCTCTTATCCTTTACCATGAGCTCCCATCATTCTTGGAGTTTTCTCACTTTGATCCGTCATTCTTTCGTCCGCCCGCAAAACCACCGGATGATGGATCATTCTTTCATGTTATCCCTTATGTGCTGATGCCCGACACTTTCTTTCTCACCCAACCTACCCAGTCTCATTCCTTCGGGAATGAAGACACAGTTTTTGACCCTGGTATCTTTACCACTTTCTTCCCCAAGGACAAATGAATTCGGGGACGAGTCAGGCTAGCGACTCGGTGATCAAAAATGGCGCTTGGGAGGCACCCCATGCTTATCCATCTATCTTCTTTCTCTTTTCTAATAAGTGACGTGAAGAGGTCTACCTCTTCGATTTCTCGTGTTTGGTTGTTTGTGATGTTGTGTTCAGGATTTTCCGATATGAAGACTCTCGTGCTCGAAGTTTGTCATTTTCTCCACTCGAGTTTCATGATCGATGCTGATGGAAATCCGATATCCTAATCTTATCGACTAACGTTTATCTTTGAGCATACTTAATAAACGGCTTTTAGATTTTCGTGATACCCTTGCTTTAAACATTGAGGACAATGTTTCGTTCTAGTCTGGGGTAGGGTAATCTTCGATTTGATTTGACCGCACTTGCTTATTTTTTGTCGTGTACTCTCGTAACCCGTTTTCCTTAGAAAATGAAAATTGTGCAAAAATGAGCAAATTTAAAAATTTTGGAAGCTTTTGTTAAGTCTTTTGATTGAAAAGTTTTGCTAGTCTCTTAGACAAGAAGCTATAAAATGCGAATTCTAGCTCAAAAGGCCAAGATTTTGCAAGTTTCCCTGAGTGCCCTTAAATATGCATAACTTTATTTCATTAGACGAAGCATTTGCTAAGTTAATATATGTTTTGGCACCTTGTTGACTTTCATTTGGTGAGAGTAGGAATAGAATTGACGGCGTGTTGAGCCTAGCTTGTTCCCTTAACCATAGATAATCCTAAAATTATCGGCTAAGCATCTGCGGATCTCATTATTTGGGATTTTAAATTTGCGCAGATCGAGAAATGATAGAGTTACTTATGAGTTTAGATGCTAAGCGTGGAGTAGTTGGTTCTCTTTAGAGCCCATCGAAGGTACTTATGGCTTTTGTTCCCACAAAATTGTTTCACCCCATATCTGTCTAATAATAATTAGAGATGTCGAGTTTTTGGCGATAGTTAGTTCTTTATCTTCTTAAAGAATTTTTGTTTTAAAAATTGGGTACACATCAAGGATCCGTGATAAATAAGTGCTGAGTATCAAGTGATAATGTAATAAGTATAGTTGTGAGCTGCGGTGTCGAGATCGGACCCTTGGATCTTTAGCCGGGATTGAGTGAGGTCTTAGCCTAGCCAGCCGGGATCCTCATTTCATGAAGCCTATAGTCTTGGAATTACCCCGTGAAGCTCCGTAGTTCACAGCTCATATAAGTAAAGGTATAAGTGCAAAAAAAATGAAAAATGTTGAAAAGTGAAAAAGTCAAAAGTTAGTGAATAAAAATTCCTTGATGTGGACCTCATTTTTACGACAATGATTCTTGAGGGAAGGCGGATAACTAATTATCGACTTAGCTTTATATCTTTATCGGAATAAAAGTTATCGAAACGAGAATTTGAAGAAATTCATTTCTCACAAAAATAAAAAAATCTAGAGGAAAATAGGAAAATGGGAACAAAAGGTTTTACACAAGTAACTTCCATGGGTAGTGTTAGCATCTAGAGTCGTATGTAACAATGATTTCGGTTTTACGCTTAGTTTGGGACTTGTGAAAAATCAAGGACGATGTATTCTATCCGTATGGTCACTTCACGCTGTGTTGTGTTTTCTACTCTGTGATCCTAACGTGTCGTTTGAAAAATGTTTGAGTTATTGATCGACATGAAAGTTCAACAAACCGTCATTCATAATCGGATGTGCTTAATCGTTATATCTATGCATGTGAATTAAAAGGTAAACGGGGCGTTTTTAGAATTAAGGCTTTCTTAATATCTTTTGAGGAATCTTTGCTACTTCTTCATAGGTTTAGTAGAAAGAGATTGAGATCCTTGGTTTTATAAGCGTGAGTTGATTGCATTGCGTGAGGACACGGCAATAGTTTCGTCTGGGTATTTTGGTATGTGCTAAAACACATACCTTTTCATTGTCAAAATAGACCCAAAATAACCAAGAAAGAGCCGTTTATTGCTAATATTTGCTGTTTTCTTGAGTTTGTGCTTGTGCAGGTACGGATATGTTAAAACACACAAAAAGGAGCCAAAACCGAAGAAAAACCAAGCACGAGAGAGAGAGGAGTGCAAAAGCCGATGCCGGGGATGCTATTTCATGGACTTAAATACTCAAAAGATCAAATTACAGAGTTCGGGACATGGTTTGGGAGATTTCACTGTAAACCCGTCGTTATATCACATGTTCACCTTTTCACCTTCACTTATCCATATTTACACATTACACCTTTAACTTTACCCAAATTACACTTTCACCCCTCATAAAATCATTTATCCCATTTACCCAACTCACCCTTACCCTTTCTAATTTACACTTTTGGACCCTTGATTTTGCAAATGTTACATAAATGGTCCTAAGTGTATTAATTATTAACACAATATCCAATCCTAAATCCACTTAACAATTCGTTGGCCCAAATCACTATCTAGCCCAAATCCATTTCCACCCTTTACCCGCCCAATACAAACACCCGGCTACATTAATATTTCCCCAACCCGTATACATTAAACCCAATTACCCGGTCAAAAAAATACCCACAACCCGGGTCAACAAATTTGAGTTATAATAAACAAACCAAACGCGCCCTTCACCCCTGCTTCTTCTCCACCCAAACACACCCCGTACACCACTATTAACCACCTCCCAAACACTGAACTTGGTACTAAGCATCTTTCTATCCTCATCCCAGCTGACATGTCAAATTATGGTGCTTACGTGGACAAATGGCATCATTTTATTGGCCGAAACACATCATGATATGAAATGGAGCTCGATGATTGATTTGTGGTGACAAGAGAATGAATGTGTGGCTGTGATTAAGCTTCTAGGTTCTTCTGAATGGGATCCCAAGCTCAAGGCATCAAGCTATTTATAGAACCCTTGGCTCACGATGCAAGTCGTCCAAGTTTTTCATGTTTTTAGAAAACTTTTGACCTTTTATTTTCCTGTCAATGTAGTTAAATTCAGTAGTTAAGTCATTTTGTAACCCCTGTTTTAAATTGTACTGTCAACTTTTACTTAATGCAATTTTCAAATTCTTGTTAAATTCTTGTTATTTAGTTTGAAAAGCTTGAGTTGATTTGAATTAAAATTACTGTTTAGATAAGCTCATATAAGTTTGAAACTTATATGAGCTTATGCCTGTTTAAGCTTGTTCCAATATTCAGATTTGTGCAAAAGTTAATAAAAGTCAAAACGGGTCAAACTTAAAAGTCAAACCTGTTCTTGATTGAATTCTGGTTTCATTGTGTTTAAAATCTGGTTTTAGAGTGATTTGAGTAAAGGGAAGTCAGTTGAGATAGGATTTGCAGAAAATTCATTAGTTTAAATGTCATTGGTTCATATTAAGGAGTGTTTGGTTTAATGTTCAAAAATGTGTTAGAGGTTCAATCATAGCAGTAGATTACTTGGTTTAGGCTTGGTTTAGATCTCTGATTTCACTCCTGTCACCATTTTTCCTTAGTCTTCTTCATAAGTCAAAATCATTTGGTATCTAATTTATATGCATATCATTTAGAATCTAGCTCATTGTCATCATCTCAAATAGGATTAGAAGTGGTTTATCTAGCTTGCTTTAGTCTCATCACATCATATTTCACCTTAATCAGTTCTACATTTGATTTTAAAACTCATTTTAGTCAAATCTCTTAGCTGTTTCAAAAAGTCAAAACTGTTTTAAAACTCGGTTTTTGAGAAGTGCGATTCTTGATAGTCTTCAATCTGAAGCTAGTTAGGGTCTAAGATTTGGCACATTAGGAGTAGGCTAGGTGGTCTTTAAGACCACATTTCTGGTTTTAGCTTTAGCTCCTTGAATAAGCTCATAGATAAGCTCCTAAGTAGGTCCCTAGCTCCCATTTGTTCGCTTCATCACTTCTTTGTCCTTGTTTTGCACTTTTTGTTTGCCCTCTAACTTCTTTAAAACTTGTCCTCGATGGCTGTAAATTGGTACACATGCTCTCTGCTAGGTGGTCTTCAGATCTCCACCTTTGGTTTTCTCTTTTGCTTTTTGGATAAGCTAATGCAATTGCTTAAACAAGAGGGTCATTTGCCTTTGAGCTTATATGTCGGTTGGCTTAAACCACTGGTTATATGCTCTTTAGGTGTTAGGATTAGATGTAGATGCTTGCCTTAGAGTATGTTTAGAGTTGTTTAGCTTATGTTATCAGTTGGTGTCTTTGTAGAGCTTATTTGCTTATTTCATTTGCTTATTCTCATACTAGTTTACACTACCTGCAGCTTTCTTACACATAAGCCCATGCTTTCTTATTTTTCTCAGATTTAGAATAATATTGTAGAATTTCCCTGCAATTTTCATAATTTTTAGTTACTGTTTAGTATTTTTCTTATTTAAATTCAGTTTTTAATCATTTTTAATTAGCTTTAATTGCATTTAATTAAGAAAAAGTTCCAAAAATTAATTTTTCAATTTTAATAGTTTAAGATAAATATAAAAAGCATAAAAAACATTTTTCCTTATTTTTCTCCTTTTATTTGGTATTTTTCATAATTTTAATTAGATTTAAATAGATTTAAATTCATAGAAAATAGGAAAATAATCAGAAAAATATAAAAATAGTTTTGAAAAGTCTTTTATGTTATTTTAGATTTTTGAAAAGTAATTCCATATTTTTCCCTCTCTCTTTCATAATTTTTAGATAATTAGTTTAATTTTTAAAGTTAATAATTAGTTTTTAATTAAAATAAAATCAAGAAAATTCCTAAAAAATAGTTTTAATTCATAATTAGTTTTCTAATATCATTTTTAGCATAAAAGTAATTTTAGATTATTTTTAGGAGTTAGAATAGTCGTAGTTGCTTTTTATTCGCGTTTCGTTTTTGCGTTTTAGTGTAGAATTGCGTTGTTTGCCTTAGTTTTTAGGATTTCCCGTAGATTATGTGTTCCTTATGCTTTCCTTATCCCGTAGTTTAGATAATATCATTTTATGCCCCTTATCTTATTCAAATCCCGATTATTGAGACGTGAGTTGGAAATTCCATTCAACCCTCGTTCGGAACGATCTCGGTGCTCAAACCTAGCACGTTTGAGTTACCCATGTACTACACATCTTCTTATTATTGATTTTTATCCAGGAATCAGTGACATGGTTCCATAGTTAATGCAAATGGATATAATTCCAAATGCATAAAATTGCATACTTTTCAAAGCATGAGAACTACAGTTAGACACACACACACATATGTTTTTAGAGTACATAACTTGTCCATAGGAAATAAACTAGATGAAACATCGTCTAGATAATTAGCATAACAGAACTGACCTATGGTGAGGCCATCATTCTTTCCAAGGCCGCCTAGTCATTCTTCGTAGTAGCGGGTTGAAGCGAAATTGCTTGAACATCACTTTGCATGAGAATCGACCGGGATTGATCATGTTCTTTGGGATTCACCGGGCTTGGTCATGCATCTTTGGGATCGGCAATTTCTTCATCTTGATGTTCTTTGGGATTGTGGGGATGCATCATGTATGATGGGATCTTCGATTCTTTGGATCTTGATTTTCATATTGATCACCACTTCCTTGAACTGCACTAACTTGACTTTCAACAACACCTGTACCTTTAGCTTCTTTATCTGCTGCTACCTTTTTACCTTTAGGATGTCTCTTTTTTGCTGTAGCTTTTGTAGGCACTTGTTAGACATTTCCCTTATTGGCAGTTCCACTACTTTCAGCTTCACCATACCCTAGGCATATTACCCGGTTATGTCCAGCAATGCCTCAAATACTACACTTAACACTCTTCCAAACCCTTGACAGCTTACCATCCTTCACAATCTCTTCACTTTCAGGAGCTATCCTAACTCTTTTTCTACCTCTTGCGGTAGGCGGGTTTGTTTCGGATTTCGGTGGAACAATTGTTGTTGGCACAGTTGATTTTTCCCAATGTTCACTGCTAGTTATAGGCTGGATATGGTGTTTGTAGGTTGCCTCCCAAGTGATAAGATAGTAACAAGGATGAGCCCATGTTTCTCTGACTCCTACTTGTTGCCCATTTAAAGCCATATTCCAATTGGTAGCAACAACATGTTTACATGGTAAACCTATTATCTCCCATCTTCTGCAGGTACAAGACTTGTGTACAACATTAACTACACATTGGTCACCCCATGGTCCACTAATATGAAACTTAGTTCCCCCATTCCATAAAACATTATACTTAATGACCTCTTTCTTAATACCCTCTAGCATGTGTTGTGCGGTTGGTGTTAGTGGCCCATCACTCTTCTCAATCACCATAAGAACATGCATTATCCTCTTCATACAGTATTCCCTGATGTATTCTAAGGTTGTAATAATTGGTTTGCTTAAACCCTCAATTATTTTGTCATGAAACACTTGACACATGTTATTAAGTAACACATCAGAAGTAGCTCTCCCTAAAGATTAAAAGTAATAAACATGTATTAATTATAACTGTTTATATTGCATTAACAAATACAAATTAATCAAACGGATAGATCACTTACATGAAAAATGTGACCTTGACCAATGGATCGGTGGTATCTTACTTAACCAATCATGGGTTGGTTGATTAAGTTTCTTGAAATCAGCCATAGCTTTCAAACTGCCAACAGTTGAGGCATTTTATTTCCACATATGCTCTTTGTAGGCCCTACCTTTCCATTGCAGTTTCATTTTCTCATGAATGCTTCAAATACTGTAATCGTGTTCGCACTTGGAAAAACTTCGCTAAAGCTCTACTTATATCCCGCACAAAATAAAATATGTTTCTGTATGCTTTCAAAATAGAGACTTAAATTCATGAACAGAGTAAGATAGTACCTTATCCATGTCAGTAATAAAAGTGATGCTTGAAATTGGCCCAAGTGCTATATCATCGGATAAACAATGAAGAAACCAAGTCCATGATCCTATGTTTTCTGAATCAACAAAAGCATAAGCGAAAGGTTATATACCATTGTTGCTATCAATTCCCACAGCTGTCATCAGTTGACCATTCAAAGGACCACGAATTGGAAAAGCACCCAGCCCCAACAACGATCTCCCACACTCTTTAAATCCTTGCTTCAGTGCACCTAAACAAACATACACTCTCTTGAATTCTCTGGTTTGAAGAGCCTCATCTGGAGGTCGTTCCACATTCATCACCACTGTTGTATTAGGGTTTTTCTTCTCCAACTCTTGAACATAATCTCTCAACATGGTAAATTGTAGCTTAAATTGACCCCTGATGGATTTTATTGCTAGGTTTTTGGCCCTTAAAACCTTCTGCAATGACACTTGAAGGTCGTATTGGTTGGTAAGTTGATTATGCACAGACTTGACAGGAAGCTGTGGATTTGTTTCAACTTGTGTTGTAATTTTCTGTGAGATATAGCGAAGGTCAAAAGCTCTGACTTCCCTTGATTGCAAACAAGTGTTTGCTCATTATATGTTACTGACCGGATACATGTCTCCCCATTCTGCCGACAAATAATAGCCATGAAGTATTTGTGAAGGGTCCTTTTGCCGAAAGCAATGCATTTATACCCCTTCGCTTAATGGACTTCTAGATGGGCCTATATCCGTCCAGACCTTCACTTGGGCACGAAAGTGGAACATAACCCCTACACCTGACCCTTATTCTTGTTTTGTCATTCTTCAAAAGAAACAACTCCCTCCTAGTTTCTATTGAGTGCTCTCTTACTAGGTTTTTTACTTCCCCTGCATAACAAACTCGACCGAGAATAGAAAAAGTGGTATAGACTCCATTTTCAAAGTCTGCCTGTTGGAAACTAACATAGTCACTGCAAAATACATCATCAACCATCACAAGTAAATCATTTACCAACTGCCTGTCATCACTTATATTACTGGTTGTTCCTACTTCACCTAACGCATTACTCTGACCTACTTGTACCATACCAAGTTGTGCATCATTCTCTTGACAAGTGTTCTCTTCATTTGGTTCAATTGAATCATCAACTGCATTGCCTAAGTCACTAGTGTCACTCGCTTGTAACAGAGTAACATCAACAACAGGATCCTGTTCCATGTTATTGTCATAAACAAAAGCGCATCCTACAAGATGATTATCCTGAGTCAATTGAAACAGACTTAAATCCACATCAGGCTCCTCAAACCTGTTATTGACATCAACTAGTGCTCTTCCTGCTTTGTCTAAGTGCTTCTCCTGAGTCAATTGAAACAGATTAACCTCAAAATTTTAAGGCTCCTCAAAGCTGTTATTGACATCAACTAGTGCTCTTCCAACTTTGTCTAAGTGCTTCCCTGTCACACCCCCAAAATACCTGTTTTGCAGCGGAATGGAATACCTGGGGCGTGACTGCCATAGCATCACAGTTACAGTTATATTGAACGACCTAAAGTGTCGTTTTGAAAATACATCGTTTGATTAAGTAAATTATTCAGAGTTTACAAATTATAGGTCCCAAAAGATTTTCAAAAGCACCAAAATGAGTTTGTTACAATCAAACGATAGTTAAGTGCATAAAATCCATGTGAGACGCGTCAACTCAACGACTCCATGCAAGCCATGATGATATGCTAAATACCTGAGATAAAACATGCTAAAAGTGTCAACACAAAGGTTGAGTGAATTCATAGAGTTTGCGTTGTCATGAAAAACCTTTAAAGAACGTTCATGCAGCAAAGGCATTGCAAATCCACTCAGTTCCAAGTTCCGCCCATACAAAACTTGCAACTTGAGTGTTTACAACCCATTACTCAAAATGTTATAGTTTATGTTCAAGCACACATCATCAAATGAGTTCACATGATAGTACATAATTTAATGTATCAATAGTCAATTGATATAGCACATAATATAGTATAGTTTCAAATAGTTCCACGTCCATTAGTTCATGATTGTACCAAGTCCGTTAGTTCAACATTATACCAAGTCCGTTAGTTCAATATTATACCAAGTTCGTTAGTTCGATATTATCCAAGTCAGTTAGATCAATATTATACTAATAGTGTTACTTAGTACCAATAAAACATTCAGCTCAGATAAACATATAGTTTGCAAATAATTGTGATTGTCATAAAAGTTGTTGAGCATGTATCTCCCCCAAAGAGTTTAATAAAACGATTAAGTAATAGAAAGTGGGGCTATGAAACTCACCTGATGCAATGATTATGATGACAAAAGTGGATACACTGAAATGAGGTGCAATCTCTATCTACAACCTAATATGAATGATATGTTCTAATGTAAGTCATGAAACAATGTTGTTAGGTCACCATATTAGTAACACAAGCATCAATATAAGAGAGATATATAAGAGATGATCGGATGATCAAAACACACACACACGTATGAGATATAAGAAGAGTTATGCGTAAATGATATGTGTGAAATGAACAACCAACTCCCAAATGGGAGTTTACAAGATTATTTATAGGAGGGAACTAGGGCAACACACCAAGTTCCCATCCTTTACTTATTGGGCTTTGGATAGGCTCATGGGCTTTCTACATGAGCGTAGCCTTGATTACTAACATAAAAGCCATAATTAAGCTAATTATTACATATTAATTACTAACACTTGAATTCTAGTTTAGGAGTGATTCCAACAATCTCCCCCTAAGTGTTAGTGATTGATGATGAAAAACGTTGTAGGTGCTAATGTAATAGTAGCTTTGGCGTCTTGACATTCTTCTTTCTTGTGAGAAGAAGTGTCTTGATTCGAACAATCTCCCGAGTGTAGAGAAATTGTTTCCTTTGAAGTATTCTGCTTTGGCGTCATCATTTTCTTTGTTCTTTGATCTTTGTTCTTTGTGATGGTAGTGATAGTATGTTGTTGTTATCGCATCGAGGTCCGCTTGTTGCTCCGGTGTCTCCACGTCTTTCTCCAACATGCTCACACGCTCTTTAACGTTGGATTCTTGTATCGATTTAGTTCTCTTAGTCTTAAAACTTTGTATATTCTTTGACTTTGGTGAAGAATCATTCTGACTTTGTGTTGCCTTTTGAGAGAACTTCAATTAGTGATGTTGTAGGTATGAGCATGTGAAGAATATGCACGATCTTTTCTACCCGCAAGCATCCATAAGAATAAAACATAAAACATGGGTTAGAAATAATCCAACGCTTACAAGTTTGAACTTCGAGAGTATTTACAGCATAGTGTGAAAACACAACTCTAATTCTCACAAAGGCGTTCCTGGAACTGGAGTCCCACAAGTGAGATAACGCGATGTACCGAAGTACACCTATAGTTCGGATGAGCCGAGGTATACGAAGCATCACCCCACGACTGTAGACCGTTTGAGATACACTAAGCGTAATCCACGAGGAGTTACCGAAGTGACCTGCTGTCGGGTTTGATGTTGACCTGGCAGGAGTTTCCATTCAATCATTAAGGATCACATTTGTGAACCTCTCATAAATTTTCTCGACAGATTGCTAAGATCTGTGAAGGACTCGATAATGTATCACTTGCGTTCTTATTGTTGAACGACAATCGATGAATTGTCAAGTGTTCCTAAGAGATCTTTTGATGAATCTCGTGGCTCTAGACTTAATAGCGCGCTTTGGTTTTCCTGAGCGGAGACTAGGGAGAGGGTCTCCTTCTTCAATACCAGCAATCTCTAAGAGAAAGCCGATAGTTTACGTAGGGTTCCCTGTGAGAATGAAACAAGCTTCTGTTGAGAGAAACTTGAGTGGCTAAGAAGGTTAGTGCATGCGTCACTGGGTCCATGACGACTTTGATCTTCAATACGGTGTCATCTAGTGACAACCAGTAGCATATGAATTGAACCCGGTGTCTGCCCTAAGTTGAATAATCTGGAGGGCTATTTCTTTTCACCCGTTTCTTTGCATTTCTTTTTAATTCTTCAACTCCTTCTTTCTCCGATTCTCATTTTCTCCTTTTTATAATCATACCTAAGGACTTCTAATTCTAACTATTGGTGGTGTCCTTGGGTAGATCCCTCCGGCTCTGGCGGATCATAGAACAATTATTCCTAAACTTAGTCACCTTATAACTCTATGACTAACTTATGTTGCCATAAAACCATTTTCATGAAAAATCTCTCACAGTGGTTATGAGTAAAAACATTTAATACCACTGTTTGAGAGTTGTAAGATTTTGCAGAAATACTCCCCCTCCAGACGTGCTTAAGTGTTTTGACAGAAATCTGCACGGTGAGAGAAGAGAGCGCACTTTTGAATTGATCAACTCAAGATAGACAATTCCCCGCGAGACAAGGTTACGTTGCATAGTTAAAGAGATACATTGTCAGCTTTTAGGTGACAACTAGCTCTAATAACTATCTTGAAGGTGTGGATAAACCTCGAAAGGTCGTCAAACCCGTCAAAGTTCATGTCTACCAAGAGTTTCTCGAATGGTACATTCTACTCGGACAAGTCCTTTGCGAGACACGTTTACATCACTAGCGAACTAGTTTGAAATTATTACCCGTCCCGGATAAGTCTTTTCGAGTTACTAACATTTAAGATCTCGTCAATTCATTGGTTAAGTCTTTTAGCACAACGATTCATTTACAATTCACAACATATTTCTTATCACATAATTTTTCTCCCCCTCAAAAATGGCATATCAAATGTTATTTTTGACGAAATTTTGATATCGAATATGACCATTTCGAGTTTTGTGGGAAGATTACCACGAAGAACAATTTTGTGAACAAATTTTTAGCAAATACTCACCCTCAAAAAGTGATATAAACTTTCGAGGTTTTGAAAAATCATAAGGGGAAGTACTTGTTCTTTTGAGCAAAACTTTGAAAATGAAAGTTTTGATTAGTTTTACTCAAAAGTAAGAAGCTTTTGCTCCTTTTATAGGATTGTGGCACTGATGCGTACCACAGGATCCTTTCAAGACAAGTACGGGTTGTACATTGTTATGTGTGCACAAGCCATTGTTAAATATAAATCACACAACCAAGTAATGATAATGAAACAAATCAAGGGTTACCAGGAGATTCGTGTAGTCCAAAGAATAACTCGGGAATGCGTTACGGGCGTTGATAGCCTTTATGAGAGATATCTTTGGGGCGACCACCTATGAAACTCTCCAACGTTACGGAACTCGCTCCCCGAACAACCTTTCATCAATCACGGTGATGATCTTCTTAACATCCCATCTCTCCCTCGAATTCCATCGCTTAGGTGACCCAATGCCTTCTTGTATCGCCTTTAACCGATAAGCTAACCCGTCCCCGACTTTCTTCAGATGTGTGATCTCCAAACTTATGAAGCTCTTTGCACGCCATCAAGCAATTTCGATGTAGTTCACTACGGTAGACTACTCCAAATGGTTTCTTTGATGAGGGTGTATTGAGGAAGTTGGTTGATATCGGGAAGGTCTAGTTTGTGGTTTAGTGAGGTTAACACGTGCGATACGTCGATTCCACGGAAAGTTGAATGTCTTCTACACGTTCCTGGATCACTATGCTTCTGATGAAGATTAACAAGGACGTGATGTACTCACATTGGATTTCTGTAGAGAAATGTCGCATTCGTCCCTGTACCTTAGCAAGATACATATCTTCAATTTCGTTGAGAGATAATCTCTGAAAGTCTGCTTCACAGAAGTCATAGTCCTCTTCGTCTTGTCGTTTGACCACTATTTTCTTGAGAAATGTGTAGTCCCATTTTGACGAAAGAGTTACATGCTTAATAGCAACGATCCCTTTATCACTAAACACCTCCTTTTTTGATGTAAGTACCTGGCAGCTCTTGTAGTAGATTCTTGGGTCGGTGCCAATGATGAATCCCATACATTGCATCAAGATCTTACTTTTCCACTTTGTCAGAGAACATGTGAGTGGCATCTTCCTCGATTGCTATCTTTGTTGGAGTATATTGCTTCCGGGAACGGAAGTGTAAGTGATGTAGCATATTTCTTGGAGACATCGCTACCGTGTAGAAGAAATTCTAGGTCTTTGTTGAAGAAGTAGCGGAATGGAATCTTTGGTTGATCCGGTCTGCCAATTATGGGTAGAGGCCTGGTCCAATCAGTGTAGTATGGAGCTTTGTCTTGTCGAGTGAAGTCGATGTTAGCTTCGGGATTGAGCCAATCGATGTTTTTCGACATGGCTCGTGCAATGTTGTCGAGGTGGTATTCCACTTCAATTGCACTTTCGAAGCTATCTTTGAGCAGTTGGAAGGCATCATTCTTGATTTGATTGAGCTCAGCCTTCGTCATCTTCTTCACTTTAAATTGTACTTGTAATAGCTTGACATGCTCCATGGTACGACCATCTACCATTTCTTGACCTTCAGGTAGTGAGGGAGTAGCATCATAAAGTTGAGAAAACCGATCGTGATTGGTTGTATAGATCATCTAGCCATGAGACAACATCAGTATTAGTCTTCTTCTTCTTCTTCTTCTTTGGCTTTGATGAGGATGCTGGTTTCTTTGTTGTTTCGGGAGAGGTGGGTTGTTGTTGGGGCTCATGGAACTCTTCATTGTCACCACCAGT
>OU343224.1:160869147-160923733 GCA_910596185.1 Chrysanthemum makinoi
AATATCTCTTAGAATTATAACCAACACTCCCATTTGTCTTATCATAACAATATTCCCATAATATTGTTACCCGACAATGGACATTTTAGAATAATAAAATTATTCAAGGATTAAACATGCAAATATAGGATAACAATTATTATATGACTGAATAACAAATACCAAGTATCTTTATTCATCATAATAAAATGTCTTTCAATCCCAATTATCCAAATACTAAAACAGATATGCATGAAACTCATTTAGTAAGTTGAACCCTAATGTTACCAACATTCTCAACCTTTCTTTAAAAGAAAAACTAAATAGTCATCTGAGTAAACTTTCTGAATACTTGTTTCAAATTTCACATATAGTGAGTGATTTGAAATAAGATGAGTGTCTTATCTCATATGCTCATACTATTGCAAGAATTATAGTATGGAGATGTCGTCTTACCTTGCATGATGTATTAGAAATCAACGACACCTGACATCATCTTTAACAGTTTCTAAAGTGCAAATATTCTCATTCATTAATGTGTAATGCAACAATGCTCTATGTTGAGCATAGCTAGTTAGCAGATTTATCATAAATAATAAACTCCTACTACAACTAGTATAAATAATCCTCTAGCATCATTTGTACTTATACAACACCATGCTTTATAATTCGTAAACATCTATATTAACAATAATCTAAACACTCTCAATTAGATATTGTTGTTGTCAGCTCATTTGTTCTTATACAAAAGCAACAACTAGTCTTATACACAATATAATATATATATATATGATAAACCCTAAGTTTAAAAACACAAGGTTTCCATCCATGTAAATTATTCCAAGTGAAATATATCATTTAAGACTTGCTCAAATGATATATTGCATTTGTGTCAGACTTAATTTTCCGCATTTGTTTATTCCAGATAAACATCTATTTCAAGGTTGTTTGTTTTATTCCCTAAATTCCAAGTGAAGTTTCATTCCAGCTTAAGGATCAATATCTAGCTTAAATAGAATAATATATTCAACATGTAAATTTTAAGGAAAAACACAATGCTCCCATTCAATGTCAAATATACTCAAGAGATATCTTAATTCAATCAGAATCATATTGTAATTAAATTCCAGATCTCAGCTCTTAGATGCATGATCCAATCCAAAATATGGATTGCTCAAATTTTGTATACTACATAAAGAAAATATAGATTTATAACCCTTTTGATTACACACCGTCCTCGCAAAGGTAATCATAAAGAAAGAGTTATAAAATCTAATTGTCATATTCAACATACAAATCCCATGTATGACAATTAAATATCTTTATATAATTAATGCATGTATTATATAAGAAAAATTAATCACAGTCAATTGCTTAAGTATGATTAAAAACTTCTTATAAAATGCCAAACATTAATATGTATACAATTTTGTCCTTGTGAGTCTTTCTTCAAAAGAAACTCATTCCAACCTCATAGGTTAACATGTTAGGCGAAATAACAATCAAGCTCAAAACTCGATTTTCCTTTTAAGGACTGCATCTTATCATTCATAGTTCTAAAACATTTATCAGATTCAAGATGTGATAACTTATTTTAGTTAGCTGATTTACAAGAATATTCTAACTTATATCCCTCAGCATTGATATTAAAATATCATTCAAGTGATGAGGAATCCTTTCGGATTTATGAATGAGAGTAATCATTATACTTCGGTCTACATTTTCATGTTTAACCTTAGTATGACATTAATAAGTGCATTTTAGAAGGTTAAGTATTTTGTTCTCAAAACTTTGAGATATGTATATACTCCCACTTACTTTTGTAAGTAGAGACAATTCTCTAAATACTAAGTATTTAAGCAACAATAAATTGTTCCTTACGGAGAACCACAAAATACATTTTAGGTTCTCATCTCAATATTTGTTAATAAAATGCTTCATAAGATTTAACAAATTCAGAACTTAAATCAAGACATAATTAATGGAATTCCTTCCAACAACTCAAATTAGGGTTTATAGAAAAACTCTAATTTAGTATCACTCTTTAACCAAAAATTCTAGCAATAGTTTTGTATTTCGTCAAGCTAGGAAGAACACCAAAACTACAATCTTCAAGCTAGGAAGTGTAGAAAAATCAAAAATCCAAAAGGGTTTATGATTCAATTGGTTTGAATAGTAAAACCTCAAATCCCTAATGAATTAGGGTTTTCAGTTACGGGTTGTCTTGAATACCTTCTAGGTTTGAACTATATTGAGTGTATTCATGACACACGCAATTTCTAACCTTGATATGTTTTGGAGGTAGAGCAATTAAAGCTATCATGAACCAAACAATATGAATAAGGTTTGATCCAATACATTAGACATACCATAATGAAGTGGTATCCTATGAGTTATTAGAATTGTGAAACTATATCAGAATTCTATAGATAACTTAATTCTCTTGGGACCAAATACTTGTCAATTGGGTCAAGCCAAATTGCATATAAAGTATTTACGAACCAAGTGCATGCAATAATGTATATTCATTGAACAATACAAGAACCTTATGTTCACGTGTTCACAAGAAGACATAACTGTTCAAGGATTATATGTTCATGTGTTAACAAGAAAATAGAACATTTCAATAATACATTATAAGTCTTTGAATAATTCAAAGCCTCATGTTTATGTGTTAACTATAAGACATAACACATTTACTATATATACTTTATGTTATAAGTCATTGGCTAATTCAAGGACTTCATAATTATGTCTTAACATGTAAGCATGATTATACTAACAAAAGTAATCATGAACGCAAACTATTGAGTTCTATAGTAATTTCAAGTTAATTTTATACTTTATGATCATTATCATATAACCATAATTATGTTGATTAAAAGATGTAGTAAAATGTTGAAGTATCTTTACACTATAGTATGACATTTGAATGTAGTAGGGCAAAAAACATCTAGCGTGTTCAAGTCCTAGTAGAATCATTATTAGAATGTAGTAGGGCAATAAACATCTCATGTGTTTAAGTCCTAGTAGAATTCTTATTTACATGTAGTAGGGCATTAAACATCTAACGTGTTTAAGTCCTAGTAGAATTATTAGTTTCCTTTACCTTGCGGTCAAGAGATACCAATAATGTTGTTGTTCCTTGCACACAATTTGAGATTTCTCCCACTTGTGAAAGGTACAACATCATATTATGAAAACAAACAACACGTGACTGATTGTTCAAACGATATGATTAAAGTCATATATACCATAAGTAGTTTAGAACCATAACCTGTAATAAGGAATTGTGAATTATTATTCTATAGATAACACTTCAGGAAGCGACAGCAGGAAGGCAACATGTTATCTTATTAAAATAAAATGCAATTTTCCTTTAAACAATGGTTGTTCATATTCGGAAAGTAATGGATTATTTCAAAGCAAGTTTGAAATGATATGGGTGACTAACAGGAAATAAATCCCGTAGCTCTCACTGAAATTGACAACATTACATGAATGATATTTCAGTAATAAAATGCAACTGCTCCCACTGGATTTGTCAACATTGTAAGTGTTACATTTCCAATAGAAAGCATATAGCAGTTTTACATACTTTCCTATTCTCTTCAATTGCCTACGAGTAGCATGTACTTAGGTATTGAGCAGAGTATATGAAGTTTTACTTATGTAGACAATGGACTAGCCATTATATTATTCAATTAACTTGAATCTTTAGCATGCATTCCTCCTTTATCGTCTACATAGCCCCAAGGGTAATTAGCACTTTAGGAATAATAAGAGTCCAAGAAGATTACCTAGCGAATATCCTAGTAATTTCTTTACTCTTTGCGGTTTAAACTCATACATCGTGACAAGTGCATGATGTTATTTATTTTGGTAGCTCTAAACACAATGTTTCCAGTTACACAAAATATTCTATCTTTCAATTAACTCTAGACCACAAAAGGGTAATGAAATATCATAAATGAGTTTATCAATTTGTAATCCTATCTTAGTTTGTCAACTCAGGAGAAAAGATAGGTATAAGTCTCACTCTTCTTACTAGAAAAAGAGACTTAGTTTGTCTTTCAAAGAAAAACAACTTTGTTTACGAATTATGTTGCAATAACACAATTAATCAGAACATAAAAAGTTCAAATCTAGTATTTTCGATAATTACATTCTTAAAAGAATTACCTACCCAATTAATTACTAATTAAGACTAAGATCCATCTTGCAACCCCACTTAATTACCATAGGTCTGACCAGTGTGTAAAAAAATAGGACAAGAGGTAAGCGACGAGCGTTAATTGCAAAATGCAACTCTTAGATTTATGAGACTGTTTAAGGCATTAGTATTAAGTAATAATGTCAAAAGCATGTTTAGTTCTCATCTTATGCCTCGGGTCCGAGGTCTGACCAGGTTAACTCGATATAAGTCGACCAAGTATGAACGTGTAAAAATAACCAGAGGTCTGACCAGTGAGAAATAATTACCATGGGTTGGAAAGGCCCTTAGGTCTGACCAGAGAAGTCAATCCTAGTGCACGTGTCCATAGTTGGGTGGCATAGACTTAATATTAACAAATAGGTATGCACATATAAATGTGGTAAAAGTCGTGTATAAAGAAGCATGCAAAACAACTTTGTAACACTAATTATAAAAACTTTGGTAATGACACTGTAGTGATCATCATGGTTCACGGTAGCTCCAATCGAACGCACAGGGAGGCAGAGGACCAGGTAAGCGCAGAAGCATAACCTTAGACATCCTTTCAGTGAGACTATGCTCACTTCTTTAAACCCCCTTTCTAGTTTGTTCTAGTGGGTGAGCCGTACATCCCAAGTGTCCATAGCGTCTAGTTTTTTAAATTCTTGAAAACGTGTTTCATATATTAGGTCACTTTATTTTACAAAAACAATTTTCCACGAATCAAATAGCAGGTCACAATGAGCATGTTATTTAGGCGTGTAAATAAAGACCAATATTAATGTTATGGTTACGATATGTATTATTCTATATTGCATACAATTAGGTGTCAAAACAAGTAATAATGCACATATAGGAATCACAAACATACAAGCATAAACATTAATATAAATAACCACATATTGTTCCGAGTCCTCTTTCGAGTCTTCCCCAAACGGAGAACCATAAGACCGTCACTAGGATGCATTACCTAGATCGCCCCATACATCACTTAGAAAAGCAATTGAGTGGGTCTTGTGGCCGGAAAAACACATAAAGCATGGCAATCTCAATTAACAAGTAATTACGCAATATATGTATTTAATCAATATGTAATTCTAATTATCACAATAATTCTAATTAACAATTAATAAATACAAATTAACTTTTAATTCTAATTTGCAAGTAATTTTAATTTAACATGTAATTCTTAATTAACAATTTAATTTTAATTAACAAGGTAATTATAATTCACATGTAAATTAAATTCTAATTAACAAATTAATTCTAATTATCAATATAATTTTAATTTGTGTGTGACTAGTTATTATTTATGAAAAATTGACAAGTATTGCATGTAGTTGTCAAAATTAAAATAAAACAAAATAACTAAACTAGGTTTCATGCAGCCCTTTTAAAACATGTTTATTAATATCAGAAACGTGTAACCCATAATCACAAAAACGAGTTGACTCGTGATGCCACTGTTGGGATTTTAGATCTAGTTAACCAGTAACCTATACGAGTACGCAGCGGATAATGGATCTAGTTAATACAATTATGTTAACACGTAAATAATAAACACATAATTAATACATTATTAATTAATTAAAAGGGAATAAAGAAGGCTATCCTTGCTTGGAAATTGAACTCTAGTAACGGAACAAGTAACCCTACGAAACCTTTAAGTATCTAAATTAGATACCTCGAAGAGTATCACACACAAACCCGATTCACGTATACGTTCGATATAGCTAGTCGAGAACGTAATATATAAAACCAAATTAATAGTTTATTACTTGAAAGAAACCCACTTGAGCTCCACATACAGAAAACCACAAGAGCTTGTCTCCTTCTGTCCGATGTACCCAAAAACTGGAAAACAGCTTCTTAAGTATTACCCGATATCGGACACGCCTTGTCCGATATCTTCTGCTTTTGTACAAGATGAAGAGTCATGAGCAAGAGCAGATTACTCCTTGATTCTGCTGTTTTGTGTCGACAAGGAAACAATGAAACAACAGCCAATCAATACACCTAAACACTTGTCTTGAATACAAGTTTAGGAATCAACCAAACCACAAAACCTTAATCGTTTTCTAGATGTAAACAACCAGGAATAAAAGAGCAGAAAACTTGGATCAGTTTTAGGTATTGGAGAGGAGTGTAATGCGTGAGAATGCAAGAAGTATGGGTGTGTTTATATAGGTTACAAGTTGAACCCAAGTAGGAGACCTAGCTTGGTCAACAAGCTAAAAACCCATGCAAAAACCCATATCCCATCTACTGCCCGATCAGTGGATTAACATGGCCCAAGGCTTCATCCAATTCGACCCACAACATAAGCTAAAACAGCCCACGGGTCATAATAGTGATCGGGTCATTCTCAAGCATAACGGGTAACGTATAATTCAAGTATTAGTTAACGTTCAACACGTATACTCGTGTTTATCGCGTGTGCCCCCATCGGCTCATACACGTTTAGTTGTTTTGTCGTGTTTTAAAACTCCCACAAACCAACATTTTGTTGCTGGTTTTAGTTGTCTATAGGTCTCTTGATCTAGGTTTTTGTGTGTACCAGTGGCGTAGTTCAGTAGTTGGGTGTTGTTGATTTTAGATTAATTGGTTAGTGGTTGTCTTTGGCTCTCAACCTGCTGGATATAAATCTTTTAAGATTTATGAGTTTACCGAGCTAATGAGGCTGTTTGTATTTCATATTTTCTAGGGTCTTTTGTTTTTAATCTTTTTGAAGATGTTTTATTATTTGTATACGATTGAGGGTGATGTTTGGCCATGGTCGGTTTAGATCAACCTTGTGAGACACAAGAATCCTTATTTTTCTTTCATTTTGACAATCGTGGTCGGTTTAGACCAAGTGGAATATGATGGATTACAACTTTTTCATAAGATATTAAGTTTACATTTTTATACTTTTTAACACCTAATCTTCTTATTTTATTTTGCTCTCATTGGCCCTAATTGTGGTTGAGACGGTGTACAAAATAGACGGGTAGCAAAGTTAATATGAAAATTCAAAATTGGTTGTAGCAAACATAGTCGTAATTTGAAATACTAGCCGCAAAAAATAATTTTGTATGTTTAAGAAATTTGAGACTATAATTAACAGGATTAAATAACTTTATAGATACGAAAAGCATGAGCACCATTTTGAATTTTGGGAAAAAAATGGATACAACGATTTGGAAATTTGAAAGAAAAAAAAAAGATGCGAGAGGACACTTCTTTTTTTCTCAATTGAATTCACATCTAGTTGGTTTTCATATTATTGTAAGCTTTTATGAGTCTAAGAAAAAGTAATTGTTTCTTGATAAATTTGCATCTTTGACTAAGTTAAACAAAAAGCAAAAGGTAATGTAGCATGTAAGAAGGATATAGTTCTATTGAAATAGTGATGAACATGAAGTATATCTTCATCACTAAGTTAAAATAGTTCTATTGAATAGAACTCATACACATGTTGTATGAGAACAAGACTGGATTTAAACATGCGCATGTGACCAACTACAAATGGCCCATTATCCTTAGGGGCATCTA
The DNA here is from genome assembly GCA_910596185.1 of Chrysanthemum makinoi. Taxonomy (NCBI): domain Eukaryota; kingdom Viridiplantae; phylum Streptophyta; class Magnoliopsida; order Asterales; family Asteraceae; genus Chrysanthemum; species Chrysanthemum makinoi. The sequence continues at coordinate 160,876,856 of OU343224.1, forward strand.
AACACCCAAAACCTATTAATCCTAATATGTATAGCAAAGAGTTTAGATGACTACTAAAAAACTATGACTCATTTGCCCTACTGATTCTCAATTTCCAAACACGTCAAGTTTACTCACACAAGCTAGCCACTTGTGAATGACTAACCGTAAGAAACTTAAAATGGTTCGGACACTGATTCGTAGATAATGAAGGCTTAGGGGTTATGTGTGTGGATAAAACCTCAATATCGATATCAAAAATAATCACGAAGATAGATTCAAATTCCTTTAGGAAAAAGAATAATAAATCAAATCCCGTGTGTGATTGTGTATACGGATTAGTCAACCCGAATCGTTTCCCAACGAGGCGTGAATTGCCAACGTCGTTCTTGGTTTGAAATTTAATGCTCGATGTTTTGGATTAATGATTTTGATTTATTAAACTACGGGAATAGGGAAAGTAATTAAGGAAATCTATTCTACGGGAAATCCTAAGCGTAAGTTACTAAAACGTAATTAATAAAACGTAATTAAAATGCAACTACGTCTAAATTACACCCTAAAAATGCCTAAAAGTACTTTTACTCTAGAAATGTAATTTAAAAACTAATTTAGAATTAAAACTATTTTTTTGGATTTTTCTGGATTTTATTTAAATTGAAAACTAATTTTTAACTATTAAAACTAATTTAAAATACTAAAAATTATAAAATCAAAGAGAAAAATATGAAACTATTTTCTAAAAATCTAAAATAACTCAAAAGAATTTTTAAAACTAATTTTTTATTTTTCATATTAATTTTCTATTTTATACAAATTTAAAACTATTTTAATCTAATTTAAATTGTGAAAAATACCAAATAAAATGGAAAAAATAAGGAAAAATATTTTTTATGCTTTTTATATTTTTCTTAAACAGAGAAAAATGAAAAATTATTTTTTTGAACTTTTTCTTAATTAATTGCAATTAAATCTAATTAAAAGTGATTAAAAACTGTTTTAAATCTAGAAAAATAGCAAACAGTGACCAAAATTAATGAAAATCTCAGGAAAATTCTAAAAATTTAATCTAATTCTATGAAAAATAAGAAATATGATGCTTATGTGTGAAATATTAGAGCTGATGCACAAACTGCTTATTAATAAGCTAAGGAAAATAAGCAAACAAGTGAAATAAGCTACCAAACAGATACTCAAGCTAGATTATGCTAAAATAAGCTAAATGCAACTGATTACACTAAATCCTAACAAGCTACAAGCACTGCTTAATGATCTATGCAAACTGCTTATTCTACAAAACAACTAACTGACCCTATGTTTGAGCTTGTGCACAAGCTTATTAGAAGAGCTTGTGTGAAAACTATTAATGCAGTCCTAAAGAACCCCTGGCAAGCTACAAATGAGCCAAATCTCAAACTCTAACTCTTTGAAATGAGTATAATGCAAAGTCTTCAAGTAACCTATTTCACACTCAGTTAGTACTGAGTGTGAACAGGCAGAATAAGCATTTTGAACACTTATTTGGAGATCTAGCAGACTTTATCAAATTTGACAAAAAGCAGTTATCACAACTAGACCAGTTGAAAATTGTTTATCCAAAGTTTGAAACACTAAAACTCATATTTGAATCATAGAGAGAACCTCAAAGTTTGGTGAAAAACTGTTTTGACACTTGTTGACTTTTGATGATAGATTTATAATTTTGACTTAAATGAATTTTGATCCAATTTAGTAAACTGAATATGATATTTTAAGCTCAAACAAAGTTACAAAAAGCTTCTCTAATGAATTATGAACCTAAAACAAGCTAATGCTATCTCAAAGTTTCAGCAGATGAACAAATAGGAACTGATTTAGAGTGTTTTGACTAATTGATGAACAAATGCTACAAACTCAGTCCTAAATAACTATCAATCTCCTAAATAAGCATGAACCAACTACTTATATCTGATTAACTAACCTCTATCTCAGATTAACAACCAAATCCAAACACTATTTAACTACTGATATGTGAACTAATGAACAGATTATAACTATATTATAGTAAACTGATATTAAACAAAGATCAATAAACACTAATTATCACTAAACATCAGATTCAAACAACAGATTCAACAGTGAAATGCATAAAACAGATTTGAGAACTTACAAGTCTCCTAGCCACTATGGCTTGCAAACATGAAATAAGGAACCTCTAACCTAATTAACCCCTAACCTACTTTAATTCCAGCTCAACTTTAACCCAAATCCAGCTTCTGCATCATCTCAATCCAATCAAACACCAGCAGATCAGAACCAATTATGCAGCAACTACAGTGGGATTTTTGTTGACTGAATTTTTTTTGTGATTTGAGTGTGAAACAAGAATAAGCTCACAATAAGCTATAAAAAGCTTATATGAACCTTATGAAACAGTAGATCAGTATGGATCAATCCATAGAACAGATCTACTATGATTTTTTATTTTTCAATGATTTAACTGATTTTTTTGTATTTTTGAGTTTATGAAGAAATAAGCTAAAAATAGATTTTCATTGATCAAATAAGCATTAAACAAAGATAATAAACAGATTTAAATCATAAAAACTTAAACAAATACTTGATAATGAAAACTAAATTTTATTAATCTAAATCACTTGAGTACAAAATACGAATTACAAACTTAAAACATTAAAATGAAAACTATGATTAACTATACTACTGAAAACTAGAGAGAAGAAAAATATGAAAAGATACAAGATGAATATAATGTGAACGAATAGAGTCCTATTTATAGCTAAACTTGAGGTCCTGGGAAGCTTCTGGAATTCCTCATTTGTGCTTCTTCTGAGCTCGTTTTCACCATTAGATCAAATCCCACGCATCCCACTTGATAACAACCCTTGGATCACTATTGATGACCTGTTTCCTCCAATCAGAAAGCAACATGTGGCCTTAAGCACACGGATGGGTGACCTGGTATTCCCCATGTGTCAGTGTGTGTCAGGGGAAAGTACACTTATGCCCTTAATTGTGGTAATTGTACTCAATTTTGACGCGGGGTAATTAGGGTTCATCTCTGGGTAACTTTGGGGCAAAGTTTTGGCGCGTTTGTTTTTTTTATTATAGTTTGGATGGGTTGAACGGGTAAGTGGTTCGTTGACTCGGGTAATAATAGCGGATTGGTTGGGTTTCGGGTTATAATAACCGGGGTTGGTTGGGTTTGGCTTGTTGGACCGGGTACGAACATGTTGGGCCGAGGGGTTTGTTATGAATTGGACTTAGGATTATATAAGTGACCAAAGGTGTAATTAAGGGGCTAATCTTGTAAATTCTGATTTCCAAGGGACCAAAAGTGTAATTCTGACAATCTCTCTCAAGGATCAAACTTGTCAATCTCAAATTAACCAAGGGCTGATTCTGCAATTTCTGAAACTTCAGGGATCAATTCTGCCAAATACTGAAAGTGCAGGGACTAATCTCGACATTTCTTCAAACTTGACTGAAACTTCAAAAATCATCCTTAGAGAATAAAATCTTCCAAAATGCACAATCCCGACCTTCCGGCTCAGCATAAGCTCTCTTGATCTCTCGTGCTCGGATTTACATCTGATTTGGCTCCTTTTTGTGTGTTTTTACATATCCGTACCTGCACAAGCACAAACTCAAGAAAACCACAAATATTAGCAATAAACGGCTCTTTCTTGGTTATTTTGGGTCTATTTTGATGATGAAAAGGTATGTGTTTTAGCACATACCAAAATACCCCAGACGAAACCATTGTCGTGTCCTCACGCAATGCAATCAACTCACGCTTCTAAAACCAAGGATTTCAATCTCTTTCTACTAAACCTATGAAGAAACTTAAATTGGTATGTCCAAATCGTCAAGTTATCTCACACAAGCTAGCCACTTGTGAATGACTAACCGTAAGAAACTTAAAACAGTTCAGACAAACCAATTTAGAGAAGAAGTAGCAAAGATTCCTCAAAAGAGATTAAGAAAGCCTTAATTCTAAAAACGCCCCGTTTACCTTTCAATTCTCATGTATAGATATTACGGTTAAGCACATTCCGATTATGAATGACGGTTTGTTGAACTTTCATGTCGATCAATAACTCCAACATTTTTCAAACGACACGTTAGGATCACGGAGTAGAAAACACAACACAGCGTGAAGTGACCATACGGATAGAATACATCGTCTCTGATTTTTCACAAGTCCCAAACTAAGCGTAAAACCGAAATCATTGTTAAATATGACTCTAGATGCTAACACTACCCATGGAAGTTACTTGTGTACTTACCTTTCGTTCCCATTTTCCTATTTTCCTCTAGATTTTTTTATTTTTGTGAGAAATGAATTTCTTCAAATTCTCGTTTCGATAACTTTTATTCCGATAAAGATACAAAGCTAAGTCGATAATTAGTTATCCGCCTTCCCTCAAGAACCATTGTCGTAAAAATGAGGTCCACATCAAGGAATTTTATTCACTTATACTTGATTTTTCATTTTCATTTTTCAACATTTTTTTTTTTTTTTTTGAAATAGAGCTTAGACTTTTACGTGTATGAGCTATGAACTACGGAGCTTCACGGGGTAATTCCAAGACTATAGGCTTCATGAAATGAGGATCCCGGCTGGCTAGGCTAAGACCTCACTCAATCCAGGCTAAAGATCCAAGGGTCCGATCTCGACACCGCAGCTCACAACTTTACTTATTACATTTCACATATCACTTATTACTGATTGCTTACTTATTACGGATCCTTGATGTGTACCCAATTTTTAAAACAAAGATTCTTTTAAGAAGAAAAAGAACTAACTATCGCCAAAAACTCAACATCTCTAATTATTTATTAGCAGATATGGGGTGAAACAATTTTGTGGGAACAAAAAGCCATAAGTACCTTCGATGGGCTCTAAAGAGAACCAACTACTCCACGCTTAGCATCTAAACTCATAAGTAACTCTATCATTTCTCGATCTCTGCAAATTTAAAATCCCAAATAATGAGATCCGCAGATGCTTAGCCGATAATTTTTAGATTATCTATGGTTAAGGGAACAAGCTAGAGCTCAACACGCCCGGTCAAGTCAGAATTCCATTCCTACTCTCACCAGCGGAAAGTCAACAAGGTGTCAAAACATATGTTAACTTAGCAAATGCTTCGTCAAATGAAATAAAGTTATGCATATTTAAAGTCACTAAGGGAAACTTGCAAAATCTTGGCCCTGTGAGCTAGAATTCGCTTTTTATAGCTTCTTATCTAAGAGACTAGCAAAACTTTTCAATCAAAAAGACTTAACAAAAGCTTGAAAAATTTTTAAAATTTTCTCATTTTTGCACAATTTTTCATTTTCTAAGGAAAAACGGGGTTGCGAGAGAAACACTACAGAAATAAGCAAGTGCGGTCAAATCAAATCGAAGATTACCCTACCCCAGACTAGAACGAAACATTGTCCTCAATGTTTAAAACAAGGGTATCACGAAAATCTTAAAATCCGTTTATTAAGTATGCTAGAAGATAAACGTTAGTCGATAAGATTAAGGATATCGGATTTCCATCAGCATCGATCATGAAGCTCGAGTGGAGAAAATGACAAACTTCGAGCACGAGAGTCTTCATATCGGGAACATCCTAAACACAACATCACAAACAACCAAACACGAGAAATTGAAGAGGCAGACCCCTTCGCGTCACTTACTAGAAAATAGAAAGAAGATAGATTGATAAGCATGGGGTGCCTCCCACGAAGCGCTACTGTTTTTGATCACCGAGTCGCTAGCCTGACTCGTCCCCGAATTCATTTATCCTTGGGGAAGCATGTGGAAAAGATAATCTCCATCGGACTTTCGTTCAAGAGGTTTGGATAAACATTGAAACATAAGAAAGTTCCACTCCGATGAGATACCCACGGTTCTTAAAAAGGAAAAGCGGTGATACCAGGGTCAAAGATGGTGTCCTCATTCCCGAAAGAATGAGACTGGGTGGGTTGGGAGGAGAAGAAAATGTCGGGCATCAGCACATACGGGATAACTCCTCCCAAACTCACATAAGGCATATGAAAGATCGATCCATCATCCGGCGGTTTTGCGGGTGGACGAAGGGATGAAGGATCGATAAGAGAATACTCCAAGAAAGACGGGAGCTCATGGTACAGAAAGGTGTGACTCAAAGGCTCATCAACGAAGGCATCCAAGAGAGGATCCTTATCTCGAATGACATTTTTAGCATAAAACTCATCAACGCGTATCCCAGGGTTGAAAATCTTGTCTTCGGAGAGGAAGGAGATCAAAGTGTCATCTATGTGAAAATCCTCACGAGGAAAGGATTCACTCTCGGCTAAAAAATAATATTGGACCTCGGGATCAATAAGTTCATCTGTCGACAACTTCACTTCCTTATCTTTCTTTGGAAAAAACGGATCATCGTATTCTTCTTTATCCTCAGAGAAAATCGAGTCGGTAGGAGCAGGTTCATCGGTGAACTTCTCACTTTCTTCGTCAAAGAGTTGATTTTCAAAATTTTGAGTATATTCAGAATCGAATTCGAACAAGGGATTTGTGAATGTTGTTTTGTAAGATTCTTGATTGAAAGATATCTCAAAAGAAGGTTCCATGATTTCAGTTGAAGGAGTGGGATTGCCACTCAAAGGAAGGTTGATTTTCTTAGAAATCGGAGGTGGGACAAGTGGTGTGCTCTCAGAGCTAGCAGTTTCCACCACTACCGTTGTAGACTCCTTTTCTTGTTTCTTTTTCCGTTCAGCTTGTATTGTTGACATACTCTTGATCGTAAACCTTGAAAGATCAATTCGAGACGTTTTGGGTTCAACTTTCTTCACATCATTCGGAAAAATGGAATCACCACTTTCTTGAGAAAAATCAATCACACCGATGCTATGAATCGAATGATCATCGGGTGGAGGTTTTGACGTTCTTTCGGCATAAAACACTATTTTTTCATTTCCTTTTCTTATCGTTATCGTTCCTTGGTAATGATCCACAATGACTTTCGCGGTTCTCAAGAATGGTCTTCCTAAAGTGAGAGGAACTCGGGCGTCGACCTCTATATCAACTACGGCGAAATCCACGGGAAAATGGAATTTATCCACTCGTACCATAACATCGTTGACTACACCAACCGTGTGAGCAATTGTTCGATTAGCTAATTCGATAGTCATACGAGTCGGTATAAGAGTCTTCAAACCAAGCTCATGATATATCGCAAGAGGCATGAGACTTATGCTTGCACCTGAATCGGTTAGGGCATTACATTCCTTAATATCATTTAAGGAGCAAGGAAGGAGAAATTTCCGGGATCACCAAGCTTCTCGGGAGCTTGGTTCGAGGAAGAATTAGACGGTGTAGGCTCAATTGAAATCTTTGAAATTTGTTCCAATTTCTCTTCATAAATCTTTTCAGCAGCTTTGATCATATTAGTCGTAAGTTTGAACTTCGTTCCGGAAACAACTTTCATTTTATCGAATCGTGATTGAACAGATTTGCATGGTGTAAGGTTAGAACTTGGCATTATGACAGAGATAGAAGGAACTTGGGCAACCAGAGGTTGGACGTAGTTGGCTTTTCCATTATCAAGAGGAATTACCGGGTCCTTTGTCACCTCGGTCTCTCGTGCTATACTCATCACCGGAGAGGAAGTAGTCATCGAGGGCCCATCATCTCGAATGGTAACGGATTTCATTTCTCCCTTCGGGTTTGGAATGGTGTTACTTGGGAGAGAACCGGAACCCGAGGGTTGAGAATAAGATGTAGACGGCTGATTGGCTTGAAAGAAACTAGCCATCATATTCTTTATTTCAGACATCTGTTTGTTGCTTGTAGCTTCCATCTCCTTTTTGAAGTCCGTCCTCATGCCGTTAATTTGATTTTGCAAACTTTTAATGGTGTAATCAGAGTTCTTCATGTAAGCTAGAAAATCGTTGTTCGGGGCGACTTGAGGAGGTGCTTGATAAGATTGTTGAGGAGGAGGTGGTTGTTGGTAAACTTGAGATGGAGGAGCTTGGTAGTGTTGATTTCCATGATAAAAATTAGCTCCTCGGTTCTGATTAACATGATGATTACCATTGAAACGATTTTGATTCTGGTTTTGTTGTTGAGGTTGGTTGAAACCGGGAGGTCCAAGATAATTGTTTGAACGGTAGCTAAGAAGATTTCGATCTCCTTGCGGTTGATTGTAGTTTCCCGTAGCAGCATAAACATTTTCATGTGCGTAGCCACCGACGGCTGGGCACTCGGAATAAGAATGTGGACCTCCACAAGTCTCACAAATCGGGTGTACCGCTTTCACTTGTTGTTGTTGATTCTGATTGTTCATCTGAGTAATCCGTAAGATATCATCGATCTTTTTGTTCATGGCGGCTATTTCGAGAGAAGAAGTCGTATTTGATCGAGATGATGCACCCCTTTCGGCGGTAGAATCCCAATAGTTATAATGAGTGGTCATGTTCTCAATAAGATCGTAACATTCCTCGGGACGTCTTTTCATGAAAGTTCCACCAGCAGCAGCATTAATCGTTTCACGGTGTCTCAACGTCAAACCATTATAAAATGTATCAATTTGAGTGACAAGCAACATGTTATGATTCGGACATCGATCAATCGCAAGCTTATATCGTTCCCAAGCTTCAAACAAAGATTCGTCGGGATATTGCCTGAAATTACTGATATCGTTTCTCAACTTCGTCACCATCGACGGTGGAAAGTATTTTGCCAGAAACTTCGAAACCATTTCCTCGAAGGTATGAATCGAATTCTTCGGGAGTCGATCAAACCAAGACGTGGCATGATGAGTCAAAGAGTATGGGAAAAGATACAGACGAAGGGCGTCATCGGAGACCCCATTCTGTTTCATACTCTGAGTGACGGTCAAAAATTTATCAAGATGTTTGTTTGCATCGTCATCTGGTAAACCATGAAATTGACAACTGTTTTTTACTTGTTCTATCATATGGTGTTTCAAGCTAAAATCGGTAGCTTGAAAATTAGTCGGTGCAATGGGTCCTCCCCTCCCGTACATGGTAGGTTGACATAGCTCCTCCATCGTTCGGAGATCGGGAGCTACATTTTGATTATCGGGAGGAGGATTAGGACCGGGGTTTGGTGGTCCGTTGGGAGCAGCCATATTACGTAACTCGAGTACGTTCTGATTCTGCTTCTGAAGTCGTCTAGATCGAGATCGAGTGCACATGCACTTAAAAACCAAGGCAATTAAAATGATACGGTATTCGAAAACACAATGAACTTAACCAATAATCCCAAGTGAATAAATCACCTCTATAAGACAAAAGCACAAGCGAGCGGAGAAGCTTATTTAGGTCAGCGCGAAGCTTATTAAAAACCCGCTTCTTTACAGCCGCAATTTAATGTCAGGCCGTCCTTATACCCACCACACAGTTTGTTTATCCGATAGAGATAAATAAATTCACAAGCGACACAAAGGCAAGTTTTTTATCTTTGGTTCGGGAACTTATAATGATAACACCTCCGTTGAGAATGTTATATAATTGGTGTCTTCTATTTATTAGCAAAAACACAAGAGAAAATCTTTTTGTATTTTTAATATGAGATATATATATACAAAAGAAAAAGGAAAATATTTTTTACTTTTTATTTTATAGAAAAATAGTAACTTCACGAATGAAGGATCTCGAGTCACTAATCGTCAAACCTCAAACGATATTGTCGTGACACAACCTCCCCGGAAGCGGCGCCAAAATTTGATTCTCAATTTCCAAACACGTCAAGTTTACTCACACAAGCTAGCCACTTGTGAATGACTAACCGTAAGAAACTTAAAACGGTTCGGACACTGATTCGTAGATAATGAAGGCTTAGGGGTTATGTGTGTGGATAAAACCTCAATATCGATATCAAAAATAATCACGAAGATAGATTCAAATTCCTTTAGGAAAAAGAATAATCAATCAAATCCCGTGTGTGATTGTGTATACGGATTAGTCAACCCGAATCGTTTCCCAACGAGGCGTGAATTGCCAACGTCGTTCTTGGTTTGGAATTTAATGCTCGATGTTTTGGATTAATGATTTTGATTTATTAAACTACGGGAATAGGGAAAGTAATTAAGGAAATCTATTCTACGGGAAATCCTAAGCGTAAGTTACTAAAACGTAATTAATAAAACGTAATTAAAATGCAACTACGTCTAAATTACACCCTAAAAATGCCTAAAAGTACTTTTACTCTAGAAATGTAATTTAAAAACTAATTTAGAATTAAAACTATTTTTTTGGATTTTTCTGGATTTTATTTAAATTGAAAACTAATTTTTAACTATTAAAACTAATTTAAAATACTAAAAATTATAAAATCAAAGAGAAAAATATGAAACTATTTTCTAAAAATCTAAAATAACTCAAAAGACTTTTTAAAACTAATTTTTTATTTTTCAGATTAATTTTATATTTTATACAAATTTAAAACTATTTTAATCTAATTTAAATTGTGAAAAATACCAAATAAAAGGGAAAAAATAAGGAAAATATTTTTTATGCTTTTTATATTTTTCTTAAACTGAGAAAAATGAAAAATTAATTTTTTGAACTTTTTCTTAATTAATTGCAATTAAAGCTAATTAAAAGTGATTAAAAACTGTTTTAAATCTAGAAAAATAGCAAACAGTGACCAAAATTAATGAAAATCTCAGGAAAATTCTAAAAAGTTAATCTAATTCTATGAAAAATAAGAAATATGATGCTTATGTGTGAAATATTAGAGTTGATGCACAAACTGCTTATTAATAAGCTAAGGAAAATAAGCAAACAAGTGAAATAAGCTACCAAACAGATACTCAAGCTAGATTATGCTAAAATAAGCTAAATGCAACTGATTACACTAAATCCTAACAAGCTACAAGCACTGCTTAATGATCTATGCAAACTGCTTATTCTACAAAACAGCTAACTAACCCTATGTTTGAGCTTGTGCACAAGCTTATTAGAAGAGCTTGTGTGAAAACTATTAATGCAGTCCTAAAGAACCCCTGGCAAGCTACAAATGAGCCAAATCTCATACTCTAACTCTTTGAAATGAGTATAATGCAAAGTCTTCAAGTAACCTGTTTCACACTCAGTTAGTACTGAGTGTGAACAGGGCAGATTAAGCAGTTTTGAACAACTTATTTGGAGATCTAGCAGACTTTATCAAATTTGAAAAAAAACAGTTATCACAACTAGACCAGTTGAAAATTGTTTATCCAAAGTTTGAAACACTAAAACTCAGATTTGAATCATAGAGAGAACCTCAAAGTTTGGTGAAAAACTGTTTTGACACTTGTTGACTTTTGATGATAGATTTATAATTTTGACTTAAATGAATTTTGATCCAATTTAGTAAACTGAATATGATATTTTAAGCTCAAACAAAGTTACAAAAAGCTTCTCTAATGAATTATGAACCTAAAACAAGCTAATGCTATCTCAAAGTTTCAACAGATGAACAAATAGGAACTGATTTAGAGTGTTTTGACTAATTGATGAACAAATGCTACAAACTCAGTCCTAAATAACTATCAATTTCCTAAATAAGCATGAACCAACTACTTATATCTGATTAACTAACCTCTATCTCAGATTAACAACCAAATCCAAACACTATTTAACTACTGATATGTGAACTAATGAACAGATTATAACTATATTATAGTAAACTGATATTAAACAAAGATCAATAAACACTAATTATCACTAAACATCAGATTCAAACAACAGATTCAACAGTGAAATGCATAAAACAGATTTGAGAACTTACAAGTCTCCTAGCCACTATGGCTTGCAAACATGAAATAGTGAACCTCTAACCTATAAAACCCCTAACCTACTCCAATTCCAGCTCACATTTAACCCAAATCAACTTCTGCATCATCTCAATCCAATCAAACACCAGCAGATCAGAACCAATTATGCAGCAACTACAGTGGGATTTTTGTTGACTGAATTTTTTTTTGTGATTTGAGTGTGAAACAAGAATAAGCTCACAATAAGCTATCAAAAGCTTAAATGAACCTTATGAAACAGTAGATCAGTATGGATCAATCCATAGAACATATCTACTATGATTTTTTTATTTTTCAATGATTTAACTGATTTTTTTGTATTTTTGAGTTTATGAAGAAATAAGCTAAAAATAGATTTTCATTGATCAAATAAGCATTAAACAAAGATAATAAACAGATTTAAATCATAAAAACTTAAACAAATACTTGATAATGAAAACTAAATTTTATTAATCTAAATCACTTGAGTACAAAATACGAATTACAAACTTAAAACATTAAAATGAAAACTATGATTAACTATACTACTGAAAACTAGAGAGAAGAAAAATATGAAAAGATACAAGATGAATACAATGTGAACGAATAGAGTCCTATTTATAGCTAAACTTGAGGTCCTGGGAAGCTTCTGGAATTCCTCATTTGTGCTTCTTCTGAGCTCGTTTTCACCATTAGATCAAATCCCACGCATCCCACTTGATAACAACCCTTGGATCACTATTGATGACCTGTTTCCTCCAATCAGAAAGCAACATGTGGCCTTAAGCACACGGATGGGTGACTGGTATTCCCATGTGTCGGTGTGTGTCAGGGGAAAGTACACTTATGCCCTTAATTGTGGTAATTGTACTCAATTTTGACGCGGGGTAATTAGGGTTCATCTCTGGGTAACTTTGGGGCAAAGTTTTGGCGCGTTTGTTTTTTTTAATTATAGTTTGGATGGGTTGACCGGGTAAGTGGTTCGTTGACTCGGGTAATAATAGCGGATTGGTTGGGTTTCGGGTTATAATAACCGGGGTTGGTTGGGTTTGGCTTGTTGGACCGGGTACGAACATGTTGGGCCGAAGGGTTTGTTATGAATTGGACTTAGGATTATATAAGTGACCAAAGGTGTAATTAAGGGGCTAATCTTGTAAATTCTGATTTCCAAGGGACCAAAAGTGTAATTCTGACAATCTCTCTCAAGGATCAAACTTGTCAATCTCAAATTAACCAAGGGCTGATTCTGCAATTTCTGAAACTTCAGGGATCAATTCGCCATAAATACTGAAAGTGCAGGGACTAATCTTGACATTTCTTCAAACTTGACTGAAACTTCAAAAATCATCCTTAGAGAATAAAATCTTCCAAAATGCACAATCCCGACCTTCCGGCTCAGCATAAGCTCTCTTGATCTCTCGTGCTCGGATTTACGTCTGATTTGGTTCCTTTTGTGTGTTTTTACATATCCGTACCTGCACAAGCACAAACTCAAGAAAACCATAAATATTAGCAATAAACGGCTCTTTCTTGGTTATTTTGGGTCTATTTTGATGATGAAAAGGTATGTGTTTTAGCACAGACCTACCAAGCCTTAAAAATAATAGATGGTAAACATTAAACTTGCAAAATGGGTTTAGGCTTCTAATTTATGGGAATGTCTAACCAATGCCCTAAGGGCATTGGTTAAGATTTGTCTTTTGTGGTTTTTAGTTACACAAATAGTCCTTATAGTTAACACATAATTACATATTTAAACGGGGGATCCACATAAATAATTATTATAAAACACAAATGACAAATCTTAACCAATGCCCTTAGGGCATTGGTTAGACATTCCTCTAATTTATTTATTAGAAGGTAACTAGCAAAATAGTTAGGGTGCGTTTAATATTTCGGAATGGAAATCATGGAATGAATTTTTATTCCAATCAAGATGTTTGTTTAAGATGAGGAGCCCATCATTATGGGAATGAATGATAGATTTATTTCATACTACATATAAATTAAGAGAGCTAGGTATGGATTTTTGATAGGTGAGGGACACACCACTACTAACAAACTCATACCCATTATAATTTATGGCAGCATACCAAACGCACCCTTAATACGCATTATTCTCATTGAACAAAGGTATCTATAAAACTAATAATGAGATTAGACACTCTCTCTTAATTTTTTTAAGATTTCATAATATAGATTTTAAGCAAATACATATATTAAAACTTTATGTACAACTAATTTATGTACAACCGTGAATATTAAACACGTGCAATTATTACTCTTTTTAAATCACCATCTCAATAAATAAAAAATACAACCATTTTACCCCATGGTATAATCTAATCAAACTACTAATCATCTATTGTTAAAATCCAATAACCCAAACACTTAAAACACCGCCATAACTTACACAACTTAAAGGACTAGCATGTACAACTTAAAAGACCAACATGGTTAAAATTACTCAAATATAAATTTATCATCGTATATAAAGTTATTGTAACGAAAAATATAAAATTAAAAGACATTAATCGCCACAAGTTTTATTACAAGGTACCCGCCGCCGCATCACGCGGGTACCCTGCTAGTTTTGTTAATAAGTGGTGCCTTTGCCCCTTGGTAGAATTTAGTTTGATACACTTTGTGTGTAATAGCATCGTATACTTTTGGTTTAGAAGTGGTACATTCTTTGATAGGCTATGTTATATGATTGTTGATTGTTCGTTTAGTTATTGAATTGGGTTTCAATTGTGCGTCTAAAAATATTTAGTATCATATAGTAGAGAAAAAAAAGTTTGATGTTTTTTTATAAATGTAGCTTTTTCGTAAGAAAACTGCTGGAATAGGATCCGTTGCAAAAATGATTGCTAATTTGCAAAAAATAATTCTTCACCTAGAAAATTGTTGCAACTTTTTTCCTTCCGTTGCAAGTTAAATTTTCATGGAGCATTTATGATATGGTAAGAATCTGTTGCCAATGACTGTTAGCAACGGATTCATACCGTAAGATTAGCCCACTTGTGTTGTAGTAAATACTTTGTGAGTTCAAATATATTGTTTGTGCTATTTAACATGTGTGACTGTGTAATGCATAAAAAAAATATTTACCTACAAAATTATGCAACAGTAACATAAACGATGACTACAACATCAACAATAACAACGATAAGGTAAGGTAAAATTTAGATAAATTGATTCCATACTTCAACATTCACCTTTCAATTTGGATCATTCACTTAAATACTCGACAAATCTTGGTGCACAACGACTGTATAATGGTAAATTATTATACTTATTGATAGAGTATCAATTATAGTGGCCCAAGCCCATAACATATACGCACGAATCAAACCAATTATCAAGGTCCATCAATAAACACTTGATAGCGGCCTGACTATAGTCCCAGCCCACAATCGGCCTGGCATAACTTATCAGATCGTACTTAACGCATAGTACCACGACCCCCAACTGTTACTAACGGTTAAAGATGTACCATCTGAAATTGTACAGCGGGGACGCACGAGATAGCACTCTCCTGTATGAGCCAAGGAAGAGAGTCCACCTGTCTTCCTTGCCTACTCTCTAGATATGATCAACACATGGCTCATCCACAGCCGTTGATCATCTTTCAAGGGTTTATCTCTAAACCCTATCTGGCTCTTTATAAATAGAAGGCTTCACACACAATTCATAAGTTTCACACACTTGGGCAAATACTGCTTCACAACAGTCTCGTATGGTTCCTTCTTAAGTGTTATTTGAGATTCTTGATCTTCATCATTCTCATCGGGTCTTTGTCGTTCTACACAGGAAACCAAACAATAAAACTATTCTCATCCCGTCTCTTAAACGGATTTACATACCGTACGTAAACACTTGTGAACTTGTAATCTGGTGTGACTATTGATGTAACACTTACAAGTTCAATTTGTAGTCCTTGCCGTTCTACACGGGAAACCAAACAATAAAACTATTCTCATCCCATCTCTTAAACGGATTTGCATACCGTACGTAAACACTTGTGAACTTATAGTTTTTGTGTGACTCTTGATGCAACACTTACATGTTCAATTTGTAGTCATAAAATTGTTTATCTTTACTACATAAAATAGAAAAATGGTCAAAGGTGAAAGTGAAAATTGAAAGTTGAAAGTTGAAAGTCAAAGGTGAGAGAAGTGTATAATGTAATTAATACTCTTATTAAAACACCTCATTACTTAAAAGTACATTGATTTATTCATATTGTACAACCAACTAAAAGCATATCCACCAAATTAAATACAAACAATTAAAACACCCCATACTAAAAAGTACAATAAAATTTTCACAATATACAATTTAAACAAGTTTCAACAAAATCCAGAATATAAAATAATTACACACACTAATTTGTTATTTTTAAAACACCCTAAAATGAAAAGTACATGCTATTATACACATTATACAAATTAATAAAACACACAAAGTTTCATACAAGCTAACAAGTTGATGGTACATATAATTTTGAAAACTGGACCAGACTGGACCAACGGGTTCAATCGGGAACCGGTTTTGCCACTGGTTCGACTAACCGATAAAAGTCATCCGAAAATGAACCAGAGAGGACCCGTTGAAACCGATACAAACGGGTAAATCAGGCCTCATCGAAATCTGTTTCTCCAGTTAATCGTCACAGGGTACCCGCGTATACTATATATAAAGGAAAACACAAAAAGTGAAATGTTAAAACTAAAAATAGAAACTTTGAAAACATATATTTCAAAAGTAAACTATTAATACACATTGAAAACCGGGTAAACACGGGACGCTTCAAACCCGACGGGTTGACCCGGTTTAATTTCACCCGTGTTCAACCAAACCCGTCGGGTTGACCCGGTTTAAATCGATCTGTTTTTCGACCAAAACGGGTCAACCAGTTGAACCACCGGTCGACCGGGTTTCAGAACATTATGTTTAATACCCAAATCTTCAAACTTTTATTATTTTTCGTTTATAACCATAAACATTTTTTATCACTAAACGATATGTCGCTATAAAATCTCGTTGCTATACACGGGTACTCGTCTTTAACTATATGTATATATAATTATCATTAAAAATTCAAACTAATATTAAATGAAAACTGATTTGGCATATTCAATGTTGGAAAGTCAATACAAGTTTTTTTTTTTTTTTTTTTTATTATTATACATACAAAGCATGTATCCATGTTTTTGAAACTTAAAAAGTGAGTAATGTTAAATTTCTAAAATTCCTTTAAAACTAAAATTCCTACATAAAAATTCAAAGAATTTGCCCTTAATGAAATAGCTACCATAACAATTCACACCTAAAATTTGAAAGAAATGTATGACAAATTTTGACAACTTTTACTATTGTAATTTTCCCAAAAAAAGTATATATTTTTTAATTTATTTAATCTTAACACTAATAATTTCCAAAAGTTTATCAATATCTTTTATTTTATAAGGCACCATATTAATACTTATTATTTATTGTTATGTTACTTTATAGTGTGTATATCATATGCGATCTCAGTTATTAAATATTGAAATGTGTGCAATGACCATATGATTTTTAAAAATATTGTTTTGACATTTATATATAGTTGAAATTGCAGAGATATTGTTGTGAATAACTTGAATGTTTACAATCACAAAACATTGTATCGATTTATTATATAGTCACGGGGTTCATTTTTTTTGTTCTCGTTCTTGCGCATTAAATACGTTAAATACAAATTTGTGTTCCAAATATTGCTATAATGATGGTGATTGATTGGTGCTTTAATCGTTGATTGTTCCGGCGCATTAATTTCAAAGTTATACAAAGTTTTCTGAAATAATTTGGTCAAAATACATTATACAACCGGTGTATATATTTTTGTTAAGTTTCTTAGGTTTGATTGGGTCAAATACCATGTCTTGATGGATGATAACTACAAAGTGAAGCCAATCAAAGAGTTCGGTCAAAGATGATTCAACACCTCATATGCCGTGTAATAAGAAATTTTACATGACGAGTAACGTGCATTGTTAGTTATCTCATAATTGATGTAATGTTTCATTTTCAGTTTCAATAAATACTTTTATTTGTTCTTTGATACATGTTAAGAATTTTTTCTTCAGTTGAATTATCGCATGTTACGAAACACTTACCACAATATCGCAATTGTTAATTATCTGCCGCTAGGAACAGCTGCCGCTAGGCGCGGGTACTCGTCTAGTTGGTTATAAATGAAAATTAATAAAAAGGTTGAGGATTAAATAATATTTAAAATACTAATTTAGTGGTGGATGTTATTACCGTTTTTAATCGAGGGAATTATAAGTTTAAACCTTACTCAAAATTTAAGTATTTTAAGTTTAAAAAACACACGTGCATGCATTATAAGTGATAGAGATAAAGATAATTTAACATTTTAATTTATAAATTTATAATTTTCTCACACAATTGATATATTTCTCTGCCATGGCGTAATAAACTTTATTCGATTCATTAGCTTAACTATCAAACATAATGAATATAAATATTGTAATATGAGATACTTTTACTATAATAAGATATGATAAAATATAATATTATACAACATAAGATGACATAATATAATATTAATATAAATATTTATCAATACTAGTCATATGTAAACAAATTATAAATACCAGTCTTTAAACTTTAAAGAAACATCATAAAATATATAAAGTTATCCGAAAGATATAAGTTTGCAATGAAGAAGAATATCATGTGTTTTATATTCTTTTACATATTGTTCTACAAATCACTGAACGTGATTTCTATACTAGATGAACTTTGCAATTATTATGGTAAAGTTTAATCGAGTATCCCCTTTTTTTTCCTCCTATTACTTTAATAGGGAAAGATACATTGTGTAGGAATTCATAACTTTATTTACTGTATATTCTAATTTATTTTTTGTGGTGGTTGAACAGGTTCTGATTTTAGATCTTATGCTTTTGACTTTGATCCAGTTCCTTGCACAACAGACATGTGTGCTCAAGCGTGCTTAGACCACAAGCCCCCTCAACCAGGATATATAACATACGATGTATGTTATAACACCCTTTGTGTATGTTGTATGAGTAATATATGTTAGTTATTTTGAGTCTTAGATAACGCTTAATATAATACCGTAAGTAGATATTCAATAAAAAATGATCGTGTGGTATTTCTTTTTCTCTAAAAAAAAAAGAAAAAAGTAAAAAACTACAACATCCTCTTTACAACCTCCTCTTTACAAGGCCTCATTTTGTTGTCCAAACTAACTATGTTTTAAGCGGGTTTATAGCCCATCGTATTTTTCATCCCAAAATACTCTTAAAGACAAACAACAATAAATGCCATTTATTTATGTTCCTATTCAAAAATGCTCAGACAAGAAGTCTCTAAACTGAAAAAGACGTTTTACATGACTCAGTTAATTTATTTATTCTCGCAAGGCATAGTTGATTCCATATATTCCTCTATCTTGTTTTCTCTATTGTGAGTTATCTGATAGCACAGTAGGATGTAAATATGATAGAATGCGGAAAAAGTTAGGCTTTAAAAACGAGAAATGCTAACAGTAGCCTTTTTAGGCTATAGTGAACGACATAATTTTCATAAAATCTGATAAGAGTGTGGAAAACCAAACAACCGAACAAAACAAAAAATAAGAAACCACAACACCAAAATCGACTAAAAACCGATAGTTTGGTTTTTGAATTTTGGAAAAACCAAAGTTTGTGGTTAATTTTTAGTATAAGAGCTAAACCAAACGAAGAAAATACGTATACTGTTTAAACTTATATTTACGATGTTTGTGTGTTAGTGTGGTTGTCCATTTTTATTGATAAATATACACACTCGCGATTTTACATACAAAGTGTTGATATCGTTTCTTGATTAATTAGCTCATGTTAAATAAAATACTTTGGTTTCGATTGCCTCTAAAGGTGTCATTTATGACATATAAATGGTTGTCTTCTAAATTTTTTTGGTCACTACTTTTAATTGTTAATTTATTGTTATTTTAGGACTTTTTTTGGTGGCCAGTAGTTTCTAATCGTCATTGTTGTTTATTTATGATGCGATACAAATTTGACATTGGAAAGACCAAACCTAGATAAATTAAATAGAAAACTGAAAAACCAAACCGAGAATAAATCGAAAACCAAAAACCCGAAGCTAGATAAATTGAAACCGAATGGTATCTAAATAGCGAAAACCGAACATTTTTGGTTCGGTTCCGGTTTTATCAGAAAACGAGTTAAATCGAACCATGCTCACCTCTAGAATATGCTAATATTGAGAAATTGGTAAAATCATGCTACACATTTTCTAATATGTCTCGCAGACTAGGCAACCGCACACGACCTCCACTTTACAAGGCCTTATTTTTCATCCGAAAATACTCTTAAAGACAAACAATAATAAATACCATTTATTTAATTTCCTATTCAAAGATGATAAGACAAGAAGTCTGTAAACTAAAAAAGGATGTTTCACATGACTCAGTTAATTAATTTATTCTCGCAACGCATAGATATTCTTCTAACTTGTTTTCTCTGTTATGGATTATCTAGATATCACTTTAGAATGTAGAGACAACTCATTCGGTTTTTCAAAAGCAATCAACTTTAATCAGTAAAGTTATAGCTATTATAGAGCATCACAATGGAACAAAATCAAACAATAATAGAATGGGAAAAAGTTAGGCTTTAAAAACTAGAAATGCTAACAAAAACCTTTTGGGCTATAGTTGAAACTCCCGTATTTAAAAAAAAAATATATTTTTTAGAGTAAACTACACCGTTCGTCTTTGTGGTTTGCGTTGACCGACAAGTTTCGTCCTCTGACAAAAAAAAATGCACCATCCGTCCTTAAGTGCGAAACGTTATGTATTATTAGTCCCTCCCTCTAACGGCTCTTATTGACGCCCGTTAAGTCTTATTAGGTAAGGGTATTTTCGTCTTTTTACATCTCTCTTCTTCCACATAATATATATTCAATCATTATCTTCCATCTTAATTAAAAATTATCACCAAATTATATAAATACACTTTACACTAGTACACACATAACAAAATAGAAAGGTAAATTGATCAAATAAAAACACTAAAATTATTCTTCCTCTTCTTTGTTCTCACCACCATCACCACTAATTTTCTGTGGTACACTGTCATCATCTCACCACCAGCAACAACACCATCGTCATACAACCACAACCAAGATCCAAGAGCCGTGAACCGCAACCACCAACCATCTCTAGCTACAACAGCAGTGTCACCACCATTATCAAAAATTGCAACAACCAACCACCATCTACCTTCGGCTAAAACCGCAACCACCCAAAACCGTTTGTTATCCCATGTAGAAGATTTGAGCACCACCATTATCATCTAACACCCTACACCATCACATCATCATCATCATTCTTATCGATTTACTACACCACCCATCTCTAACATCATAACTCTTATCAATTTTCATTATATAACAAACCTATAATTAGAAATGGTGTATAAGAACATCAATAAATTATAATAATGAAACACATCAAAACACATAAATCTATTCAAAATAAATTTCACACGATTCTTAATCATGAAATAAATTTCAGACCTGACAACATGGGTTTCCTATTAACAGACCCGACAATCGTTTATGTTAGCGTGGTTTTGGATTTGGATCCACCGGTTGTTTTGGATCCACCGATTGTTTTGGGTTTCCTATTAACAGACCTCACAAAAAAAAATTTGGATTTGGATCCATCGGTTGGTTTGAGGAAACGTTAAAATATGAGGAGTTTAAGTGTGGTGGTGGTGCGGCGTAAGGGTAGGCGGTTCCGGTTGGTGGGTATCCATTGGCTGGTGGTGTGATTTGTGATTGTTTTGGGTTTTTTCAGTGTATGTGTGAGTGGGTGGGTATGTTTTGGTGTTTTTGTGTGTTTTTTAAAAGAACTCGTTTTGATTTATATTGTGGTTGAGAATTGTATGAAATGAGGAGTGAAATTCGAAGATGAATATTAAAAGAATGGTTTTTATTTTAGGACAGTGGTTTTGATGGTTAAATATGATTCTTGGTTTCTGAAGATGATAAAGGTATGAATTGAATAAAAGAGATGAAGTTAAGTGTAAAATGACCATTAAACCCTCATGCGGTGGCACATGAGGGATTTAACGAAAGTTAGTGGCGCCCGTTAGAGTGAAGGACCAACAATATATAACGTTTCGCATTTAAGAACGAACGGTGCATTTTTTTTTTGTCAAAGAACGAAACTCGTCGGTCAACGCAAACCACAAGGATGAACGATGTAGTTTACTCTATTTTTTATAACGTCCTATAGTCATATGTGAGTATACTCTGTATACAGTGGAGGACAGAACTGCACATATTCTACATAGTTAAAAACTATACTAAACCAATTTTTGAAAACAAGAAAACTCTTAAATACATTTCATAAACATAATACATGAATAATGTACATGAGTTTCATAGACGGGACGTGCGGAAGCATAAATACCTGAAGTGCGGGTGTTAACCCAAACACTCCTAATTTTACACATAACTAAAACACTTGTTTAAAAGCATACACGTAGACGCTATTCATTACTAATACAATATAACTGAAAAACATATATTATAATAGTTTGGGGCGTTAACAAATTGAATAACAAAAGAGTGTGGTTGAGATGTTCATCACCTATAAACACGAGCATTACCTTGTAATCAAAAGTATTGACGAATGATATCATTCGATTATATGTTTTTTGTGATAATAACTTTATGCATAGCGAGAATCTTAGAGAATAATTTTATTGCATGCTATCTTACACAAAAATAGTAGAGTACTCGTGCATCACGATGCAACGACAATACGAAAACGATAGCCAGCGGTATTACGAAGTTGTAATGATTGACAGTGAAAGGTACTTGCTAGTTATCATAGCTCAAGATTTTATAATAGAATAATAGTTTGTTTGGTTTATATTAGCAGGGTACCCGCGCGTTGCAGCGGTTGGTACCCTGAAATAAAAAATTTCAATGAATAATGTATTAGTTTATTATGTTTTTTTTAACAATAATTTTAGGGATATCAAGAATTTCGTATAGCCCGTGCCCGTTCGGGCTCGAACCCGTTGGCCCGTGTCTGCTCGGGCTCGAGCCCGTTCGGGCTCAAGCCCATTTGGCCTGTTGCCCGTTCGGGCTTGAATATTTGTATATAGTGCTTTATTATTTGTAGTAGCGAAATTTAATGCAAGAATTGTGTTTAATTTGGTTGTACAATGTGCTTGATAATTTGTATTTCTTATGTAGGGGGTGTTTTAATAACTGTATTAATTGTATTTATTAATCAGTCAAAAAATTGACTACATTAAATAGCATTAATGTGGTGTTTTGTTGTACACTATGCTTCTTGTCTTGTACGTCTGAAAATTATGTGCATTAAAGTGGTGTACACTATGTTTCTTTTCTTGTAAGTAGCAGTCGTTATAGTCATTAAGAACATTGACCACTTTAATAGCATTAATGTTGTAAGTATGAAAATAAGTCTGAAAATTACATCATGCTTATTTTGTTGTACACTATGCTTTATTTTATTGTAAATCTGAAAATTGGTTGCAGATATTGTACATTCTGCTTAAATGGTTGTAATTTTTGGTGAATGGGTGTTTTTAATAACATTAATGTTGTTTGATAGAATTTTGGTCTTAAAATGAAACCACGTTTTATTTTGTTATACAATATGCTTACTTTGTTGTAATTCTGAAAATTGGGTGCATTAAAGTGGTGTACATTATGCGTATTTTCTTGTACGTCTTAAAATTAAGAGTGAGGTGACTTCGTGCATTATATGTAGTATAGATATAGATTATGTGGTATATTAATTATATTTTTGAATGAGGGGATGTTTTAACAATAACACTAATGTACGTGTTGTATAGATGTATTAGCGCATTAAATAATTGTAAACACGAATTTAGAACTTGTAATGTTTAAATTTTATCTTTGGAAATTTTTAAAAATTAAAGAAAGAAGATATAAAATGCATTATAGATAGTTTGGATAAGAAGAAAGCAAGGGAAAAAATTACAATGGATATGACTGAAAGGAGAAATTCATATATAAAATTAAAATAGCACGACAACTCGCTTTGAACACCATACATACAAAGAGAAAATATCACTATATATCTCATATTTGTCGTAGATACAATGAATCAATCATGTGAATTCATTTTTTGATCAAAACAATAACAATAAACTTTCACATTTTTTTAAAAATTAAATATCTCGCAAACCGTTAATCGTTACGCCAAAAAAATCACACTATCGCAACGAGAATTAAATTATCTTTCTATAGATATGCACTTCTATATAATTTCCGCTTAAAAAAATCACATGTGATTCGGATTTTTCTCGTTGAAAATTTTGAAAAAACAAAATTTCTTCGAAAGTATATAGAAATGCATATCTATAGAAAGATAATTTAATTCTCGTCGTGATGATGTATTTTTTGTAGCTTGAAGATTTACCATTTGCAAGATATGTTTTTTTTTTTTTTTTAATTGAAAAATATTTTTATTAATTTTGATGAAAAATAGATGGATACGATTAATTCATTTGATGTATGTCAAATATAAGATCTATATTAATCTAAACTTTACATACAAAACATATTTATTTATTGGATTATTAAATTTAAAGATCATGTATCCGAAGTCCGTTTAACTATTAGTTTTTTTTCCTTTTCTTTTGGGCTAGACATTTATTTAAACTAACTTATAGGCAACACAAATATGTGTTTGTTTTCGTTTATACAAATTTCGTTCTAATTCTTGCAAAAAATTTATACATTTTCAAGCATAAAGTTAACTTTAACATATCAAAACAATAAAATGAAAAATTTCAAACTAGTAGTTAATTTATCATAAATCTTTTTCAACTAAATAAATTTGTACTATAATAATGGTTAAAACTGATATTATACATCTCAATAAATATTTGTGATGTTTTAATAAGTTATATCTAGTTTTATTCTCATTGTTTCAAAAATAATTCAAGAAAAAAGTATTTGAAGTTGGTATAAACGAAAACAAATAAATAAGTGAATTGCTTATAAATTAATTAGTTTAAATAAATGAATGATTAAAAAAAAATTAATAGTTGGATAGTCTTCGACACAAACTCATAAATTCTATATATATACTAAACGAGTATTGCGACCATCCGCCGCGTTGCGGCGGACCTTTTTTTTTTGACATTTTTATCTGGTAATTTATGTAATTAGTTGCTGATAAATAGTTTTTTGCAGTAGTGCGAAAACTTACACGTGGTTGAAGATTTCCATTTACTTCGACGCTGGTCTTCACCAACTTTTTCCCGCTGTCCTTCTTCAATACCGAATATCTTGAACCTCGAAACCTGGAAAAATAAACACAATTAAACACAAAACCAACAAATTAGTTGCAGAAATGTTATTTGTGTTTCTAAGTTAGAGAAACATAAAAACCTACCTGGGAGGATTTGACACATACCAGCTAGCATGGGTTCAGACAGTTTTTTATGTGGTCACCTTGCCAAGGTACGTTAGCCAGATACATTTGCATAACAATTGTTAGCTAACTAAACGAATCATAAAATGATGATGCACCGATGTTAACTCAGACAGGGAACAGTAATAGCTACAATGAAAACCGAGGCTCAGATTTTCAAGCAAGGGATCGTCAAGAGACAGCCGACATGGCTGCAACCACGTTATAGGCGTGGTTGCCATGCCAAGATACGGGCATCAGTAGACGGCGATCCTAAAAAGCATGAATGCAGAAAATGGATCATCATCGCCAATTATATTTTATATATAAAAACTATGGCGCACGGTACGTTTAATTTACCACATTCCACGTATATCTAACATGTATGTCAGAAAGTATAAGCAACCCCAGATCAGCAATCTTCATTTTTAGCAGAAAAGAAAATAACAATCTCTAAAGCATTATCAAAGGATCAGATTTATAAACAATCGAGAAAGTGGACTAATCCGCCATGGCCCATAACAGTTGTTAGCTAACTAAACGAATCATAAAATGATGATGAACCGATGTTTACTCAGACAGGGAACAGTAGTAGCTATAATGAAAACCGAGGCTAAGATTTTCAAGCAAGGGACCGTCAAGAAACAGCCGATATGGCTGCAACCACGTTATAGACGCGGCTGCGATGCCAAGATATGGGCATCAGTAGACGGCGATCCTAAAAAGCATGAATGCAGAAAATGGATCAGCGTTGTCAAGCCAATTACGACTATATAACATTTACCAAGAATTACTTTTGCGTAACATTTTCACGATGATCATACCTGTCGGGTCAATAAGGTTGGCCTGCAGATATTTTTTTTTAGACTGAATGAAATATAATGGTTTCAATGTCCAACGCACTATAGTCAAAGGCTCAGATTTATAAACAATTGAGAAAGTGGACTAAGCTGCCATGGCTGCAAAGTTAGTAACCTGCCCTGCCAAGATGCGGACAATCTCAATTATCTACATTTATCGTGAATCAATCAGCATAGCCTCATTTCAATTTAGACAAAAAAAAATGCACCATCCGTCCTTAAGTGCGAAACGTTATGTATTATTAGTCCCTCCCTCTAACGGCTCTTATTGACGCCCGTTAAGTCTTATTAGGTAAGGGTATTTTCGTCTTTTTACATCTCTCTTCTTCC
Organism: Chrysanthemum makinoi; assembly: GCA_910596185.1. Taxonomy (NCBI): domain Eukaryota; kingdom Viridiplantae; phylum Streptophyta; class Magnoliopsida; order Asterales; family Asteraceae; genus Chrysanthemum; species Chrysanthemum makinoi. The sequence continues at coordinate 160,903,336 of OU343224.1, forward strand.
ACATAATATATATTCAATCATTATCTTCCATCTTAATTAAAAATTATCACCAAATTATATAAATACACTTTACACTAGTACACACATAACAAAATAGAAAGGTAAATTGATCAAATAAAAACACTAAAATTATTCTTCCTCTTCTTTGTTCTCACCACCATCACCACTAATTTTCTGTGGTACACTGTCATCATCTCACCACCAGCAACAACACCATCGTCATACAACCACAACCAAGATCCAAGAGCCGTGAACCGCAACCACCAACCATCTCTAGCTACAACAGCAGTGTCACCACCATTATCAAAAATTGCAACAACCAACCACCATCTACCTTCGGCTAAAACCGCAACCACCCAAAACCGTTTGTTATCCCATGAAGAAGATTTGAGCACCACCATTATCATCTAACACCCTACACCATCACATCATCATCATTCTTATCGATTTACTACACCACCCATCTCTAACATCATAACTCTTATCAATTTTCATTATATAACAAACCCATAATTAGAAATGGTGGATAAAAACATCAATAAATTATAATAGTGAAACACATCAAAACACATCAATCTATTCAAAATAAATTACACACGATTCTTAATCATGAAATAAATTTCAGACCTGACAACATGGGTTTCCTATTAACAGACCCGACAATCGTTTATGTTAGCGTGGTTTTGGATTTGGATCCACCGGTTGTTTTGGGTTTCCTATTAACAGACCGGATAACAATTGTTTTGGATTTGGATCCACCAGTTGGTTTGAGGAAACGTTAAAGTATGAGGAGTTTAAGTGTGGTGGTGGTGCGGCGTAAGGGTAGGCGGTTCCGGTTGGTGGGTATCCATTGGCTGGTGGTGTGATTTGTGATTGTTTTGGGTTTTATCAGTGTATGTGTTTGAGTGGGTGGGTATGTTTTGGTGTTTTTGTGTGTTTTTTAAAAGAACTCGTTTTGATTTATATTGTTGTTGAGATTTGTATGAAATGAGGAGTGAAATTTGAAGATGAATATTAAATAAATGGTTTTTATTTTAGGACAGTGGTTTTGATGGTTAAAGATGATTTTTGGTTTCTGAAGATGATAGAGGTATGAATTGAATGAAGAAGATGAAGTTAAGTGTAAAATGACCATTATACCCTCATGTGCGTGGCACATGAGGGATTTAACGAAAGTTAGTGGCGCCCGTTAGAGTGTAGGACCAACAATACATAACGTTTTGCATTTAAGAACGAACGGTGCATTTTTTTTTTGTCAAAGAACGAAACTCGTCGGTCAACGCAAACCACAAGGATGAACGATGTAGTTTACTCTATTTTTTATAACGTCCTATAGTCATATGTGAGTATACTCTGTATACAGTGGAGGACAGAACTGCACATATTCTACATAGTTAAAAACTATACTAAACCAATTTTTGAAAACAAGAAAACTCTTAAATACATTTCATAAACATAATACATGAATAATGTACATGAGTTTCATAGACGGGACGTGCGGAAGCATAAATACCTGAAGTGCGGGTGTTAACCCAAACACTCCTAATTTTACACATAACTAAAACACTTGTTTAAAAGCATACACGTAGACGCTATTCATTACTAATACAATATAACTGAAAAACATATATTATAATAGTTTGGGGCGTTAACAAATTGAATAACAAAAGAGTGTGGTTGAGATGTTCATCACCTATAAACACGAGCATTACCTTGTAATCAAAAGTATTGACGAATGATATCATTCGATTATATGTTTTTTGTGATAATAACTTTATACATAGCGAGAATCTTAGAGAATAATTTTATTGCATGCTATCTTACACAAAAATAGTAGAGTACTCGTGCATCACGATGCAACGACAATACGAAAACGATAGCCAGCGGTATTACGAAGTTGTAATGATTGACAGTGAAAGGTACTTGCTAGTTATCATAGCTCAAGATTTTATAATAGAATAATAGTTTGTTTGGTTTATATTAGCGAGGTACCCGCGCGTTGCAGCGGTTGGTACCCTGAAATAAAAAATTTCAATGAATAATGTATTAGTTTATTATGTTTTTTTTAACAATAATTTTAGGGATATCAAGAATTTCGTATAGCCCGTGCCCGTTCGGGCTCGAACCCATTGGCCCGTGTCTGCTTTCGGGCTCGAGCCGTTCGGGCTCAAGCCCATTTGGCCTGTTGCCCGTTCGGGCTTGAATATTTGTATATAGTGCTTTATTATTTGTAGTAGCGAAATTTAATGCAAGAATTGTGTTTAATTTGGTTGTACAATGTGCTTGATAATTTGTATTTCTTATGTAGGGGGTGTTTTAATAACTGTATTAATTGTATTTATTAATCAGTCAAAAAATTGACTACATTAAATAGCATTAATGTGGTGTTTTGTTGTACACTATGCTTCTTGTCTTATGTACGTCGAAAATTATGTGCATTAAAGTGGTGTACACTATGTTTCTTTTCTTGTAAGTAGCAGTCGTTATAGTCATTAAGAACATTGACCACTTTAATAGCATTAATGTTGTAAGTATGAAAATAAGTCTGAAAATTACATCATGTTTATTTTGTTGTACACTATGCTTTATTTTATTGTAAATCTGAAAATTGGTTGCAGATATTGTACATTCTGCTTAAATGGTTGTAATTTTTGGTGAATGGGTGTTTTTAATAACATTAATGTTGTTTGATAGAATTTTGGTCTTAAAATGAAACCACGTTTTATTTTGTTATACAATATGCTTACTTTGTTGTAATTCTGAAAATTGGGTGCATTAAAGTGGTGTACATTATGCTTATTGTCTTGTACGTCTTAAAATTTAGAGTGAGGTGACTTCGTGCATTATATGTAGTATAGATATAGATTATGTGGTATATTAATTATATTTTTGAATGAGGGGATGTTTTAACAATAACACTAATGTACGTGTTGTATAGATGTATTAGCGCATTAAATAATTGTAAACACGAATTTAGAACTTGTAATGTTTAAATTTTATCTTTGGAAATTTTTAAAAATTAAAGAAAGAAGATATAAAATGCATTATAGATAGTTTGGATAAGAAGAAAGCAAGGGAAAAAATTACAATGGATATGACTGAAAGGAGAAATTCATATATAAAATTAAAATAGCACGACAACTCGCTTTGAACACCATACATACAAAGAGAAAATATCACTATATATCTCATATTTGTCGTAGATACAATGAATCAATCATGTGAATTCATTTTTTGATCAAAACAATAACAATAAACTTTCACATTTTTTTAAAAATTAAATATCTCGCAAACCGTTAATCGTTACGCCAAAAAAATCACACTATCGCAACGAGAATTAAATTATCTTTCTATAGATATGCACTTCTATATAATTTCCGCTTAAAAAAATCACATGTGATTCGGATTTTTCTCGTTGAAAATTTTGAAAAAACAAAATTTCTTCGAAAGTATATAGAAATGCATATCTATAGAAAGATAATTTAATTCTCGTCGTGATGATGTATTTTTTGTAGCTTGAAGATTTACCATTTGCAAGATATGTTTTTTTTTTTTTTTTAATTGAAAAATATTTTTATTAATTTTGATGAAAAATAGATGGATACGATTAATTCATTTGATGTATGTCAAATATAAGATCTATATTAATCTAAACTTTACATACAAAACATATTTATTTATTGGATTATTAAATTTAAAGATCATGTATCCGAAGTCCGTTTAACTATTAGTTTTTTTTCCTTTTCTTTTGGGCTAGACATTTATTTAAACTAACTTATAGGCAACACAAATATGTGTTTGTTTTCGTTTATACAAATTTCGTTCTAATTCTTGCAAAAAATTTATACATTTTCAAGCATAAAGTTAACTTTAACATATCAAAACAATAAAATGAAAAATTTCAAACTAGTAGTTAATTTATCATAAATCTTTTTCAACTAAATAAATTTGTACTATAATAATGGTTAAAACTGATATTATACATCTCAATAAATATTTGTGATGTTTTAATAAGTTATATCTAGTTTTATTCTCATTGTTTCAAAAATAATTCAAGAAAAAAGTATTTGAAGTTGGTATAAACGAAAACAAATAAATAAGTGAATTGCTTATAAATTAATTAGTTTAAATAAATGAATGATTAAAAAAAAATTAATAGTTGGATAGTCTTCGACACAAACTCATAAATTCTATATATATACTAAACGAGTATTGCGACCATCCGCCGCGTTGCGGCGGACCTTTTTTTTTGACATTTTTATCTGGTAATTTATGTAATTAGTTGTTGATAAATAGTTTTTTGCAGTAGTGCGAAAACTTACACGTGGTTGAAGATTTCCATTTACTTCGTTGGTCTTCACCAACTTTTTCCCGCTGTCCTTCTTCAATACCGAATATCTTGAACCTCGAAACCTGGAAAAATAAACACAATTAAACACAAAACCAACAAATTAGTTGCAGAAATGTTATTTGTGTTTCTAAGTTAGAGAAACATAAAAACCTACCTGGGAGGATTCGACACATACCAGCTAGCATGGGTTGAGACAGTTTTTATGTGGTCACCTCGCCAAGGTACGTTAGTCAGATACATTTCCATAACAATTGTTAGCTAACTAAACGAATCATAAAATGATGATGCACCGATGTTAACTCAGACAGGGAACAGTAATAGCTACAATGAAAACCGAGCCTCAGATTTTCAAGCAAGGGATCGTCAAGAGACAGCCGACATGGCTGCAACCACGTTATAGGCTTGGTTGCCATGCCAAGATACGGGCATCATTAGCGGCGATCCTAAAAAGCATGAATGCAGAAAATGGATCATCATCGCCAATTATATTTTATATATAAAAACTATGGCGCACGGTACGTTTAATTTACCACATTCCACGTATATCTAACATGTATGTCAGAAAGTATAAGCAACCCCGGATCGGCAATCTTCATTTTTAGCAGAAAATAAAATAACAATCTCTAAAGCATTATCAAAGGATCAGATTTATAAACAATCGAGAAAGTGGACTAATCCGCCATGGCCCATAACAGTTGTTAGCTAACTAAACGAATCATAAAATGATGATGAACCGATGTTTACTCAGACAGGGAACAGTAGTGGCTATAATGAAAACCGAGGCTAAGATTTTCAAGCAAGGGACCATCAAGAAACAGCTGATATGGCTGCAACCACGTTATAGACGCGGCTGCGATGCCAAGATATGGGCATCAGTAGACGGCGATCCTAAAAAGCATGAATGCAGAAAATGGATCAGCGTTGTCAAGCCAATTACGACTATATAACATTTACCAAGAATTACTTTTGCGTAACATTTTCACGATGATCATACCTGCCGGGTCAATAAGGTTGGCCTGCAGATATTTTTTTTTAGACTGAATGAAATATAATGGTTTCAATGTCCAACGCACTATAGTCAAAGGCTCAGATTTATAAACAATTGAGAAAGTGGACTAAGTCGCCATGGCTGCAAAGTTAGTAACCTGCCCTGCCAAGATGCGGACAATCTCAATTATCTACATTTATCGTGAATCAATCAGCATAGCCTCATTTCAATTTAGAAAGTGGATTAAGTCGCCATGGCTGCAAAGTTAGTAACTTGCCCTGCCAAGATGCGGACAATCTCAATTATCTACATTTATCGTGAATCAATCATCATAGCCTCATTTGAATTGTAAGCTACGTTTAATTGAGACTCATAGAAAGTGTACTAAGCCGCCATGGCTGCAAAGTTAGTAACTTGCCCTGCCAAGATGCGGATAATCTCAATTCTACTTTTCTCTTTCTTGTCATTGTCTAAAAAAAACACGTACTGAATTATAATGTACGAACAAAATACAGTCCATGGCTGCAACCACAACACGTGTTCGGTTGCCATGCCAACATCCATTGTTAATAAGCTACGCTCACACAAAACATAAGTTCTTTCATCCAAATCCTCCTCAAGCCCACATCGACATAAGGCTCAGGCCAGCGATTATGGAATTGGTACCCAAAACCCCATGGCTGCAACAATCCGATCGCCACGCCAAGATATGGGTTTTAGAATTCTGACTTAACAAGACAATGACCGGAAGTATGCTTTCACAACTTCCGGTCATTGTCGTGTTAAGTTATGGTTCAGTCCTCAAATAACCAATATCATTTGACTCAGATTGATTAGTAATCGAGAAAAGTGTATACATCCGCCATGGCTGCAAACGTTATAGTTTGCCTTGCCAAGAAACGAGACGATGGCTTTAATCGCACCCACAAATTAATCATAGCCTATTATAACCAACAAAAGCATGCTGAAACCCCACACACATAAAACACCCACAACCCGATATCAAAAATGACATCAGAATAATTGGTGAATTAGAGTTGATAGTTTACCCTGGATGCGCACGTGGAGGTTGCTGAGGTGATTGTTTGTCACACTCTAACGTCCTTCCAACTTCTGCAGCAAGACAACCATAACAACAAAAACAACAGGTACAACAATCAGCCTTGGATACGTACGGACCCGAAAAACAGGACACGCCCGCCATGGCTGCAAACATAGCATGTTGCCCCGCCAAGATACAGACAATCTCAAGTTGTTTTGAACCCACCAACATTGATGACAACCTATTATTAAAAATGGTTGCGTTAGCATAAACGCCGCGCCAAAATACAACCTCAATATAGCTACAAACACCTATTCAGAATGGGTAGGCCTGCAAATATGTGGATGAAAGTGAACGTGTCAATAATCTTAAGACATACATGTATCAAGCAGCCTACATCTTCTTTTTCCGACCAAACCACAACCATAGAAATTGGATTGTATTATAACTGAATCAAAGCACATATAATTTACTCACCTTATTGAACTCCAAAACACAAATAACTTTTATATTTTTTCAGGCTCATGTATGAATATCTTCAATAAAACCACAAATAACTACGACTCCACTAATCTCCCAGCATCACTTGCAAAATAAAACCGTAACCTAAACTATCAAATGGCCTAATTTGAACTTATTTGTCAGCATAATCCATCAAGTTAACTATCAAGATTCAATGTTTACACAAAACGAATGATGGGTTTACCTGGTATAATCAAGTTACAAATACTCCATAACACCGATATACATCGCCGCGGAGTGAGTATAATACCTATATAAACATACCAACCACAACTTCAGTAACAAATCGCCAGAGGCGAGAGCGGTTTGATTATCGGTATATTCAGATACAATTTCTTATCAAATAAAGAAGCTTCGGGAGAAATCAAACCGTATCTCTTAAATTGGGTTGGGTTATCGGCGACAAAAAAATGGGCCAGGTTAATCGATGAAATGGGCTAAGTTAAGTGACGTCGTTTTGAATCTAAGTTAAGTGACGTCGTTTTGAATGTCTATTAATATATATAGTAATATGGGGAGAACAAATTAATCAAAGTAGGAGCATTAATTGCAATCTTTGGCAAAATGGCAAAAATAGTCCCTAAGGTTTAACTGTCGTTGCAAAGTAAGTCCTGTAGCATTAATTGCTATCTATAGCAATTTGGCAAAAAATTGTCCCTAAGGTTTAAGTGTCCTTACAAAGTAAGTCTTCTGTAGGCACGAAACTAAGGTTTGAATTGTCTTTGCAACGTAGGTCCTTCAAGGACTAACCAAATAAATAGACAAACAAATTTTCCGGTCATTCATCAGTTCCAAATTCACGTCTACAAAAGTAATCCCGCTGCATCGCGCGGGTTTCCCCACTCGTTGTATCTATATACTAAAAAGCGTACACTTTTGTGTGCAAAGCAAGCATTAATTGCAAACTTTCCCAACTTGGCAAAAATAGTCCCTGAGGTTCAAGTAGCGCTGCAAAATAAGTCATGCATCATTAATTGCAATCTATAGTAATCTGGCAAAAATAGTCCCTAAGGTTTAAGCGACGTTGCAAGGTAAGTCCTGTAGAATTAATTGCTAACTATAGCAACCTGGCAAAATTAGTCCCTAAGGTTTAAGTGTCGCTACAAAGTAAGTCCTTTTAAGCCAATCCCGCTGCATCGCGCGGGTTTCCAAACTCGTTTATAATAAATATCAACATCATGTGCTTTAGACAAGAAGATGGAAACGCCATTGTAGAGATTAGAGACTACCCAATACCCACACATGCTCATTTCTGCAAAAGTTTTCTTTTGTGCTAAAATATAAATAAGATAAATTAACTTTGTGGGTTAACTTTTACTTCAATTTTTGCCAGAATATATTTTGACATTGTGATTTATAGAATTATAATATTGCGCACGATATTGATTTATTTTCGTCACAATGTAAGAGTCTTGTTTAAATCAATCGTTTAAATAGCAAACATAAAGACATATAATATAATGTATTGTAATATGATATTATTTTATTATTATAAGACATGATAACATATAACATAATATAACATAGAGTAAACTACATCGTTCGTCCTTGTGGTTTGCGTTAACCGACGAGTTTCGTCCCTTAACCGGAAAAAATGCACCACTCATCCTTAAATGCGAAACGTTATGTATCGTTGATCCTTCACTTTAATGAACCACACTAACTCTCGTTAAGTCTACACATGTAAAGGTATTCTCGTCTTGTATCATTTCTCTCTCAACTTCATCTTCCTCACTTAACTTCACCAACAATACCTTTACTTTTTAACTATTTTTCCCTACCACTATTATAAAAAACCGAATCTTTTTATATGCATCTAAAACATCATTATTCTCACTTCAAATCATCAAATACCTACAAAACAACCATTTTCTCACCTTATATTCACCTAAAAACACCTATCATGTCATCAGTATTCTCACTTCATCAAATATTCACTTTAGAGTAAATTACACCGTTCGTCCTTGTGGTTTGCGTTGACTGCAGCCATTAGTTCCTTGACCAAAAAAGTTGCACCGTTCGTCCTTAAGTGACAAACGTTATGCGCCGTTTGTCCTTCCCTCTAACGGGGCCCACTAACTCTCGTTAAGTCAGTCCATGTGAGGGTATTTTAGTATTTTCACCTTTATTTTTAACTTCATCTTCTTCCTTTTATCTCCAACTATCACCATCCAATAATCATTCACCATCACACATTCATACACATGTTTGTCTTGACCAAATTCAAAAATAAAATCACTTTCAATAACAAATTAAAGATCTATGGAAATTGACAGCTGAAAATCACTTCCAGTAACAGATACATCAAATCACTTATATGCTAGTAAATTATCACCAAATAAAATCATGCCAACTGCAACCATTTGCATACCCAAAACAACAAAGATTTGCATACCAAAAAAAAATTAAAATCATCCTTGTGATTTTCTTCTTCCCATATCTTATCAAACCACAAATCACACCTTTAGAACCTATAAAAATTTTGTTTAGCATAGCCGCAACCAAATCTATCCATGTTCAAATATCAACACCACCACCCAGATCTGTCACAATGTTATCACCATCCACACATAACGCCGCCTCTGTAATCACCACCACTAAGCATTTTTGTTTTAGTTTTAGTTTTGTTTTAGTTTTTGTCTTTGTGGTTTGACTTTTTCATTTTAAGTAAACAAATCAAATAACAAACGATCTCAGATTTCTCATTCGAAAATCAAGACAGACTTTTAAACATACAATCGAAGAGAACTTCATCATGGATCAAAACAAGACTTCAAACATAAAAGAAAACAAGATCTCAGGTTATTAGAAAATATCAAAAATCCTTAAAGATCTAACAAACCTATCATCGATCTATCAAAAACAACAAATAAAAACTTACCTGGGAATGTTATAAGATCATTAATCGAATCCATTTTCATTTGGGTTTCGTAATCTGAGTTCATGCGAGGGTTTTAAATAAATTGTTCATGTGACAAAAAGATAATGGTGGTTTGTTTGGTTGCAAAGAAGGAACCAAAGAGTATTGTGATGGAGATGTAGTTTGACGATGATTAGAAGATGTGTATAAGTTTGATTTGAAATGGTGATGTGCTTATGAGCTTAATTTGTTAGAAGATGTGATTTTTTTTAGGTGTGTGTGAGTTTGATTTGCAAAAACGTCCTGGGTAGTAATGTCCGGATTTTATAAACCGAAGAGAGACAGTGGTGGTCGTGAAGATGATTAAAAGAGATAAAGAAGGTGGTTGGTTGAGGTGCAGGTGAGTTGTTAATAATTTTTGGGAGGACAAAAAGACGGATATACCATCACGTGGATATCACATGGGAGCAGTTAACGAGCGTTAGTAAATGCCGTTAGAGGGATGGACAATCGGCGCATAACGTTTGCCACTTAAGGACGAACGGTGCAACTTTTTTGGTCAAGAAACTAACGGCTGCAGTCAACGCAAACCACAAGGACGAACGATGTAATTTACTCTTCACTTTATATCATTATTCTCACTTTATATTCACCTAAAAATACCCGTCATATCATCATTATTCTCACTTCACCAACCCCTCTGCCACCACCCCCATTCATATCTGATCCCACTTGCAGCAATCGGACTCATCACCACCACGACCACCATGTAGATCTGTTGATGGTTTTGTTCCCAGTTCGGCCGACGGTTGAGTCACCATTTTAGTTATTGAATTTGTTTTGAAAATTTATTTTAATAGCTTAGGTTATCGAATTTGTTTTTTGTTTGTGAAATTGATTTAGGTTTTAGATCTATGAGTTTGATGTTTGAACTTGTTTATTTTACGATTTCATAGAAGAAAGACGGTGATAAAAGGTATGACGCCGTCTTGTGAAGTAGATGCAGCAGTGGCGGTTGTAATGATGACAATGGGTTGTTACAGCTGAACTTGTGTTAACAGAACTTGTGTCATACTACTACGATGAAATGATTTGGCCCTAAGAGAACTTGTCTTAAAGAAATGATTTGGGCCAAAAGTTGTTAGTGTATTAGCGTGAAAGACAATGAGGGCAAAATGTATTGGTTTATTTTTCTTCTATCTTGATCCAAGGTGTTCCCAAAGATGACTTGATTTGGGGTTTGTTAGAAATTTAAGTTGTTTAATGAGATTTATGATATTCAAGTATTAAAACATTCGGGATATAAATTGTGTTTATTGTAAAGAAGTAAGTATGGTAGTGTTTGTGTTTTTTTTAAGAAATTGGTAAATGACTAAATGTGAATATAGTAGTAGATTTTGAACGTGATGGTGGTTATGTTTTGAAGATGAAGGTGCTGGTGGCCTATTGGGATATGGAATGGAAGAGATGGTGGTGGATGGATATGGGGGTTTAATTTTGAAGATGAAGATGATGACAGAGGGCGTGTGTGGGGAGAGGTAGTTAGGGTTTTAATATTATTTCTTTATTTGTTAGTAAAAAAATATATATAGCAAATTTACCATTATATCCTCATTTGACTATTAAGTTAAGTGACTTAACGATAGTTAATGAAAGCCGTTAAAGTGAAGAACCAACGATATATAGCAAATTTACCATTATATCCTCATTTGACTATTAAGTGAAGTGACTTAATGATAGTTAATGAAAGCCATTAAAGTGAAGAACCAACGATACATAACGTTTCGCATTTAAGGACGGATGGTGCATTTTTTTTTGTCAAAGGACGAAATACGTCGGTCAACACAAACCATAAGGACGAACGATGTAGTTTACTCCATAACATATTATAATATGACGTGATATTATTATAAGATTTAAGATCATTTGAGGACAAAACATATTTTACATACCAATGGATCAATGTCCATATTCCATCTTTATTAGATTTAATTGATGAGATTAATCTCAACAATTAAAAAAACAATCTTTCATATTTTTTTTTCAAATATAAATATCTTTTAAATCTTAATCGTTAAACGAATAAAAATATACAATTACGACGAGCAATTAGTTATCTTTTTATAGATAAGCACTTTGATATACTTTCGACAAAAAAAAATTTTCTTCGTGTTTTTCACGTTTTTTTACGTTACTGAAATTTGCATGAAAAAATCATATGTGATTAAATACTACTTTGAATATCACATGTGATATTAGTGTTAAATCATATATATCACATATGATATTATACATCCACTACAATAAATGGGTTAATTTTACACATTTATTGGGACACATATACACGATTTTAAGCGTGTACAATTATTGAGTCCATGCTTAATTGTTGCGTGGCAAATATGGGCGTCACAAAAAAAAGAACACAAATTAGCGTGAACAAAATGGAAAAGTATACACTAAAAAGCGTGTAGAAAATTGCACAGGTATCCACACTAAAAAGCGTGTAGAAAATTGCCCCGCCATAAAAAGCGTGTACAAACCAGAAACTTTCTTGTGCAAAAAATACACTCCTACAAGCGTGGACAAATCAACACATACAATATATATATACACTACTACTTGATATTGATATGGACCCTTCAATTTCTAAAATAAATGTATAACTATAAGCATAAAACATCACTGAAGAAAAGTATGTTTTATACAAATTCCACTGAGAGTACAAAGGAAAATGAGATAGTACAGTTTTTGCTATGGATCTTGCTACTAATCATACAGTTTTTGCTATGGATCTTGCTAGTAATCATCCTAATTATTTTCACTTAAAATGCATTCATGATGAATCTGCAAATACATCACATGCTTGATGGGGTCAGAGCATCCATGTCTTTCCGGGGTTTCAATTTCAATCCTGTAACCATAAAAATAAAAATTAGAAAGAAGCAAGCGTAGATACACCTTTATGCAATGAAATTGGTCGTTGGTTATAGCATTGATCAATCTTTGAGAAATAAGACTAACCTTTTAAGAGTTAACCATCTATCGCATCAAAGTATATGCAAAAACAATCAAGAATCGTGTGAGATATGAGGTTGGGTTTGGCATGACAACATCATTAGATAACAATTATAACAAAAAAAAAAAAAAAACAAGAGACATGTATAAGAAAGATGTAGTTACCTATAGTAGTAATAATCAGGTATGCTAGATGATAGATTGGGATGTAACAACTAACGATCAGAGCACCAATGATCCTCTATACACTAGAGAGAGAAAAAATATTATCGAAGAGATAGTTTTACACGTTTTAATATAAACGATATACCATGTAACATCATTTGCTTAGAATACTCACTATCGTCACCATACAGCTCTTCTCACGCTCTTTCATGTTCAGTCACAAATTCCTATGGTGAAACAGAGAAAAAGTTTATGTCAAAAGTTCTCCTAAGGTCTTGACAAAAAAACTTCAAGTTATATTTTGTAGTTCACGGGGGAGCAAAAGGCAGAAACTTTACTTCCTAAGATGTAGAAACTTTTTTAAATGGCTTCTAATCCTAGCATGACTATAATCCTAGTGATTAGAGGCCTTACACTGTATCGCTCTACAACTAATTCTAGTGGCAAGAGAACAGAACATGTGTATCATAAATAATGATGCAATCGTGTCAATAACTTTGGTCTTTTACAATTCAAGCACTGATACAGTGATACATCTCACCTAGTTAATGAGATTATAGTATTCACATATATTTCCTACAAACTTAAACATAATTAACAAAACAATTTGACATGTGACAACTCATAACAAGTCAGTAGTAGCGCATCATAGCTATAAGGGACTTCACAAGGCTACCATAACATAAGCATGAACCATTAACCATCTATAAGATTCGGAAAAGGAATGAAGTTCGGTCTCCGTTATTGAGATTACATACCGATGATTATATAAGAGCTGACCTTAAAAGCCGACTTGGGTGAATTAGCAATTTAAAATTACCCTGTGCAGCCTTGTGCTAACACACAACCTGAAAATAGCATGTGGAGGAGTGGTGATCCTGTTAATCCCTTGCCAATCTGAAATGAAAAATCCCTGAAAAAAAAATAATTGCGTCTTTATTTCTTTATGTCACTTGTATGGAACAAAGCATCATTATCCTGGATACAATTTCCAAACCAACGTGACTATCGGTAAGTAATAGACTACAAATTAGCACAAAGAAAATAGCGAGCTTTCAATATTAAGTTATATGAATTTTGTGATAACACACTTAGTCACTTACTAACCAAAGAGCTCATCATTGCAGATGCGCCATTAACCTTTTTAACCGCATACCATGACGTTACAAATGTTGAGACACTCTAAAAAGGCCATGCCACCAAAGAGCGACTTATCTAGCACGTTAACTCTTTTAAAATCTGAGGTTTGTCGCAATCCAACTATTCAAAAACCTAATCATAAAGCTAGTCCGCAAGCGTTAACTTAAGACACGTAGCCATATTCGCATTTAATAACTAAAGGAACTCGTATATTATATCCCAGATGCTTAGGTTAAACACAGGTTTATGAACTAGAGCTATTCTAATTTTATTGAAAAACATAAATTAAACTAATAGCCAAATAGCTTTTCCCTCATGACCGAATTTCCCCATATTTTCCGCCATCTTACAGTCATCTCAATGACTCAATCTATATCACAATGTACACAAACAACTACTCTACACGCTTTAGCTTATAGAAAACCTCGGTAAAAACCGAGAGAATCGCCAAAGCTTAATTAAAATGCACACCTTCGTAAATTATCAATTCGCATAAGTAAATTATATCAATTAAAATGCACACCTTCGTAAATTATCAATTAAAATGCACACCTTCGCCAAAGCTTAATTAAAATGCCTAAATTATGATTAAACTTTCAAATTGAATAACATTTTACACATACATCATAAATCGATCAGATCGGACTCACTCGGAAAACGAATATAAAGCCGTGAATAGGGACTGTAACAACGTCGCCTCAATCGGAAAACGTCATCGGAAAAGATGATCGGAACACGCCGTCAGAAATAATCAATAGAGCACGTAACCGAAGACGATGATCGGAGCACGTCACATGAGCCGACGATAGGAACATGTTACCAGAGACGATGATCGGAGCACGTTGCCGGAGATTGGAGCACATCATCGGAGAAGATGATCGGATACATACTAGAGAACATTTTGAGACCCTATCTAATTAGAATTTGGGAAAAATGCAATTTAAATTTTTTTGAGGAGATATATATCTGTTAAGAGTGACACGTAATCAAAATAAGTTCACGCTTTCTTTTGTGAAAATTATTTGAGTTAGTTTAATCATTTTTTTTCCATATTTTTGTCCACGCTTTTTGCCGTAACACATATAATATCAACTAATACTATCACTTTTACACAATTATAAGTGTGTCATTTTTTTACACGCTTATTAGAGTGGCATAGTTAATGCTTTTACACACATATTAATGTGCTTATTTTATGCATTTTGAACACACATTCCACCGTGTAGAAGACAAATTAAAACTCTACATTTTTAAATCCGTGGAAAAATAACCGTGTACATTTCAACTATTTCTTGTAGTGATCATATGTGATTTTACACTAATATCACATGTGATATCCAAATTAGTGTTTAATCACACGTGATATTTAATGCAAATTTCAGTTTCGAAAAAAAAAGACGAAAAAAGGTGAAAAATGATTTCTTTTTCTTTTTTCGAGAATATATCAAAGTGTCCGTCTATAAAAGGATAATTAAATGCTTGTTGTGATGGTGTAATTATTTTCGTTTAACGATTAACGGTTTAAGAGATATTTAAATTATAAAAAATATGTGAAATAATAAAATGCTTTTAATCTCAGCCATTGATTTATTTTTAGATTGAGGGTGAGAATGAGTACTTTGGTATGAGAGAAAAATTTAGTATATAAAATAACCATCCTCTTATTATAATAAGTATATGATAAAATATAATATAACTTAACTAAGCATAATATAATACAATATTAAAATTAATAATGTTTAGTATCAACCATTCGAAAAATATATAATACATACCAAGCTTTTAAACCTAAAGGAACTCCTCAAAATGTCTAAGTTTGCATTGAAGAAAAATATCATGTATAATATCTGTTTCTACATATTGTTCATCAAATTAATGAGCGTGATAGCTTTTCGAGAAGAAATTTGTTATACTGTTGGTAAAGTTCTGTCGAGCTGAGTTTATATATTCTCAAGTTAAATATTATGATTCATGAATATAATGCTTGCTATTTTATCATTTACTCTAAGTATTCTACATATTTGATGAAGTTGAAAGACTAGATTAATTATGCTTTTAGCATAATGAGGTAAAAAACAAGTCCACCTCTCTATACTTTTTTTTTTGCTTCAGTTTAATGTTACTATCTTGTGCGTCAAAAAAAAAAAAAAAAAAAAAACAAAAAAAACAAAAAACAAACTAAATACAAGAGTTTTTTACTAACTAATGGTTTTTACCTCTGTTGTAAAAATCGGCCCAGACGGCCGATTAAACCCCGCATAATCGTTGACCGCTCACTAAGCGCCTTGATTTATCATAATCGACCTATTTAATCGGTTTGGTCAAAGATCGCTTAAAAATCGGTCAACAAACCGATTAATCGAACAAAATCGGTCTAATCGAATTAATCGAACAAAATGACTTAAAAATGGCTCAGCAAAATTGCCTAAAAATCGGACAAAATCGCTAAAAATTAGTCAACAAACTGATTAATTGGTCAAAGATCGCTTAAAAATTGTCAACAAAGCGACTAATATCTATGTTTGACTTTAAACTTTGAAGAATTATATATTATGTTTATATTTGAACACATGAAATATTTGAACTTTGATGCGCTATGCTTATCTGATACATATAATATAGTATAATATCTAAAATTATAATTTTGTGCATAAAAATTTCAATCCGATTAATCCCATTACGATTAATCGCTGCATAGGCCGCATTTCTCATTGGCGCGCTTGATTTTTACGGTTTTTACAAAACATATTTCTCACTATATTGTGTTTAAAGAAATAATGACGATTAATTGTATGGTGTTTCTTTATATATATTTTTTCACTTTATTTTTTTCATCTTTAACAATAAGACAAAGAACCTATTTCTTACGCACACATCTATTATCAGCCAACAACAGATTCGTATGCCGCATTTCAACGTGATACCTTACTTTTTACATTTCGAACAAACTCGAAAGAAGATAGCTATTAAAGCATTTTGCTAAAATTTAGCAACACAGAAACCACTTTAAGTAAAAGGGTTATGGTAGAAAAAAGTTATTAAAGTTTCCTGAAAATTTGTCTTAAGTTACTAAAGTTTCATTTTGTTTAATCAGGTTACTGAATTTTTAAACTTTGTTCATTCAGGTTACTGAACTTGTAAAAATATATGTTCAAGTTACTAAACATTGAAACTTTGTTCACTCAGATTACTAAACTTATCAAAAAATATACATTCAGGTTACTCGGACTAACACTGAAATTATCGAAATGTATGCCTCCAAAAGTTTAGGACAAATTTTTAAGAAATTTTAGTAACTTTTTTGTATCATAACCCTAAGCAAAACAATTGGTTCACCCGCATTTGTACAGAATCGCAAATGCATATTCCAAAGATCGATTTATGACACGATTAATTCATCTGTCAACCGTAATCATATATATATTCCCACAATATTAGTAGAACTAAAGGGTATATGTGAGTTGTTGGTTATTTCATTTCTTTCAACCTTTAGGTCTTCATTTTATGATGTGTCATCAATCTCACCTTGATGTTCAACTTCGTTTTCCAAAGCTTCAGTAACGTTAGCAAATCCAATGTTTGTTTAACTCAACACTAATCAGTCATAGCTATGAACTTGAACTATAATTACAAGCTGCATTATGAAATTCTAGAACTACCATATGTGGCAATGATTAAATTAAAAGTCGTCAAACACAATTGTAGCCAATTAGATTTCATACGTTTAACGTAGTACTTTTTATGTTCTTGATAATTTGTTCTGCAATAGTAAAGACTAAAAAGTATATCATGTGTTAAAATAGGGAAAAAAAATACCAGAGACCGGCCAATACTTTCAAACATGCAATACTATGGTAAATAAAATTTTCAAACACAATTTTTTTTTAAAAAGGCATCATATATAAAACGGGACCAAACCCGAGAAACAAGATACAAAAGAAATGGCGACCCCCAAGACAATTAAAAAAAGAGAGCCCAAAAAAAAAGCAATAACATTAGACCATACAACAAAAAGATTACAAGCAAAGAAACATGAAATCTAGCAACCTATGACCAGCTGCATACATCCAAACACACAATAAAACAAAGACCAAACTATAGTAGTATGTTATTACAACACGCTAAGTACTTTCCAAACTCAAGTTGCCCATCCAAACCATCCATAGAAATTACCAAAAGCCACGACACCAATACTTGAAACTCAAATTGCCATATCTCTCAAAAAGACAACATGCCTCTGCACCAATCACTTTTGCACAAACAAACAAAGATATTACCAAGCCACTCATGATGTAGCATATATTGCAAATGTATACACACCAGGACACATGCGAAATACATTGCAGATCCCACACAAAACCATAAAACCTCATACCACAGTGTACTAAACTGTCAGCTGTCACAAAGGAGAAATTTATACCTCACTGAGAGGCACACTGAAACGATTATTGCATTCGAATGTTAATAGGGTCCCGTAACCATTGTTGCCAATTTATCTCTTTATATTTATTAGACCTTCGCACAATCCACTCATAGCTTTTCAATTGAATGTCTTGAACGATTTTGTTAGTACTTGAAAACTTGTTGCCAAACACATGAGCATTTCTTTCTTTCCATATTAAATAACCGGAAGTCCAAATGACCACCTGCCAAGCACGGACAATATTACTAGGAACATTAACATTTCCATATGATGAAAAAATTTCACCAATGGAGAAAGCGGTAACACTCCCCGTTTTCCACTAACTAAAGATCTTATCCCAAACACTCATAGCGAAGTCACAAGTGATCAAACTATGGCCACATGATTCTACCGCATTAGTGCAACTTGGGCAAAGAACCGAGTCCAAATCAATACCTCTTCTATCAAGCTCCTCTCGAACCGGAAGTCTTCCTTTCAAGGCTCTCCACACGAAGATGTTAACCTTTTTTGGAACCAACTTGTTCCAAATAGTTTCTTGGGCACCATTTTCCACTTGTAGAATCTTTTCTTCGATCAATCTTGATAAATATTTGACCTTGAAATCCCCGTCCTCGAATAAAGTTCACCTCCATCTATCCCTACAATTATTAGAAACAACAACGTTTTGCAATACACTAGCCAAATCATGTAAATCCTTACAAACTCTACCCCTAATACTCCTCCCCCAATCCCATTCCTAATGCCACGTCCCGTTCACCCACTTGCCTTTATCCCTCACATTACCCTCTTTCCCCCTATCTAGATGGAACTACCTAGAAAATCTATCACTGAGTCTTCGATCGTCCACCCAACTATCTAACCAAAACACAATATCCCTCCCATCCCCCAAAATACCTCTACACGTTGAGGTGTACTCTAACCCCAACCCATCCACCTCTTCTCCTACTTTTACAATATCCCGCCACACCCCGCACCCCTTAGTCCCACCCACCCCTACCCTATTATAATCTAAACCGCCATTAGCCCCATGAATACTTTTAATTACCATTACCCAAAGACACCCACCCTCATTTTTAAACCTCCACCACCATTTACTTAGCAAAGCCAAGTTTTTTGCCCTTAACGACCCAATGTTTAAACCCCCCACCCCATGTGATGCTAGTAACATATCCCATTTGACCCAAGACATTTTTTCCCTTCCCCCACCCCGCCCCAAAAGATTTTTTTCCTGATACTCTCAATTTGTTTTAACACACTCGAAGGCACACGAAACACGAAAAAATAATACAATGGCAAGCTACCTAGAACCGATTTAACCAAATTTAAACGCCCCCCGAACGACATCGTTTTAGCTTTCCAATCGGCCAATCGACTCTTAAAATTTTCCACCACGGGATTCCAAGCATTAATTCGCCTCATATTTCCACCAATCGGAAGCCCCAAATATGTAAACGGAGCTTCCCCGACACTACACCCCATCGACCCGCCATATATCCATCAATTCGCCCGTTAACCCCTATACCATACAACTTACTTTTGTTGTAATTTACCCGTAGCCCGGATACCTCTTCAAAACACTTAAGAATACACATAAGAGATTTAGCATTCTCTTTGTTCCATTCACCAAAGAAAATGGTATCATCCGTATATTGGAGGTGAGAGACCGTGACGTTATTTTCTCCAACTCTCACCCCCCCGAAAAATACCTTTTTCCACCGCTTCGCTGACGATCGCATTTAATCCTTCCGCCGCCAAGATGAATAAGAACGGAGACAGAGGATCACCTTGTCTAACCCTCCTCTCTAACCCGAATTCCTCCGTTGGTGATCCGTTCACTAGAATGGACATAGAAGATGACCGAAGACAAATGTCCACCTACTTGCACCATTTTT
>OU343224.1:160923833-161003477 GCA_910596185.1 Chrysanthemum makinoi
TGTCTACCCACTCCCTTCCACCTCCACAAACACCCAAACTTCTTTAATTGCAAAAACCTGCTCAAAGATATTTTGGCGCCAAAATTGCCAAATGGACATGTGGAAACGTAGAAGGGGGGTTGAATACGTTACCGTTTAAAAACTTTAGATCTTTAGTATCAAATCGCTTATGAAGCTTGTTATAATATGAAAGTTCCAATTATTGTTTGTGACCAATGTAAAGCATAGTAAACCATGTTGTCACACAAGCATTAACATCAAACCACATCACAAGCAATAGTATAGTGCAACTATAAAAGTAAAGAGATAAAGAAAGGAAAGTGCAAACCGAACACGATGATTTATAGTGGTTCGGTCACGGATCTCCTTTCCGCCCTACTCCACTCCCCAGAGTACCCAACTCGAGAGTTACTTCACTAAATCAACAAGCTCCCTTCTCGGGGAGAAAACCTTACAATCGCCGCTACTCTTTTTCCGGTACAAAGCTAAATACCGAAGTTCTAGTTCGAGGTAGAACCAACCTAACGTCCCCTATACAATATTTCCGACACTAAGCTAGATGTCGAGTTCTTTTACAAGGTACAACCACTCCCAATATGTTTTATGGCCCAACATAACAAACCTTGTGTTTTATGGCACAAACACATAAACCATCTAATCTAGTTTGGTGAAAGTGTTGTTATGATGCAATGATGTTTACACTAATGATCCATGACACAAATGTCTAATGGATATGAATGACTACTTCTAAATGAACTTCCATTGATAGGAAGCCTTCATGATGAAGATCACAAGTTCCCTAAACTTGTTGTGATAGATCTTCACTGTGGTGAGTTGGGATGGCTAGATCTCCAAGCTTTCCTTGGTTGATCAATGTAGAGTATGCTTACAACAAAGATGAATGTTAGAAGCATTATGATCATGATCATTAGGGTGTTTAATGTATGTTACTACATTGTTAATGATAGATCTAAATGTATGCAAGAAGGTGGAGAAGGTGTGTTTTCAAGTGGTGAAGAAATGAGAAAACAATGGGCTTCTATTTATAGGCAAAAGGGGACAGAGTCCACGGACCACGGTACCAAATAAAGGGTTCCGCCTTTTATGCATTTTGGTGCCGTGGGTTCCGACAAGAAATCTAAAAATTCTTTCTTCAAATCTTTTCAAGATTTTACCATATCTTACCAAGATCACCTTTGATATATTGAGTGTCAATCTAACCAATATATTCAAGAGATCTTCCAAGGATTTCAAAGATGATGCATGCCATGATGTAACATGTATTTCCATTTTTAGATTAAAATGTTTATCAAAGTAAACTTGTAAAATGTATTATGTAACTAGTTAATAAAATGTCTAGTTACCTTTTGAAATACTTGTGAATGCAAAATGTAAAATGAGGTTCTAAATAGAATGGTTAACCTATTAAAATACTTAGTGACTCTAAACGTATTTTAAACATTCTATATGATTTGTTAATGGGTTTGATCATAATGCCACATAACAAACATGTACGAACCGTGTTGTAATATACGAGGACTTGAGACATCGAGAGGTGTTGAATGTATGTTGAGACAAATGTAATTACAAGTAACTTGTACATTTTACGTTATGTATTACAAGTTACATGTTTGTCATCAATAAAACCAACGAGATCAGATAGATTAAACATCATAATATTTGCACTAACAATCTCCCCCTTTTTGATGATGACAAATATATGTAAATATAATAGAAAGTAAAATGTAAAAAGTTACTTGTATCCTTACTACCTTTACATTACCTTCTCCGTTTACACTCTTCTCCCCTTTTGTCGAAACAAAAGGGCTGTCCTTGAGTTTAACTTCATTTCTCCCCAAAAGGCGAGCTTGCATCATCCCTAGTGAAGTTAAATCGTCTACTTCAATCCGTCCCTTGTTTGGTAGCGGATCCATGGATCAAATAAAGAGGCTTAACCTACATCAAGGTTAGTTTTACGCAACAAAAATTATGAGAATATATGAAAAGAGAAATGCATAGCAATATTAGCCTATTTTCTCCACTTTTACCAAGCACAAATGCTTGTTGAAAAGTGAGAATGATGCTAAATGCTTGCATGCTCCCCTTGATTGCTCCCCTTGTTTGAGCGTCGGGTATGATTAAAACCTACAAAACAAATATTAGTGCAAAACTATATTAGTCATTGGACGAGTAAGTGATATACAACAAAGTGTATATAAGATGCATTCATAAATTCTTGGAAGCTCCCTTGCTCTAGGGCGTCAAGATGAACCTTCAAAATAAATATTAGTATAATAGAAGCTTTGTCTTTAGACAAATATGTCATATACAACCAAGTGAATAGACGATGCAATATGAGTGCTTAAAGGACATTCCTCCTTGTTCTAGGATGTCAAGAAGCACCTAAGATAAGAAAAATAATTTATGCAAACTTCATCCTTAGATGAGTAAATTATATACAATCGAGTGTATATGATGATGAACCTACAATGAAAAATATTAGTGCAATATATTTCATCTTTTTCACAAAGAAAAATAAGATGTATATATGTGATAAATGATATAATCAAAGATCTCATGAAGTGTAGTCTCCTAATTACAATCATAAGAGAAGTGAGAATATAATATGATAAAAGCCTACAAAATAGTTCCTAGAAAGAAGATATGAAGTCTCCCACCGGGTGTGCCACTTGTTGGTGTCGGTTTACTAGTAGGATTCATGTGGTGATGGTAGATGACTCAAGATTTACAAAAGTAAGTTTTCGCTAATCCATGGTGGTGATGATTAGTGAAAGTGGTGATGGAAGGTGGTGGTGATTAGGTAGGAAGCTATTAAGGAGTTAGAAACTCATATGTATAGCAAATATAAAAAATATGGACTCATGCAATCCTTTCGTCATGTCAAGTGACCAAAGCTAAGAGAAAAAAATATGAATGGACATTGCATTTCAATGATGCATAAGGGTTATGATTTGAGTGATTTATTGATGCTAACAACCTATTGTTTTGAGCAAGTTCTCATATGCTTCAACCCAAGAGTAATCAATAATGCGTTCTATCTAAGAATATATAAAAGTGATAACATGAAGATAAATTCGTTCATTGATTGACACTAATTATAAAAATGACCTATTCTAGGTGACAATGGGAAAGGTAGTATTAGCATGGTTTTGACCGACATGGATGATTATCACTTTGAAAAGAAGTGAAGACAATATGGAAAATACTAATAATAATAATGAGTACCTATATGAGGATGAGAATGACATCATATAAGTGAGAGTTGGATGGACCAACGTGTTGGAAATGGTACATTTTGATTAATATATTGTTTGCACTGACAATGACATGCATGATATATGTCAAGCGAGAAAAGGATAAGATCCTATGTGTGACAACCCGTACTTTCAGGTCATTTCTCGACGCAATTCATGTCTCATTATTTCAACACTTATCGTAAACTTGGTTTACGTGTTCCAAATTCGCGTAACCTTAAAGGTTTAGCGGCGAATTCATGATCATAACATCACGTACATTTCATATGGACTAAGATTAGTCTACATTTCATTGACATCATTTGCATCATGATAATTCAGTCATGACATTTCATTTCACTTTCAACGCGTAATTTTTATATTAAATAAACGTTATCGCGTGAGTTATTATTTTGAATATTTAATCCGTTATTTTCAAAAATGATCCCGATGTATTTTTATACTTACATTTAGTTTATAAAAACTATATTTTGAGTTTTCCTAGTGTTTCAAATTTATTTGGTACATAAGTCGTTAAAGTTAAATTATTACGACGTGTTTCTTAAAAATTTTACGATAATTATTTTATCACTCAAATTTCACAAGGAAGGTATTTTTACAATTTTTATTATGTCATTACATTCTATTTTGACCTATTAAAAACTTACTTGTACCAAAAATTCTCATTTACCTTTACTTATACCTTTTCTTTCACAATTACTTATACTTTATTTCAACTTGTACAAGTAATTATTTATACACAACACATTTGAAAAAAAAAAAGATATTTGTGAGACACTCCCCCCTAAAATCCGGCCAAGGGGGGGGGGGAATGAGTCACCTAAGTTGGAAAAATGTATTACAAGTGTAGATTACACTCAACATTCATTCATTTTCATTCACCAAATAATTCAAGTTAGTAAACCTTTCTTCTCTCTTGGTTCTTCTCTTCCAAAACCGGCCACATACAAGTGTTATCAAGGGATCATCAATTTTTCAAGCTCAAGTTATTTACAATCTAGATCACACTCTTTATAAGGTTTTGAAATAAAAACCTAGGGTGTTTAGGTTAATCCTTGTTCTAATCACCTCATCAAGTTTACTTGTAAGCATATTACTTTCATTTTACATATTTCATCTTCATTTCATATTTATCTCTTCATTTTTTGGAGCAAGCATGCAAGACTTGTGATTATTTATACCATTTATTCTTTGATTTTTAGAGTTTATATACATATAAAGTCATCCTATAATTATTCCCTTGGTATATATTGGTCTTGATGATGTTTAGGAACCCATGACACCCTAAGAAGGTGTATGGTAGGAATAGATTAGCTTTGGAGTTGATTTGAAGGGATTGGAATAGGTTTAGTACGAGAAAAACTATTTTCGACTAGTATATAAAGTGTTCTGTCCTTGTTTTGATTTTCTGGAAAATCCGACAGTAGGCACGAATTTTTGGCCTTGATATTTAGAAAATATACTTTAAAAAGAATCCGTGGCCGCTTGAACGGATAAAACGGACTTATAACGAAGAAGTTATGGATTTTACAAGTTTGACGACGAAATATATTATTTTCAGAATTTTCAGCAAACTGTTTTTACATTGTTTGGGTCAAAAATGAGCCTTAAGCTTCACAAATTATTTCGACTTCTCAAAAATATATTAGTTTACTTCGATACGAAGCTAAGGACGTATTATACGTAGAAAACGGATTTGAAACGACTAAGATATACACGTTTTCATAAACTTGCCGTAACTATTATTTTTAGAAAAACTATATTATTTTTACGAGATAAGTGTTACGGTAACTAAAATCACCATCTTTAACCCTTATTATCTTTATGTTCGAGACCTTTATGACGGAAACTCCTGAACTGAAACTTTTAGATTTTGATACAAACTTTCCAAAACCGTCGAGTTCGTTTTCTAACGATCAACGTACACCATTTTACGGCTAGTTTTTCAAAGCCATTTTTGTTAATTTCAAGAAAATTCTGACGACATTGTTTTATTTTACGAAAAGTGATAATTTCAATATAAATCATTATAAAACCATTGTAGGATGACATTTTGACGTAAAACTTGTAATGTGATTTTTGATTGGTCAAGACGTCAAACGAGTATTTTTCGACGATAAGTAATATTTTCAAAACTTGCAAATGGTATAAATAACATACTAAATGCATGCATAACATTACATTGCAACTCATTACATGTCATATCATTCATCATAGGTCAAGATTTACATATCACATTACATCTCGTACTCACTTTTGTTCGCATCATTCCACCAAGTGAGTTCTATAGCCCCACTTTTCTTGTTTTAATACTGTTATTAAACTCTTTGGGGGAGATACATGCTCATCAACAACTTTTATGACATTCATGATTATTTGCAACTACATGTTTATCTAAAATGAATGCTAGTCATACGAAGTAACATTATTGCCATACTTAGAATTTCTATATCATATATTCAATGGTCTAAAGGACTTGGTATATTCATTGGTCTAACGGACTTGGTATATTCATTGGTCTAACGGTCTTGGTATATTCATTGGTCTAACGGTCTTGGTATATTCATTGGTCTAACGGTCTTGGTATATTCATTGGTCTAACGGACTTGGTATAATATTGATCTAACGGACTTGGTATACGATTATGGACTAACGGTCTTGGAACGATTTGAACATACACTATATACATTTTGGCAATGGGTTGTAATACGGTTGCAAGTTTTGTAAGGGCGGGACTTGGAACTGAGTGGATTCACAATGCCTTTGCTGCATAAACGATTTCGATACATTGATTCATGTGCTATTGATTATGTGCTATTGTTCTACGTCGAGTTAAGTGCTATTGATTATGTGCTATTGTTCTACGTCGAGTTAAGTGCTATTGATTATGTGCTATTGTTCTACGTCGAAGTTAAGTACTATTGATTATGTGCTATTGTTCTACGCCGAGTTAGGTACTATTGTGAATTCATTTGACGATGTGTGGTTGAATATAAACTATGCACATTCCGGCAATGGTTGTGAACACACGTGTTGCAAGTTTTGTATGGGGGACTTGGGCGAACCGTGGATTTACAATGCCTTTGCTGCATAAACGAGTTCGATACATTGAGCCATGCACTATTTTGTGAATTCATTTGACGATTTCTCAGTTGAACATAAACTATGCATATTCGGCAAATGGTTGTGAACACATGTGTTGCAAGTTTTGTATGGGCTGACTTGGAATCGAGTGGATTTACAATTCCTTTGCTACATAATCGATTTTGATAGTCTTTACATTTCAACGATTTACAATGCCTTTGTTGCATAAACGATTTTGAAAGGCTTTACATTTCAACACAAACTCTATGAACTCACTCAACCTTTGTGTTGACACTTTTAGCATGTTTTATCTCGGGTATCTAAGGCATACACTTCATGGCATGCATTTGGACACCTCATGGAGTCGTGGTGACGAATGCGTCTCACTGGGTTTTACATACTATAAAACATCGTTTGAATTGTAACAACTTATTTCCGCACAAGATGATTTTCAATTGGGACCTACCTTGTAAACTCTGATTATTTTATTAAATCAAACGATGTATTTTCCAAACGACACTTTAGGTCGCTCAATATAACTGTGATTGTGATGCTATGACAGTCCATCCCGTGAATTCCATTCCGCAAAACAGTAATTTGGGGTGTGATAGATTGGCATCAGAGCTTCGGTTATAGAGAACTAGGTTGCATCATTGACCCTAGACTATAACCACATTATCATAGCATCTCATCATTTCATCATAAGTGCACGTTCACTTTGCATACGATTTATACGCACATTTTTCGAGTTATTTACTTTCATTTCAAATCGATTGTCACATGGATGCCCTTAAATACCCATCCCATTATCCTTTCCTCATACTCCAATGTGGAGAATGCCCTGTCATTCTCTATCACAATTTTACACGGTTGACTTAACACTAAACATCATATGAGTCGATTAGTCCAAGCATTGCATAGTTACTCCTAAATTATACATAGCCCGATCACCTATGTCTAATTCAGGAAGAATCATGCAATGAAGGGAGTAGTAGGCTTATATGTGTAAGCAATTCGCGTGTCGAGCCAAATTTTCAAAGATTTTCTTCAAACCACTTGTTTCAGCTTTGATCCGCGTGGCGAGCTCTTGTTTGATGAGTTACAAAGATCGAGCTAGAAACAAGTTGTTACCTAAACCGATTTAGCCTAATCGTATGACGGTTCTTGTTTGATGAGTTGTGGGATTAAGTAAATTGGTTACCAAAAGTCTTTTGAGGGTTTTGCTCAGGAATGGGAAAGTTTGCCACATCAAACCCTAAACCCGAGAACCAACACGAACCTAATTCAGGAATCTGAATTCCTTTTTAGGATGGGCGAATGTGACAACCCGTACTTCGTGTCATTTCTCGACGCAATTCATGTCTCATTATTTCAACACTTATCGTAAACTTGGTTTACGTGTTCCAAATTCGCGTAACCTTAAAGGTTTAGCGGCGAATTCATGATCATAACATCACGTACATTTCATATGGACTAAGATTAGTCTACATTTCATTGACATCATTTGCATCATGATAATTCATTCATGACATTTCATTTCACTTTCAACGCGTAATTTTTATATTAAATAAACGTTATCGCGTGAGTTATTATTTTGAATATTTAATCCGTTATTTTCAAAAATGATCCCGATGTATTTTTATACTTACATTTAGTTTATAAAAACTATATTTTGAGTTTTCCTAGTGTTTCAAATTTATTTGGTACATAAGTCGTTAAAGTTAAATTATTACGACGTGTTTCTTAAAAATTTTACGATAATTATTTTATCACTCAAATTTCACAAGGAAGGTATTTTTACAATTTTTATTATGTCATTACATTCTATTTTGACCTATTAAAAACTTACTTGTACCAAAAATTCTCATTTACCTTTACTTATACCTTTTCTTTCACAATTACTTATACTTTATTTCAACTTGTACAAGTAATTATTTATACACAACACATTTGAAAAAAAAAAGATATTTGTGAGACACTCCCCTAAAATCCGCCAAGGGGGAATGAGTCACCTAAGTTGGAAAAATGTATTACAAGTGTAGATTACACTCAACATTCATTCATTTTCATTCACCAAATAATTCAAGTTAGTAAACCTTTCTTCTCTCTTGGTTCTTCTCTTCCAAAACCGGCCACATACAAGTGTTATCAAGGGATCATCAATTTTTCAAGCTCAAGTGTTTTTACAATCTAGATAATACTCTTTATAAGGTTTTGAAATAAAAACCTAGGGTGTTTAGGTTAATCCTTGTTCTAATCACCTCATCAAGTTTACTTGTAAGCATATTACTTTCATTTTACATATTTCATCTTCATTTCATATTTATCTCTTCATTTTTGGAGCAAGCATGCAAGACTTGTGATTATTTATACCATTTATTCTTTGATTTTAGAGTTTTATATATATAAAGTCATCCTATAATTATTCCCTTGGTATATATTGGTCTTGATGATGTTTAGGAACCCATGACACCCTAAGAAGGTGTATGGTAGGAATAGATTAGCTTTGGAGTTGATTTGAAGGGATTGGAATAGGTTTAGTACGAGAAAAACTATTTTCGACTAGTATATAAAGTGTTCTGTCCTTGTTTTGATTTTCTGGAAAATCCGACAGTAGGCACGAATTTTTGGCCTTGATATTTAGAAAATATACTTTAAAACGAATCCGTGGCCGCTTGAACGGATAAAACGGACTTATAACGAAGAAGTTATGGATTTTACAAGTTTGACGACGAAATATATTATTTTCAGAATTTTCAGCAAACTGTTTTACATTGTTTGGGTCAAAAATGAGCCTTAAGCTTCACAAATTATTTCGACTTCTCAAAAATATATTAGTTTACTTCGATACGAAGCTAAGGACGATATTATACGTAGAAAACGGATTTGAAACGACTAAGATATACACGTTTTCATAAACTTGCAGTAACTATTATTTTTAGAAAAACTATATTATTTTTACGAGATAAGTGTTACGGTAACTAAAATCACCATCTTTAACCCTTATTATCTTTATGTTCGAGACCTTTATGACGGAAACTCCTGAACTGAAACTTTTAGATTTTGATACAAACTTTCCAAAACCGTCGAGTTCGTTTTCTAACGATCAACGTACACCATTTTACGGCTAGTTTTTCAAAGCCATTTTTGTTAATTTCAAGAAAATTCCGACGACATTGTTTTACGACGAAAAGTGATAATTTCACCGTAAATCATTATAAAACCATTGTAGGATGACATTTTGACGTAAAAACTTGTAATGTGATTTTTGATTGGTCAAGACGTCAAACGAGTATTTTTCGACGATAAGTAATATTTTCAAAACTCGCAAATGGTATAAATAACATACGAAATGCATGCATAACATTACATTGCAACTCATTACATGTCATATCATTCATCATAGGTCAAGATTTACGTATCACATTACATCTCGGTGTACTCACTTTTGTCTTCGCATCATTCCACCAAGTGAGTTCCATAGCCCCACTTTTCTTGTTTTAATGCTTTTATTAAACTCTTTGGGGGAGATACATGCTCATCAACAACTTTTATGACATTCATGATTATTTGCAACTACATGTTTATCTAAACTGAATGCTAGTCATACGAAGTAACATTATTGCCATACTTAGAATTTCTATATCATATATTCAATGGTCTAACGGACTTGGTATATTCATTGGTCTAACGGACTTGGTATATTCATTGGTCTAACGGTCTTGGTATATTCATTGGTCTAACGGTCTTGGTATATTCATTGGTCTAACGGTCTTGGTATATTCATTGGTCTAACGGACTTGGTATAATATTGATCTAACGGACTTGGTATACGATTATGGACTAACGGTCTTGGAACGATTTGAACATACACTATATACATTTTGGCAATGGGTTGTGAATACACAGGTTGCAAGTTTTGTATGGGCGGGACTTGGAACTGAGTGGATTCACAATGCCTTTGCTGCATAAACGATTTCGATACATTGATTCATGTGCTATTGATTATGTGCTATTGTTCTACGTCGAGTTAAGTGCTATTGATTATGTGCTATTGTTCTACGTCGAGTTAAGTGCTATTGATTATGTGCTATTGTTCTACGTCGAGTTAAGTACTATTGATTATGTGCTATTGTTCTACGTCGAGTTAGGTACTATTGTGAATTCATTTGACGATGTGTGGTTGAATATAAACTATGCACATTCTGGCAATGGGTTGTGAACACACAGGTTGCAAGTTTTGTATGGGCGGGACTTGGAACTGAGTGGATTTACAATGCCTTTGCTGCATAAACGATTTCGATACATTGAGCCATGCACTATTTTGTGAATTCATTTGACGATTTCTGTTTGAACATAAACTATGCATATTCTGGCAGTGGGTTGTGAACACACAGGTTGCAAGTTTTGTATGGGCGGGACTTGGAACTGAGTGGATTTACAATGCCTTTGCTACATAATCGATTTTGATAGTCTTTACATTTCAACGATTTACAATGCCTTTGCAGCATAAACGATTTTGAAAGGCTTTACATTTCAACACAAACTCTATGAACTCACTCAACCTTTGTGTTGACACTTTTAGCATGTTTTATCTCAGGTATCTAAGGCATACACTTCATGGCATGCATTTGGACACCTCATGGAGTCGTGGTGACGACGCGTCTCACTTGGGTTTTACATACTTTAAAACATCGTTTGAATTGTAACAACTTATTTCCGCACAAGATGATTTTCAATTGGGACCTACCTTGTAAACTCTGATTATTTTATTAAATCAAACGATGTATTTTCCAAACGACACTTTAGGTCGTTAAATATAACTGTGATTGTGATGCTATGACAGTCCATCCCCAGGAATTCCATTCCGCTGCAAAACAGGTAATTTGGGGGTGTTACAGATTGGCATCAGAGCTTCGGTTATAGAGAACTAGGTTGCATCATTGACCCTAGACTATAACCACATTATCATAGCATCTCATCATTTCATCATAAGTGCACGTTCACTTTGCATACGATTTATACGTACATTTTTCGAGTTATTTACTTTCATTTCAAATCGATTGTCACATGGATGCCCTTAAATACCCATCCCATTATCCTTTCCTCATACTCCAATGTGGAGAATGCCCTGTCATTCTCTATCACAATTTTTACACCGGTTGACTTAACACCAAACATCATATGAGTCGATTAGTCCAAGCATTGCATAGTTACTCCTAAATTATACATAGCCCGATCACCTATGTCTAATTCAGGAAGAATCATGCAATGAAGGGAGTAGTAGGCTTATATGTGTAAGCAATTCCATAATCGAGCCAAATTTTCAAAAGATTTTCTTCAAACCACTTGTTTCAGGTTTGATCCGGTGATGCTCTTGTTTGATGAGTTACAAAGATCGAGCTAGAAACAAGTTGTTACCTAAACCGATTTAGCCTAATCGTATGACAGTTCTTGTTTGATGAGTTGTGGGATTAAGTAAAATTCGGTTACCAAAAAGTCTTTTGAGGGTTTTGCTCGGGAATGGGAAAGTTTGCCACATCAAACCCTAAACCCGAGACCAACCGAACTGAATTCAGGGACTGAATTCCCTTTTTGGATGGGCGAATGTGACAACCCGTACTTTCAGGTCATTTCTCAACGCAATTCATGTCTCATTATTTCAACACTTATCGTAAACTTGGTTTACGTGTTCCAAATTCGCGTAACCTTAAAGGTTTAGCGGCGAATTCATGATCATAACATCACGTACATTTCATATGGACTAAGATTAGTCTACATTTCATTGACATCATTTGCATCATGATAATTCAGTCATGACATTTCATTTCACTTTCAACGCGTAATTTTTATATTAAATAAACGTTATCGCGTGAGTTATTATTTTGAATATTTAATCCGTTATTTTCAAAAATGATCCCGATGTATTTTTATACTTACATTTAGTTTATAAAAACTATATTTTGAGTTTTCCTAGTGTTTCAAATTTATTTGGTACATAAGTCGTTAAAGTTAAATTATTACGACGTGTTTCTTAAAAATTTTACGATAATTATTTTATCACTCAAATTTCACAAGGAAGGTATTTTTACAATTTTTATTATGTCATTACATTCTATTTTGACCTATTAAAAACTTACTTGTACCAAAAATTTCCATTTACCTTTACTTATACCTTTTCTTTCACAATTACTTATACTTTATTTCAACTTGTACAAGTAATTATTTATACACAACACATTTGAAAAAAAAAAGATATTTGTGAGACACTCCCCCCTAAAATCCGGTCAAGGGGGGGAATGAGTCACCTAAGTTGGAAAAATGTATTACAAGTGTAGATTACACTCAACATTCATTCATTTTCATTCACCAAATAATTCAAGTTAGTAAACCTTTCTTCTCTCTTGGTTCTTCTCTTCCAAAACCGGCCACATACAAGTGTTATCAAGGGATCATCAATTTTTCAAGCTCAAGTGTTTTAACAATCTAGATAATACTCTTATTAAGGTTTTGAAATAAAAACCTAGGGTGTTTAGGTTAATCCTTGTTCTAATCACCTCATCAAGTTTACTTGTAAGCATATTACTTTCATTTTACATATTTCATCTTCATTTCATATTTATCTCTTCATTTTTGGAGCAAGCATGCAAGACTTGTGATTATTTATACCATTTATTCTTTGATTTTTAGAGTTTATATACATATAAAGTCATCCTATAATTATTCCCTTGGTATATATTGGTCTTGATGATGTTTAGGAACCCATGACACCCTAAGAAGGTGTATGGTAGGAATAGATTAGCTTTGGAGTTGATTTGAAGGGATTGGAATAGGTTTAGTACGAGAAAAACTATTTTCGACTAGTATATAAAGTGTTCTGTCCTTGTTTTGATTTTCTGGAAAATCCGACAGTAGGCACGAATTTTTGGCCTTGATATTTAGAAAATATACTTTAAAACGAATCCGTGGCGCTTGAACGGATAAAAACGGACTTATAACGAAGAAGTTATGGATTTTACAAGTTTGACGACAAAATATATTATTTTCAGAATTTTCAGCAAACTGTTTTTACATTGTTTGGGTCAAAAATGAGCCTTAAGCTTCACAAATTATTTCGACTTCTCAAAAATATATTAGTTTACTGCGATACGAAGCTAAGGACGTATTATACATAGAAAACGGATTTGAAACGACTAAGATATACACGTTTTCATAAACTTGCCGTAACTATTATTTTAGAAAAACTATATTATTTTTACGAGATAAGTGTTACGGTAACTAAAATCACCATCTTTAACCCTTATTATCTTTATGTTCGACACCTTTATGACGAAAACTCCTGAACTAAAACTTTTAGATTTTGATACAAACTTTCCAAAACCGTCGAGTTCGTTTTCTAACGATCAACGTACACCATTTTACGGCTAGTTTTTCAAAGCCATTTTTGTTAATTTCAAGAAAATTCCGACGACATTGTTTTACGACGAAAAGTGATAATTTCACCGTAAATCATTATAAAACCATTGTAGGATGACATTTTGACGTAAAAACTTGTAATGTGATTTTGATTGGTCAAGACGTCAAACGAGTATTTTTCGACGATAAGTAATATTTTCAAACTCGCAAATGGTATAAATAACATACGAAATGCATGCATAACATTACATTGCAACTCATTACATGTCATATCATTCATCATAGGTCAAGATTTACGTATCACATTACATCTCGGTGTACTCACTTTTGTCTTCGCATCATTCCACCAAGTGAGTTCCATAGCCCCACTTTTCTTGTTTTAATGCTGTTATTAAACTCTTTGGGGGAGATACATGCTCATCAACAACTTTTATGACATTCATGATTATTTGCAACTACATGTTTATCTAAACTGAATGCTAGTCATACGAAGTAACATTATTGCCATACTTAGAATTTCTATATCATATATTCAATGGTCTAACGGACTTGGTATATTCATTGGTCTAACGGACTTGGTATATTCATTGGTCTAACGGTCTTGGTATATTCATTGGTCTAACGGTCTTGGTATATTCATTGGTCTAACGGTCTTGGTATATTCATTGGTCTAACGGACTTGGTATAATATTGATCTAACGGACTTGGTATACGATTATGGACTAACGGTCTTGGAACGATTTGAACATACACTATATACATTTTGGCAATGGGTTGTGAATACACAGGTTGCAAGTTTTGTATGGGCGGGACTTGGAACTGAGTGGATTCACAATGCCTTTGCTGCATAAACGATTTCGATACATT
The DNA here is from genome assembly GCA_910596185.1 of Chrysanthemum makinoi. Lineage (NCBI taxonomy): Eukaryota > Viridiplantae > Streptophyta > Magnoliopsida > Asterales > Asteraceae > Chrysanthemum > Chrysanthemum makinoi. The sequence continues at coordinate 160,938,476 of OU343224.1, forward strand.
GATTCATGTGCTATTGATTATGTGCTATTGTTCTACGTCGAGTTAAGTGCTATTGATTATGTGCTATTGTTCTACGTCGAGTTAAGTGCTATTGATTATGTGCTATTGTTCTACGTCGAGTTAAGTACTATTGATTATGTGCTATTGTTCTCCGTCGAGTTAGGTACTATTGTGAATTCATTTGACGATGTGTGGTTGAATATAAACTATGCACATTCTGGCAATGGGTTGTGAACACACAGGTTGCAAGTTTTGTATGGGCGGAACTTGGAACTGAGTGGATTTACAATGCCTTTGTGCATAAACGATTTCGTTACATTGAGCCATGCACTATTTTGTGAATTCATTTGACGATTTCTGTTTGAACATAAACTATGCATATTACATTTCAACGATATACAATGCCTTTGCTGCATAAACGATTTTGAAAGGCTTTACATTTCAACTCAAACTCTATGAACTCACTCAACCTTTGTGTTGACACTTTTAGCATGTTTTATCTCGGGTATCTAAGGCATACACTTCATGGCATGCATTTGGACACCTCATGGAGTCGTGGTGACGATGCGTCTCACTTGGGTTTTACATACTTTAAAACATCGTTTGAATTGTAACAACTTATTTCCGCACAAGATGATTTTCAATTGGGACCTACCTTGTAAACTCTGATTATTTTATTAAATCAAACGATGTATTTTCCAAACGACACTTTAGGTCGTTCAATATAACTGTGATTGTGATGCTATGACAGTCCATCCCCAGGAATTCCATTCCGCTGCAAAACAGGTAATTTGGGGGTGTTACACTATGATGGTGTTCTAGATAGTGAAGTTGTAAGGTGCTAGGTTAAGGAAAATCCTAGATTCGTTGATTGTGGAGATAAAGAAGTTTGTAAAACACATGATGTGTTTTTCACTTGATGAGGTATTGGTGCAAACTTGTGATATAAGGTTAAAAAGGTTGAACTAGTTGTGGTTTCGTGAACCGGTTTTAGCTAAGTGGTGTTTGCCTATGTGTTGGTATTTTAGAGTCTAAGAGACATAAAATTTGACAAAAGACAATTATGTGAATGAATTTCTCTCCCCCTTAATTGGTGGACATCCAACATAATGTGTAATGTATCAAATAAGGAATGACAACAAAGTGTTTAGGAGGTTATTCTGGTTAACGAAAGAGGTGAGCTTAGTGATGTTTTTCTGGATGATGGTTAGCATACAATGAACTTCATCCTTAAAGTCACGTACCTCTTCTCGATTAATACGAGATGATCGTATGATGAGGCGTGTGGTTTCCTAATAGGAAGTGAAGAGGATTAGAGTATTGTTATAACTAAATAATGATGGAGGTGATTTTTGGAAAGCGGGAGTAAAAATGAGGTTTGCAAAGAGGTCGGTTGAAATACATAAATGCAAAGCCAACCTGCTAGAACTTAACTCTATATGCCTTTTAAACTATATGCAAGTGTAGGGGTCTCATAAATCATATTACTAATCTATGTAGCAATAAAGGGGATTATGCAAAATGAGCATATAAAAGTTAAAACCAAGTGAGATAACAAATAATTTTTTATCAACCTACAAAACAAATTTGTTAGTGACAAAAGATGTTAACATGATAGAAATCAAATGATAACATATTATATAAGCAAAACAACACATTGCACTTAGTAGACAAGAAATCACCACACAAGATAGCATCAAAATAATCATATTATGCAAGAATACGACTTTATTCAAGACATTTCATTATCAGATTGTTTTGTCGTTAGACGTAGACACTTAAGCATACTTGGGTATACAATAATCTATGTGATTAATTTGTAAGATAAAAAGGCTTCTAAAAGATTGTCATACCAAAAGCACTTTGACAGATTATATGTGCACACGTAGCAAATAAATAGTGTGACAAGAAGCAAAAGAAACAAGATGAAAGATTTATGCAAGCCATGTTTAAGACATAACAATTTGGAGCATGTATCATTTAGACCATCTTGTGCATAGATTTAAGGAATGTCAACAAAAGACAATAGCTTTCAAACATGGATACATCAATGACATATTATGAGATCACAAATAACACATTAGTCATGTGAAACATTATATAGATGACAAAAATTTCTTCAACCTTAAATATCATGCAAATCATGTTTATGCTTAACATTAAGTGGCATAAAGCATCACAAAGACAAAAACTTTCTAGGGTTTACACATTTGACAATTAATCAAGTAGGTATCAAAAACCAAGAAAATGTCAAGACTATTGATTATTTAAAACAAGAGCATGTATCATTTGGATCGTACTACACATCGATGTAATGAATGCCAACTAATAGCTTTCAAACACAAATATATCATATCAAAATTATCACGTATCAGAATGCCATATTATGAGTTCATAAGTAACATGTTAATCATGCTAAAAATAATTCAAAAGTAAGCATCATGCAAATAAAGTTTAGGTTTAAACGTTTAGTAGCATGAAACAAGAATACAAGCATTATGAAGATAAAACCGTACTAAGGTTTACACATTTGCCTAGTTATCAAACACTAAGATAATGTCAAATCAGCTTATCGTATCAAACAAGAACATGTAATCAACACATGTAAGTGCAATGCAAGTGGTTTTAAAAGAAAAGTCATATATACTACTTGTTTGATTAGTATTCCTAAGGCGAGGAAAACTATCAATGTTTTAACACTTACTTTAGGCAAGTATAGGAAAACAAATTTTTCAAGTTGGAGAATGAATATGAGACTATTACTAGCGATGCTCAATTAAGGCTAAACACGACCATTTTTACGGGTGATTCCACATACCCAACTTCTCTTCAGGAAGCAATTCAACCGTTAGGTCAAATTGAGTTTCTAGTGCAATAGGTTCTCCAGTAGTCATTCTCATGTTAGAAAGATGGGAACTCCTACTTTTGCCTATTAAAGTGCATAAAAGATGATAGTTTACCAATACTTGGCTTAATGTGACACAACTAATATGCAATATAACTAAGGTGATGAAGACGTCATGTTATACACATGAATTTTAACAATGGTGTGTTTGATAAACAATGTGTTTGAATCTTGTGTTTAGAATCTAAAGTTGTTCAAATTACACAGCTAATTGTATGATCTAATGGATGACATCTTTTATGTTGAGTTGAAGTGTGTACTTTAAATGTGAATTGATCATCTAAGACTAGAGAATGGAATATGTTAAACTAAGAACGTTCTCAAGAGAGCTCTTTATTTAACAAGAATCTAAGTGAGGTTACCAACTTCAATAGATCTTGTGTATACTCTAAAGATGTGTAGTTTTAACCTTGGATGTGCACTCGGTTTGAGCAAGGTTAGGTTATGATGTACACTTGAAAGAAAATAGATACAAATAGTATCTTTCAACAATTGAGATTATCCCATGGGATAAAGTTATCATGCTTATGAAAACAAGTATGACAAGATGAATTGGATATGCTAGTTCATAGAACTTGTAGATGTTTGTTTCAAGATCATTTAGCCAATGAGGTGTAATGAAATCTCTTGTAACACAACTATTTATGTCGCAAGAGTGATGTATAGGATATACAATATCCTTTTAACAAAATGAAAGCTTAACGCATGAATCTTAGTCATAATGTTCTTCAAAACATCATGTTTTCCTAAATGAAGATATGAAGCCAAAGTGTTTGAATTGGATAGTCCCATCTAAATAAACTTGGTCTCAAGATTATATTCACTAGATGATGACAAGATGAATTCACTCGAGTTTCTTATGTATACTCCTCAAGAGTCATTGTTGCTTGGGGTGTATGATGTTGGCTTTGAGATTGCATTTTAACATATGTTGTTAAAATGTTGATTTGAGGTTTAACGAAATTTATGCGGAAGTTTAACGACAAAGTATTACTAATACTTTGATAATTTGTGAAGGTAGTACTACTTATACCTAGTGGAAATTGACAACAATTACCAAGAGCACCATGCTTATTTGATAGTTGAGGTTCTAGCCATAATGAATTATCTATGTCCTTATATGTGGGAAAGAATGGTTGAGTTTGTTCAAATGTGCATTTGATTCAGCACAAGTGTTGGACACAAGGGCTTTTTGAGCAATACACTCAACGAATTCAAATGATGGTAAGGATGGTGGATTGGTTGATCTAAGTGGTAGGTCTTCTAGTATGTCTAAATAAGGATGTGGTGATGTAGGGGTTTGTTGTGCTATGGGAGTACTTAGGTTGATTATTTGTCCATAGATGTTGAACACAAAAAGTACGGATACTAATTATTATGGTTCATTGGTTGCTACAACTAGTGGGTGAAGTGCTTGAAGTTTTGGTCTTGTATTTGAAGCTTGGGGGCTGAGGTATAGGTTCACCTTGAAAGGGCACGTTTGGTTTAAAGGATGCTCTTGGAATTTCATGAGCAACATGCTTAATGGTGCCAAAAGATGGAAGAGGGATAGTAGGTGTCAAAGAGGGATAAGTGGCACAGTGGGTTGTTTGTTTTGGATAAGTGTTTCAACATGTGTTTGTTAAAATACTTGGGTGTTGATTTTTCGGATATGAGTTATGACTCTATGTAAATACTTATCGTCTTGAAGGATGACACATTATTTTCATGTTAACCAAGTGAGGCAATACATGTAGATACAAAACAATATCTATAGTCATATGATAGACTTGTGTATGATATTTTTGCAAATAATGAGTCCAGATTTGTTAGTCTTGGTAAGTCATCTAAGTCATCCGCAAACGGGTGAGGAGATGTTGAGAGGTAACGAGTCTGAGGATGAGGAGTTCAAGTTTATGAAGCAACAAGATCGAATGCTAATCCTAGTGGTTTTCTTAAGTGGCTTGTTTGAGGTTGAGGATTTAGACCTTATGACTTTGCTTTAAGAAATGCTAATCCTGAGGAAAAGTAACAGTGAAGGTGTGAAAATGACCATCCTGAATGTGTCGATTTATGGAACAAAGGATTTATGGATTTGATGTTAATCCATACAAAGATGGTAGTTTCTAATGAGATGGAAGTGTCTAAGATTATGTCAAACATCCTAAGTTAATCCATTGAGTGAGGTATGAAAGATATGCATTAACAACTATCCTAGAAACGAAATTTGGCAAATTAGATTACGGGATTTAGTAAAATTTAACAACTTACCTGTAGGATCCACGGTACCATTTCTTTACAAAGCCGGAACCCTTAAATTGGTGCCGCCTGTACAGGAACGGCGGTACCAAAATGCATAACAGACGGTACCAAGTGTTTGGTGCCGTATAATCCGTGGACACCAGAAAACTTCACAGACCCATTTTTTAGGTGTCGGGGAGTTTTCCGAAACCTGGATTTTTGCTTAAAACATGTGACATTAATCATTTCTAGTTAGGAAAAGTCAATAACACATATACAAACATAGTGGAGCATAGACTTTGACCAAGGGCTAACGATTTTCACATATAAGTGAAAATGGGTAAAATTTGATAACACCCGTGTGTTATCCCCCTGCATGAACCGGTTAGCATACATCAATGTTTTAAGTTAGTTTATCATCCTACGAAGCAAGAACACATAAATGACATCATACAACATTGTTTTTGTCCTTGTACCAAACACTCTCTTAAAAATTCCATTTTTCAAAGTACTTGACTAATTTAGTTAGTACTCATTGACAATTGAGTTATGACATTTCATAAGTTATGCGAGATTTTAGTATAACCTATGCAAAGAAAGTTATCTAATTCTACAAGCGATGGTAAAACAATTTTCCAACTTAGTGCACAAAATCTAGCAAATTCCTATTGTGCATAAACAAGAAATCGTCAAACTAGCGAATAAATAACATGGCAAGATTGACACTTATATTATGCAAACAAACAAGTGTAAACAACAATTTGAAAATACTCAAGCACTGTATATGCAAACAACATAAACAAGTAGTCATTTAGCATAGCATATAATGAAAAACATTTTTCGTCATTTAGCGTTTAAATATGACGATGTATACCAAGCTTGATTAGTTTCCTTTAAACATATTATCAAATTAATTAGTTTCAAAAGAAGTTGTATCAAAGTTCTAAGAATACCAACTTAAATTGTTTGATTCAAAATTTTGAGTTTTTATGTTAAAGCGAAACTTTATATTTTAGACATACTGTAGTATTTGGTCTATTTTACTTATTTAAAATTAGACTCAGGCCATGAAAGTATTTTTAATTGAAAGTAGACTCAATTCCCTTTAAAATGATAGGTGGCTCGACTCGTACGGACTTACGGTTAATTAGTTATGATTTTTGAAGTTGCCCAAAAACGATATCTGCAGACGGATTCCAAGGAGCCAAATAAAGGGATCCGCCCTTTATAAGATTTGGTGCCGTGGTCCTCTGAGACAGATTCACCAAAACTAGTATTTGACATAGAGAAAACGTGTGTGACTTACTAGATTTCATAGTAAACATATAATACACATATTTAACAACATATCTACTTATGCAACTTATCTTAAACATTTACGGAGGTGATTTTTTCAACTAGATTTAGAGTTATCCCAAACACTCCTTTAAAATCATATTTCTTCGTAAATTTTCTATAAGTACACAATACAATACCTACTAGTTCTTTCAACAAACTTTTATTTTATTTTTCAAGAAAACTTTCAAGCTTGTATACAAAGTTACATTTAACAACAAAATTTCTAAGTATAACAAGCAAAGCATTTTTCATATTATTTTTCGCTTCAATGGTAATTTGATACATGGATCGTACTCTATTTTAAAACCATTTGTTTTGAAAATAAGAGCCACGTGGCTCTGATACCAATTGTGGAAACGTAGAAGGGGGGTTGAATACGTTACCGTTTAAAAACTTTAGATCTTTAGTATCAAATCGCTTATGAAGCTTGTTATAATATGAAAGTTCCAATTATTGTTTGTGACCAATGTAAAGCATAGTAAACCATGTTCTCACACAAGCATTAACATCAAACCACATCACAAGCAATAGTATAGTGCAACTATAAAAGTAAAGAGATAAAGAAAGGAAAGTGCAAACCGAACACGATGATTTATAGTGGTTCGGTCACGGATCTCCTTTCCGCCCTACTCCACTCCCCGAGTACCCAACTCGAGAGTTACTTCACTAAATCAACAAGCTCCCTTCTCGGCGGAGAAAACCTTACAATCGTCGCTTACTCTTTTTCCGGTACAAAGCTAAATACCGAGGTCTAGTTCGAGGTAGAACCAACCTAACGTCGCCTATACAATATTTCCGACACTAAGCTAGATGTCGAGTTCTTTTACACGGTTACAACCACTCCCAATATGTTTTATGGCCCAACATAACAAACCTTGTGTTTTATGGCACAAACACATAAACCATCTAATCTAGTTTGGTGAAAGTGTTGTTATGATGCAATGATGTTTACACTAATGATCCATGACACAAATGTCTAATGGATATGAATGACTACTTCTAAATGAACTTCCATTGATAGGAAGCCTTCATGATGAAGATCACAAGTTCCTTAAACTTGTTGTGATAGATCTTCAGCTTGTGGTGAGTTGGGATGGCTAGATCTCCAAGCTTTCCTTGGTTGATCAATGTAGAGTATGCTTACAACAAAGATGAATGTTAGAAGCATTATGATCATGATCATTAGGGTGTTTAATGTATGTTACTACATTGTTAATGATAGATCTAAATGTATGCAAGAAGGTGGAGAAGGTGTGTTTTCAAGTGGTGAAGAAATGAGAAAACAATGGGCTTCTATTTATAGGCAAAAGGGACAGAGCGTCCACGGACCACGGTACCAAATAAAGGGTTCCGTCCTTTATGAATTTTGGTGCCGTGGGTGCCTGACAAGAAATCTAAAAAATCTTTCTTCAAATCTTTTCAAGATTTTACCATATCTTACCAAGATCACCTTTGATATATTGAGTGTCAATCTAACCAATATATTCAAGAGATCTTCCAAGGATTTCAAAGATGATGCATGCCATGATGTAACATGTATTTCCATTTTAGATTAAAATGTTTATCAAAGTAAACTTGTAAAATGTATTATGTAACTAGTTAATAAAATGTCTAGTTACCTTTTGAAATACTTGTGAATGCAAAATGTAAAATGAGGTTCTAAATAGAATGGTTAACCTATTAAAATACTTAGTGATTCTAAACGTATTTTAAACATTCTATATGATTTGTTAATGGGTTTGATCATAATGCCACATAACAAACATGTACGAACCTGTGTTGTAACATACGAGGACTTGAGACATCGAGAGGTGTTGAATGTATGTTGAGACAAATGTAATTACAAGTAACTTTTACATTTTACGTTATGTATTACAAGTTACATGTTTGTCATCAATCAAAACCAACGAGACTGTATAGATTAAATATCATAATATTTGCACTAACAGGACAGTCTTGATTATTTTGGAAGATCCAATGGTTGGAAAGAAGTGGGAAAGTCTCAGAGGACGACAAAGACTCTAAAATATCTTTATAAGCAAGAATAGAAGCAATGTGAAGAGTAATCTAGCGTAAATTAGTTTATGTTATGTCGTTTTAATGAATTTTCAAATTCCCTGTAATTTTAAGCTTTCAAGTCTGTTTCTATCCATTTCAGATTGTATTGTGAAACTTTTTCAATAAGCAATTTTCATTTTCGCTTCAATTTCAGCTTTATGAAAAATTTCAAGTTAAAAAATCTCATGTTAAGCTTAATGTTGTTATCAGTTGTTATTATGGACTCTTAAGCTCACATAAGCTCCTTATAAAGCTTTTTAAAGCTATTAGAAACTTTAAAATCCTGTTTAGTATCAAAAAACTCAAAAATACAAAAAAATACAAAAAAATTAGTTAAAAATAAAAAAATCAATGGAAATGGAGATCACAAATGGAGCAGGTGAATATTGATTGCCCTTGGTTTAGAGCTTCTTGGGAAGCTATAGGTTGTGTTCTCAGTCCTTGGTTCTCATTTTCACTTGAATTCCAATTTGTAAGCAATTTTCTCAAAATTTGCATTTCATAGTTTATCTATTTAAAGTGTGTTAATTTTGGCTTAATTCATCTAAATATAGTTAGTATAAGTTAATCAATAGCTTTCTTGGTTTGAAAAGTTGTTTTAGTACTTAAAGCTTCATAAACAGTCCTATAAAGTGTTGTTTGGATTTGCTTGTTTAACTGTGATAGAAGATGTTCAAGTCATTGTTTTTGCTTGTTACATGTCACAGTGGGTCCTAATAACTCAAAGACACCATAAAACCAAATCCTTACTTTGTAAAAAGTCAAAATCTCCTTTAATCTCACTCTAGTAATTAACTGTTAGGATTTAGGCAACAAAATTCATCACAGTGGCTTATAACTTGGTACTTTAGCTTAATTTCATCTTATCTTAGCTTAATACATCATAATCAGTAATTAGCTTTGATTTTAAGTTCATATTAGTCAACTTTTTAGTGTAATTTAAAAGGTCAAAATTTTCAGTTTAGTCGTTTTTGAATAAAATAGATCATTTTCTATAGGATTTAATTTTGAGTTTCATGTTTTAAGCTTTTAGGTTTATAAAATTTAGTTGCTCATCTTAATCAGAGTATTTTTATAATTTCTAGTTAGCTTATTAAACAGCTTATTTCTTATCTTCTTTTAAGCCTTTTCTAAAATGTGTCCTGTAGACAGTTGAGCTAGCTTCTTCATAAGCTTGTCGAAGCTCATTAGTGAGTCTCAGCTTGTGTTCCTTAGCTTTTTGTGAAGCTTATCCACCCATCTCTTTAGTTCAGTGCTTAATCTCCACTTTATAGCTTATTTGATAGGGCTGCAACTAGCTTTTAACTTGTCCCATTTCTGTGTACACATAATAACCAGTGTTGTACAAGCCTTTTCACAAGCTCACACAGAGCTTATTAGTGGGTCCCAGTGTGAGATTCTTGGATTTTTGGAAACCCCAATAAGCAAGCTTATTACATCCAGGCTTATTTTTGGCTTTGGAGCTTTTTCCCCTAGCTTAATCTAGCCTCCAAAACTGTGTAGGCTGTTTGGTTAGTAGGTTTAGTATAAGTGCTTATTTGATTATTAAAAGCTTATCAGCATGATTCTTTGTATCTTTTAGCTTCATTTGAGTAATTTTAGCTTGTTGCATTTTATTTCATCTTTGGTTCCAGCTTGTAAGCTTGTTTGAGCTTAAAAACATCAAAATAAGCTCATAAGCTCACTGTTAAGCCAATAAGCCTTCAAATAGCTTATTTTTAAGTTTCAAAATTTTTGTTTTCATTAAAGTTGCTTATAATCAGTAGTATAATAGGTTTATAAAAGAAAATTCACAAAAACATCATTTTAAAAATAGTGATAGCGTTTATTTAATATAAATTAGCTTTTTAATTTTCTTTTTCAACTTATTATTAAACACTTTATGTTTTTATAATTTTCTTAGCTTTCTGTCCTCATAAGATATTTATAGAAAAAATTTCATAATTTTCTTAGTTTGTTTAGTATTTATTAGAATTTAAAATAGTTAAAAAGTATTAAATAATTAATAATAAATAAATAAAAAGCATAAAAAATATCTTTTCAATTTTAAAATTAGTTTTATAGTATTTTAGATTTTTCTAAGTTAAAATTTCATTTTTCCAGGTTAATTTTATATTTTCTTGTATTTAAGTGTATTTTAAATAATTAATAAATAGTAATTAATTAATAATAAATAGATAAAAAGTGTAAAAAAATATATTTTCAGTTTTAAAATAAGTTTTATAATATTTTAGATTTTTCTAAATCATAATTTCATTTTTCTAGCTTTATTTCACATTTTCTTATATTTTAGATTATTATTAAATAGTTTAAAATAGTTTTTAATTAATAATAATTAAATAAATAGTTATAAAAATAATTTTAATTTTCCAATAATTTTATTTTATTATTAGGTTTATAAAAATATCATTTTCATATCCATAGATGTTTTACTCTTTTAAATTCACGTTTTATTTTGTACGTTATCGAGAATTTAGTAAACATAAGCATTCACGTTTGTTTAATCTGATTGTTGTGCTTTATAATTCTGTATCCAAATACCATTCCAATCAATTAGTAGTGTAGTTATCAATCAAAATCCTTACAGATCATTATCCTTAGTGATCATTCGACATCTGAACGTTTTTAAGCACCATTAATCCTCCGTGGGACTTAACGACCCGGGAATCCACTATATTCTAAGAGAAATTGCATTGGTTTTAGACTGTTTGAATTTTATTACGGTTGACCATTCACAAGTGGTTGACTTGTGTAATAAACTTGACAGTTTGAAGCGAATCATATACGTTTGAAGATTCAAACACCCATGCGTTTGAAATGAAATAAAATTAAACAGCCATGTCGAAATTAGAAAGTATGACTTTTTAAAAAAGCCATGCGTGTGAAAGATGTGTAATGTTTAAAGAGTATTCAATTGGTTGTAACTATGGCAAGTTAACTATGACAAAATGAAGGAAACGATTCACCTCTTTAAAATGAAATTGTGTTTTGGTTCTTCAGTTACACATTGAATGGTTTTGATCGAGTCAATAAAATGGGATTATGGAAATGGTTGGTGACTTAACAAAAATATCTTGGTCGGGTTTAATAACATTAAATGTGTGATTGGTAACTGCTTTTTTTTCTTCTAAAAAGAAGCCTTATAAATAACAAGCTGTATAGGTTCACTATCTTTTGTATCTTTCCAATTCTACTTTCACTTATAAATACCAGGATGTATAGCTTCATGATGGGTATGGCTGGCTTCACCCAAAAATAATGCCCCAATGTGGTAATGGTAAGACATTTGTCGATCGTATTAAAAAGTCACTCATTTAATTTGTTTGTTATTATATCGTATAACATCATCGATCTTGTATTGTTTTTGTAGCGCAACACTCCCAGGAGCTGAACCTTCTTATCATGCTCTTACTTCTGGAAATTGTTCACATGATGAATGTGAAAACATCTGCAAAAGGCTTCAACCTTCAAACACAATATTAGTATGTGTAAAGTGTGAAGGAAATACATGTAATTGTTATAATGTCAATTAAAAATAGACTAATTTGCATGTCTACATGATTAGATATCTATTATAAAGTTGTGCGCTTTTTCTTGGGATAAATTTTTGTTGCTTGGTTGTTGATATGTTTAATTTTCTTCTCTTTATTGTGGTTTGTCATGTGCATGTATTATCGATCAAATTACTTTCTTTAATATTGAACTGGCTTGGTTTGATGACCTCTAATCTAATATTGCTAAATGAAATAACTAACCGAGTGCTTGAAGGCAAACACTTATTACCGGATCCACCACAGTAAATGGCCCCATATCTCGTAGCAACCACTAGAGTTTTGTGAGGGTGACCAAGTGGTGATATAGATCTTACATCATACAGATCCCGTCAACTCAACGACTTGTATATCAAAAAAGTTAAAATTGCCTCTTGTTTAACCTTGACAACTTACTGTCCTGACTGATATTGGCACCCCATGAGCTTTTTGAGGGAGATGAAGATGACATTTCTGGGCTCTGTTGATCTTGAAAACTTATGCAAATCCCATTATAGAATACAGCTAGGTGATGTGACTCACATCCTATGATAAGATTCTTAACATTTGACTGTAACAAGTCCACTGAACAAACTTTAGTTTGTTGCATGCTTTTCATATGAGTCGATGTTCATTTTAGTTGTAATATCCAGCATGCGAAGCAAACTACTATTACAGTTACGAGGTCCATCATGGAGGGACACCCACTTGGTTCCATACCATTATAGAATCCATAAAACATTGAACCGACAAGCCAAACTCCTTTGACCCATTTTGACCCGAACTCTAAATTTTGACCCATTTTAACTTGTTAATATATCTACCTTCACCAAATGATACCTGGCCAATTACATGTGTATGTAGGGCAAATCATAAAAAGCCTTTGCTTAATAATATTGCTTGGGACTATGATGTTGTCATCACGAGTTTCAGTCGGCTAAATGCTGAATGGAGCCCACAAAAGAGAAGTGATTTGATGCAAGTTCATTGGCTCAGAGTTGTGTTTTATAGATGTCACACCTTTGGTCCAAGTTTGAATTTGACAAACAAATTACAGTCAAGGAGGACTCTTTTTGTATCTATTAACAAACATAGAATGGGTCTTGAATATATGAACATATATTAACAAATAGTTCTACATTTAGATTTGCATAATATCACTATTTATCAACATTTAGTAAATAAATATTGTTGCATAATATGACAATTTATCAACATTTAGTTAAAATATTAGAGATGCTAATTGTGAAATTTATATGAATTATAAATAGTTTTAAATCCCAATTCAGTTTGAGATCCCATTTTTGAATGTTACAACTTTTTTTAAGACCCATTTAATTTATGTTTATTGTCAATATTTTACTATTTACAAAATTCTATGTTAACGTCAACCGGTTAAACTGGTTCCGGCAAAAAAAAAGGGTCATATTAAACCGGGTTTTTAATTCTCGAAACTCAATTAGACCCGCCGGGTTTTAAATAACCCGGGTCAACCCGGTTCTAAAAACCCGATCGAGTTTGGTTTTTGCATGTCTTTTTATAAATAAAACAAGTTAATCATATATATTTGCGACGTAATTTTTTTTACACGTTATCTTTGTCATTAAATGTGTTTCTAGGCACAATATATGGATTAGTCATGCTTTATATATATACTTCTTTTTTGTATTGTTGAAAAAAAAGAGGTTTTTTTATATAGAAAATCGGGTTGACCCGGTGGTTGAACCGGTAACCCGGTGACTCGACTGGGTCGATTAAAGTCCCGGTTTTCAAAACATTGGATAAGTGTCTAAAATATGAAATAAATTTCTACTTTGAAATTGTTGAATACAAAGTGTATACAGTAAAAGAAAAAAAAGTATGACAGCAGAAAAAGTAAATAAAAGGATGGCTAAATAGGACTTTTTTTTTGAAAATATGGACGTCACACTGATCGATAAAATCTTGAAAGCACCAACCTTCAAAACTGTACGACTCAAATGTAAATTCAAAATTCAAACTTTACATAACCATATAAAAACTAACCATGTGAGCGCTAAAGAACACAAAAATTGTAACAGTAAAATCTTAGTGGCAAAGATCAAATAAGTGAGACGTACACACCAAAAGATTACCTAATTGTATCCACGTCAAACGGCTGTCCTACTTCATGTCAAAAGTTGTGAATACAAACAAAAAAAAGTAAACATACACATACAAAAACGACGTGCGCGAACACACGAACAACTATTACCTTAAAAACACATAAATGTTTATGTAAATTATTAGTTTGTTAACATTGTATCAACTAACTTAGGAGAACAAGCATAATATATGTTAAATTTTCAAGAAAGAAAATCGCAACTAAATAAGTTTAGATAATAAAACCAAAAAGTAAAAGACTTTTAATGTCAATCGTGAATTTGTCAACACATGGAAATTTGACTATAACCCAATACCACAAATAGTAAAATTGTCTCTGTTATGTCATTGTCACTTTATACGAATAGTCATTTATTACAATATTAATCAATAAATGTGACTGAAAACATTTGTTTAAAAAACACGTACACACAAATGGATCCTATTAGATTTTGTTGAAAAGTAAACATAATCGCCGTAATGCAACCATGCCATCAGTAAAACAATTCTTAGAGAATAATTCATGATGTTACTGATACGATTTGTCGAAAGAAAACATCCATCGTTTAAACTTTGTCAAAAACCAGACATCGCTGCCGCTAGGAGGAACTGGTAAAACATCCATCGAGAAGAATTCATGAGACATGTTGATGGTTGTAGGACCTTAGATATACCAACCTTATCAAATACCCACGTTATGGACACAAGAATACCACGTTAAACCCAAACTGTTATGCGTAAATAAAGAAAGATTAAGATAAGATATGGTGACTTGATGTATAATTCGTATGTATGTTTAGAGAGGTAGAGAGAAGAAAGATGAAACAATAAGATGTATATTGCTTCAAGGAAAAACACACACACACACACTCAAGCACACCCCTCAAATGACCATTTGAGGGGTATTTATAGTCCAAGGGACTTGATGCCCTAAAAGGCTTTTCATGGGCTTTTCGTGGGTTGGACATGGATTGGGCTTTGGATACTTAAGCTTCAAACGGCTAGCATAATTATAACGCCTAGCCATTTAGCTTAGTCCAATCCACGAGCCCGTTGACTATTCTATCACGATATCTAACACACGTTACAAAGTTCCTAAGTGTGAATGACCATCACTTCTAATAAAAACTATTAAGGCTAACAATCTCCCCCTAAGGGGTGGTCATTCAAATGATGCTCCACTTGATTAGGTCTTTACATTTCTTGAGCTCGAACTTTGTGTGTAGATATAGAATAGTCTTGAATCTTTGTTCCTTCATGCTTTGTGATCAGATAATGTGGTTGTTTGCCGTTGTCAACTTCGTTGGTTAGGTGTCTCCACGTCATTCTCCATTTCTTTCTCCACCATGCTCACACTTCTATTTGTCTTTTGGTTACCAATGATGTAGTTCTCGAGTCTTTAAACTTTGTAGATTCTTTGACATTGACGAAGAATCATCTCCTTTGATTATGATGAGAACTTTCATGTGTTGTTGGTATGAGCATGTGGCGAGTCTCCACGATCCATCCGCTCCGGAGCTTCCATAAGAAGAAAACATAAAACAGGTTAGTAATAAGCGGATTCCGGCACTTATAAGTTTGAATTTCGAGGGTGTTAACAGCATAGTGTGAAAACACATCTCTAATTCTCACAAAGGCCGTTCCTGAACTGGAGTCCCACAAGTGAGATAACGCGATATACCGAAGTACATCTACAGTTCAGATGAGTCGCTGAGGTACACCGAGCATCACCCCACGACATAGACCGTTTGAGACACACTAAGCGTAATCCACGGGGAATTACCGAAGTGACCTGCTGTCGGCCTTGAAGTTGACCCCGGCAGGAGTTTCCATTCAGTCATTGAAGATCACAGATGTGAAACTTCTCATAAATGTTCTGGCAAATTGCTAAGACCTGCGTAGGACTCTAGAATATATCACTTGTGTCCTTAATGATGAACAACAAGCGATGTCATGTCATGTGTTCCTATGAGATCTTTTGATGAATCTCGTGGCTCTAGACTCAATAGTGCATTTTGGTTTTCCTGAGCGGAGACTAGGGAGAGGGTCTCCTTCTTCAATACCAACGATCTCTAAGAGAAAGTCAATAGATTATGTAGGGTTCCCAGTGAGAATGAAACAAATCCTTTTAAGAGGAATTGAGTGGCTAGAAGGTTTAGTGCAGTGCGTCACTGGGTCCATGACGTCTTTGTCTTCAATACCAGTGTCATCTAGTGACAACTAGTAGCAGATGAGTTGAACCCGGTTTCTGCCCTAAGGTTGATTATGGAGGGCTATTTCTTTTCACCCTTTCTTTTACATTTCTTTTTAATTCTTCAACCCCTTCTTTCTCCTTTCTCACATTACTCCTTTTTTCAATCATACCTAAGGACTTCTAATACTAACTATGGGTATTGTCCTTGGGTAGATCCCTCCGCTCAAGGATCATAGGACGGATATTCCTATCCTTAGTCACCTTATAACTCCATGACTGTCCCATGTTGCCATAAAACCATTTTACTTGAAAATCTCACAGAGTGTTTATGATAGAAAACATGTTTGAGACACTCAGAGAGTTTTATATTTTCAGAAACACTCCCCCATCACATGTGCTTATGAGTTTTAACAAAAATCTGCACATCGATGGTAGAGTTCGCACTTTTTGAATTGATCGACTTTAAATGAACTAGACCGATTCGAGACACGTTTACATCGCTAGAGAACTAGCTTGAAATTATTACCCGTCCTGGTCAAGTCATAGAAAGTTTCTCGAGATGGTACATGATTCCTCGTCAATTCATTGGTTTCAACTGAGTCGAGCTCTTTTGAGATTCAAACAACGATCATTAAACATTTTTGATCACCTTTTAATCACGTTTCTCCCCCTCAAAAATAGCATATCTATGATGTTTTTGAAACAAAATGATTAAAAGATATGTTTTTCAAAAATCATTTGGAGAGAAACTGATTTAGCATGAATTTTGGAACAATTTTGTTTTAATACTCCCCCTTAAAGAAAGCATATTTTTCTTACAGAAAATTTGGAATCAATTAAGGGTTTAGAGGGAGTTATCTTGGTACCAAATGTGAGAGATTTTGAAAAATCTTTTTGAAAAATTTCGAATCAATGGTACTCAAGTTGATGAAGATTTTGAAAATCTTTTGAAGATATTTAGAGAAAAATTATCTTCATTTGTTTTAGGATAAGTGCTCGATATATATGAAAATCGATTTTGCGTAGCACTTTCCTTTCTTTAAAGATCGGGTTGCAAGCTGAAATACTTACAAGCCATTATGTTTTTAGGAATAGTGCTTGAAAAATATTTAAAACCATTGATTTGGATAAGCACTTTCCTTTCTTTGAAGCGGGTCCTGAATGATGTGTTCGAAGCCATTAATTTGAAGTCCGGTTTAAATGCATGAAGTATACGAAAGCCATTAATTGAAGAAATTTTTGAGAAACGACATGTTTTAGAAAACATATTAAAGAACTCTCGCTCAAGCATCTGTACATACCCGTATCATTGTTGAATGACATTTCTAGAAACGTACAGAATATTGATTATACAAGAGACATGTCGTGAGAAGAATATTTTTGGATTTTTTTTTTATTTTATAATGTTTTTTGTATTTTTGAAAGATTTTCTATTTTTGTATTTTGATTTTGTTGATTTTTCAAATTTTGTATTTTGTTTTTCAAAGAATATTTACGAAGAAGATTTGAAGAAAGAAGATTAAGTCATGTCATGTAAAAGTGGAGTTAAGAGTGGAATTAGAAAAGGATTTCCACATGCGAAATTGGCATAAAGTTCTTCTTTACCACATGGGGTATATGAACCTTCAACACTTTTACAAGTACCTGCATCCACAGAAGAAGAATTTTCACAAATAACAGTGTTAGAAGTACATGATTCCTCACGGTGAGGGTGATCACTATCAACGGTTGTAGTGGATCTGACTTCCTTATCCGAATGATTGTCACTATTATCTGTGTTGGTGCAAGTATCAAAAATCTTTCCTGTGGGAATCCATCTAAGACCTATTTTGTTGAAAACTTTTCCCGTAGGTTTCCACCTAAGGTAAGATCTAGGAGTTGTTTTCTTATCAGATGCAGCGGAAGACTCGTTTTTAGAAAAACTACGTCCTAAAGAGATCCACCTATTAGGTTTCTTTTTGTTTGACATATTATCAACGGGCTTGTTTCTATTTGGTGTCTTAGTGGATTGTGCCTTGGCACGAGAATGATCTTTCTTGAGATATTGTAAGGCACATGCATCATGATTAGCTGAAAAGACACATTTTTTACATGTAGTACGACATAATTCAATATTCTTGTTTCAAACAGCAGCTTTAACTTTGTCACTACAGTCTTTTGGAAATTGATTATGGTTCGAAAAAGACTTAGAGTTCCTAGTGTTGTTATCTAAGGGCATAGCATTTTCTTTTGCGTAACTACTCTTAGATGCAAGCCAATCCCTAGTCTTTTGTAGAGTGTTCCTAGGTAATGGTTTACTACTACTAGCAGTGCCTTGAAATTTTGTAGAATTCATCACCCTAGATGTTGCACCTAGAATTCCGTCTTTTCGAGTCTGTGCCTTTTTCCTAGCTTCTTCTAGATAGTGATTGTTGACCATGTTGTTAGAACCAACAGATTCTTTAACTGGATTTTTGGTCACATTCCGTGTACTAGTCTTAGAAATGCCAGGTGTAATCACTTTTTCTTTATCAAAAACAGGTTTTGCAGCAACTGCTTTTTCTTTTTCAAAACCTTTGATAATTCTCTTTTTAATAGGCAGGGACTGTGGAGTGACTGTTTTTGACACATCATTTTTCTCATTGACTCTTGGAGGAGGCTGAGAAATAGACATTTTTGGTTTGAAAACCGTTTTTGGAACATTTGCTTTCTCCTCAGTCAATGGTTTTGCAAACTTAGTATCCACAGCCTTTCCTTTTAGACTTTCCAGCTGAACTCTCAAAAGATCATTTTGCTCTTTCATGTCCTTGTAGGCACGCTCATATGACAATTTGTCATACTTGCATTCCTCTGTTTTTCGATCAAGTTGTTTAAAATAGGACACGTTTTCTTTTTCAAGTTTTTCAAGAGCATTTTCATACTTTGAAACAATTGTTGAGGTCTCAGACTGGAGTCTTTCATGATCTTCAACAGAATATGTTTGTAAGATAATGGACATGATATCGGTAGTCATAACATCTTCGAAGAGAGAATCATTTAGATTTTCCAAAACTTTGATGTGTTCAAAACTTTCATTAGCTTGCTTTACCAGGGATTTATGGTCCTTGACAAAGTCACTGTTTCTTTCAAAACGCTTGTTCAAAATGAATTACCCTCGCATGATGCCCCACTGAGGGGAAATTTGAGTTTCAAAAAACTTTCTTTGTTCGATGTCAAAACTAGAGAACCAGTTGTTAGGTGTAATAGTGGTTTTAGTTTTAACAGTGTCTTGAAGATCCACAATTCTAGTTTTACATTGTCTAAAATATGTCTCGCATCACTTGTGTTAAAAGGATTGTTTGAAGACATTTGTTCAATGTTCGAAAGAGAATTTGAGACAACAACTGGTTTTGAAACGATTTTGAAACAGTGTTGACTCTTTGTTTGAAACACTTGGTGTGATGGAGAACCTTGACTTTTCTTTTTGATAAACAAAAGTAATTCCGTTAATTTTGTTCCATTTGTTATAATCAATCGGTTTAAGATCTGGATTCTTTTGTTTCATTTTTGATCTACTCTCCTCAGATAGTTCCAACGTTTCAAGAGAATCACGAACAATTATGGGTTCATGCAAAGGTTTTCCATTGTTCAACACATTCGAGATTTCTGAGATTTCGAGCTTTCTTGAGGAACGAAGAAGGGTCCTTACCAAGTGCCATTCTATTGTTAGTATGAAAACGCGGATTTACTTAATTAGAAAGCATCTTGATTGTTTGAGCAGAATGACCCGTTTTAAGAAGCAAATTTTCCAAAGTTTGAATTTTTTCATTTTTATCAAGAATTTCATCAAGAAGAGAATCTTCTCGTTTTGAAAATCAGTAATCAACTGCTTCTTTTCTTTTTCAAGATTAGAAAACATTTCTTTTTGTTTAGAAAGTTGGTTATTTAAATCAGAAATTTCCTTGTTTAGAGATTTAATTTTCAAGTTCGAATTCACATCAAGTGTGTTATACTTGATTTGCAATTCTTTTTCTTTAGAAACCAAATTTCGATAACCAATTTCTAATTCGATTCTTTGTTTTTCGAAATTCAAAAGCTTTTGCGTTCTCCTTGTAACTCTCAAGCTCGCCGTCAATTTAACATTCGCGACCTTAACTTCGCGATTGACCTTACTAACTTTCTCGATTTCAATACCACAATTATTAATTAATTTTTCAAAATAGCACGGTTTCCTCATCAGTCTCAGTATTTTGTGCCACACAGCCTCCATTAGGATCCACATCCGGAGTTTCAGAGTTCGTATTGCTACAACTCGGATTGTCCAGGTATGTATCATAAGTAGGTGCTGATGTCACAGAATGCTGTTCATCATGAGTAAACTGACTAGAAACATTACTATAATTTGGTACCTCATTGAGTGGATCGTGTCATAGACTGAGGTGTATCAAAAGTACCACTTGATGTTGTGTCCTGCGGATTGATTCTATGACTGGAGGTTGCGTATTTTTGCTTTATCTGCCCGTTTTGGATTCATGAATGCGTATTCTCGGTCAATTCAATTCCCGACTCTTCTTTCTGTGTTAACATCAACATGTACTGGAGCCTTTCAAGCTTCGTCAGTCGTTTGACACAAGATTCTGAACTAAAATAACCTGAATTTTGGCTTTGAGGTTCGAGGTAGCATTCAACGAAGTCATATAACAGTTATTCCCATGTTGATATCCCATATTCGATTCACAATCGACCCCCTTGATGTCCAACCAACTGCCATGCATATTGCATCTGATTCCCCATTTGTATACCCGTAGCAAATCCATTTTGATTCCCAATAACATCAACCATTTGTCCTTCTTGACCCATATGCATACTCGGTTGAGCAAACTGCGGATTATACGATGAAATCCATTGGTTGTTGTTATTTGGTGTAGTGGGACTAATGTTTTCTTCATTGAAGAATCCTTTTAAGAAAGCAGTTATGAGACGATCTGCCAGAGTTGCCATTGATGAAGGTATGTATGATAAAGTTGATGTAGGATCGATTCAACGATAAAGGAGTTGTGGTTGATGAAGATTAAGCTCGGTTGAGGTGATTCTGAAAGTCGTACTCGTAACCTTGGTTCTTAGTCGAAAAAAATTTTCGCCCAAAATTTGAAATTCACTTTAAAATCAATTCTAAGGTCGTATGAAAAATTTGAGTTATGACAATTTTGACGCCAAATTTGACGCGAAAAATTTGAATTTAGGCCCAATAATTTGAATTTTTGACCAAAATTTTCACAGTTAAACCAAAATTTGAATCTCGCGTAAAAATTGAACGTTTAGTCTCCTCAAAAATTTAAATTTAAAATTTAATTTGAATTTTTTTTTTTTTTTTTTAAACCTTATGAGTTGAAAAAGCTTAGGCGTAGACCAAAGAAGTTACGAGTAGGATATGGTTACGAGTAGGATGTAGTTACGAGTAGGATGGCTTAGGCGTAGGATCTTATGCGTAGGAAGCTTATGCGTAGAAACCTTATGCGTAGAAACCTTAAGCGTAGGAACCTTAGGCGTAGAAACCTTATGCGTAGAAACCTTATGCGTAGAAAGTATCTTACGCGTAACCTTAAGCTTATGCGTAGACAAAAAGTTACCGTAAACCTACGCGTAATTTTGAAATTATGCGTAGAGTTACTCGTAAGCTTTTAGCTTATGCGTAAACTATGGTTAAGAACAAAAAATCCTTTACACTGTCACAGCGTAAGAGATATCCACAAGTCGAAGTGTTCCACACACTTATCCAAGTGAGGGAAGCACTGAGTAGCAGTTATAGCACGAAGATTCTTCACCAAAAAGTTACGAGTAGAAAACTTATGAGTAGTTGACTTACTTACGAGTAGAACTAGGGTTTTGACTTACTCGTAAAAAATTTCCAACGATTCAAACAATTTCTCTTGCACAGATAGCCTTAAAATCACTCGAATAACCCAAAAATGTTGACCTTTTTCACCCAAAATGCTTAGAAAAGTTACGAGTAGAAAACTAGGGTTTTGACTTTTTGACTTCTACTCGTAAGAAATTTCCAACGATTCCAATGATTTCGCTTGCACAGATATCCTTAAAAACACTCCAATAACACAAAAATGTTGACCTTTTTCACCCAAAGTGCCTAGAAAAGTTACGAGTAGAAATGACCAATGACCAAATACGAGCTCAAAACTTAACCAAAACGCGTAAAGCTTCGAACTTTTTGCAAAAAACTGAAACTTTAGCACCAAATAAACCTTAAACCACAAGAATCTTGAATTTTTAAGTGCAAAAATTAAAGCTTTAAGCTTGACAACTATGAAAAACGTGAGCCTTTACGCGTACAATACCAAGCTTCAAAACAAACACAAACACTCCTAAACCATTGTTAGGCGATTGATACCAATTGTAGGACCTTAGATATACCAACCTTATCAAATACCCACGTTATGGACACAAGAATACCACGTTAAACCCAAACTGTTATGCGTAAATAAAGAAAGATTAAGATAAGATATGGTGACTTGATGTATAATTCGTATGTATGTTTAGAGAGGTAGAGAGAAGAAAGATGAAACAATAAGATGTATATTGCTTCAAGGAAAAACACACACACACACACTCAAGCACACCCCTCAAATGACCATTTGAGGGGTATTTATAGTCCAAGGGACTTGATGCCCTAAAAGGCTTTTCATGGGCTTTTCGTGGGTTGGACATGGATTGGGCTTTGGATACTTAAGCTTCAAACGGCTAGCATAATTATAACGCCTAGCCATTTAGCTTAGTCCAATCCACGAGCCCGTTGACTATTCTATCACGATATCTAACACACGTTACAAAGTTCCTAAGTGTGAATGACCATCACTTCTAATAAAAACTATTAAGGCTAACAATGGTGATTATCCTGGCGTGTTTTTTATTGATGGCCCTGGAGGAACCGGTAAAACATTCTTGTATAAAGCATTACTTGCCACTGTTCGTTCTCATGGTCTTATTTCACTTGCCACCGCTTCGTCAGGGGTTGCGGCAAATAACATGACAGGGGGAAGAACTGCTCACTCTCGATTTAAGATCCCCATCAATCTTAATACAAACTCAGTATGCAACATCAAAAAACAAAGTGGCCTTGCTAAGCTACTTTGCCAAGCAAAGTTGATAATCTGGGATGAAGCATCAATGGCTAAAAGGCAAGGTGTCGAGGCGGTTGATCGAACTATGCAAAACATTACCGGGGTCAAGCTTCCATTCAGCGGCAGGATAATGGTTTTAGGAGGGGATTTTAGACAAGTTTTGCCGGTCATAAGACTTGGAACATGAGTGCAAATTGTAGATTCGAGTCTACGGATGTCACCTCTTTGGTCTAGAATTCAAAAAATGCGGTTAACCATAAACATGAGGGCACGGACAGACCCATGGTTTTCAAACTTCCTATTACGATTTGCTGACAGAGTTTTTTTGGTAAAGGGGAGTAATCCTGCACCCTGGTAAATAATTTGCTGACAGAGTTGAAGAGGTCATCAATGAAGACTATGTACGCATACCTGATGACATGACGATTCCATACATAGAAGATGCTGCCTCAAAGGATGCATTGGAATTCTTAAACTGCTCAACATGAGCAGATTGCCTCCTCATTACTTGCGTTTGAAAAATTGGATGCTCGATTATTCTTTTAAGGAATCTCGATCTGGCAAATGGATTATGTAATGGCATGAGGTTGATATGCAAGCGTTTTGATCCTAATGTCATCAATGCTGAGATTGCTGTGGGACAGCACGCTGGAGCTAGAGTGCTCTTGCCAAAAATTCCTTTTGCTCCATCTGAAGACGACATGTTCCCTTTCAAACTAAAGAGAACACAATTCCCCATGTGCCTTAGCTTTGCGATGACTATTAATAAAGCTCAGGGCCAAACAATTTCAAATGTGGGTGTCTATTTGCCATCCTGTTTTCTCTCATGGCAAGCTTTATGTGGCATTGTCTAGATATCTCGTAGAACAACAAAGATATTGGTTAAACCAGTCAAAGAGTTCCGTCAAGCAGGAATCTATACCTCAAATGTCGTGTATCAAGAAGTTTTACGCGACGAGTAACATGTGTTGTTAGTTAATATTTCATAATTGATGTAATGTTTTATTTTAAGTTTCATTAAATATTTTTATATGTCGTTTGATATATGTTAAGAATTTTTGCTAGAGTTGAATTATCACATGTTACAATCGTTTGTAATTACATTTTGTTCCTTTCACGTTCTATTTTGAACGTTATACAAAACACTTACCACAATATCGCATATCGTTAATTGTCTGCCGCTAGAAACCGATGCCGCTAGGCACGGGTACTCGCCTAGTATATATATATATATATATATAGTTGCATGCACGTTCAAATTTGTATGTGAACTTTATTTGTCAAATTCAATATCTTACATGTTTATATATTTTTACGTTAAATTTGTAGATACTACACGAATTTATATGTAAGACATAGTGACCCGCGCTTTTATGTAGTATTGCTAAAAGCTTGTAAAACAAAGTGTACGTGTACAAAATACATATTTGTTGTATATATGTAGTACACACTCTTGTACATAGTGAAGATTTACTTTATACTTCTTTTTTTAGTTGCCACAGAGTATATATTAGAAATAGTAATATGTATCTTGTCACCGTGCGGTATGAGTAATAAGCGAGAAAACTAGGTGTACCCTAATAAATTAATTTGGTATTTTTACTACGTCCTTATTATATACAATTTTCTCATTTTTAAGCATGTATTCACTTTTCCAACAGAATAATATAATCATAATTCTGTGGTTCTAAACTTCTTGTCGTGTGCAATTGTGAAATGATGTTTGATCTGTGGTTGTTTAGTTATGTTATTGTTTGATGTTTTAAATGTATGTTGTTGTTTTGGATTTTAATGTGTAGTTGTTATTTTGCGGAAATCGAAGGTTAATGAATAGAGTTTAATTTGAAGTATATATTTCTGTTATAATCATATTGTATTTTTAATGAGCTTATTATTTATGTTTTATTGTGATTAATTTCACAATTTACTGTTAAATAAAAACATGTAGTTATTGATGTATGTGGTGATTATTTGGTTAATTTGTGTATTTGTGTTTGTATAATGTCTCTCTCTTACTTGTCACAGACAGTAGATGATTGAATTTTATTGAAGTGGTATAGCCCAAATGAAAACTAATAAGCATTGGTAACGAACATATGCGTTGTTTACAACTTTTTAAGCTAGTTTAGTAAGACAAATTGTGAATAGTAAGTAGTAAATCTGTTAGATCTGTGTGACTGCTTGAGTAATTGCTAGTTGACGCTGCTTCATCATAGTAAGTGCTTGTTTGTCACACCGAATTAGAGTTTCCGTTCACGAAAACTACTGGCCCTTGACATGGACCAGCAAACTCGACCTTAATATTATGAGCATATATGCACTTGGAGGCGCTGTAAGCCAAACGGCATTTGCTTATGTAAACAGCACATCTGTTTTTCACCAATTTTATTGAAGCGACATGGTCATATTAATCTAAATGGTGAAAAGCATTTGTGGGTTTATAGTATCGGTTACATTGACATTCAAGATAAATTGATTGTATTCTTAGTGAACTAGATTAGTTTAAGTGAAGATAATATTTGACCATTAGATGGTAAAAGAATCAAATTAATGGGACCGTGTAAGCTTGAAGGTTAGATTAATAGGCTGGTTGGGTAAGTTTAACATTATAGTTTATGCATTCTCGTAAGTTCAAACACTTAAAAGGACTTTTATCCCTTGACTCGGACCAGCAACTAAACCTTGATTTATTATAACCCCTTGTAAGTTGTAACTCGGACCAATATTTGGATTTGGAGGCATCGTCTATCAAACCAACATTCGGATGTGGTAGTGGTTGCGGATTGGCAAAAATTGGATCATGAACCATGCTTTCAGCAGTAGTGACCCACTTGTTTATGGGCTATTTGTTCTTATCCGTCCACATTACTTAAAGATGCTGAGTCGTGGACCACTAGTCTAACCATAGTTTGAAACTTGAAGATTTGACTATCAAGCGATTAAACCATTTGTGAAGAAATTATCTGCACGAGTTTTGTGGCATACCAGCAAACGACTAAGTCCTTTTTTGCATTTATGAAAATGTGCCATACAAATTAAAATGGCCTTGATTTTAACTAGTTGGTTATTTGTAACTGCACATTCTCTCTGTTTTCGATTTTTGAGTATCAATATGATGTAGCTTATTAGGTGGTTTTGACAATTTATCTACTGAATGTGTATATTTGCTTTTATCTGAATATATTTGTTTACTTTGTAACTAAGATTGTATAATCTATAATGTTTTTGGTAGATCTTATGAATTTGAAGTATAACATGGTTTTGGTCAAATAATTCATAAGGAAAGCTGATTTATTACCAAAGAGAAGGGGAATTATTGTTGGTTCAGGATCATAATTAGTGACCATGGATCACAGACTGTTCATCATGGCCGCAATGTGTTCTATATGTATTGCTATTTTCGGATTTAACATGTTCTACCTTGGTAAAGGGAAGCTGCCAGGAACGCTCATTACTGTAGTTAACAAGAATTTAAATGATTCTTCAAATATACCATACCAGAATTAGCTAATGAGCATATTGTTTTAGGGTTTAAAATTTGGTTTTTATAGACATTGTGTCCTGTGAGTGGTAAATTTCACGACATTTGGTAGTGGTGACAGAGATGGTGTCGGTGGGTAACAGTGGTGATAGGTGTTGGAGGTTGAAGAAGAGTAGCGAGGTAAAAGAAGGGAGTGTTTAGGTCATAGATTGTTTGTTGAGTATTAAAAAAGATTTAATGGGGGTTTTTGGACAAGAAAAGACGAAGTAACAAAAAGGCCCTTACATGAAAACCAAATAAATAAATAAATAAATAAAAAAAAAAAAAAAAAAAAAAACACACACACACACAAAACTGCTTATTTAGGCAAGCCAGCGCCTTGGCGCTTGGGGGGTTCGGTATGGTGGCTCGGGCTTGGCATCGTACAACGTGGGTTTGGCGTGGATTTCTCATAATGACACCTAAGCCTCTTAAAACATATGAAAAGACAAAGATGCATGGTTAAATTCATAATACCCGACAAACCACAAAAATGATCATAATACTAAGTTACTAACTCTAAAATCATATAATCAACTTTTAGAGCATGTGTGATAAATTTGGTATTCGAAGACCTCATATGTACAAAAGCTTTACGAAAGGTTTTTGTGCACTCTTTATTGTATTACATAAAGTGTGAAAAAAAAAATCATTTGCTTAAGTCAATATTCAAAAATAACTCTTACTTTAAAATAAAGATTTTGCTATGATTGATTTACGTGACGAAACTAGAAATAAAAAAGAGTGGATGCGCAATTTTTTTTATAGTCTAGTACGGAGAAAAATAAACAAAAAGAAGATTTCATTCGAAACAATTCTGCTAAAATATGAGTTTACTTCTCAGATACTAGTGGACTAACTAAATTACACGTAGTAAGAACACAACAATTTCTTTTTGATTGGGTGCTTTGAGAAAGATGTATAACTATTTATAAAAATAACACTTATGGTCGACTCAAGATAGACACGCCATACATTTATGGCTCGTTATGCAAAAACGTCTCAAAACTCAGGATAGACTTCGACAATGGGACGTAGGAAAGGATGTTGATTTAACAAAGCTTCGATGTCCGTTATGTAAATCTCAACCTGACACGCATGAGCATTTATTTTTTAAGTGTTCTTATTCGACCAAAGTGTGGACGTTAGTTCTTAAAGCGGCTGATCTTCCAAATATTTCGCCAGTTTGGGAAAATATCATGGATTGGATGATACCAAGGTCGTCTCATAATAACGTTACAGCCATTGTTGGTCGGCTAGTCTTTGCTGCAAGTTCGTACTTTGTGTGGCAAGAGAGGAACAATCGAATCCATGCAAAAGGTGAAAGGAATCCGGAGCATGTTACAAGCGTTGTGATTGACACGGTAAGATTAAAGCTTGCATCCATAAGATTCAAGAAAAGTGCCCGGGTGGATAGAATGAAGGCAAACTAGAAGCTAGCAATTGAGGAGTAATCGCATTTTACTGGTCATGATCAAGAGGCGATTAGTTTTTTCATTAATTTTCTTTTCTATTGTACTCTAGGTCTTTTGTTCTCTTGGTTGTTGTGCGTATGAGCCTGTTCATGGCTCATTGTTCTAGTTTTTAAGAGTGGTTCATCGCTACTCTTATGTGTACTAACTTATATTTTTCTTTTATTAATATATTCAATCCCTTTAACAAAAAAAAATAATAACACTACAAAACAGAATTTTATCAGTGTGTTGACACAGCGAGACACCTCTAGTTCGAGAACTGTCTGCACTAATAACAAGTTGTGAATTTATATACTCCGTATTATACTACCTGCCCCTTGAGAACATGCACCATGATCTGTATGCGCAAAACCGGCTGAAGCAAATTAAATGCAATTCCTGAAAGTGCGTAATATTTGATTAATTTACTCCCAGGTGTATATTATATATACATCTAAGCACGCAGTATCATTACCAGAAAGAAAAAAGAATATGTAGTTGTATGCACGTTCAAATTTGTATGTGAACTTTATTTGTCAAATTCAATATCTCCAGCAACAACTTTATTTTGTACATGTTTATAAGGGTGTACAGTATGCTTGATAATTTGTATTTATTATGTTAGGGGTGTTTTAACAACTGTATTAATTGTATTTATTGATCAGTTAATTAATTGACTATATTAAATAGCATTAATGTGATGTTTTGTTTATTTTTTAATATGTGCATTAAAGTGGTGTATGTTATGCTTCTTGTAGTGTACGTCTGATATATGTGCATTAAAGTGTTGTACATTATATTTCTTTTTTTTTAATTATATGAATTACTAATTATAGTAACATGTGTAGGCTTATATTTTTAAGACTTTCTTTTATAAGAAGTCCTAAATACATTATAATGTAGTATAGATATGTGAGATTTGTTATATATAAGTATTACACACGCTTGTAGATAGTGAAGATTTATTTTATACTTCTTTTTTTAGTTGAAAAATAGTAGATAAAGCTTTTTCTAACTTGTGTCACAATGATATTTGTTAAACACAATTAATAAACTTAAATTACCATGTTTAAATGTTAGTGTGCGTTAATAATTTCTTAAATCTTTTCTAGTTATCATGATTAACTTTATTTATTAAGAAACAATTTTATTATAACAAATAGTTTCGTTTATTTAATGTTTTTAAACAAGTGCCATGGTGGCATATGTTAGAAATAGTAGACACATATGAAACTTGTCACCCTACGGTATGAGTAATAAGCGAGAAAACTAGGAGAACCCTAATAAATTTGTTATTTTTATTACGTTCTTATTATCTACAATTTTCTGATCATTTTTAAGCATGCATTCACTTTTCCAACAGAAATAATATCAGCATAATTCTATATTTCTGTCGTGCGCAATTGCGAATTTGTGATAGTCTAACTTCATTATTCGGATTTTGAAATAAAAGAACTCAGCATAATTTCCGGCATGAGCAACCTCACAACTTTACCATGATCTTATAATTAATTAAGAAAATTATGTGACTAACCACATTGACAACTAGATCATGTAATTAAGAGTATAATTTATATTTCTTCACATTAACAACTTGATCATATAAAATGAGATTGGAAAAACTATGTATTTATAGTCTCGAAAACTTGGTACACATTCATTCATCTCTGTAACCCATATTGTTTTTGAGCTTCTTCAATTCACCTTTACTTGATAATTAAACGTAATCATGTCATCCTCAATCACCCAGTTTAATCACTTACGAATCCCACTTGATGAAATACAAAAAGCCACCAACAGTTTTTCAGAAAATAATATAATTGGAAAAGGTGGATTCGGCAATGTTTACAAAGGGCAACTCTTGCACTCCGAAGAGTTGATAAATATTTCTGCGAGAAGGTTAGATCGTAGTCAAGGGCAAGGAGATGTTGAGTTCTGGACAGAAATATCTGTGCTTTCTAGCCTCAAACATAAGAATATAGTCTCTCTCATTGGGTTTTGTGACGAAAAAGGTGAGAAGATAATCGTAAACCGCTTTGTGGCCAAGGGAAGTCTTTGCATGTATCTAAGTGATCCGGCGCTCACTTGGATCCAACGATTAAGAATAGCTATTGGTGTTGCGCGTGCAATAAGTTACATCCACTATGAAGAAGGACGCAATTATTCTATCATACATCGTAACATCAATAGCTCCACAATTCTATTAGATGATAATTTTGAGCCTAAGTTATCTGGATTCGAATTTTCCATAAAAGATTCAGTTGATCGAATGGAACGCTATATTCCTTTAGAAGTCGTTGGCACTCATGGTTATATGGACCCGGAAACTATAAAGAGTGGATATGTGGCACAAAAGTCAGATATCTACTCATATGGGGTCGTTTTATGTGAAATCATGTGTGGGAGGAAAGCATTTCTTCCAAATGAACAAGAAACTAATATGTTTCTAGCTCCATTGGCAAGATTTCATCTTCTAAACAATACGCTACAGGATATAATCAACCCTGATATGTTTAATCAAATGGCTCTGGATTCATTAAAGAAATTTGCAGTGGCAGCGCGTGATAGCATTATAGAGGATCAACTAGAACGCCTAGATATAAACATACTTCTCTATTACCTCAAGAAAGCATATTATGAACAGTTGCGCTCATCAAACGTAAGATCTCCTATTACTTTTTCGTTATAGTTTTCTCTCATTATTCTGTCATACTATTTTGACTCGTGTCCATATAAATTTTCATCTGTGATGTATAGAGTATAGAATTATAAGAGTAATAAAAAAACTTACATAGATCACAAGTGTTATTTGATTTATAACACAAAAGGGTTATTTGATATATACCACATGAAACATTTGTATAATTTACTCTAAATTGTTTTCTAAGTTCTTTTTCTTTTGTAGAGAGGAGAGTAGCTACAACATTTTCATCTAATTTAATTTATTATGGTTTAATGTGGGAATCCTCACTCGATGTAAAAAAAGCTGAGAATTATCCTTTGCAGCTGCCCTCGAAGGACTTTAATTTCTTACGAATCCCACCTGATGATTTACTGTAAATTGTTTTCTGTTTACGTATGATACGTATTGAGGGTTTTGGGTGGTCGATCGTTTGGTTTCCCACTTTTGGTAAGGACCCCAAAGTGTGACCGTAATCACGAGTTAGGGTAACGCTCATGAGTCGACATCGGTGGTTTGTGTCAATTTTATCCGAGAGGATAATCGACTTGGCTGTGAAGTTCCCAGGACGGACCTGAGAAGTGTTGTTTATGATTAGCTTGGATCATTTCGAGGAAATGGTCTAGCATTTATAGGGGTCCTTTAGGGTTGTGAGAACCCGTAAATGATCTGATGGTCCACGTAGTGGCCATCTAGAGAAGAAGTGAGAAGAGCATGTGGTGCTCGTCTTAACGGTCCTGGCGAGTTTTCCAGGCAAACCATCTGCTTGGACATGTTTGTCAGGCGGGTTTACCTTAGTGCTACCTAGGGAAGTATTTCCCAAGTCTTTTGTCAAAATTTGGCCTCGTCATGCTTATGTTTGGGCTAAGCCTAGAGTGTATATATGGGCTCTAGCCGAGTGGGCTGAAGGTCTTATATGTTATCAAGTCCCTCCTGTCTATTAGTGTATTTGAGTGATTTTTAAGAAATGCGAGATGGATTCATGCTAAAGAGATGAGGTCCCCAGTGATTTCAGGATGTCTTGTCTTGGATCCAGAGGGGTTGACTTGTGTTTTTCCTAGCCTGGATATTTGAGATAGCAAGGTCTTTTGATGTGATGTTTAGAGAATATTTTAATTTCCAAGACTGCTGCATATTGAATGCATGTATAGTTCTAAATGTCTATGTTTATCAGGAGTTATTGTAATATGTCGCAGGCCTGACTTGCTTTGTTCGCATGGCTTGGGATTTTTAGCTGTGAAACGTGGCAATTCCCATCAAAAAAGAAAAAAAAGTGTGGGACAACAAAACATTTAGTTAACTTAAGTCTAGTAGTTTTCGCCGCATACACCAATGTCCGCACGCAATGGACATACTAGACTGGGGGGACTTGATGATGTATAGTATGTATTACAGGCCTACGAGGCCCAATACACACTATACACACACTGGGCTCAGGCCCAACGATTACAAATCCTAGGCCCGCAGTAAGCCCAATGGTTAATTTGGCTATGGCCCAGGCTTTGAGATGCGCGTAAGGCACATGACGGGCTGAACCTTCAACCGTCAGACCCTTGTCCGCCAAGGGTCCGGCTCCGGCAGCTAACCATTTTATGCGAGAATCTAGGAGGCCCCAGCGACAAACCTCGCCTATAACAGGGGCTCTAATCCCCATACAAGGTACAACTTTCTCTCTCATAATAACACACACTTTTACTTTCCCTCTCAAGAATGTGTACTTACTCTCACGAAAGAATCTAATCGTGGGGTTCGTCCCTACGGTAACGCTAACGGTTTATCTTTCTTGTGCAGGATCTCATTCAAACTACTTGAATTAGTCCAAGATCAACCCACCAAAGGCTTACCGGCCCAGTCCAGTAAGCTACGTCCAGACCTTCTATAACCCATCGCACAAATTGTACTAGCAAGTTGGCGCCATCCGTGGGACTCGAACCCACGACCACGTATCCGCAAGGGCCAACCAATCATGAAGTGAACCTTCCCTTGCTTTTTTGGCTCTATAAAAAACAACCCTGGATTGAGGCAGAAAGGGAAGACTCACTTGAAAAGCCTTCAGAAAGACAACAGGAACGACCAACTGTTCCAAGTAACATTGCTTCTCAACAGGGGATAAAACATCAGAGCGTACCTCGGGACAAAGCAAGCGAATGATGTCTTCAACAGAAGAATCCTTGAGAGCCTCTAAAGAAGAAAGCAAAGGAAACTAGAGACCGCGGAGCACTTGAAGAGCATTTTCATAGTTAGCCTTAGCAGAAGGATTAAAAGCTGCAACGCGGGAAAGTGGCGTATTGACCGTACCTTGAACATGCCCGGCAACAAGCCCATCTTGCATACCTTTATCAACAGCACAACTAATGGCATTAGCCAATGCGTCCAGGTAGCCTTGCCAACGCCAAGCTTGATGCCTTCGGACAATAGCCAACGACGAATAGACATAGGATTAAGCAAGCTCGGATAAAGCTTTTCCTCCAAATACAGAGCAACCTTAAGAAAGAGCTCCTTCAAGCAAGCTAACTATGAAGCATAAGGATGGAGCTCCGAACATTCTCTATCCAAAACTTGTACTTAACAAAGAAAATTCCGAAGGTCAATAAAAAAAAGAGGGGAAAAGAAAAAACAAACACAAAAATAAACAAGAAAACCAGCTTAGTAAGCTCAGCATTGCGGGATTCAAAGTAGAGGTAGCACATCGTAAACGTTCATGCTCAACATCATGACTGACAGAAGAAGCTTCCAACTCTTTGATCATGGCACGCAACACTTCATTTTCTTTGACAGCTGCTCCAAAAGATGACACCTCACCGCGAAGAGACAACATCTCAGACACATTTGATTCAGCCTGAGCCAATTGGGACTCGAGTCCATGAATCAAGTTAGCTTGAACATCGCACCTGGCGGACAATTTCTCCTTCTCATATAATGTTCTACACGAGTCCGTAACTCAGAACCAAAGCACAAATGGCGAGTGACAAAGGTCAAAACCCGAAAATAAATCGGCAGGGCTCATTTCTAAGTAGAGAACTTTGGAGGAGCAACAAGTCGACAATGGTCTCGCGGCAAGTCCAGGGATTGTCAAGCGAGACCCGTTCAAAACTTTCCACTCGGATGATGGCGCTCCTGGCGAGCATAGGGGTCAAACTCAAAAGTAGTCTGGCATTACTAGCCAAAGGTCGGCCAACAGGAAGGTCCAACAAGATCTTCACATTACGGTTAGCCCCTCCAACTGGAAGGCGAATTGAGAAAAAAACATTCTTCAATATAGGAGTAGCAGCTTGGGAAACAGTTTGGCAGTAGTAGTAACAACACCCAAAAGATTCTCGGGCACAGCACAAGAAGTAACCTCCAGCTCAAGGCCCGTACTAGAATCGAGGAAGAAGAATCGAAGAAATAACCAACCTTCGGAGAACATATATTAAGTTGATGCCTGAAAGAAGAACCATTAGAAAACCCAACCTCACGCTCAGGGGTGGTGGAAATAGAAGAAGTAATGAAAGGACCAGTGTGGGGAGCCGTATAACCTCGCTCAGCCTCCAAAACACTACTATTCAATAATTCCTGAAAGCCACCAACAGGAATGTTACTCTGGAGGGACTTCCGATTGAGATCAGAACGAGGCCTCTTGGCGGACTAGATGGTCGGAACACTAGACAAAGTCCCCTTTTCTTTCAAAAGACCGAGAGGAAGAAGGGTTAGCATCGAACTTGTAGCCTCGAAGATGATCCACCACCTGTCAGCCACTAGCACCTTCCAGGATCAAAAAGAAGATTAACATCACCTCCAACTCACCATCCGTGCGGCGGGCAATAGGGATAAGGGGCCGCGGTTACGCGACGGCAGCAACTTCAATAATAGGCGGCCCTTCAGCGTTGCGGACGGGTAGCCATCAGGGCCTTTAGAGGCTCAGGGGACGAATGTACTGAGACCAACTCATCAACGCACAAGTATAGTCGTAAAAAAAGAAAGAAAGCAATGCAAATAAAACTCACCCGATTCGATCTTCACGTAGATACTGGGTGGTACACATCCTCACCCAAAGTGTAATAACGACTCAAACCAACCCAGCAAAGAAAGGGCTCGGGAAGGCCCAGGAAGGGATAAGGATTAGCGCAAGAGCACCAAAATGGTCACGATTGTACTCGTCAGGACGAGGAGCAGGATCTTTAGGGATATTCTTCCTAGAATTCTATGGGAACAAGACAGGACAAGCAAAGGCATCAACCCAGAAAAATCAACCATTCCAATTTTTGACAGAATTAAGAGATTTAGTGCAAAGGGGAGGGGACACCATCGCGCTTGCCAAAGGAAACCACCCTTTCAACTTCGAAGGTTAACATAAAAACAACGAAACAGAGTAACTTGATGGGAGTAATGTTAAGAGCCGCGACATAAGATCTAAAAGTGAAAACTCTACCGCAGCGCCAGAACCGAAGTAGTTGAAATATTAATGTGATAATACCTCAGTAATTAAACAAAGAAAACAGATGACGGTGACGAAAATTGGCAAGATAAAAAAGCGGGTATATAAGCCAATCTTCCCGAAGGGCACTCATGCATCGCACTTACGGTTAGGAAGCTCCGGATGCACCTCCGATGGAATATTGTAAATTAAGCAAGGAAGGAGCCAAGCGACCTTACGGAGGAGTATTACATTTATATCAACAATCAAAGCCATGGTGGGTGGATCAAGAGGCGTGGATGAAATTTTTTTTTACTGTTTTATTTTTTCCAAAGGAAAGCAACAAACGGCGATGGTGCAAAGATGGAGCAGTATTTATAATAAAGAAAAACCTAGAACCAGATGATGACACATGCAAAGGAAAGATAGAATGAACGGCCAAGATAAAAAATAAAAAAGGACGCGTGGAATAGTAGGTCACGTCAGTACAGAAAACGAAGAGTCAACAAACATCCACGTCACACTGCGAAACGCCTCCAAGTAAAGAAAAGGACAAAAGCGGATAACACAACGTCCTGGTCAAATCTACAGTCTTGTAAGTACTTACCGTACGCGAAAATGTCCGCATGAGGTCAAATACACTAGACTAGGGGGACTGGGTGGCGTGGCAATTCCCATTAAAAAAGAAAAAAAAGTGTGGGACAGCAAAACGTTTAGTTAACTTAAGTCTAGTAGTATCC
This sequence comes from Chrysanthemum makinoi, assembly GCA_910596185.1. Taxonomy (NCBI): domain Eukaryota; kingdom Viridiplantae; phylum Streptophyta; class Magnoliopsida; order Asterales; family Asteraceae; genus Chrysanthemum; species Chrysanthemum makinoi. The sequence goes on from OU343224.1 coordinate 160,974,726, forward strand.
ACCGCATACACCAATGTCCGCACGCAATGGACATACTAGACTGGGGGGACTTGATGACGTATAGTATGTATTATAGGCCTACGAGGCCCAATACACACTATACACACACTGGGCTCAGGCCCAACGATTACAAATCCTAGGCCCGCAGTAAGCCCAATGGTTAATTTGGTATGGCCCAGGCTTTGAGATACGCGTAAGGCACATGACGGGCTGAACCTTCAACCGTCAGACCCTTGTCCGCCAAGGGTCCGCTCCGCACTAACCATTATATGCGAGAATCTAGGAGGCCCAGCGGCAAACCTCGCCTATAAAAGGGGTTCTAATCCCCATACAAGGTACAACTTTCTCTCTCATAATAACACACACTTTTACTTTCCCTCTCAAGAATGTGTACTTACTCTGCGGAGTCTAATCGTGGGGTCCCCCAAAGGTAAGGCTAGGAACACACTTTCATCGCAGGATCTCATTCAAACTACTTGAATTAGTACAAGATCAACCCACCAAAGGCTTACCGGCCCATCCGGTGACTTAAGCTACGTCCCAGTCTATACATCCGTGCACAAATTGTACAAGCAAGTTACGCCATCCGTGGGACTAACCGAACCCACGACCCGTATCCGCCGAGGGGCTAACCAATCATGAAGTGAACCTTCCCTTGCTTTTTGGCTCTATCAAAAACAACCACGGATTGAGCGAAAGAAGACTCACTTGAAAAGCCTCCAGAAAGACCAACAGGAACGACCAACTGTTCCAAGTAACATTGCTTCTCAACAGGGGATAAAACATCAGAGGGTACCTCGGGACAAAGCAAGCGAATGATGTCTTGAACAGAAGAATCCTTGAGAGTCTCTAAAGAAGAAAGCAAAGGAAACTAGAGACCGCGGAGCACTTGAAGAGCATTTTCATAGTTAGCCTTAGCAGAAGGATTAAAAGCATCAACGAGGGAAAGGGGCGTATTGGTCGTACCATGAACATGCCCGCCAACAAGCCCATCTTGCATACCTTTATCAACAGCACAACTAATGGCATTAGCCAATGCGTCCAGGTAGCCTTGCCAATGCCAAGATTCAGATACGGCAAGCTTGAAGCCTTTGGACAATAGCCAACGACGAATAGACATAGGATTAAACAAGCTCGGATAAAGTTTTTCCTCCAAATACAGAGCAACCTTAAGAAAGAACTCCTTCAAGCAAGCTAACTCTGAAGCATAAGGATAGAGCTCCGAACATTCTCTATCCAAAACTTGTACTTAACAAAGAAAATTCCGGAGGTCAATAAAAAAGAGAGGGGAAAAGAAATATCAAACACAAAAATAAACAAGAAAACCTGCTTAGTAAGCTCAGCATTGCGGGATTCAAAGTAGAGGTAGCACATGGAATTTTTTTTTTACTGTTTTCTTTTTTCCAAAGGAAAGCAACAAACCGCGATGGTGCAAAGATGGAGCAATATTTATAATAAAGAAAAACCTAGAACCAGATGATGACACGTGCAAACGAAAGATAGAATGAATGGCCGAGATAAAAAATAAAAAAGGACGTGTGGAATAGTAGGTCACGTCAGTACAGAAAATGAAGAGTCAACAAACATCCACGTCGCACAAAATGCTTCCTAAGTAAAAGAAAAGGACAAATCACATGATAACACAATGTCCTGGTAAATCTAGATCACCTAGTAAAGTAATACTTACCGCCCTTGAAAATATCCGCGTCTTGATCAAATACACTAGACTAGGGGGGACTGGGTGGCGTGGTAATTCCCATCAAAAAAGAAAAAAAAGTGTGGGACAGCAAAATGTTTAGTTAACTTAAGTCTAGTAGTATCCACCGCATACACCAAATGTCGCCGAATGGACATACTAGACTGGGGGACTTGATGACGATAGTATGTATTACACGCCTACTGAGGCCCAATACACACTATACACACACCGGGCTCAGGCCGCGATTACAAATCCTAGGCCCGCAGTGATGCCCAATGGTTAATTTGGCTATGGCCGGGCTTTGAGATGCGGCAAAGGCACATGACGGGCTGAACCTTCAACCGTCGGACCTTATCCGCCAAGGTTTAGGCTCGGCAGCTAACCATTATATGCAAGAATCTAGGAGGCCCAGTAACGAAACCTAGCTATAAAAGGGGCTCTAATCCCTACAAGGTACAACTTTCTCTCTGTAATAACACACACTTTTACTTTCCTCCTCAATAATGTGTGTACTTACTCTCACGCGCGAAGTCTAATCGTGGGGTTCGTCCCCAAGGTAAGGCTAACGGTTTACCTTTCTTGTGCAGGATCTCATTCAAACTACTTGAATTAGTACAAGATCAACCCACCAAAGGCTTACCGGCCCAGTCCAGTAAGCTACGTCCAAACCTTCTATAACCCATCGCACAAATTGTAAAAGCAAGTTGGCGCCATCCGTGGGACTCGAACCCACGACCACGTATCCGCGAGGGCCAACCAATCATGAAGTGAGCCTTCCCTTGCTTTTTTGGCTCTATCAAAAACAACCCTGGATTGAGGCAGAAAGAGAAGACTCACTTGGAAAGCCTCCAGAAAGACCAGCAGGAACGACCAACTGTTCCAAGTAACATTGCTTCAACGAGGGGATAAAACATCGGAGGGTACCTCGGAGGACAAAGCAGCGAATGATGTCCTCAGAGAAGAATCCTCGAGAGCCTCTAAAGAAGAAAGCAAAGGAAACTAGAGACCGCGGAGCACTTGAAGAGCATTTTCATAGTTAGCCTTAGCAAAGTTAAAAGCATCAACGAGGAAAGTGGTATTGGCCGTACCATGAACATGCCCGCCAACAAGCCCATCTTGCATACCTTTATCAACAGCACAACTAATGGCATTTAGCCAATGCGCGAATAGCCATCCAATGCCAAGATTCAGATGCAGGCAAGTTTGAAGCCTTGGACAATAATAGCCAGCGACGATACAAGACATAGGATTAAACAAGCTTCGGATAAAGTTTTCCTCCAAATCTGAGCAACCTTAAGAAAGAACTCCTTCAAGCAAGCTAACTCTGAAGCATAAGGACGGAGCTCCGAACATTCTCTATCCAAAACTTGTACTTAACAAATAAAATTCCGGAGGTCAATAAAAAAGAGAGGGGAAAAGAAATATCAAACACAAAAATAAACAAGAAAACCTGCTTAGTAAGCTCAGCATTGCGGGATTCAAAGTAGAGGTAGCACATGGAATTTTTTTTTTACTGTTTTCTTTTTTCCAAAGGAAAGCAACAAACCGCGATGGTGCAAAGATGGAGCAGTATTTATAATAAAGAAAAACCTAGAACCAGATGATGACACGTGCAAAGGAAAAATAGAATGAATGGCCGAGATAAAAAATAAAAAATGACGTGTGGAATAGTAGGTCATGTCAGTACAGAAAATGAAGACTCAACAAACATCCACGTCGCACAAAACGCTTCCTAAGTAAAAGAAAAGGACAAATCACAGGATAACACAACGTCCTGGTCAAATCCTATCTAGTAAAAAAATTTGTACTTACGCGCGACACATGTCCGCAGCGCGGTCAAATATACTAGACTAGGGGGGACTGGGTGGCGTGGCAATTCCCATCAAAAAATAAAAAAAAAGTGTGGGACAGCAAAACGTTTAGTTAACTTAAGTCTAGTAGAATCCACCGCATACACCAATGTCACTTGCGATGGACATACTAGGCTGGGGACTTGATGACTTATAGTATGTATTACAGAACTACAGGCCAAATCATACTTATACACCTTGGGCTCAGGCCCATGATTACAAATCCTAGGCCCGAGTAAGCCCAATGGTAAATTTGGCTATGGCCCGAGCTTTGAGATGCTCGTAAAAGGCATGGCGGGCAACCTTCAACTGTTAGACCCTTGTCCGCCAAGGGTCCGGATCCGGCAGCTAACCATTGTATGCGAGAATCTAGGAGGCCCCAGCGGCAAACCTCCCCTATAAAAGGGGCTCTAATCCCCATACAAGATACAACTTTCTCTCTCATAATAACACACACTTTTACTTTCCCTCTCAAGAATGTGTACTTACTCTCACGCCGGAGTCTAATCGTGGGGTCCGTCCCCACGATAAGGCTAACGGTTTACCTTTCTTGTGCAAGGATCTCATTCAAACTACTTGAATTAGTACAAGATCAACCCACCAAAGGCTTACCGGCCTAGTACAGTAAGCTACGTCCAGACCTTCTATAACCCATCGCACAAATTGTACTAACAGTATCGTATAGCACAGATGGCAAAATGTTTACGCATGGTACGTATTGAGGGTTTTGGGTGGTCGATTGTTTGTATGGACCCCAAAGTGTAACCAGAATCATGAGTTGGGGTAACGCTCACGATTTGAAAATGGTTGTTTGTGTCAATTGTCCGAGAGGATAATCGACTTGGGTGTGGAGTTCCCAGGACGAACCTGGGAAGTGTTTTTTGTGATTAGCTTGCATCATTTAGAGGAACTGTTCTAGTATTTATAAAGAGTCCTTTAGGGCTTTGAAAACCCGTAAAGGCAATCTGATGATCCACGTGGTGGCCATCAAGAGAAGAAGTGAGGAGAGAACGTGGTGCCCGTCTTAAGTGTCCTTACGAGTTTGCAATGCGTACCGTCTGTCTGGACACGATTGTCAAGCGGTTTTTGCCTTAGTGCTACATGGGGAATTATTTCCCAGGTCTTTTGTCAGACTTTTGCCTCGTCGGGCTTATGTTTGAGCTGAGTTTAGAGTGTATGAGCCCCAGTCGAGTTGGCTGAAGGTCATGTACGCTATCATTTTCTAAAGTTCTTTTTCTTTTCTAGGGAGTAGCTACAACCTTTTTCACCTTATTTATTTTATTTTGGGTTGATGTAGGAATCCTCTCTCGATGTCGAAAAAGATGAGAACGATGCTTTAATGCTGCCCCCAACGGATGAGTTAGGAGTTGTTGTTGTAAGTACGCCAACCAACGCGTGGAAGGTAAATTTATGAAGAGTTTGTTTAAACTTGTACTAATATATCTTTCATATCCGACAATATAGAAGCTTATAAAGGTAATATATCTTTCATATGAGTTAGGAGTTCTGTTGTTTAAAAAAACCCCGGATGTTACATAAAGTATATATGTTTTTTGTTTCATAATAAATTTGTATCTTATGTCGTGTGTAAGTTTCTTCGGATTCAAAAAGAGTTACCAATATACCAACAACACAAGATCTATTTACTTTCATTCTACTATTAATTAAGCTTCATCACTGTTTGCCTCTTATCACAATGTTGCAGGTAAACAAGTTGGAACACTTGAGAATCGGACTCGTAGATATACAATTGGCCACAAATAATTTCTCAAAGGAATCTGAGCTTTGGTCCGATGATGATTATGTTGCCTACAAAGGCAATCTAGAATGGTTTGATAGAAAGTATGTTTCCTCCTTGGAAGGGAAGAATAAAGGTGAATTACCCAAGAGATACTATAATGTAAGAATAATGCGCATCAAAGATGCAACTGCAGTAGATAGGTTCTATAAAGAAATTGAAATTCTTAGCACTTGTAAGCATGACAACATAGATTCTCTCCTTGGATTTTGTCACGAAGGTAGTCATATGATGCTTGTTTACGAGGGTAATACTTATTATCGTCTTCAAACATTTTTGAGATTGCCAGATCTTACATGGATCATGCGATTAAAAATCTGTCTTGATGTTGCACATGGGTTAAATTACCTTCACAATGAGATGGAGGACCAAAAGATGGTCATTCACCGTCAACTAAGTAGTTACTTCATTATGTTGGGTTACGGTAATTGCAAGAAAACAAAAATTACTGGATTTGGAGTATCTACATTCCGCGAGAATCAAGATGAAGACGCTTTACATCTCAGAGAGGGTCATTTGCATGCATGGAGTTCAATGTCCATGGCTCCAGAATTTAGTGAAACTGGTAAGGCAACAAAAGAATCAGATATATACAGTTTTGGAATAGTTATGTTTGAAATCCTATGTGGGGTGCATTACCCATTTTTAAGGGTGAATGATGATGAGTTTCGGCCAGAACACTGGTTCAAGGACAGAATAATAAAGCAAAAGGTAGCTCATTTTCTAAGGGAAGAAAATCGTGGTAACAAATTATTTCTTAAGGAAGGACCCAATGAAGATTCGTTGGACACGTTTATAAAAATCACTGAACAATGTTTGGAAGTAAATCCGGAGCAACGTCCAACTTTGCAAGTCATCATCATGGAACTTCATAAAGCGTTAACGTTTCAGGTAATTCTTATAGTTTATGTTAAAATATTGTTAACGTTTCATTTTAATATGTTTTCATTCGTTTTTTTACGTTTTCATCCATTTTTGAACTTTTTAGTACGTTCTTATACGTTTTCGTTAATTTTTTTTATGTTTTCGCCCGTTTTTATACATATTTGTCTTTTTTTTTACGTTTTCATCCATTTTTCTACGTTTTCATCCGTTTTTATACGTTTTCGTTCGTTTTTATAAGTTTTCGTCCTATTTTTACATTTTTATCCGTTCTTATACGTTTTCGTCTTTTTTTTTTACGTTTCATCCTATTTTACGTTGGAACATCAGTTTTTATATCGTTTTCGTCCGTTTTATCGTTTTCGTCTCTTTTTTACTTTTTATCCGTTCTTATAAGCGTATAAAAGGGGCGAAATATAAAAACGACAAAAATAAAAAGCGGACCAAAGTGTACTATGAAAGCGAGACGCGTAAAAAAGCGAGCCAGCATTATAAAAAATGATGCAATCTAAAAGCGGAAGAAAATGTATAAAAGCGGCGACCAACATAAAAAAGATGGGCGAAAACGTATAAAAGCGTAAAAAAGCAACGGCGAGCGGCATTATAAAAGGGCAGCGTGATAAAATGGACGTATTATAAAATGGACCAAAGCGTAAAAAGTCGTTAGCGTAAAAAGCGGATGAAAAGCGTAAGAAAATGTATAAAAACAGACAGCGATATAAAAGCGGATGAAACGAATGCAAACGTAAAATGGACCGAAAGCGTAAACCGACAAAAATGGAAAAAAATGGATGAAAAGCGGACGAAGCGTATAAAATCGGGCGAAAGCGGATAAAACGTAAAAAAGCGAAAACATATAAAAAGGATGTAAGCGGCAAAAAAGCGGACGAAAATGTAAAAAAACAAGCAAAGCGGATGGCGATGTAAAATGGACAAAAGCGATATAGATACTTACGAAAGCGTATAATACTTTTGACATAGGTTTTATCACTTTTATTACATGTTTTCTGATTTAATACTTTTGACTTGTTAAACGTTATATTTTATGTTCTGTACTTTCAGTTTCACAGTTTTATAACAAAAAAATTATTATAATTTTTTTTAAAAAAAAATAAGAAACAAGAGGGGAGGGGGTATTACTTGTATTTTGGGGAAGCGGGGTAGGAGTATAACCTATCCTTAAAAAAAAATTCGACACCTAGCGATGCAAGCAAATGCTAAATTTATAGCCTTAGGTATTTACCTCTGCTTTCGCACTCTTTATTTTTAAATAAATATTCAACCAATAAGAATGTGACACGTGACAGTGCGCGTAGATGGTTTTGTGCGCAGAGGGTTTTGCGCACAGTGTAGTTTTTTGTAATAAAATTGTCGTCTTTAGTTATTTAAGTGGGTAGGAATAGAGATTGGTAATCTAGTTTAAATTTTATACACTCCGTACATATAAATGTGGAATGTTTTACGGTATATTCTTGAATTTCAGTATACAATTTGGCAGAGAGTTTTAAAGCTTCTAAAAATCACGTTTGTTTCAAACCCGACCCGAACCGTAAACAATAAATATGGAAAAGGTGACATAGTTTGTTTCAAAGCCGACCCGACAAAAATCGACTTGACTCGAAAACTGAAAAAAGAAAAAATTCAAACCGAGAACCGAACCGAAGTTACTCGGTTCAGTTTGGTTTTGGTCGGTTCGGCTCGATTTTAGCTGGTTTTCATCGGTTTTTGACTCGAACCGAACCGAAAACCAAACATCGGTAAAACCTAAACGAGAACCCGAGGCGAAGTTACTGCGGTTGGTTAAAGTTTAATACTATTTTGTTGGGTCGGGTAAGTTCTTGGTCGGTTTTGCTCACCCCTAGGGTGTAGTATTTTCTTTCATAAAAAGTTTTGTAAGAGTGTCATAATTGCATAGTATATTATCTGAAAAGTTATCAACTATCGGAATACTCGAAAACATTACAATTGAGAATATATATAATCAAAGAAGGTTAATGAAGTGTTTTATTATTTACAGCTCGACCACAAGGACCATTTGAGAATGTCATTTAAAGACATTGAATCAGCCACACAAAACTTTAGTCGTGACATTGGAGGTGGTGGTTTTGGTAGGGTGTACAAAGGAGAACTTGCATATGAACATGGATCCTCTACAATTGTCGCCATGCGTTAGATACGTAGTGGTCAAGGGATCAACAGTTTTACAATGAGCTGCATATTCTTTCTGAGTATAAGCTTGAGAGAATGTCATCAGTCTTGTAGGCTATAACAACGTGATAAGAAAGAATCATTGTCTATGAATATGCATCCAAAGGAAGTCTTGATAAATATTTGAATGATGCTAGTCTTACTTGGATTAATGAAGCAACATTTGCGTTGATGTTGCAAGGGTTAGCTTTTCATCTAGGTGTTAGAACCGATACATAGGGACATGAAAACAGCTAACATTTCTACTATTTGATGACTGGAAGGCAAAGTGGCTGATTTTTGGGCTTTCGTTAATATGTGTAATCAATGATGAAACAGACTATGTCATCGATGTATTTCCGGCACCACGAGGATATATGCCCAGTATATCAAATCAGGTTTCTTAACCAAGATCTGATATTTATTAAACATTGTGTGGTTCTATTTGAGAATCTTGTATGGGGAAATCAACGTATGAGATCAACAGCATTGGGAGTCGGTTTCTACACAGTTTAGTTCCGACAAGCATGAGGAAGGAAGATTAGACGAGGTTGTGTTTAATGCTATAAAGAACCAAATCGTGCCGGAAGCATTAGCCACATTTCAGGAGATTTCCTACCGGTGCTTACATGATGATAGGGAAAAACGACCAACAGCGCAACATGTTCTAGTAGAGCTTCAGAAGGCATTTGGATTACAGTAAGTACTCTCATTGTTTCAAAGGCACATTTCCTTTAAATATTTTTTTATGTTTAGACTAAACTTTGCTCTTCAACTTCACTTTGTCTTCGTTTAGTCTTGTTCAAAGTTTAGTGTACCAATACCGTTATACATAAAAAAATAAGTAAAAACTCAAACTATATCACACTTTCGAAAAAAGCTGGCTTTCTTTTAAATGACTTGATTTTGTGTTAAAAAATATTATTATTTCTGTTAGGTAAAGGATGTACCTGTTTGCAAGGATTCCTAGAGATGACAAGAAATCCTGGACATATGCTAAGTGTGCAAAGAGGTAAGTTGTCAAGATGATAAACTTGGAGGCTAAAGTTGTTGAAGAACTGGTAAGATGATTATCTGCAAGAGTGTCTTAATCAAAATAAAAGATGATTATCTGAGATGTTTGAGATCGTTTGTTGTTTTTAGTAAGCAGATTGTCGAAACATTTTTTATATGCAAAAAAAAAATGAACAGATATAACTCCCCTGAGAGTCATTTGAATTAGCACCTCTGAAAATTGCTTAGCAAGTTTCAAAATTTGTGGTTTGTTTCTATCTAAAGAGTTAAAATTAATATTCCGTGTGTGATCGTCAATCATAATATACGAATCTTAACGAGGCATAAATTAATTTGCATTTGACCACAGCTCGCATTAGAAGGGTACAATTGGACTTTAAGGTGTAAATAGTCATTAATTATAGATAAACCAGATAAAGGTATTTACTGAACATTTATAACCCTTGCCTAGACATACAGCTAAAAAAACCATGGGTCCTCATTGAATTAATAAAGTACACAAAATGATAAACTTAAGGATTATAAAATGCTATTTACCAATGCAAGACAATTTTCTCATTCAAGATTTTTATAAAATGCTGATTTATGTCATGTTCAAGAATCTTTTGCTTTTTAACTTCCTTATGTTCCCTCAATTTCCTTGTGATAATCAGCTTGTAGCCTTATTTTTTTTATGTATATTTCTGTTATAATTACATGTTACTTTTGTTCTCTATACAACTCCTCTCTAATGACCTGAGTCAGAAAAACCCGAGATGCAAAAAAGATAGTAATAAAAAGGGCAAATGACAAAAAAATACATCGAACTTGACACTTTTGTAATGTAGCCAACTATTTTTTCTTGTGTATCTTGAACTTTCAATTTCCGATCATCTTGTGTATTTTGTGACCATTTTACCCTTAATTTTTTTAAATTTCGAATGGTAAAATGGTCATTTTACATAATGAATAGTCACAAAAGCACGTGATGTAGAAATTGAAAGTTGATACAAAAAAAAATAAATATTAACAACTCTAATCACAAAAAAGTGTCAAGAACCAAATACATTGTCATTCTTTAATAAATATTTGTAGAAACTTCGGCGAGGCCCAGCCGTTTACTCATGTGACCATAGAACACAGTTATCTTTTACTTGTATTTTCCGTGTTGCGTTTTATAGTTTTAAAGAGAATAAGTGTTTGTTGTTAATACAAATATCGTCATTAAACGTTATTTATATTTTTGATCTTTACCTAAGAGCATGGAGTAACACGGCGTAATTGTTTAAGCCAGATTAGCGTGGAGGCTGCTTGATGTCCGCCAACCTACGCCACCACACGTGGTAAAGATTAGTTTGCTTTCGCTTGAAGTAGCGAAGATGAAGACAAACAGTTTTGTTTTGTTTTTTTTTTGTTTTTTTTGTTTTTTTTTTTTAATTGTGTTTTGTGTTTGATTAAGTGTGTAGAGTTTGAGTGGGTAAGGCCCAAGTGAAGAGGTTGAGGTTAGTTGTGAATGGGGGGGTATTATTTTAAGTGGTTGTGTTGAAGTGATGTGGCACATGACTCCATGCTCTAAGTTTTGTTAACGACAAAAGTAAATTTAATTTTTATAAAGCATAAAGCTTGTCAAGTTTAATAGATATTAAAACAAGTTTTTTCAAATAATACCTTCATCACTCAACATTTACATTTGTGATTAATCCTATCTTGATATGACTCTAAACGCAATGTATGTTAAACTATTTTTGGGTCCAAAGATGTTTTGGTTTCTTAAAAACAAAACATTACATATGTATTTACATATTTCTAAAAATAGAAAAAGCAAACACATGACATCATGTAGTGCATCATTGAAATCCTTAGAAGATTTCACTAGATTCTTTGTGAATTAAGACTCTACATATTTTACACAATCTTGGATAGATATGGTTGACTTTGGTAAGATTTTGAGATCTACTTTGTCAGGACCTTAATGACACCAAAATAATACCGCAGGCGAGGTTCCACCGAGGAGGTTCCGGTAGTCCGTGATCTTCTTGATGTTTTGGCTATAAATATGGCCCAACAAGTTGTTTTAAATTAAAACTTTCTATCATATTCACATACATTCCTTCTCTCTTACATTTCTAACTCAGTTTCATATCATATTAGTGATCTCTTTTGTAGCAAAGAAGATCAAGATACATTCAACTTCCTTGTGAGAAGTTGGAGTCTTGTTTGTTTGTTGTTGTATGATCTTGTGTTGATTCATACATCATTGTTGTACCAAAACCATCATAATCTTGTGAGTGTGAGTGGTTAGTATTTTAGTCCTTAAAATACATTGTGTGTGGGAGTAGTTGTACCCAGAAAGAACCGACATCTGGCTTTAGTATGGGAAATAGTGTGTAGCGAAGTGTAAAGGTTTCTCAGCCCAGGTGAAATGAGCTTGTTGACTAGTGAAGTTAAACTCTCGAGTGTGAGACTTGGGGAGTTGAGTAGGGAAAGAAAAAAGAGTCCTTGTAGACCGAACCACTATAAACAACTTGTTGTGGTTTAATTGTTTCTTTCCTTATCTACTTTTTATATATTGTTTGCATATTTCACTAACATATCTAAGATCAATATCAATTGAAATTTCCAATAAGTTTTCAAAACAAAGTTTTTAATGAGTAAACTATTCAACCCCTTCTAGTTTTTCCCACAATTGGTACGAGCCTCGTTGCTCAAGATTTCTGAAATATATAGGTATTTGCAAACGACGATCTATAGATTACAACTTTAAAGATGGGCAATCTATGCAAAGGCCACCACTCTTTGAAACCAATGGATTTATCTATTGGAAAAACCGTTTTGAAACATATATAAAATCAAAGATATAGATCTTTTGGTTTGTTTATTGTTAAAGGGATTTTAGTTCTACAACAAAGGATATTTCTGTTGATGAACAAAAGAAATTAATTGCTAAAAATAATAAAGCTAAAATGATGCTTTATAATGCTTTGCCTAGAAAAAGAATATGAAAAATTTTTATATGTGGCTTAAAGATATTTAGGAATCGTTGTACACATCAAGGAAATTCACAAGTCAAGGATAACAAAATTTATCTTCTTGTTCAACAATATGACATTTGTATTTATCCCGGAGAAGATAAAACCATTGATTGTGCTTTGCTAAACTTTAATACTATTATTACATCACTTAAAGCACTTGATGAATCTTTTAAGTAGTAAAAACTACTGTCGAGGAAATTCCTTAGAGCACTCCATCAAAATGGAGAGCTAAAGTGTGACTATCAGAAGATAAAGATCTCTCAAAAAATGTACTTCAAAGCGAGCTATTAGGAAATCTCAAAATTACCGCGAAATGGTGATGGAGAAAGATTGGCGGAAATCATAAAAAGGAAAAAGAGAGAAAATCAAATCCAGATTTGCTCACAAGCGAAGCGGAATCAAGTGATGATAGCGAATCTTGCTTTCGGTAGTGAATGAGGGAGTATGCCATGGCGTTAGAGATTTCAAAAGTTCTTTAGAAGGAAAGTTTGTAAGACAACCTCGAGAAGAAAAGCCCTTAGAAAGATCGGATGCAAAAAGGGTAAAAAAGGTGAAAGTGTTTTAGATCGCATTGATGCAAGTCACTAATAGGAAGGTGTCCCAAACCTCACAAAAGCAAAACTCAACAGAGCTTTTGTAAAGTGGTGCTTGGGTGATAGTGAGGATGATGAAGGTGAAGCAAGGATGGGATCGCTCACAATGGCACATGAGTCGAAAGCGAGGTACATTAGGCCTACTCTTGTTATTCCTCATTGATGATGACTTTGCAAAACAATATCATCAATTGTGTGAGCTTAGTCTAAAAATCATAACTAAAAATAAATTTTTAAAGACTAAAAAGGAATTTTTAGAAAATGAAATCTATGAGTTAAAAAAGAAAAGGCAAGCGATTAGAAAGGAAAAGCAAATGGCGATGGTTGGAAATCATGTAAAACTTAATATTGAAATAGAAAAACTAAAGCTCGCACAAGATGTTCTAATCGAACATAATTCTAAATTTAAAAGGTTTAACAAAAACATTGCTTGTCTTAGATGAAATAGTTATAATTGAGAAAACACCGGAAACATGAATGAGCTAGGATTTAATGAGGTTTTAATTCCAAGAGTCAAATAAAGCGGTAGAAAAGACAAACAAACGTCAAAAGCGCTTTCTTGATGCGGCCACAGACAGACGGACCCAAAATTGGGCTTAGGTCCTTTGTAAAAGTAGTAATGGAGTAGAGGCTATGACAAGACCAGACATGTTTGTGTCTGAACAGGTAAGATTTGTCAAAGTAACAAAGAAAACCAAGGATAGTGTTAAACTAAAACATGTTGTTACATGAGGAGTAGGACTTGCTAGAAATGAATTTAGATCAAAAACTACTCAACAACGACATAAAACACCTTTTTGCCAAATGCCCCTTTCCTAAGAGCAACCACAACATACAACCCAATTATCAACATTGTTAATACAAATATCGTCATTAAACGTTATTTATATTTTTGATCTTTACCTAAGTTTTGTTAACGACAAAAGTAAATTTAATTTGTATAAAAGCTTAAAGCTTGTCAAGTTTAATAGATATTTAAACAAGCTTTTTCAAACAATATATTCATCATTCAAGCATTTACATTTATGATTAGTAACATCTTGATATGACTCTAATCATTATGTATGATAGTAGTTTTTAGAATGTGTTAGGTTCTTAAAACCAAACACTACTTAAGTACATGCATATTTCTAAAAATAGAAATACAACATATGACATCATGTGATGCATCATGGAAATCATTGGAAGATTTCATTAGATATTTTGTGTGAATTTGTACTCTTCATATCTTGCACAATCTCACTTAGATAGAGTTGACTTTGGAAAGATTTGATATCTTGTTGTCGGAGACCCGTGGTACCAAATTAGTACAGGCGGAACCCTTTTAAGGGTTCAGCGGTCCGTCAGGCACTCATCCATTTGGCTATAAATAGCAATGCCAAATAGTTTTTCATCCCTTTCTAACATACTCTCATACATATCTTCTCTCTAACCTTTCTAACTCGGTTTCATATCATATTAGTGATCTCTTTTGTAGCAAAGAAGATCAAGTCACATTCAAGCTTCAAGCGAGAAGTTGGAAGTCTTGTTTGTTTAGTGTTGTATGATCTTGTGTTGATTCATACTTCATTGTTGTATTAAACCATCATAATCTTGTGAGTGTGAGTGGTTAGTATTTTAGTCCTCAAAATACATTGTGTGTGGGAGTGGTTGTACCCTTGGAAAGAACTTGACATCTAGCTTAGTGTCGAAAATAGTGTAAGTGTAAAGGTTTTCTCAGCAGGTGAAAGGAGCTTGTTGACTAGTGAAGTTAAACTCTCGAGTGTGAGACTCGAGGAGTGGAGTAGGGCAAGGAAAAGAGTCCTTGTAGACCGAACCACTATAAACAACTTGTTGTGGTTTGATCATTTCTTTCCTTATTTACTCTTTACATATTGCTTGCATATTTCATTAACATATCTAAGATCAATATCAATTGATCTTTCAATAAGTTTCAAAACAAAGTTTTTAATTGGTAAACTATTCAACCCCCTTCTAGTTTTCTACAATTGGTACGAGAGCCTCGTTGCTCAAGAATTTCTAAAATAACTTGTATTTTATAAACTTGAAACGATCCATGGATTCAGAAAACTTTAAAGAAGGGCAATCTATGCAAAGACCACCACTCTTTGAAACCAATGGATTTATCTATTGGAAAAACGGTTTTGAAACATATGTAAAATCAAAAGATATAGATCTTTGGTTTATTATTGTTAAAGGGATTTTAGTTCTACAACAAAGGATATTTCCGTTGATGAACAAAAGAAATTAGTTGCTAAAAATAATGAAGCTAAAATGATGCTTTATAATGCTTTACCTAGAAAAGAATATGAAAAGAATTTTTATGTTTGAAACCGCCAAAGATATTTGGGAATCTTTGATTGTTACACATCAAGGTAATTCACAAGTCAAGGATAACAAAATTGATCTTCTTGTTCAACAATATGAACAATTTGTTATCCGTGAAGATGAAACCATTGATTGTGGCTTTGCTCGCTTTAATACTATTATTACATCACTTAAAGCACTTGATGAATCTTTTTTGTAGTAAGAACTTTGTCAGGAAATTTCTTAGAGCACTCCATCCCAAATGGAGAGCTAAAGTGACGCCATTGAAGAAATCAAAAGATCTCTCAATAATGTCACTAGACGAGTTAATCGGTAACCTCAAAGTACACGAAATGGTGATGGAGAAAGATTCGGAGATCATCAAAGGAAAAAGGGAGAAGATCAAATCCGTTGCTCTAAAGCAAAAGCGGAATCAAGTGATGATGACGAATCTTGCTCCGGTAGTGAAGATGAGGAATATGCCATGGCCGTTAGAGATTTTAAAGTTCTTTAGAAGAGAAAGTTAAGTAAGAGACAACCTCGAGAAGAAAAGAAGCCATTCGGGATGACAAAAGGGGTAAAGGTGAAAGAAAGTGTTTTAGATGTGGTGATGCAAGTCATCTCATAGGAGAATGTCCCAAGCCACCTAAAAGCAAAACTCAACGAGCTTTTGTAAGTGGTGCTAGGAGTGATAGTGAAGACGATGAAGAATCAAGCAAGGAAGAGATCGCTCTAATGGCACATGAGTCAAATGAGGTACTTTCCGACTCTTCTTATTCTTATATTGATGATGACACTTTGCAAAAACAATATAATCAATTGTGTGAGCTAAGTCTAAAAAATCATAACTAAAAATAAATTTTTAAAAACCAAAAAGGAATTTTGGAAAATGAAGTTTATGAGTTAAAAGAAAAAGCAAAACGACTTGAAAAAGGAAAAGCAAATGCCGATGATTGTAAATCATGTCAAGAGCTTAATCTTGAAATAGAAAAACTAAAGCTCACACAAGATGTTCTAATCGAAAATAATTCTAAATTTAAAAGGTTTAACAAAACATCGCTCTTGCCGATGAAATAGTTAAAATTCATAAAACACCAGGAGACATGAATGGGCTAGGTTTTAATGAAGTATTAATTCCAAGAGTCAAAACAAAACGGCCGAAAAGGGCGAACATTCATCAAAATTGCGCGATGCAGCCTGCGGACGAGACGGAACAAAATAAGGGTTCCGTCCGTTGTAAAATGGTGCCGTGTACTACCAGTGAGAACGAATGTTCCTTATCGGACCCATACGAATTTGTTAAAGTAACAAAGAAAACCAATGATAGTGTTAAACTAAAACCAGTACATTTACATGGAGTAGGACTTGTCAAAAATGAATTTAGATCAAAAACTACTCTACAACGATATAAAACTCCTTTTGCCAAACGCCCCTTTCCTAAGAGCAACCACAACGTACAACCCAACTACCAACACAACGGTTGGAATCAAAACTTTCTTAGACCATATCAAACTCCAGATTACATGCCATGGAACTCTTACCCATCATTTCCATACATGAATCAAATAAATGGTATGTTTAACCCAAACGGACCCATGAGATATTGGGGACCAAATGCTTGAGTTATTTGCTTCTTAGGTATGCTTGAAAGTTGGATTGGAACCGGATGAATGGATAAAAGATAGTGGATGCTCACGAGACATGACGGGCAACAAAAGTCTCTTCTCATCATACCAAGAGTATGGCCGGTAATGTCACTTTGGTAGCAATCTTAAAAGCAAAATTATTGGCAAAGGTACGATTGCTCATAACTCCCTAACTATTGAAAATGTTGCTCATGTGGATAGGTTAGGATTTAATCTACTTAGTATTAGCCAATTATGTGATAAAAAGTATAAAGTACTATTTGATGAAAATGGTAGTAAAATACTAAAAGATGGTATCACCATAGCTAAAGGAGTTAGGAAAAATAACATATACGTCATGAAAATAGATAAAACATATAATGACAAACTTTGCCTAACAACATTAGATGATAGCTCATCTCTTTGGCATAGACGCTTAGGTCACGCGAATATGAGACTTATACAAAACCTATCTTCAAAAGAGTTAGTTAGAAATTTACCAAAACTAAAATATGACCAACACTTTTGCGGCGCTTGCAAAATTGGTAAACAAACCCATAGTAGTCACAAATCTAAAAATATGGTGTCCACATCTAAGTGTCTAGAATTATTACATATGGACTTGTTTGGACCATCCGCTATAAGAAGCTATGGAGGCAACTTATACACTTTGGTCATAGTAGATGATTACTCAAGGTTTACTTGGACGTTGTTTTTGAAAACCAAAAATGAAGCTTTTGATAAATTTGAAATACTTAGCAAGAAAATTCAAAATCTTCTAGGTGTCAAAATTGTGTCGATCCGAACGGATCATGGTCGTGAATGACAACGAAAACTCAATTTGGAAACTTTTGTGATACAAATGGTATAACACATAACTTTTCGGCTCACGAACACCTCATTCAAATGGAGTAGTAGAACGTAAAAATAGAACAATTCAAGAAATGAGTAGAACAATGCTTAATGAACAAAACATTCCTCAAAAGTTTTGGTGTAACGCCGTTGACACTTCTACATATATTTTGAATAGAGTCTTAATCCGTCCTTTCTTAAACAAAACACCATATGAACTCTATAAAGGTAAAAAGCCAACTTTAGGATATTTTAGAGTCTTTGGTTGTAAATGCTTTATTCTTAATACTAAAGATTATCTCACCAAGTTTGACCCAAAGTCTTATGAAGGTGTATTTCTTGGTTACTCTCAAACTAGTAAAGCTTACATTGTCCTAAACAAAGAAACAATGATAGTCGAGGAATCGTTGAACATAACATTCGACGAAAGTCCACCTCCCTCTAAGACATCACCTTTGGTAGATGACGACTTAGTTGAAAGTCAAATGATAGAAGGTCAAGAAATAATTAATAATAACAAGGAAGATGAACCATTAAATAAAGAAATTGTAAACATCAAAGAATCTAAAAGTCATCCTTTAGACAAAGTCATAGGACAACTAAATCAAAGAACCTTAAGGTCACAAGCCCAAAATCAAAGTAATTATTTTTGTTTTGTATCCACCATTGAACCGAAAAACATAAATGAAGCAATAAAAGATGAATCATGGGTAATTGCCATGCAAGAAGAATTAAACCAATTCGTTAGAAATGATGTTTGGAAATTAGTTCCAAAACCTAAAGATCAAACTATAATTGGAACAAATGGGTTTTTCGAAATAAAATGGATGAAAATGGGATAGTATCTAGAAACAAAGCTAGGCTTGTAGCGCAAGGTTATAATCAACAAGAGGGATTGATTATGATGAAACTTATGCACCGGTAGCTAGGCTTGAGTCTATTAGAATATTACTTGCTTATGCATGTGCCTATGATTTTAAATTATTTCAAATGGATGTTAAAAGTGCTTTCTTTAATGGGTTTATTAACGAAGAAGTGTATGTTGCTCAACCTCCGGTTTTACCGACTTTGAGAAACCACATCATGTCTTCAAACTCAAGAAAGCATTATGCGGTCTTAAGCAAGCACCAAAAACTTGGTACGACTGACTTAAGACTTTTCTTATTGATAACAAATACACTATGGGATTAGTAGATAATACTCTTTTTACCAAGAAAGAAATCACATATTATCATTGTTCAAATATACGTTGATGACATTATATTCGGATCAACTTGTCAAGAATTATGAGATGATTTCTCTAAAATCATGCACGACGAGTTTGAAATGAGTATGATGGGTGAGTTAAATTTCTTTCTAGGACTTCAAATTAAACAACTAGAAGATGGCATATTTTTTAACCAATCTAAATATATAAAAGACATGCTTAAGAAATTTGGTCTTGAAGATTCCAAACCAACTAAGACACCCATGTCCTCGGACACTAAACTAACCAAGGATGAGGAAGGTGAATCCGTAGATAACACTAAATATAGAGGAATGATTGGTAGCCTACTCTATCTTACGGCTAGTAGACCCGACATTATGTTTAGTGTTTGTCTATGTGCTCGCTTTCAAGAAAACCCAAAGGCATCACACTTAGAAGCCTAAAAAAGGATTTTTAGATACATTAAGGGAACAACGTGTTTAGGATTATGGTATCCCAAAGGAACGGTATAGAAACCATAGTGTATGCCGATTCGGATCATGCCGGTGACTATGTCGATAGAAAAAGTACAAGTGGTATTTGCACTTTTGTTGGACATTGTCTCACCTCATGGTTTGCAAAAAGCAGCCTTGGCCATCTCAACTCTGAAGCCGAATGCGTCTCAGTAGGAAGCATGTCAACAAGCTCTTTGGATGAAGCAAGCTCTCGTGATTACGAATTCATCTCAACAAAATTGTGATACTTTGCGACAACAAAGGAGCCATCGATCTCAGCAAGAATCCGTTCAACATGCTCGTACAAAGCACATTGAAATCCGTCATCACTTTCTTAGCGACAATGTTCAAAAGGAAACATTTCAATCGAGAAAGTATCCTACGAAGACAACATTGCCGACATCTTAACTAAGCCTCTTAAACGAGAACCTTTTAATCTTCTTAGACTTGGTTTAGGGTTAATGGAACCAAACATGTAGGATAAACATAGCCTAAAACATTAGAATAGTCAAAACAAAAACATTTGTTTGTATCGCTCTTGTAGCCCCGGACCAACGACAACAAAGACGGAACCAAAATTTTGGTGCCGTGCGGTCCAGGTGTCTCTGAAGCAAAAATACCTACAAAACATCTTCTTCCTCAAAACCCACTTTACCAAAACGTGTAAAACTTAAACCAAGCTCATTATTGACACCTTCCCACTCACTAATCACTGAAGATAACATCATTGTAAGTATCCTAACTACATTTTATCTCTTAATTCAGAGTCTAGGATTCTTATTTATGCACAAAACTATCACAAATCATTACATGGGGTTTTATGTATGCTTTTATACCAAATATGAATTCAATTGGCAAAATGCATAACTAGTCATTGAAATTAGGTACTACATTATCATATTGCATAAACAAATCATGCTTCCACTAATTGATAGATAATGAATATAAGGCCTTATTCAAATAACCAAACACCCCATGTCAAAAGTTTTGAAAAGCTTCTCACTTGTAGGAAAACAATTTTTCATTGCTAATACAAATAGAAACGTTAAATTTTCATCACTTGCATGCTCTTGAATACTAAAGGTATTGCATAACTAATATGCATTCGCGGGTATATTCAAATGAAGCCACATTGAATTAGGAGCATTTGGGTTATCTCATGGTATTTGCCAAACACCCCACTAAAACCATTTTTGTGCATAAAATGAGTCGAGATAACCCAACTCCAAATTGTTTTCATATAGGCACACACTAGAACCAAAAACGTTAAAAGTTTATTCTCATTTTAACATATTAATTCTTGTCCCTAGGAATAACCATGGTAGCCGCAAGATTCTATGATCACAAAGACACCCTTAACTACATTCCCAAACATCCACAAAACCAAGGACTTTCCAAGGAGCAAGTAGAAATATTTAGGGGTCTAGAATCAAGGTATTTCCATGAGGGTAGAACCATTCACTCATCCTTCCTTGAAAATACCAATCTCCGTGAAGAACTAGCCGCCATTCAATTCGATTGTCTTCTTGACATCGATGAACCAATTTGTCCTAGGTTTGTGTTAGAATTCTATGCTAGTGTGACGGCTTTAGTGATGAAGACGATGATGAATTTTGTCTTAGGTTTAGAATCAATCAAAACGACTACACCATCACCTTAGCCAACTTTGCTCAAGTGCTAGGAATTCCCAACCGAGGAACTTGTCTCTACTCGGATAAATGGTCACTCACCGCTCTTGATGCAATCAATGACCGCTCTTTCTTCCCTAACCTCGTTTGGATAAGGATGTTCCGTGAACACCTATTTAACCCAGGGGTATACAACGAGTTTACCGAAAGGGAAAGGAGGTAAGATCCATATGGAATGGAGCTAAATGAACTTAAGCCGAATTTAAGAAATGGGAGGAGCTACTTAGAGCCAACGTCATTAGCACCATAGGAAATAGGGATCACATCAACGCTTGTCTTTGTCACATGCTCTAAACTTGCTGTCAACCCATTCAATTTAGCCTTCTACATCGCTAGGAGAATGATTGATATTCCAACTCAAGGATCGGTTGCTCTTCCATACGGATGCTCTCACCCGTCTCTATAGAAACTTTGCACCAATTCCACCAAGTCCAAAAGGATGCACCTTCACTATGAGCTCATCCCTCACATCTTTGTACCTTTGAGTGATGCGCGAGTTGCTAAGACAAAAGGCAAGAGAGCAAAACCTCCAACTCCATCATCATCATCATCAAATAGCTCAGAGGATGGTCTTCCAAGCTCGTCCCACCTCATGAGTATTATGCGTCTCTTACCGAGATAGAGAATGAATCAGCGGAATTCAAGCAAACTAAGGGAATGTTCAAGTGCCTTGGTAGGATGATGAACAAGATTTACAAGAAGTTGGACAAATAAGGGTCCTTTAAGGAGTGTTTGGAACAATACATTATCATTAATGTTTGATACAATTTAGTTGTTTTTATTATGTAGGATGATAATATAACTTAAAACAATGGTGTATGCTAACAATCTTATGCAGGGGGATAGCACAAGTATGCTATCAAATTTTACCCATTTCACTATAATGTGAAAATCAATAAGCCTTGCTCAAAATACATGTTCCACTATGTTTATATATGTGTTATTTACTTTTCCTAACTAGAAATGTTTAGTGTCACATGTTTTGAGAAAAATTTCAGGTTTGGAAAGTCCCCGACACCTAAAACAAACTCTGTCCATTTTTGCACTTCACGGATCGAGGCACCATAATTTGGTACCGTCCGTTATAAATGTTTGGCCAGTACGCAGTGGTGGGGCAACACCCTTTTAGGTTCCGTCAGTATGTAAATTTTGGTGCGTGGATCCTCGAGTAACTTCTGAATTTAGACTCTTCGTGATTCCAAATTACCATCCAATGCTTATAAGTCAATCCTAACTTGTTTATACTCTTATTAGAACTAGTATAATTCACTTAGGTATATAAGAAATCCATTTCCCACCAAAATTCAAAAATTTGAAAAATCCACCCAAGGAGCCCTTTTGCATAAAGGAAGGAACCAAATTTTGGTACCTTCAAATCCGTGGGTGATCTGAATATTAGGAAATTCCACTCATTAGAACACATTTATTGCAAATCTTTTCTTCTTCACTCCATCTCTTTTGAATGGCTTGACTTGGGTGATATGACTAGCATTCAACCCACTTCCAAATCATTAGGAACCTCATCTCTTCAATGGTTTAACATCAAATCAAACACATTTCTCCATAATTTTCACTTCTATAAATTGAGAGGTTTTACCATGATCATCCTCACACCTTCTTCATTCTTACTATTATCTAGCAAAGAAAAACCCAAGTCAAAAATGACAAAATCATCTCCTAAACCTTGCAAGAAAACCGCTAGAATTAGTGTGAGGCCTTGTTGCTTCGTTAACCTTAGCTCTCATCGAGTCTTCTCCACTCACAATCTCATCTCCCATAGAGATGATACAAACCTTACCTTAGCCTTTCAATCACATTGTGATCACCACTCCACCACCAACTTATCCAGGCACCCATCCAAACATCAAAAACACCCTCACCACCTTCACCAAGGTCTCCAACTCTCATTCCTATGGAGTTATTTTCCACTCCACCAACTTCCCCGAATCCTTTCTTGGATGACTTGCCTCCTAGGCCAAATCATCCACCACCATTGCCATCCTTTGGCTCCATTGAGCGGATGGCTCATGAGTCACCTCGGTCATCCTTTGACCCAAACGCCCCATTAGGGCCTAAACCTCTTCTCTTCCACCCCATTCACAAAGACATTCATGGTCCTTTGTATGGGATCATTCACTCCCCATCAATGTCCCTCATCTTGGGACATTGAGGAGTGCATGTGGGATGCCAATCCCACTAGAGAGGAGATCGGAACTCCACAACCTCCACCAATTGGCATGGTGGATTCACTTCTAGTGAGACAATGCAAATGCAAAGTGTTTTGCTTGCTTCCATCATGACCACCCCAAACATCTCCACCAACACATCTACCATTCCACCACCACAACCTCCCCAAACATACTACCCCCTAGGCATGGTTGCTCAACTTGTGAGCAAACGGCCCAAACCAGTTGATAGGACGGGTTATGGTCCATGACTTTCAAGAAGAAATGAGGTTCATCCTCAATCACATCCTTGAGCGCCTCAACGCTCTTTCTCATCCATCATCAAATTAGGATGGTCATAGTTTAGCATTTCTAGTTTTCTCTTATTAGGATTATTTTCTTTTTTCTTCTTGTACTAAAACACATCATTGTGTTCCCATTTCATGATCTTTATTCATGAAAATTTTTAACTAATGAATAGTGTTTATTATATTGTTGGTGCCATTACATAGTGTTTGGAAATGCTTGTGAATGATCATTATTACTAACATTTTTTGTAGCTTTATTTTCACAATCCATGTATCTTCCCATTAAGCACCCAATTTAGGGGGAGCTTTGATCAAGGGGGAGATAATGGCTCGGGCTCATTACATTCCGCATCGCCTCTTCTTTTTGTTGAGACAAAAGGGGGAGAAAATATAGAACTTGATTATATTTTGACTTTTCTGAAAAAGTCAAACTGACATTGACTTTCTAAAAAAGTCAAACAGGATACTTCATTGGTAATACTTTTCTTAAAAGTCAAGCGCATACTGACTTTCGAAAAAGTCAACATCGTGCATCAACTAGTGAATACTTTGACTTTCATAAAAAGTCAAACATCATACACTTGCATTATCATTCTCTTTTCAAGTTCTAAAACTAATATTTTATAACTCTTGCACAAACTTTGTATCTTTTATAAAAATAAAATTTATATTTTGTCCTCAACAAAAAGGGGAGATTGTTAATACAAATATCGTCATTAAATTTATATTTTGATCTTTACCTAAGTTTTGTTAACGACAAAAGTAAATTTAATTTGTATAAAAGCTTAAAGCTTGTCAAGTTTAATAGATATTAAAACAAGCTTTTCAAACAATATATTCATCATTCAAGCATTTACATTTATGATTAGTAACATCTTGATATGACTCTAATCATTATGTATGATAGTAGTTTTTAGAATGTGTTAGGTTCTTAAAACCAAACACTACTTAAGTACTTGCATATTTCTAAAAATAGAAATACAACATATGACATCATGTGATGCATCATGGAAATCATTGGAAGATTTCATTAGATATTTTGTGTGGATTTGTACTCTTCATATCTTGCACAATATCACTTAGATAGATTGACTTTAGCAAGATTTGATATCTTGGCTGTCAGAGCGGGTACCAATTGGTACAGGTAGGAACCCTTTAAGGGTTCCGCGGTCCATGGGCGCTCTGTTCATTTTGGCTATAAATAGCAATGCCAAGCCAAGTAGTTTTCATCCCTTTCTAACATACTCTCATACATATCTTCTCTCTAACCTTTCTAACTTCGTTTCATATCATATTAGTGATCTCTTTTGTAGCAAAGAAGATCAAGTCACATTCAAGCTTCAACGAAGAGTTGGAAGTCTTGTTTGTTTAGTGTTGTATGATCTTGTGTTGATTCATACTTCATTGTTGTATTAAACCATCATAATCTTGTGAGTGTGAGTGGTTAGTATTTTAGTCCTCAAAATACATTGTGTGTGGGAGTGGTTGTACCCTTGGAAAGAACTTCGACATCTAGCAGGTAATAGGAAATAATTAATAGCGAAGTGTAAAGGTTTTCTCCGGTGAAAGAGCTTGTTGACTAGTGAAGTTAAACTCTCGAGTGTGAGACTCGAGGAGTGGAGTAGGGGAAGGAAAAAGAGTCCTTGTAGACCGAACCACTATAAACAACTTGTTGTGGTTTGATCATTTCTTTCCTTATTTACTCTTTACATATTGCTTGCATATTTCATTAACATACCTAAGATCAATATCAATTGATCTTTCAATAAGTTTCAAAACAAAGTTTTTAATTGTAAACTATTCAACCCCCATTCTAGTTTTCTACAAACATAGCGAGTTGGAAATCAAAAGCTTCCTAGAGCATATCAAGCTCGATTACATGTCATGGAACTCTTACCCATCATTTCCATACATAGACAAGTAAATGGCATATTTAACCCAAACGGACCCATGAGATAATGGGGACCAAACGCTTGAGTTTTTTGTGTCTTAGGTATGCTTGAAAGTTGGATTGGAACTGGTAGTGGATAAAAAGAATATAGTGGATGCTCGACACATATTTGCCAACAACAAAAGCCTCTTCTCAACATACCAAAGAGTATGACCGGGGTAATGTCACTTTTTTGGTACCAATCTCAAAAGCAAAATCATTTAGCAAGGTACGATCGCTCACCTCCACAACTATTGAAATATTTGCTCATGTCGATAGGTTAGGATTTAATCTACTTAGTATTAGTCAATTATGTATTAAAAAGTATAAAGTACTATTTAAAGAAAATGGTAGTAAAATACTAAAGATGGTATTACATAGCTAAAGGAGTTGGGAAAAATAACATATCGTGTATGAAAATAGATAAAACATCTAATGACAAGCTTTGTCTAACAACATTAGATGATAGCTCAACTCTTTGGCATAGGCGCTTAGGTCCGCTAATAGGAACTTACAAAACCTCATTAGAAAGGCTGTTGAGAATTTACAAAAATTAAATATGACCAACATTTTTGCGGCAGCTTGCAAAATTAGTAAACAAACCCATAGTAGTCATTAAGGCTAAAAAGATTGTGTCCATAGTAAGTGTACAGAACTTTTACATATGGACTTGTTTTGGTCACCGCTATAAGAAGCTCTGGAGGCAACTTATACACTTTGGTCATAGTAGATGATTACTCAAGGTTTACTTGGGCGTTATTTTTGAAAACAAAAAATGAAGCTTTTGATAAATTTGAAATTCTTAGCAAGAAAATTTAAAATCAACTAGGTGTTAAAATTGTGTCGATCGAACGGATCAGGTTACGTGAATTTGACAATAAAAACACAATTTGGAAACTTTTGTGATACAAATGGTATAACACACAACTTCTCGGCTCCTCGAACACCTCAATCAAATGGAGTTGTAGAACGTAAAATAGAACCATTCAAAAGGAGTAGAACAGTGCAATGAACAAAACATTACACAAAAGTTTTGGTGTAACCAGTTGACACACTGTATATATTTTTAAATAGAGTCTTATCGTCATTTCTTAAACAAAACACCATTTGAGCTTTATAAAGGTAAAAAAGCCAACTTTAGGATATTTTAGAGTATTTGGATGTAAATGTTTGATTTTTAATACTAAAGATTATCTCACCAAGTTTGACCCAAAGTCTTATGAAGGTGTATTTCTTTTACTCAAACTAGTAAAGCCTATATTGTCTTAAACAAAGAAACAATGAGAGTCGAGGAATCGTTGAACATAACATTCGACCAGTCCTCCCTCTAAGACATCACCTTTGGTAGATGATGACTTAGTTGAAAGTCAACTTGTAGAAGTCGAAATAATTGAAAATGATAAGGAAGATGAACCATTAAATAATGAAATTATAAACATCAAAGAATCCAAAAGTCATCCTTTAGAAAAGGTCATAGAACAACTAAATCAAAGAACGTTAAGATCACAAGCCCAAAATCAAAGTAATCGTTTTGTTTACCATTGAACCGAAAAACATAAATGAAGCAATAAAAGATAAATCTTGGGTAATTGCTATGCAAGAAGAGTTAAACCAATTAGTTAGAAATGATGTTTGGAAGTTAGTTCCAAAACCTAAAGATCAAACTATAATTGGAGCGAAATGGGTTTTTCGAAATAAAATGGATGAAAATGGTGTAGTGTCAGAAGTAAAGCTAGGCTTGTTGCACGATGTTATAATCAACAAGAGGGATTGATTATGATGAAAAAACTTATGCATTAGCTATTCGAGTCTATTAGAATACTTACTTGCATATGCATGGCTTATGACTTTAAATTATTTCAAATGGATGTTAAGAGTCATTTCTTAATGGGTTTTTAGCGAAGACGTTATATGTTGCTCAACCCGGTTTTACGACTTTGAGAAACCACATCATGTCTTCAAACTCAAGAAAGCATTATACGGTATTAAGCAAGCACCAAATCTTGGTGATAGACTTAAGACTTTTCTTGTTGAAAACAAATACACCATGGGATTAGTAGACAACACTCTTTTTGCAAGAAAAAGTCACACATTATCAATGTTCAAATATACGTTGATGACATCATATTCGGATCAACTTGTCAAGAGTTATGTGATGATTTCTCTCTAAATCATACCTGCGAGGTTGAAGATATGTTGAAGTGGTGAATTAAACATATATTTTTAACCAATCTAAATATATAAAAGATATGCTTAAGAAATTTTGAAGATTCAAAACCAACTAAGACACCCATGTCTTCGGACACTAAACTCACAAAGGATGAGGAAGGTGAATCGGTAGATAACACTAAATATAGAGGAATGATTGGTAGCTACTCTATCTCAAGGCTAGTAGACCGAACGCATTATGTTTTAGTGTTTGTCTATGTGCTCGCTTTGAAGAAAACCCAAGGTATCACACTTAGAAGCCTTAAAAGGATTTTAGATACATTAAAGGGAGCGACATGTTTAGGATTATGGTATCCCAAAAGGCGGGTGTAGAAACTATAGTGTATGCCTTCGGACCATCGCAGGTGACTATGTCCCTAGATAAGAAAGAGTACAAGTGGTATTGCACTTTTAATGGGACATTGTCTCACCAAATGGTTTCAAAGAAGCAAGCGGCTTTAGCTATCTCAACTGCTGAGCCACGAATACGTCTCGCCGGAAAAGCATGTCAACAAGCTCTTTGGATGAAACAAGCTCGTGTATTACGGAATTCATCTCCGAAATAAGTTATATTATGCGACAAAAAAGGGCTATTGATCTCGGCAAAAAATCCAAAATGACCCAGCATGCTCGTCACGAAGCATATTGAAATCCGTCATCACTTTCTTGAGACAATGTTCAAAAGGAAACATCTCAATTGAGAAAGTATCCTCCGAACAACATTAGACATTCTAAACTAAGCCTCAAGCGAGAACCATTTAATATTCTTAGACTTGGTTTGGGGTTAATGGAACCAAACATGTAGGTAAACATAGTCTAAACCTTAGAACAAACAAAACAAAACAAATTTGTTTTGAGCACTCTTTATTCTTTATGGCACCAAAGCGACAACAAAGGAACCACTTTTTGATGCTTGCGTGGTCACAGTGCAAAA
>OU343224.1:161003577-161121338 GCA_910596185.1 Chrysanthemum makinoi
CATCGATATTATTGATGAAGTCAGCCGAGAAAAATTGGGCTAGCATTATAGCAGATCAGATCCATTCGCGAGCTATTACGAAAAATCAGTAAACGATTTTTGATAAAGGTTTGATGATTTCATGAAAGTAAATTGAAGG
This sequence comes from Chrysanthemum makinoi, assembly GCA_910596185.1. Taxonomy (NCBI): domain Eukaryota; kingdom Viridiplantae; phylum Streptophyta; class Magnoliopsida; order Asterales; family Asteraceae; genus Chrysanthemum; species Chrysanthemum makinoi. Next base: position 161,003,717 of record OU343224.1, read on the forward strand.
AGATAACTTCAGGAAAGAAGAAGAAATGGACGAAGAGGAAGAAACTTTGAAGAAATAACTTTCAATGGCGAGATCACGAATTAAATCCTCTGAAGAACCACCGGATCTCGAACTCGAACCTCCGAGATCATCTTGAATATGCTTACTTGGAGGAAAACTCATTTCTTCCAGTAGTCATATCTTCATTGCTCGAGGGCGGTGAGAAAGAAAGTTTAGTTTACGTCCTCAAAATCACAAACAAGCTTTTAAGCTTGGAAAACATCGACATCCAAGAATTAGTCAATTTCAGCAAACATAAAATAAATTTTGAAGAAGGGATTAAACTTGTGGTAGAACGTCAATGTCGACTCAATCCCAACATGAAAGAAGTTGTTAAAAAGGAAATCATAAAACTTCTTGATCGGATTCATTTACCCAATTGAGGATAGCCCTTGGGTAAGTCCGTTCCTTGTGTTCCCAAGAAAAGAGGAATGCCGGTTGTGACTAATGAACGAAATGAACTAGTTCCAACTAGAACTGTCATTGGTTGGCGCGTTTGTATTGACTATCGTAAGTTAAACAAAGCCACCAGAAAAGATCACTTTCCACTCCGGTTCATGGATCAAATGCTTGAAAACTGGCGAGGAAATAAATTCTTTTGTTTCCTCGACGGATTTTCGGGATATTTCCAAATTCCTATCGATCCTAACGATCAAGAAAAGACCACTTTCACTTGTCTTTTTGGAACCTACGAATATCGGCGTATGCCTTTTGGTCTTTGCAATGCACCTGCGACTTTTCAAAGGTGTATGATCGCCATATTCAAAGACATGCTAGAAACCTCCATGGAAGTTTTCATGGATGACTTTTCAATCTTCGGAGACTGATTTGAAGCTTGTCTTTCTAATCTCGATAAAATGCTGCCGAAAGATGCGAGGCTGGCATGCCCATACTTGGGAAAAATGTCACTTTATGGTGACCAGAAGGAATGTGCTTGGCTACAAAATCTCCAGTGCAAGAATGGAAGTAGACAAAGCAAAGGTCGATGTCATCTCAAAACTTCCACCACCAACTAACGTCCAAAGCGTTAGAAGTTTTTAGGACATCTTGGTTTTACGCCGATTTATCAAATATTTTTCAAAAATATCTCGTCCGATGACAAAACTTCTTGAGAAAGAATCTATCTTTAACTTCAATCTTGATTGCATGAAAGCTTTGAAACATTGAAATCTCAACTAACTAGTGCTCCGGTCATGGTTTCACCTAATTGGTCACTACCTTCGAACTTGTGTGCGACCTTGCGACTTTCTTTGTTGGAGCCGTCTTAGGCCAACGTGAAGGAAAACACTTTCGGCCTATATATTTTTCTAGCAATACGAATAGTGCTCGGCAAAATTATCTTGTCCTAGAAAGGAATTCGGTGCGTCGTTTTCGCATTCGACAAATTACGATCCTACCTTGTGCTCTAAAAAAATCGTTTTCACCGATCATTCGGCTCAAGTATCTGTTCACCTAGCAAGATGCTAAACCACGTCTTATTCGATGGATTTTGCTACTCCAGAATTTGACATGAAATCAAAGATAAAAAGGAGCATAAAATCTTGCTGCTGATCACTTATCTCATCTTGAAAACCCCGATCTTGAGGAGTTAAAAGAAGAAGAAATCGATGATTATTTCCCCGATGAAACTCTCATGATCGCTCGATGGGCGGCGATCCTTGGTTTCTTGACTTTGCGAATTATCTCGTGGAGGAATTCTCGAGAAAGGGTCTAACTCATGCTCAAAGAAGCAAATTCTTTTCGGAACTTAAATACAATTTTTGGGAAGAGCCATATCTTTTCAAAATGTGTCCTAACGGAATGATCCGAAGATGTGTTTCGGTTCGAAACCCATAAGATTCTTGAAGAATGTCATCATGGCCCAACTGGGGGACATTATGGTCCTTCCACCGATCTAAAAAGTTTTGATGCTGGATTCTATTGGCCAACAATATTCAAAGAAGCACATACACTTGTTCAAAATTGTGACGCTTGACAAAGAACCACCAATCTTTCACGAAGAGATGAAATGCCATTGACAAGCATTCAAGTATGTGAAATATTCGATATTTGGGGAATAGATTTCATGGGACCTTTCCTAAATCCCACAAATTCGAATACATTCTTGTTACTATAGATTATGTGTCCAAATGGGCGGAAGCTTTACCAACGAGCGATGCTCGGTAATGGCGTTAATTTCCTCAAAAGCTTTTACTCGTTATGGAATTCCCAAGGCCTTGATAAGCCATCGAGGAACCCATTTCTGTAACCAACAAATGGAGAAAACCATGAAAAGATATGGAGTTCATCACCCGATCAGCGAAGGCCAATCATCCACAAACCGAGTGGTCAAGATGAAAATACCAACGAGAGCTCTCAAAATAATACTAGAGAAAGCAGTGAAGGACAATCCTTCATGTGGGCAAAACTTGCGATGCTCGTAGGCGTTTCGTGCGGCTTATAAAACTCAATTGGCACAACTCCTTACTGAGACTCTTGTATGGAAAGACTTGTCATTTCCGTTGAAGTTGAACATCGTGCTTACTGGGCTCTCGAAACTGTAACACCGATCTCAAGATAGGCGGAGAAAAGAGATTCACGCAATGCACGAACTTCGATGAATTAAGACTCCACGCTTATGAAAATTCCAAACTGTATAAAGCTAGAACAAAAGCTTATCACGACAAAAAGCTACGAGTTCAAAAAGAATTCAAAGCCGGAGATAAAGTTACGCTTTTAACATGAAATTTAAATTCAAAGCTCCTAAATTACAACCAAAATGGTTTGGACCATATATCGTTAAACATGGATATCCATCCGGGTATGTCGAACTCTATGACAAGCAGGGTGGAAGTTTCATTGTTAATGGGCACCGAATCAAGTTATATTATGACAAGGAGAAAATGAATGAAGTTTCATTGTGGCGATTATCCGAAAATGAGTTCAAAACTATCACCTTTGTAGCACCATTTCGTGGAAGAATCCCACAAATTGTTCCTTGAAACCATCTGGCGATTAAATGCGGGATATTGAAGCTACGGTGAAGAATTCATGTACATCCCAGAACTTTTCAAAATGTTCAAGGCTGCTCTTGTGGCCAAGTGAATTCGGGAAGATTCGAGTCAGGATGATGACTCGGTAATAAAACAAGCGCTTCTCGGGAGGCAACCCGTGCGTTTCAAATTTGATATTCTGTGGTCACTCCCCAAAGTTTAAACCTTTGGTTGAACTTGAGTGTGGGGGGTGCCACCTTTTAATAAAACCTTTTGCTTGTTTATAAGATTTTGTGCAGGTAATGATTTCTCCAGTGGACGCTATGAATGAAGAAAAGAATTTTAAGCTGACAAACCCATTGACATATCTGGTTTCATCTCTATTTTCCCTATTTCTATACTTTGAAGTTCTTTTTTCACATTGAGGACAATGTCTAACTTAAGTGTGGGGGGTGAATAGGAAAAATTAGAGTTTTCATGCTTAAATTTTAAATTTTGTTTGCCCTTGTGATCTAGTTGTTTTCACACTTTTAGGATTATATATTAGAATAAGCGGATCAAACCCTTTGGTAAAAACTAGTAATATTTGAAACTTCGAGATGTGTTCCGATTACTATTACAATCCATTCTGGGATCGATAAACATTTTCTAGCACATATTATAACCCTTTTCCACTAAAATTGTGAGGATTTGAAGCCTGTTCTATATATAGCATACATCTTTTATGCTTGGATCTTTTGCTATGAGTGTCTTGGGTGATTTTATTTATTCTAGAACTTGTTCTTGTAAATCATTACCGGACCATGATGAGATCGCGTAGATGCGATATAAGTGAGTTCGTGTGATAAAGAGGCATCTTAGGATTTAACCCAAATGGCCTTCCATTTTACATCTAATGATATATTAGCTAGCCACATCGGTTAGTTAAGCACCCACATGGACCCATTTGTAGTGCTCATTTTTAGCACTAGATACCCCTAGTTACACCCTTTGAGCCATCCTTTTCATCTTTTGCTTCACCCAGAAAATACAAAAAGATTTTACACTTTAAACCTTAGCCTAACCCGTATCAATGTCTAAACGGTTGGTTGCTAGTCGCCTGGAAAGTGAAGATTGTTCAAATGATTATGAGTACCACATCTTGTGAGATTGATTGAGCCATTTCATATGTTAAAAAAAATGTGTGTTGAAAGTATGGAAATAATAGCCAATGTGCTATGATCGAAGAACAATTGTTATGGCAAAGCAAAAAGCTGTGGAAAGCGGAAAAGAAGAAATTGAAGCTATAATCATTTATTGGTTCGTGGAATGTTTGGTAGCTAGCAACGGGTTATTAGACTTGATTTCAATTTTATTTTAACATCAATTTCATAAACATTCCCATGCCTTATCCATACCCTTAACCCGAAGCCATATCATTATAACTTAGATAAAAGACCTCTTTAGATGTTTTACTTGGTGCTCATGCCCGCGTCGGTGGAGTTTTGTTTCTTGTACAAGCTTATGGTAATAATCTAATCATGACTGAGCAATGAGTGTGATTTATCTTGTTACTCCACTAAAATGAGTGATTGAGTGAATTATATTTCGTTCCTTTTTTGTGAGGTGTTTTGAAATGTTAATCATGCAAGAAAATCATTAGATATTGTCAAACATCTTGATGTTTCACCTTTATAAAGCATAATTGATGAATCTTCTCTCGTATTTATACTTGGTCGATTTGCATCACATTTTTCATAATCACGATCTTATACCAGAGGATGTTTTTTCCTAGATTTGCTTGAGGGCAAGCAAAGTTTAAGTGTGGGGAATTTGATAGCTCCAGTTGTGCATGTTTCTAGCAGCGTTATGTGTGCTTTTGTATATGTTATTTGGTTATATTTGCGTGATTTTAGTGCTTAAACGCATCAAAAGATGTTTGTCTAGTGTTTATAACCAAGTCAGGGGAAACGAAGGAAAGTAAAGTAGTGTTCAGCAAATAGAAGATTCTCGTTTCAGTGAAGCAGATCAAGCACAAATCAGTACCTCAAGTACCTTTGAAGACCATAGTGATTGAAGAACCAAGTTCTACAAGATAAAGAAAGTAAAGACCAAGTTTCCGTAACTCAGAAATCCAACCGGTCGGTTGGAAAATGACCAAAATGCCAAAATGCCATCACCAACCATTCGGTCGCCACCCAGAACCGGGACGGTTGGCTCTTTTTAGAATACCAACCGGATCGGTTGGTCATATAACCGATCCGGTTGGAGAAGCTGCATGTGCCAAATCTTCATCACTAAGTTTCCCCTTTGCATCTAAACGATTCTAGGTCCTTCTCTTGGTGTATTCTAGTCCCTTCCTTACTCCTTGGAGGCCAAGTTCAGCAATTAATACCCTAGGCTTTGGAACTAGTATAAATAAAGGCCATTTATGAGCATATGAGACACACACTTCAATACAAATCTCTCCACTCATCAAATAAAGCTTTTAAGCTCTCAAATTCGTCCTTAGAAGTACAGGGAAGTTTGGAGTTCCAGAAGTTCCACATTTGGAGGCCAAATCACCAAGAAGTCTACCCCAATACTTTGGGAATCATTACTTCACCATTTGTAATCTTATTCCAAACATTGTAAGACTTTTAATCATGTTTTCTAATGTTCAAAGTTCTAAGTTTATGTTTGCTATGAGTGGCTAGTTTCTTTATACACTTGCTTAAATGATGTTGATTGTCATATGATTAGTTAGTGATTGTGTTAACATGTTTTAATTCAATTTCAAGTTGATTTTAAGATCCAATTGTGCTAAAGTTTCATAGTGACATTTGTTAATCAAGTTTGACTAGCTGATAGTAATCGTAGAGGTCGAAAGAACTTATTGTTATTCAACTAGTCATAATCATTTTGTCTATGGATGATTGTTTTACCCATTATTCTTGATTATACAAAGGAACTAAGGTGTGGTTGTAATAGAAACACTTTTTGATTATCAAATTGGATTGGTTGGAAACATCTAAAAGGTCGTAAGATTAGTTGTTGAGAATCAATTGTAGCCTTTTGTCTATGATCAGTTACCTTTTGTATTGCCCATTTCTTAAGCAATTTGATGAAACAAGTGGATGTTTTTGTGTTTAAGTTTATGTATGTAGACTTATGAAACTTGAATTGATCTTGAATTGATTGGTTAAACGTAATGCTTGTTTTTATGAACTAAAATCTTGAAGAAGGTTTAACTTGTAAGAACAATAGATTAGTCCCCAAACTAACTATCATAACCAACATGTTAAGAGGTTAACACAATCACATTAATCTATGATATGAAACTAGTTTAAGCAAGTGTAGTTTTTAATCATCTAAAATTCATTATATCTATTTGCTTTGTTATATGTTTTGGATAGACTCTGTTGATTCAAACTTGTGTTTAGATTCACTCAAATCCTGACGATCAGGCTTACCTTCATAATCTTGCTATAACGGACGAGTATACTTGCTCGTATGTGTTATTGGTAATATTTGTAATTCACCTTTTTATAAATTTAAAACTTGTACACACGTAGCACATCAGATCCACAACATGATTTTTAATTAACTGATTTTAACCTGGATGACGGCGGCAAATTGATGGCGGCGGCAATTACGGATTTGATGGTGGTGGATCAGTTATGGCGGTGGATCGGTGATGGTGGTGGAGGATCGGTGATGGTGGTGGTGGATCGGTCATGGATATGATTGAATCGTTTTTGGTGTGTGTGTATGTGTGTGTGTGTTTTACCCTAAATGTTTTGATAAAATCTCAGCCTTTGGATCTAATTGGATTGGATGGTTGGGATGGATTGATTGGTTCTATGGTCAATGAGTGATCTATAGGGATCTCAACTCATGTAGACATACGTTTAGTATTACAATTCACTTGTTATAAATACTCAATAGTCATTTATATTATTTATTTGTATATGTCCGGATCTCGTATATTTTTTTATTTTATTAGTTATTGTTCGTAAACATACACAGTCATACAAACGAACAAAAAAATGTTATACATATTTTAAACATTTAATTCCTTTTTAGATGTTTTATATCAGCTTGTTTTAACATCTTAATGAATAAATATAAACGAACCTAAACAACATCATTTACTTAATGAACATACAAGAACAAGAAACTACGTATGTTTAAGCACTCACATTCATTCATTATCCGGTTAAACTTAAACGAATGAACATGAACAAACGTTTGTTCTTGATTGTCGGATCATTAGCCATGTCATATAGAAATGCTTACCAAATTGAAAAAAAAATTTATCTACTTTATTAATTTACTTTATTGATAAAAATATTGTCTTGTTAATCCATCTCAGAATCTTTTCAAAGGAATTGAGCAAAAGCTTTAAATTTTATTGTGTGATTTATCTTTAAAGAAATACCATCAACTTTGACATAACAATATCCCCCCTCCCTTTCATTCTCTTTGCGTCCGAATGGTATCAAAATCACAACTTCACCATCAACAGCTGATAAAACCGAAAAAATGCTTCACGGTTGTCGTTGAAGACATCAAAGATAAAATAATAGATGTCAAATGCCAACACCTCTTTATTTGTTTACGGTTAATGCAACCTAAAATATAGTTTTATTACGAATTATTTTAAGACCTTATTAATCAAACTATTTTCCAGTCTTTCTAAAAAGCAATTTCTCTCACGATAACATCATAGCCCACATTTTACCTTTCTGTATCTTGCTCTCGCAATACTCTTATGTCTCAAATTATATGTCTTGCACAAAGTTTAAGAAAACTGATAACACCACACTATCCATCAAGTGCATTTTCACTTCCACTTTTGAAAAATAGTTTAATTAGAACTGTTGGGATATGAAAGTGCTGAAGAATGATAAAGTACTGGAAAAAGTCAAAGTACTGCTAAAGATAAAGTCAAAGTACTATTTGTTAAAGTCAATCTTGCAAGAACAAAAGAACTGTTTTATTCGTATATAGAAAGTCTTGTAATTCTAGAATATTCTTTATTAGATTACTTGTCGTACAAGGATACAAATTGTAAAACGACTAGGGATATCCTTGAGCCTATAAAAGGACCCCTAGATTGGCATTAGAGTGCGAGTCTTAGAGTTTACGAATTCACAAGTTTAGAGTTTTAGAGAGAAGTTCGATATTATTAGAGTTGTTAAAGAGTCTGAATAATAGCGAGTTAGTATTATTAATAAAATCATTCAAAGTTAAAGTTATTCTTCTTAGCTTTGTTAAGTAAATTCCACATACTTAATAGAGTTTGCTCAGTGTTTCTTTGTTAATAACTTAGGATTTATCCGAGGTTATTAAACCTTAACAAACTATTTAAGTTAGTTTGGTTAGAGTACATCGATCCAACAAGTGGTATCAGAGCTTGTGTGGAAACTCGGACTAGGAAGAAACCCTACTACAACAAAACCTAAAGATGTCAACTGAAGTTGTTCCACCACCATCAATCACCTCACTCAGAATTCCAATCATTAAGAAGGGAGAATATGATCTATGGTGCATGAAGATGAGGCGATTACATTGCCATTACGACCATGCACTATGGAATGTAATTGTTAATGGTAATGAAGTAGTTCAGAACTTTGTGGAATTCTTTGGACAACCTAAACCACCCAAAGCCAGTCTTACCCGTGACTACCTTAAGGAATCAAGAGAAGGCTCTTAACATTCTCCTATCCGCTATATACGATGGACATCTCATGAAGTTTCATGATGCTAAAGATGCTAGCACTCACGAACTCTCAAGACCGATTTGGAGGAATGAAGCTTCTAGAAGATGCAATCTAACTTTGGCCAAGAGTTTAAACTTTCATGTTGGTGAAAGAGAGAGTCTTGATGCTGCATATCATAGATTTCAAAATCTCCTCAACATGTTGGAGTTATACAAGGCGAAAGTATCATTGAAGATGCTAATGGGTTTCTAAGGAGTTTGCCATTCACATGGCATGTGATTGCTACTATGATGAAGGACAACCTGGGTTTGGATGTCATGGACTTTGATGATCTCTACAATCATTTGAAGGTGTATGAGCATGAGATGAATGGCCAAACCAGTTCCAAATCACACATTATTGCTTCTGTCATCGAAAGAAGGTACTTCCATCAAAAGTCTGCTTCTCCTCAAAGTACGTGGCTCAAAGTATGCGCTATTTACACACCTCCTCAGCAAGTCCACGAGACTACTACCATGCACTTTCAGGATGAAGTTGTATGCTCTTTCTTTGCAACCAAAAGCTTCACACAACCTATGAAGAAGATCTCTCACAGATTGAAGAAGATGCTTTAGAAGAAATTGATATTAGGTGGCAAGTTGCAATGATCACTGCAAGGATAAAGAAGTACATGAAGAAAACAGGAAAAAGCATTGACTTCAAACCAAAGCAGGGTATCACTTTTGACAAGTCCAAGATTGAATGCTTCAATTGTCAAAAGACTGGACACTTTGCTAGGGAGTTGGGTTTTAAGTATCAAGCAAACATGTTGGTGAAAAAACCAAAGCGGAGCTCAAAGAAATTCCAATTGAAACAAAGGCTTTGGTTGCTCAAGAGAAGTTATCGAAGTTGACGGAGTGAAGAGTTTGATGATTAACCAGTGACTTATTGTATGGTAGCAGTGGAAGAAGTAGCTGAAGATTCAGTGGAAGAATTGGACTGGAGCACTGCTTTTGATGAGGAACTTGAACATGCTGCTTTGGAATCTGGAGATGGTTTTGGAGGCTTTGATTAGAGCATGGAGAGTGAAGATGATCCTGTTCTACTTGCAATGGTGGCTACTTCACCAAGTTCACCCCTATCTCTGAGGTATGCTCAAATTGTCATGATTTTTATCAAAAATTACTTGGCAGTTATGTGATTGAAAGAGATAATTGTGTTAGGGCTAGGTCTGAGGTAGCGGGTTATCAAATAACCTTAGAATCTATGGAAGCCAAAATCTTAACACATGAAAATAATGAAGTAGCTTGGGCGGAAAAGTATGCACAACAGGACTATCAGTTAAAACTAAGTGAATGGAAATTAAAACTGTAAAATTTCTAAAATTGAGAAACTGACTAAGGAAAGAGATGATTTGTTAGCTAAGTTTGCTACTTGGTGAATCACAATTTCTGTCACATGTTACTTATGTTCAAAAACAGCGAAGAGCTTACATTAAAACTGGCTTAGGTTTTGGAATGGACTTTGATAACATAGAAGATAATCAATCTGATGATGATCTAGAGGATATAACCACTAGTGATGATGAACTCATTAATTATGTAGACACATCTAGTAATGAGGATTCAATTAGTGAACCACCTCCTGAGTATAAGAAAGACAATGGTTATCATGCGTCCCCATCCCACGGAAGTCATCAACCCCTAGGCCTGATGTTTCTCGTTTGGAGTAGACAGTCTAGAATTTAGGAAAAAGCTAGTTGGTCAGTCTAGATCTGAAACCCCCAAAGAAACTGTTGTAAATAATGTTCAAAGTCAAGCAGTACCTTCAACTCAAAGTACTGCTCCACAAGCAGTACCTTCAGGAAAATCTTTTCAAAACAGTACTGCTAAACCTTTTTGGGATAAATTTGGTCAAAACAAGTTTAATCATTCACCTAGAAGGCAAAATCATTTTGGTCATAGACATAGAAGAAGTCACTTTGGGAGTATGGGTCAAAAACTGTGTTTTGTGTGTTTTAGTCCTACTCATTTAATCAAGGATTGTGAACATCACTCAGAATACCTTAGAAAATTCCCAAAGAACAGGTCTGCCAACCACAAACCTAGAGAGACCAAACCAGTCTGAAATAATTCAAATAGGGTCAATCACAGCAATTTCTCACCAGATCATAGGTACCCTCACCAGAGAAGACCTTTTTCTAGATCACCAGTACCTTCACGACCAGTACTTCTCAAGTATGCTCCTCAAAACAAGGTACTGTTAACACTTCTTGGAACAGGTATCCTAGGAGATCTCATTACTATCAACCTATAAGGTATTATAATTCACATAGGGGATCTAGATCACAAGAACCAAGTGTTAAAACAGAATGGGTTAAGAGAGAAAGTATTGCTGAGGGATAAACAATACTTTCAACAAAAAGTGAATCAGATGTTTTTGTGATACAAGAAAAAGATAATGAACTTGTAAAAGAGAGTGTTGAAAATCCAGAAAGTTTTGCAAATCCACATGCTAAAAATCAAAAGATAATTCTGGATCATGTTTTGAAAACAGTGGAAATTACATACTCAAAGAATTTGAGTTTGTAACTCCACAAGGGGAACACAAGTCAGTAATGGCTTGGGTTCCTAAAAATCACTAACTCTTTTATCTTTGTGCAGGGCAACCCAGAAGAGGAGCTTAAAGATCATCTAATTGTGGATAGTGGTTGCTCTGGAAGTATGACAGGAGACAAAGAGATCCTGTCTGATTTTAGATCTATTAGTGGAGGGAGAGTTCCATTTGAACTTGTTTATTTGTTTTATCTCTCAAGAGGAACCCAAGAATATTGCTCAAGCATTAACTAAAGAGAGTAGGGTTGAAGCTATGCAGGAAGAACTTCTTCAATTTAAACTTCAAGAAGTTTGGGTATTATGTGATCTTCCTGATGGGAAGAGAGTTATTGGAACCAGATGGGTTTCAGAGTCAAGAGAGATGAAAGAGGTAATGTCATCAAGAACAAGGCAAGGCTAGTTGCACAAGGCTACAGACAAGAAGAAGAAGTTGATTATGATGAAGTGTTTGCTCCTGTAGCAAGGATAGAAGCAATTAGAATCTTTCTTGCTTTTGCTTCTTATATGAGATTTCAGGTTTATCAAATGGATGTCAAGAGTGCCTTTTTATATGGCAAGATTACAGAGGAAGTTTATATCAAGCAACCTCCTGGTTTTGAAGATCCTAAACATCCTAACAAAGTCTACAAAGTTGTCAAAGCCCTTTATGGCTTACATCAAGCACCAAGAGCTTGGTATGAAAGGCTCTCTACATTATTATTGCAACATGGTTATAGGAGAGGGGCTATAGATAAGACTTTGTTTATCAAGAGAGATAAGAAAGATATCATGTTAGTTCAAATATATGTTGATGATATCATATTTGGTGCTACTAAACAATCCATGGTCAAGGAGTTTGAGAAGCTGATGCAGAATGAATTTCAAATGAGTTCAATGGGTGAGTTAACTTTCTTTTTAGGACTTCAAGTTAGCGACAAAGGAAGGAATTTTCATAAGTCAAGACAAGTATGTTACTGACATACTTAAGAAGTTCAATTTTGATGACATGAAGCCTGTTACTACACTTATTAAATCAATTAACTCATTGGGCAAGGATGAAGTTGGACAACCAGTTGAAGTCAAGTTATAAGATCAATGATTGGCGTCTTATGTATCTTAATGCCTCAAGGCCTGATATCATGTTTGCAGCTTGTTTATGTGCAAGATATCAAGTCTCACCAAAGATTTCTCACATGAATGCAGTGAAGAGAATTTTCTGTTATTTGAAACAACAACCTAAGTTGGGGTTGTGGTATCCAAGGATCACCTTTCACTTGGAAGCTTTTTCAGATAGTGATTATGCGGGTGACAACTATGACAGAAGATCAACCACAGGTGGATGCCAATATCTTGGAAGAAGATTAGTTTCATGGCAGTTTAAAAAGCAAACAATTGCAGCAACATCATCTACTAAGGTGAATATGTAGCTGCAGCAAGCTGTTGTGGACAAGTTTTGTGGATGCAGAATCAACTCTTGGACTATGGGTTCAATTTCAAGAATACTCCTATCAATATTGATAATGAGAGTACCATTTGTATTGTGAAGAATCATGTTTATCATTCCAAGACCAAGCACCTAAGATTAGGCATCATTTTATCAGAGATTGCTATGAGCACAGGCTCATTAATGTGGTTAAGGTTCACACGGATGATAATGTAGCTGACTTACTCACCAAAGGCTTTGATGTTTCAAGATTCAATCACTTGGTGTTGAGCATTGGCATGATTAACTACTGAGCTACATTTAAGGGGAGGACTATTTAGTGTTAATATAGTCCTATGCATTGCTTGAGGGGAGGATATTTATGTTATACAGAGGAATTTGGAAAAGTAATGATTTTTATGAAAGTACTGCTTGGAAAGTACTGCTTGGGAAAGTACTGCATACGTGGAAGTATGTTGTCTTATTGAAAGTATTGTTCCAACGGTAATATTGAGGGGTAATTATTACTAACGGTAACTTTGTTATTAAGGGCTGTGATTTTTAAAATCTCACCTATAAATAACTACTCTCCGATTTTCCCTCTCATATTGATACTTTAGAATCTTTCCATATTTCACTCACTTTCACCTATATTATTCGTCATATCTCTTGCTGTGATAACATAATCATCAATGGCGAATTGTACTACAGTTTCAAAGCATAATATGGTGGCTAATTTAGACAAAACTGAAGCGAATGCAATCTTTCATGACATCATCGATTTTCTTACTGGGTCGCCAATCAGTTATGCACTATTAGTAGAACCAGATGTTATAGAGCCCTGGATTCAACAATTTTGGGAAATAGTTAGGGTTCATATGGAGAATGATGAAGAGTATATTCATGCTAGGGTTGCTGGGAAAAAATATCAAGGTTATCGAAGCCTCTATTCGAGATGATTTATTGTTTAATGATGAAGATGGGGCTGTTCGTTTTGATAAGCAACTAATTTGGGATACTTTTGGACATATTGGTTATGAAGGGTCTTTAACAGAACAAACATTCAGGAAACAACTATTTTGTCCTCAATGGAAGTTTTTAGTGCATGTGTTGCTTCATTGTATTAGTGCTAAAAGTACTTCATGGGAGCAAATTGGATCTAACATAGCATCTGCTATTGTGGGCTTGGCTACAGATCGTGTTTTCAATTTTTCAAAGCTCATTCTTGATGGAATGCTTTCCCACATCACTCATGGTTCAAAATGGCTGATGTATCCAAGGTTTGTTCAAGTATTCCTCAATAAACAACTTTCAGATGTTCCTAAGCCAACAAATCTTTTAACTGTTGTGGTTCAACAAGCCAAAATTTTCACCTTTATGGCTAGGAAGAGTGATCTATTCACTGGAAGGGATACTCCCTTAACTACTTCTATGATGGAAGTTGTTCAAGCTGTTAGAGCTGATGCTGAAGAAGATGAAGCTAGTGAAGGTACTGCATCTGCAAGTACTGCTTCTCAAAGTACTGCATCTCAAGAAGGTACTGCATCTCAAGGTACTGCTTCCCCAAGTACTGAAGTTCAAGAAGATGTTGCAGTTTCACACTTTCACCTTCTCCATCTCCACAAAGATCTGTTCCTGATTCTCAACCAGAGGAACATTCACCAGTTCAAGGAGATGATTCACATACTATATCCCCTGAAGATTTAACATTGGATAATTATGTTTTGACAAGGGAGTTAGTCAAGTTGAAAAAGACTAATGAGGCTCAAGCTAAAGAGATTAAGAAATTGAAGCTCAAGTTTAGAAGGCTTAAGAATTTTGTCTGGCCCTTGGTTCAACATCATCGTATATGGGTCAAATCTAAAAAGAAGGAGCAAAGGCAGTCTAGGAAAACCAAACGCCAAAAGGTTCACAAACAATCTTCTGTCCAATTGGGGAGGAATTTAGAAGAAGAGAATTTGAAAGAAGATGTTGTTAAGGAGAATGAACCTAAAGGTACTGAAGAACATGAAAAGACTGAAGAACAGGTCATTCAAGATACTGAGGAACAAGTTATTGATGTTCAAGTTCAAAGTACTGATGATCAAGGTACTGAAGATCAAAGTACTGCTTTTCAACAACAAGGATACTACAGGCAAGAATTGATTACTCCAAGGTTGTTAGACTTTGAAGAGGAAGCTGGTCCTTCAACAACTGTACATGAAGAAGCTGTTGGTCCTTCAATTTTTATACAAGAAGAAGAAGATACACCCAAACCTATTCATACTGCAAGTGATGACGAAACCATTGCTGTAATTTTGCAAGGTTTATACAACCAAAGGGCGGTGTTAATATTCCAGGAGTGCAAGAAGAGGAACAACTAAGAACTTCTCAACCTGCAATAGATCCAAAAGATAAAGGTAAGGGTAAGTTGGTAGAGAAAAGAAAGAAGAAGAAACCAACTTTAGCACAAATAAGAGCTGCTCAAGAAGCTTTAAATGAACAAGCAGCTAGAAAGCTTCAAGAGGAATTAAATGCTAAAGATAGAGAAGCTAAGGAAGCTGAAGAAGCTCATAATAGAGAAGCAGCTAAGAAGTTGCAAGAGGAATTGAATGCTGAAGCTGATGAATCATTAGAGTCACCTATTCCTGTTAGATTCTTACCAAGAAGACCTAATCGAGCTAAAGACAGAAATGCAATGATGGCTTATCTAAAAAGTCAAGGTATAAAGGATTGCAGAGGTTGAATTATGTTGAAATGAAACGATTGTATGATGCTGCTAGAGAAGCTTATAAGAAAAATGTTGAAAGTATCAAAGATTTTAGAGATGAAGCTACATGGAAAGAAGAAGAGAGAAAGAAAAGTTTAAAAAGAAAAAGAAAAACTGAAGTTAAAGATGTTCAGTTCTCAAAGAAAGAAAAAGTTGAGCTAAGATCTGAGACTAGGGATGAACTAAGAAATTATCTAAGGATAGTGGATTTTGAGTATTCTAAGGAAGATACTGACATGAAGATGAAAAAATCTCAAATTATTGCTTTTGAAGTTGTGGAATCCAAAGATGAAAGTTATCTGATGTTTCATAAAGAAGATGAAAGCTTCGAGTGTTCAAGGGCTATGGATTTATTGCACATCATAGATAGACTGGATCTATTTTATTTATATCATGTGGTACGAGATTACTTTGAACATAATCCATTAGAAGGAATTGGTTTAGTTCTGCTTGGAGATCTTACATGTTGGGAAACTGAATAGCAAAGCACTGATGACATTTGGAAGAATCAAGAGAATTGGGAAATTGTTTGATGGAGATTCTTTGAAGAATCTGGAGTTCATGTTCTAGAGCTGGAAAATGGTACAATGATTCACATGTTTGCAGATAGAAGATATCCTCTAAAGAGATCTTATGAGGAGAATTCTAGAGCATGGAATGGAAGTTGAAGAAGACAATGAAATTGCTTGTATGGTCATCAATTTGTTTATCAACTGGACTACTATTGCTGATGAGGATGAATAACTGGTATGAATCTTAATTGAATAAATTATTTTTGATAAATCAGTACTTTATTCAAAGTAAGCGATCAAACAATACTTTCATCAAAGTACTGCTTGCAGCTTTTAACCAGTTAAGTGATTTTTGAAAGAAACCTTTTGTTAAATAACAAATATTTTGGGACAAAGGTTGAATAAAATAAATGGTTTTGAGATGGTAACATCAATAGGTTATCAATCCACCATGGTTACAAAAGGATTGGCTAATCCATGAGCAAAGGGCTCTGGTAAAGATATCTCAATCCGCTTTTAGTTAACAACTTGCTAATAAGTTGTATGGTTATCAACTCACCATATCAGTGATGTGAAGAGTTGGCTAGCCCACAAGATAATGGCTTGTGGTAAAGGCTGTGGAAAAACCATTATATGGTAATTAGTTCACCATAATGAAAGAACTAACTAGTCCAGAAGGGTACAACTTTTGGTAAAGACAAATCAAACCTGTTGATAGCTAATGATTTGCTAAAAATCATATGGTTATCAATGTACCATGGTCTTACACACCAAAATATTTGGCTACTCCAGAGTTAATGGTTTTGGTAAAGAGAACTTAAATCCATTAAATTTTCAATGATTCACCTCTCACAGGAGTTAATACACCTGGAAGTGATGAGAATAGATTGCAACTTAAACTGAATTAATGTACAAATTGTCATATGTTGCTGTGTTGCTGAAAAGATGGAGTTTGCTGGATGATGCTGTAAAAGAATAATTCTAAAGATACTTTGATAAGCACAAAAATTACAGAGATACAATCTAAAGACAAAAACATAATTTTTCCTTAAAGATGGAGCTGTTAAAGATATATTCACAAAGGAACTTGAAGTCAAGCTAGTAGAATTCAAGTTAGGGGAGGATTGTTGGGATATGAAAGTGCTGAAGAATGATAAAGTACTGGAAAAAGTCAAAGAGTCAAAGTACTGCTAAAGATAAAGTCAAAGTACTGCTGTTAAAGTCAAAGTACTGTAAGAACAAAGAACTGTTTTATTCGTTTATAGAAAGTCTTGTAATTCTAGAATATTCTTTATTAGATTACTTGTCGTACAAGGATACAAATTGTAAACCGACTAGGGATATCCTTGAGCCTATAAAAGGACCCCTAGATTGGCATTAGAGGTACGAGTCTTAGAGTTTACGAATTCACAAGTTTAGAGTTTTAGAGAGAAGTTCGATATTATTAGAGTTGTTAAAGAGTCTGCATAATAAGCAGAGTTAGTATTATTAATAAAATCATTTAAAGTTAAAGTTATTCTTCTTAGCTTTGTTAAGTAAATTCCGCATACTTAATAGAGTTTGCTTAGTGTTTATTTGTTAATAACTTAGGATTTATCCGAGGTTATTAAACCTTAACAAGCTATTTAAGTTAGTTTGGTTAGAGTACATCGATCCAACAAGAACTATTACTCCTTTAACGTGTACGACAAAAGGAAAATATAGAGAGGATTACTTCCGTATAGTTGTGATAATGTATACTTGCCTCAATTTGCTTATGTGTATTTATTTTTATTTTTTTATATACGAGAGAAATTTGTAACTATATAATTTGTATTGCTTTTTATATGCAAGACTATTTGGGTATGTTTGGCAAAAATAGATTGTGCTGATGCTGGTTGTGTTGCTGATGCTGGTGCTGCTGTTGTTGCTTAAAAAGATTATAAAAAGAGATTATTTTTATAAGTTACATGAAGTAATCTTTTACTTTCAGAGATTATGAAAGATTATTTTTTTTATAATCTCTTATAAGTTTGTCTTTAAAACAAGATTATTGTTTTTAAGTAGCTTATTTTTTGAAAAAATATGTATAATCTCTCCATAATCTTATGTGCCAAACATAACATAGCCTTAATATATATATAACTTTGAAATAAAAATTTCAAATAAATTACACACACTAGGGCCTCCACACCCAAACACCCACCAAATTTCAAAACCTAGATATTTTCATTTCACTTTCCCGCAAATCCAGTCACAAACACAAAATCAATCAATCAATCAATTCACATCCGCAGCTTAAAATTGAAACATCACAATGGTACGCACATTCAAATCTACACTTATTTCATTTTTTCAACTTTCTATTTGAACTAATTTACCTTTTCGGTTGATGACGTCATCTTCATATTGAATTTATTTGAAGAGCTTATTGTTTATTAGGTTATAATTTGTGAAAAATAGTTACACACACACACACACACACACTAATATATTAGTTATTCTGTTTTACCGGTGTTAGTTATTGATTCGTTATCGAATATATAGTTATTTTTGTGCTGACGTCATTTTCAGAAGTTCCCAGTGAAGAACTAATTGCGTTTTTAGGCTAAACTTGTGCGAAATCGTTACACATACAGCGTTTAACCGATGTAGCTATATCTGTGCTGACATCATCTTCGGAAGTTCATTTATGGTTTAAAATTTGTGCGAAATAGTTTCACGGAAATAACTAATTAGTTTTGCTGTTTTACTGCTGTAATTATTGATTCGTTATCGAATATGTAATTACTTTTGCGCTGAGGTCATTTTCTGATTTTCACATTGATTGTATTGGAAGAGCTAACTGTTTTTTAGTTTAAATTTACGTGAAGTAGTTACAGAAAAAATAATCTGTTTGTTACACTGCAGTTATCGAGTATGTAGTTATTTTTTAGCTGATGTCATCTTCGGAAGTAGTATAATGTGAATCTGTTGAAGTATTTGAATATTAAGGTTAAAATTTGTTCGAAATGATTACGCACACAATAATCTATTAGTTTGGCCGTTTTACTGCAGTTCGTGCTATTTTTTTTTTGCGCTGACGGCATTTTCGGAAGTAATGTATCATGAATCTGTTGATGAATTAATCTATCAGTTTCCCTGTTTTACAACTGTCATTATCGATCTTTCTACGAATATATACTCTAGTTATTTTTGTGCGGACGTCAGTTTTGGAAGTAATGTATAGTAAATCAGTAAATCTTTTGACGAATTAATCTGTTTGTTAAATATGTTCGTGAAATTTGTAGTTAAATTAATGTGTATTGTTAAAGTTGTTGTGAAGGATTGACACACATATATTTGTGGGAAGTTGTTTAGGTTTTTGGTAGTTTTTCGTTGCGGTTTTAGTTTTGACAATGAGACTTTGAGACAGTGATAATTTCTTTTCAGTTTGTGATATGTGTTGATGCGGTTTTGCTTTGACGGTTAAGTAGTCGATTAGCTGGTTCATGGTGTGTACTTTTTTTGGTTTATTGATAAGTCGCAGAAGTTTGTCTTGTTAGTTTGTCGTCTTTTTGTACTTGTGATTTGTGAATATGCTGGAAGTATGAAATTGGTGGCATGGCTTAAGAAAGAGCTAATGTCAATAGATGTTAGTTAGTTAAGTATGATGGGCGTAGAATGAATATGGCATAGTGTGAACATCCGTTAAGTCTTTGATGTTTTTCTGGGCTGTAAATTGTGCTGTTGTGAAATGGTTTTGTTTCGTTAAGTAAAGCACCTCGGCCAAGTTGAATATATTAGCACAGTTCCTTTGATGTTGTTCGCGTTTGTAACTTGTAAGTGATCTATTAGTTATTACGTTATTGGATCATAATGTTACAATGGCAATGCAAGTTCTGCTGCTGATGACAGTGGCAGTTATTTTCAGTGTATGTTGCGTGATGATGCTGTTACAGTTTAACGTCGAGTATGATTTAGGTTTGGTTTAGTTAATATGCTAGAGAATTTTGTCTTGTTAGTTTGTGTGTTTGTCCATTGTCATATCGGTTTACTTTGTGTGATTTCCTTTTTGCATTTGTGAATAAGAGGAGTGACGGTGTAGAACATATTATGTCTTTTGCTACTCTGGTGTATCTCATTAGCATGGACTTTTTTTTTTGTATTTGAAGTATTTATAGACTGTAAATGGTTAAATTTTAAAAGCAAAACACCGAGACCATGCCAGAAGGTGTTAATGCGGTGTTAATATAACGTCGAATTAGTGAATTAACTGGTTAACGTTATGCGCTATGCACTAGTTCTGAACTTCTGGTTTAGTTAATATGTTAGTTTGTGTGTTCGTGCATTGGCAAATCGATTTTCTTCATGTGTCTGTGAACAGGATGAAACTAGTTGTATGGCTCAAGGAACTTGTGTCAATGTATGACTGCTAATTAGTAAGTGTGATGGGATGGGTGTAGCATGAGAATCGTATAGCATGAAATTGAAGCCTTTGAGGTTTTTCTAGGCTGTCAATTATGCTGCTGTGAAATAGTTTAGCTTCGCAAAGCAAAGCAGGCCACAGTAGCATCAGTTTCTTAGATTTGTTGTAAATAACATATTTTATTAGTGGATCGTAATATTGCGATGGCAATGCCAGTTCTGCTGCTGCTGACGACAGCTTTCTACTAGTATTATTTTTCTGCGTTTTGTAAACTGTGGTTGATTTTACCGAGCTTGAGTATTGTATTTATTTATCACTGTTAACTTAAATTCATTTTCATGTTGACATAGTCTAAGAAAAGAGGTTTGTCACTGGAAGAGAAGCGGGAGAAGATGCTTCAGATCTTTTATGACTCTCAAGACTTTTACCTGGTGAGTATAGGATATCATATATAACTCCTAATTAAGGAGCATTATTAGTGTCATTATCTGCTTAATCTATATACCCAAGTTGCTTATTGATGTTTTCTTTTGTATGCTATAGACCCTTTGTTGAAAAACTTAGTTCATGAGTATTTCCTTTGTTTGGCTTAATATTATTGCTGTTAGCCAAAAGTTGTAGTGATTTCATATTGACCATTATAAAGCATTGAATTCCTAACAAGTAATGACAAAAGCAAACTCACTGGCTTAATACATGATGCACGTTTTAGCACGGGAGAAAGAATTGCATATAACTAGAAGATAAACACTAGGATGACATGGAAAGGGTTTGCTGGTATCCTTTGCGGCTTTGACTATTGGTGCTAGATGTAAGAATGTAGTAAGTTTAATCATCTCATCTGGCAAATATCATAGTACAAGTCTTAGCTAATGAGACAATTGAAAAAATATATATATATTTTTAAACATATTTAGATGATGTAAAAAACTATGAATCTGTCTTAGACGATAAACAGCTACTGCCATCTCGATTGTATTTGAAAATATTCTGTTAGGATCAGTGGGAAGGTTGCCACTGTACAGTCATTTAAGCTTTGCATGATATAGTTTTCAACTTGCGTTTTGAGTCTTCTAAAGTTATACTATTACACTATGATAGGTTCGGACTTCACTGATATACTCCTATGTGATCGAGTGCTTCATTAAATTCTATTTATTTGCATGTAAACACTTTGATGGCATTCTGTTGTGTTTGAAACTTATGTTAACGCATGCTTTCTGTGTACAAATGTCAGCTGAAGGAACTTGAAAAGTTGGGCCCGAGGAAAGGCGTCATTAGCCAATCTGTCAAAGATGTTGTTCAAAGTTTAGTGGATGATGACCTGGTCTCAAAGGACAAGATAGGAACCTCGGTAAGAAATGCCTCTGGACGCGGTACTAATTAGCAACATATTTATTTTGACACATCAGAATGTGTGTTTCTGCTTCTTACTCCAAGTAAATAAAGTAATAGCTCTTAAACGACAAACCTATATTAATCTATTAACATTTCAGGTATACTTTTGGAGTCTTCCTAGTTGTGCATGAAATCAGGTACATTAAGCTTTCACTTCAATATTTAGTCAAATTTAAATAATTTCTGTCTCCGTACCATAAAACTATTTTGTTGAATCATCATGGTTGATATTTGTCTTGCTTCTTCATGCCTTTCTGTTTAACAGCTAAGAAACATGACGAAGAAACTTGAGTCAGAGCTTCAAAGCAGCAAGAAACGGCATGTGGAGCTTGTGGAACAATGTGAGTCCCTGAAGAAAGGCCGTGAGGATTCGGTAAGTTGGTGACTTAACTTTTGGTATGCTAAATATGATTTTGAAAGCAATTTATGGGTATCTTCTATGACTAATATTTTCTAACATCAACCATGACCAGGATGCGCGAGAAGAGGCTTTGATTGAGCTCAAAACCATTGAACAAAAGTATCACAGTCTGAAAGTAGGTTCACATTCTGTGTCTTTTTCATTAATCACCAGATAACTTAAAAGTTAAAAATTTATCATAACGGTTTATAAATTAAAATTTCAGGCTGAATTGGGACAATTTGCAGACAATGATCCAGCTACATTTGAAGCAATGAGTAATCTAATAATTACCTTATTTTCTTCATTTGAATTGTATCTTAATCATTTAGAAGACCTTTGTTTGAAATTAAAATTCGTATATTGACTAAACATGCTAAAATGTTAATCATTGATTTCAGAGGAAGCTACTAAAGTTGCCCATGAAGCCGCTAACAGATGGACAGGTTTGACCTCCTCGCTTCTACACATAAAATTCTAGTTTCACCTCAGCTATTCACGTATTCCTAACAGTGCCATTTGAATATTCCGCAGACAATATCTTCACTATGCGTCAGTGGTGCTCAAAAAATTTCCCTCAGGCCAAAGAACAGCTTGAACACTTGTACAATGAGGTAATTTCTAATTTCCCTGAACCATCTTGAGACACAAGTAATATTCTACTTCCCGTCCCATTGAATATCACCGCTATTCCTACATACTATACTACCTTATAATTATGAATAACTAATAGCCGTATATTGAAGTTTATATGGACCAGTCATTTAGATGTTCATAGAGGTGGCTAAACGGGCAGATTAGGTAAAGGGAGGTAGGGGTAAAAATGGGTAAACTAGCAGATTAGGTTTGACCCGTCACACTTTTTGTGCAATTCTTGAAAACTTTTATATAGAGTTACTGTGTCAAATGTAATTACAACATCATATTAACTCAATTAAAGTTAATTTTCTTGAGATTCAATGATTAGGCAGTTTCATGCATTCGAAATACATTTTTGGGTGTCGATTGGACCAACATGTTGACCCGTTTCCTTTTTGAGTTTTGTACACGTTCAACCCGTTAAAGATAAGCGTAATATGAATTCACCAATTCATAAGTAAAAGGGTTGGAATCGCCACCCTTAGATGTCAGTTGACATCAAATAGTTTTATGTACCCTCGTTAGGAAAAATGCCACGAGGACTTCCATTGCTGTAATTTTTCACTGCAATGCTGATGCTTGCTAAAATTACTTAACTGTGATTTGTGAAAAATGCATGCTGTCTCACCAGGTACTGCCTTTACATGTAATTTTCAGGTAGGGATAACAGAGGATTTCGACTATTTGGAGTTACCAGCAGTTACATTTGTGAAGCAAATCGAGGAATAGATACTAGAAGCACATGGTAGGTAACACAGTTACTTCAGTTGCCTTGTATCCTCCTTTTAGTCTTATTACGATAAACAGTGCATGTGCAGAGTTTTATTCTCTTGTTTTAGTGTCGTCTTAGAAATAAAAAAGTTAGATTCCAGGTTATAAATTAAGTGGCTATCTCAGTATGACACTTTCGGCCTCCTTTATTTTAGTTTAGTTTCACATGGGTCTATCTTAGGAGGTCAATCATACACTATTAACAAGGCATTACTAGCCTAATCTCCAGAAGTTTAACGCCTTCCCTATCAATTCAATATGAACTAACAAATAAACCATTTGATTAGGTTTAATATAATATACAAAACCATGTTAATTGGTCCAAAATTTCACAAGAATGAGTTAATTGTCAAACAAGTTCATCTTGAGTAACCAAGTTGAGACATAAATATGTAGCATTACTAGATAAGTTACATTCCAAACATTTAAACCAGTGGCAAAATTTACATATCCATGTCATCAAGAACACATACATGACACAGAGATCATCATCCTTAAGATTGTAAACACTACAATACAAACAATAATTTGCACGCACTATTTAATAACTTACACTAATCTCTATACTTTGCAGTGTTCGCATCATGACCGTCTTTAATAATGATGGAACCAAACTAATGATCAAACAGAAGCAGTGTTTACATGTAGGAGCTTCTAGAGAGCCGAGACATAGTGTTTTCAAAATCATCGCGTCCTGACCAAGGAAGTCCAATATTAGTGACACGTCCTTAGCAAGGATCAAAACTTGAAGTACGGGATCATTTGCATATCTTGTTGCATTTATAGCTTTGCCATTCTTCTTAAGCCGTAATACATTATAATACTTCGGAAAAATTGACTCAATACGGAACAGCATAGTAAAAGATTGTGTAACGCCATCACCCTTCATCATCCATACATCGTAGTAAAATAAATGGTCGTAAATGTCGGAGTATGCGAGCACAATAAGATACTCGTTCCACTTGGATAACATTAAGGCTGGTTGAGTAAGGGGATTCAATCCCCTTTATTTTCACTGCCACGTCAGCTTTCTCTTTCCAGCGACCTTCAGGCGATTTGGTGCCTCAATAAGACGACCTACACTACAAAAAACATACCCCACAAAAATACCTTTTATATTTATTATATTAACACACAAAAACACACGATTGTCGATCGTGTAGACAACCCTCATCCAAAAAAAGTGCTGCGATCGATCGATTGACAAATGCTCCCACATTAAGGACGATCGAGTGAGATTGGCAAATCCAATCGATCGACCTCCTTTACTGGAACCAACCTAAGCATTCTGAACGTAGTAAACTATACGGAAGATACACTTTTCCAAATTCATCATTACTCAAATCAAATGAAACGATAGAATTAGTCTCATTTCCTAGAGGTGGCAGTCTATCATCAAGCGAATTAATAAATAATGAGAGATTGTTAGTACAAATGTTCTCTTATGTTTTAATAATTACAAATATGTAACTTTTAATATATAACGTAAAATGCGTAAGTTACTCGTAACCATAAATCGTCAAAACATATATTCCTCAGCATTTCTCGTCTTCGACGTCTTGAGTCTTCCCGTGCTTCAACAGAGCTTTGAATATGTTTGTTATGTTGCATATGATCACAAATTCTAACAAATCATTGAAAATGTTTAAAATATATTTTAGAGTCATTAAATATTTATAATTTCAA
This sequence comes from Chrysanthemum makinoi, assembly GCA_910596185.1. NCBI lineage: Eukaryota > Viridiplantae > Streptophyta > Magnoliopsida > Asterales > Asteraceae > Chrysanthemum > Chrysanthemum makinoi. The sequence continues at coordinate 161,028,950 of OU343224.1, forward strand.
TCATTCTCTTTTAGAACTCTATTTTATATTTCATACAAGGTATGAGCATGAACTTGCAAACTAGTTTAATAATCAAAGTTACATTTATTTCATATACATTGCATCAAAACACATTCATCATTTTATAAAATCCATTGCATCATTCTATGAAATGCATCATAAACTCTTGCACAATTTTTATAAAAACGATTTATAAAACTCAATCCGAAAACTAGCAAGAATCTTCCAATGCAATTGACTAAAATCTCATATTTCATTTAAAGATGGATTAACCATACTTGTAATAATCCAAAACAAAAGAGGAAGCATCAAATGTGTTTTTTTTTTTATTAAACATTTGGTAATTCATTTTTAACCATTGAGTGTTTAGCACTTTAGAAAGGCCTAAAACATACTTTCCATAGTCAATTATCTCAGTAAACTAAAAAGAAACAAAAGCCAACAAGTGTTGAATGACAATTCAAAACGGCTAGAACTTTATCTCAAATTTACAGACCCACGGATCCTGCAGGTGGACGGATCCGTGACAAGGATCCATGGATCCGTTGGGGTCTGATATCGTTTGGTTTGTCTATTTAAACAAGCCTTTTGGCCACCATTCAAACCAAGATCCTACATTGCAACATTAGGCATTCTCAAGTCTTCAAAACCCTCACTGACCCTTGATCATAATGCTTTTAAATCTCATTTGTTGAAAGCATATTAGCACATGAAGATCAACCAAAACAAGCTTAAAGCTCATGTCATCTTCATCAATTGAAAGCATACTAGCATGTAAAGATCCACCACAACAAGCTTAAAACTCTTGTCAGCTTCATTCATTGAAAGCTTCTTATTAAAAGAAGATCAACCATATCAAGCTTAGAGTTCTTGATGTCTAGATTAGTTTTTCAAGTCCATTAGACAATCATGTCTTGTATCACCGTTATACAACACCATGTATCACAACCATACAACATCATGTATCACCAACCATATTCCAAACTAGAGGTAGATAGGTTTGTGTTTAGGCCTTAAAACACAAGGGTTATAAGTTTATTGTGTTTAGGCGTTAAAATACAAGGGTTATAAGTTTGTTGTGTTTGGGCCTTAAGACACAACGGGACACACAAAAAACTTGGTTGTACTTGAAGAAGAACTTGATATCTAGCTTAGTATCGATAAACCTGTAAGCAATAATGTTAGGTTTTCTCCGCCGAGAAAAGAGCTTGTTGAACAAGTAAAAAAACTCCTGAGTATGAAACTCAGGGAGTGGAGTAGGGTGAAAAGAAGTTTCGTGCTGAACCACTATAAATCATCGTATCCGTTTTGATCTCTCCTTTACTTGATACTTATTGTCTTGCATTGTGTTGATATGTTTTCTTTCAACCTCCATATTATTATTGTTGTAAAATTACTATTGTCACTTATCTTATTGTATTATATTTGATTGGTTATTTGATACAAGAAGTAAAGTTTTTAAAAGAGAACATATTAACCCCCTCTACGTTTCCAATATATTTGATTCGTTAGAGTGATACTATCATGTTACTAAGTGACATTACAACAAACTTGCTCTTTTATGCTAGACCATTCGTAATGGATGCTCGGTCGATCATGCATATTGGACGCATCCTCCCATTACATGGGGTTAGTCATGGGTCGGTCGGTCGGCATAAAATTTGCATAACTCGGTCGTATACTCGACCAAGTCCTCCTCATTTGTGTGTGGGTGTGTATTTTTAAATTATTTTTGTGTTTAAGTGTAGTATGTTTTTTTGGTGATTGCGATCGTTTTATTACATTAAATTAGTTATGAAAAAGATTGTAGTAAGTTGACGTTGAAATAGTAGTGGTGATCATGATCATCTACCATCACCATTACATCCAGCCTTGGAGACTCAGGTCCACATCCTTTTTCTCATTCACTAAATTATACCATCTTGAGTTTAATAGAATGACACATCACCGCGACATCAACATCTTATTTTTTCTTACAAAACATCCACAATCCATTGAACTCTATATAATTTAATAATTTCTACATCATCAAATAAATTTTATATTATTACTAGTATAATTTAATATGTATACTATTGTACTATTTTAATTATATTTTATATCTTCTAGAAAAAATTACACGTTTGGTCCCTATGGTATACCCCAAATAACAACTTTAGTCCCTAAGTCGTTTTTATTAGACCACATATACCTATTTTTGAAACCTTGCACGCATTTAGTCCCTATTTTGGATGGGCGTTAGTTAAGTCCGTTAAGTATTTTGCGCTAATAGTCCTTCGTTAATAATTTTTGCACCATTAGTCCTTATTTTTTAAAATACAATTTTCCCCAGTTAGTCCCTCCGTTAATAATAGTTATCGCCCGTTTTTTTACGTTTTTGTCCGTTTTTATCCGTTTCCCCCGTTTTTTTTTCGTTTTTCGTCCGTTTATTTACGTTTTCGCCCGTTTTTTTTTACGTTTTTGTCTGTTTTTATCCGTTTTCGTTGCCGTTTATTACGTTTCGCCAGTTTTTACGTTTAGTTTTGTCGTTTTAAAGCGTTTAGTTTTTACGTTTTTGTATGTTTTTTTTCTTTTTGCGTTCGTTTTTATCCTTTTTTGCCCTTTTTTTTTTTTTTTACCTTTTTGTCTATTTTTATCCGTTTTCGTTCATTTTTTTTCACAAAAAATTTCCAAAAATAATTGGAATTTTTTCACAAATTTGAAAAAAAAAATTCAAAAAAATTTTGAAAAAAGTTTCGAAAAAAAATAAAAAATTTTGAATAAAAAAATATTGAAAAAAAAAACAGATAAGTTTTTTTTTAAAGAATTTTTTTTTTTATTCAAAATTTTTTTTTGAAACTTTTTATTCAAATTTTTTTTTTTGAAATTTGAATTTTTTTTTAATTTTTTTTTCAAAATGTAAGAAAAACGGATGAAAACCGATAAAAGCGTACGAAAACGGACAAAACGTAAAAAAAACGAACGAAAATATATAAAAACAGACGAAAACGTAAAACAACGGGGGAAAACGGAAAAAAAAAGGACAAAAACGTAAAAGAACTGGCGAAAAAGATTAAAAAACAAACGAAAACGGATAAAAACAGACAAAAACGTAAAAAAAGGGGCGAAAACGGATAAAAAACGAAAGCAAAAGGAAAAAACAGACAAAAACGTAAACCAACCAAAACTTTAAAAACGTGAAAAAAACGTAAAAAAAATCTAATCGGAAAACGAATAAACAATGAACGAAAACGGATAAAAACAGACAAAAACGTAAAAAAACGGGCGAAAACGTAAAAAAACGGTCGAAAATGGATAAAAAACTGACAAAACCGGATAAAACGGACAAAAATGTAAAAAAAACGGGGCTGACAAAAACATATAAAAACTTTAAAAGGGATAAAAAACGTAAAAAAACGGATGAAAACTAAAAAACGGATAAAACGAACGAAAGCGGATAAAAACGAACTTAAAACGGATAAAAACGGACAAAAAACGTAAAAAACCGGATACCATATTATTTAACGGAGGGACTAACTGGGGAAAACTATATTTTAAAAAATAAGGACTAACTGTGCAAAAATTATTAACGAAGGACTAACAGCGCAAAATACTTAACGGACTTAACTAACGCCCGTCCAAAATAGGGACTAAATGCGTGCAATGTTTCAAAAATAGGTATCTGTGGTGTTATAAAAACGACTTAATGACTAAAGTTGTTATTTGGGGTATACCATAAAGACCAAACACGTGTAATTTTTTCTATCTTCTATTCAAGGTGGAGTCCACAATTGTACTATTTAAATGCATTTTATTCCTTTTATGTCGTGCATTGAAAGTTTGTTCAGAGACAACTTAGGCCATCCACAATGAATATATGTGGCATATGCACAACGAAAGTTATTATACATGCAATTCATTGTGAAACTGGCATGTAAGCACATTAAAATGGAGTTCTTCTCTGCCCATACACACATCATGCTCATTATGTAGGCCCAAACTCACAGTTATATTAATTAAATAAGAAAACATCCTCACTCACTTCACATATGTCCTTTAATGAGTATGAAGAAAAACTATAAAAGAATTAAATTCAGTATAAAAAGGCAACCAACTGAACTTTTGTAAGTTTATGGGTTGTAATGTGGTAAGGTTCAATGCTTAGATGTTTTTGTATTACACTAAAAAAAGAGACATACATGAAGGATGCCTTTATCATTAAATATATTTATGATGTGAAAGGGTCGATTGATCGCAGAATAGACTATTGAATGATGTCATAATAGATGATTGTGGATGGCCTAACACCTCAAACTTATTTGACCTATTATTGTGAGCTAAATAATGTAACCAATAATCTACCTGTTGTCAACTATACTTCTATGGGCAAATTGCACAAAAGTGTACCCAACTTATATTGAATTTTAATTTAAGGCACTCGATATTTTTTTTCTCAATTTAGTGTACCCAACTTTTTTTTAGTTGCAATGTTAGACTATTAATAGGTTACCAGGTTACCACCATCATACTTCATCTTCTCCGATTAAATTCCGGCTAGTTTTTTTTTACGGCACACAAAGGTGTAACCAAGTCAAACTGAAAACGAAAGATCCTCAATCACTCAATGAAATAAAATATATCTCGTCTTAGTTTAATCTGTTATATATGAGTATGCTAGCATTGGGATTGAGTTATGAGCAAATGCACACTCCAACTATATGCGACTTCCAACAAGGAGGTTTTCAACTTGTTCATATCATTTCTTAACAAAACTATAAACATCATGAAATCCATTTAAATTCACAAATACTCAAAAATAATGTTTCAATAATTTTCTTACAACTAATTCGACGCCAAGTTTCAATTGAACAGAGCCCACACTAAATACTAATCCATAATGATGAGTGAACCTATAACACTACACCTAATTAATGCATACTTATTAAAATTTGAGTAGCTTAATAAAACTTTATACGGGTTTCATTTGTTATGGCCAAAATTGGCAAAAGAACTAATATTTCACAAAGGTAGTGCTTGTTGTGTAATTGGTGTAAGTGCTTGTGGTGTAAATGATTGAAAAAAAGCTAGTCACAATTTGGCCGGAATTTGATCAGAGAAGATGAAGTATGGTGGTGGTGACCTAATAACCTATAAATTGTTTACCATTGCAACTAAAAAAAAGTTAGGTACACTAAATTGAGAAGAAAAAAATGAAGTACCGTAGATTGAAATTGAGTATAAGTTGGGTACACTTTTATGCAATTTGCCCTACTTCTATTAGGTAAAATACACTCACTAGTGTAGAATCTTGGTTGGACTTTGATACTATTTTAGTTGCATATTTTACAATTCCAGTGCAAAAATTATATCCAAACTTTTGGTATTTTTAATTTAGGATTACATATACCTAATGATAACCTGTAATCAAATGTTGACGTGACTGACAATGGAAATTGGATCTCACATGGAAATATAAAAAATTGAAATTTGACATTTTTACTACTAGGGAGTCGATCGTCTGCGTGTTTGTATAGTTCTACTTAATCTTTTATATAATAAAAGAATTACATCATTTTGGAGTGTTTTTGTAAAATTCTTCTCATTGAAAAAAAAAATTAAACCAATAGGAGAGCTTGATTTTGCCACGTAAGCAAAATTGTGTGATGTGATTGGTTAATAAAAGTCAAAATTAAATTGATTTTGGTCAACCTTTAATTAATTTGGTTGAGAAAAAAAATACATAAAAACATAGGTGTCAAATATGTGAAAACAAAAACTTAAAAAAAGAGAAGGTAATTAATAAAACTTTAGTGGTTAAATTTTTAAAAATTGTATAGAGTTAAGTGTAATATTATAAGATTCCATATTTTTTAATAACTTTAGAAATTAAACAAATACTCCCTTATACTTTATAACTTAAAAATACAATATATATGTTGTTTTAAAACTCCAACATATAAATATACATAATATTATAAATATCATTTTTTTTTTACTATATATGTTTACTAAGGACTCATTTATTTCATATTAAAAGTATGACAAATGTGGACACGAATTTGTATATTAAATATGGTTAAATTATTGAAAAAGGGAATATAATTATCAAACTATAAGTACGAGCTACTGTAATATGAAGAAAAAAAAACGTGATTGTACTTATAACAACTACTCATATAATTTTTATTTATTTATATAAGGATATGTAGAAAAATATTTTTAAAAAATTTTAAAGAGTATATTTTAACATTATCAACGTTTATTATGTGCAATTAAACTCGCATTTTGTGTGTGAAATTTAAATATGAACATCAACATATATATAAGCTAAATATAGTTGAATCTTGAGTTATCTAACAATTTTTTTTACAAAATTTGATTATACAAAATTTTAATGGATATTAATGAATAATGAAAAACTCGTGCATACATATATAATTATATATAATTACCTTTAAAGACACAATATTTAGCATTGATATAAAATAATTTTTTTGTCTAAACCTTGTGCGTGCACAGATATTATAACTAGCTTCTTATAAAATAATAATCGCCTGATAAAATCTAGAACTTCTACACTTGCCCCGACATCTATAGGTCTAACAAGGCAACAACTCCTAATATGTTTGGGAAAATGTCGATTAACAAAATTATAACTCGAAGACCATAAACAATGAATGCATGAGAAATCTTGGAAAGTCATTCAAAAATTACGCCGTAGAACAAATTAATGAAACAGTGAGCTGAAGCCAACTGATCAGACATAAATTCGCCACGAACTAGCCAAGCCTTACAACTCCTATGCAATTTGAAATCAATACTCTCCGGATGATAATGAAAAAAGGTAAGCCATTTATGATCCATGTTCTAAAAGTTTTAACATATAAACGACAAGATGACATCGTAATGTGATTGTAAAAAGATAAATCTAAAGCATAGCTGAAAGTACTTGGGTAAAACAGTCACGAAGTTGCAAGTATTTTTTTACTGCTTTAGCTGTCCCGACTCATTATAAAACGGCGCAACACAAGTTGACAAAGTATCCTGTAAACTGAAACCGAGTCTAAAAGATATGTTCATTCTACCAGCAACAAAAAATTACACGACTAGAAACAAGGCCTCGAAACATCGATAACTGCACGATGATCAGCATTAACCAACAATAACATCTTTCAGCATCCATACATATTCCTACTGTTTTCTTTCAAGAAATGAAAAAAGAAGCCAAACACACTATATATGGTCAAAACACATTTTAAATGCACCAATCAAGTGTCTGGCAAATGCTTGCAAAAACAAGCCAAAAAAGAGCACCATTTTTTGAGTGGGGAGACACCAGATTCTCTTTTATTCCGGCTCAAAACATGTTTGGACTCAAGTCTTTCTTTCCCATACGGAAGAAAGAAAATGATCTATGATATAACAAAATTACATATTCTTAGTTTTCGAAAGCTCCACAATAATAATGAAACTGGAAATACTAAAAAGCTTGCACTAGGTAACTAACATTGCAAATAATCTAACCCTCAAAAATCTGTTTGGAATAAAGCTGGTTATTTAGTTTTCTTCTGTTCGACTCTTGCCCCTGCAATCTTGCAAATCGGTTCGTCTTGGGACCGAACAAGTTTTAGAGCAGGATGAACTTTCAGATCCCCCATCACCAACTTCTTACCCACATCCAATTCACTTAGATCGACCTCAATGAAGGGCGGGATTATATCTGCAGGGCATATGAATTTTGCTGTTCTCTTGATAATGTTTAGATATGACCCTGCCATTATTCAGAAGTTGACAGTCAGGTCTGGGAAACAAAAGTTGCTACTAGGTCAAATTTCTTCAAAATCATGAGTTGCATATGAAAACCCAAAAAACGTCGTGGATCGACAAATTTAAAATGTGTAAAGCTTCACTATGATGTTGTCTATAACAAAGCACACCAAATTTAAAGTTCATTGAACTAAAGTTCTATTTTCATCAAATTTTACATGCATATGATAAAAGTAAGTACTATCTAAGCATGTAAACTGATATCCATGAAATAACTTGCTCAAGATAAAGCTTTTTGTTGTATATAAACCCAGATAAATCACATTATGTATGGTTTGATGTAATGACAAAAATAAATAAGACTACGCACGGGTGAAAGTAATGGTGTTTCTAAGATAATGGTACAAGATGGATAAATAGGGAGTTCTTACATAAAGAAGTTATACATATACTCTTGTTCAGTGAGGTAACAGTATCACTTTTACAGTTATTTGTCTGTCAATAGTCACCATAGATATATTTTGTTGAAGACAAGAAGGGTACACCAAGGTTCCACATGTGTTTATGATGGTTGATGAGAAAGAATTTTTTTTGCACAAGACTTCCAATTAAGAAATGTTTGATATGCATAAGTTCTTCATAATATGCTAAGTGATTAAGAGTTAAACATACATTAAAAGACTATGCCAGCATGTAAGCACGAATGCATCATTCATTCAAAAAAAAAGACTATAAACATCAAATATGTATCAGTGCTACATACAAGATCGCTTTCGTCTTATAGCTATCAATATTTAGAATTTTAAACAAGTACGCTTATATCAGGGAAGACAATATTTAGAACTAACAATACTTAATCATTTAATGTATGCTGGCAGAGTCTTTTAACTGTCACTTAAACGGGAGTCTTGTGCAAACAATTCTAATGTCGAGTTCTACTGATTGGGAGTTTGTTTGCAGCTACAAGTCTAATGTCAAGTTCTACTTTCGTTGTTAGTTAAGGCCATGGCCATGGTTTGTTGACTCTGTTGTAACTCTACTACTTCTGCATGCTATTGTGTATGTGGGTAAATGGCTAGCCTCTAACTATTTCATTATGTTTATGTGAACTTATTGTCATGGTTTGATTGATACCTATTCCAATTTTGGTGTACATCCACTTACTTCGCATTAGAATAACGGGATTGTGTGTGTAGTAAATCAAAGGTCGAGTTTAAGTCGTTAATAGAAATTAAAATCTAAGACTATAATTAAATTGATCGATTTGGATCATGATCCATTCATTCAAGCTAGTTGGATCATGGGTTGGATCATGATCCATTAAGTTGGATCATGGGTCAGATCATGATCCATTTAGTTGGATCATTAATGGGTCAGGTCATGATCCAACCCAAACCTGGCCAATTGACAGGCCTAATTGGATGTTGACACTTGACAATACGGTGATCTAGTACACCTACCTATTCTAATCACCAAATACTGTTCAACACAAAAGAGGAGCGACCAAACTAAATTCCCACCTTCAAGAAACATTATTATAGAATAGTCATTTTAGTTTAGTTGCGCGGACAAACAACCCAATCATTAAGTTTTGGTAAAACCCACGGATAACTAAGAGTCCTCCCATCTAAAAAGTGGACTCAGCCTTTGTTGTTATTATATTGAGTAGAAGTGAATTATTATCCCAGTACATTTTGATCTTGGAATAAAATGTTCCAATAGTGAAAGCTATGGGTCGTTTCATTCTTATAGCATTTTTAGACATCAGTTCCGTCCAAATAGATGTCAGCCTAGTTTGGTAATTGGTACTAGCTTACGACTCCTCCCTATCTCTCTAGTTTCTATTGACCCATAAAAATATATAGGACCAACTGATTGCTATTCATTAGAAAAGTAATAGAGTGAAACCTTTGAACCAGCTATCACCCATCTATGCCTACATCATTATTTCGAAAATATAAGATTGACACATATCACACTACAGTCACGCCCCTAAACAGATCAGGCAAGTTGCTGAGAAGCAAGGTTTAGATTTGATGTATTCTCACAATAACAATCAGATTATTTATAGCTATTTTATCCAAGAGCAATAACCATATTACTAAAGGTGTGGATACGTCTGTCTACTAATACAACTATACAAGGGGTCATGATCATGACTTCATGCTTTGGAGCCAAATTTTCCTTCCGAACAAGTGAACAACAAAATGGTGATATTGTTAACTCACATTACTCTCCATTTCAGAAAATTTGCTACAATTTGACAACACAATCAAAATAAGCCGAAAAATACTAGCCAATTACAATAACTATACTCGATGAATTAAGATTTGTGAAGCATTAGTAGCGAATGATCAAAATATTTTATCTAATATTTTACTTGTAACTATGTGATAACATTTGAATAGCACTTATAGTATCAGATAAGAACCTTACGCAAAACAGGACTAAAAGCTTCATAATAAGGGAAAAATGCATCACATATTACCTTTTTTCAACCCAGGGGACACGTCATCTCCAATAAACACAAGTGGTACGTCAACCTTCAGCAAAGCATTAGACGGTGCTCTTATGAATGTAACATTAAGTACAGCATCTGTATTAGATTGAAGATGAAGCTGACAGGCAAAAAATAATATCAGTATCTAGTTCAAGGAAACCATGAAGGATGCATGAAATGAAGATGAAAAAATCTTAACACAATTTCTTTCACAATACAAATTATTTCATAATATAATGTTTGAAAATCACAATGGCTGTAACATGAACAATTAGTCTTGTTGATTTTCAACACCTAATATGTTTGCCTTCTTCAAGTTTTTATACCTGCTGATTCAAAAGTATTGCAATGATAGTACTTTGCATTCTCTTCCAGAATATTAAAGCAAAGGCTCATTTATCTCCCATAAATACTAAATCAAAGGCTAGTAGCAACATGAAATGCCTTCTGAAAAGTCCACCTACCACTATATGTAAATAGTAAATCGGGTATGCTGGCACAAGACAGTGTGTGGAAAATTTCTTTACTGGTCTAGCCTTTTAGTATTCCCTATCTGAGTTCTTAGATAGAAGTCTAGCCTCTAAGAGTTTGTTAAATAAAGATTTTGGTGCAAACTAAAAACAAAATGGAGCTTGCAAGTTATAAATGTAGGTGACTGAGACAAAGCAATGACTTCAAGACATACATTAGATATTGCTAAAACAGGTCAAATAAGCCGAAAGAGTCAAACATGTAGAAGGTTGCACAATGTCAGATGTCTATATCTAAAGGCATCCAACCTCCTAATTACTTTACTCAGAAGACGTAAACTATTGACGCTATAATATTACTTTTACAATCATAAAAAACACTTTAATCATATAATATTTTAAAAAGGCAAAAAAGACCCAGCACGACCCAATGCCCTGTTTTAGCTTGTACAAATATATGGCCTGTTTCCCAACGCTTGGAAGCTACAACATGTATAACTAACATCACAAGTTAATATCTTCATTAAGTTATAAATTGCATACCAATCGTGGCAAGACCCGAACTTTCTCAATGATATCCTCACTATCAGCATCAGGTCGAACCTCAAGATCGAAGAGGCGTGATAGAAAATAAGATTGGCCAAGGTGATTTACAAGCTTCTTGATCTGATTGTTCTGGACAGATATGAGCCGTTTATTGCCTCCATGCTGACCATCCTCTTGCTCAAACACAATGCTTGGCACACGTCCAGCCTTGCGCTCCTTGGCAGATATGTTTTTCCCTGAGAGTGCACGTGGGATAGCAGTAATGGTCTCAGCATACTTTGGATCCGGTTTAGGGAAGCCTTCGAGATACGTGAGCGGAACTTCATCATAATCTTGAGCTAAAGCTGCAGCTGTGGAGGATTGTCTAAATTGGCGGAGAAGTAGGGCTCTAGTGAGCCCTTGGCGGGTAGCCAACATCTGGTATCTGGTGTTTATAACCAAATTCAATTATTGATATAATATAGATGACCACACACATAAGACATAAGTGACTATCAAGAACGTCATCAGTATTCATGATTTAGTACTTATACAGTTAACTTGTGATATTTGTAATCTAACATACATCATTTCAACTATAACCACATTAAACACATCGGGTCAAATGAATCCTGCAGGCTGCAGCAAGGGTACAAAGGGATGTTTTTTTTAATACATCAGATATAAAGTGTAACTTTTTTTTCCACTTAATACTCATGCTGCAGGTAACAATCCCTGCAGTTCACGGGAAGGATGTTATCCAACATTAAGATAAAAACTTAATTCTTGAAATTTAACTAAATATCAATATAATGAGTCAAGTACCAATTAAATGAAAAGCGTTTAGGTCTTTTATTCTTTTTCAATTTTAGGCAGTGCATACTTATTGAAAACCAATTATTTGACTGACAACCCAATAATTTTAGCAAGAGATAAATCATTCACAAGGTCATACATTAAGATTTTGCAAAAATAAGCTTAATTAAATCTTAGACACTCCAGTAATGCTTTCTAAGGTATTCGTTTATGCCAAAATCACAAATGCCCCCACAAAACATAAATAAGCTCTAAAGCAGCATTATATGTGATCCTTACTTTCAATAAAGAACCACATGTAAACTTTGAATATCAAACTTAGTACCTTTCAGCGTTAAAACTGATTTTGACTCTTTACTTGGATAAAAACTTAAGTCGCTAAACTAAACAGTTAAAATCTGGCAAACACCAAACTACCATTTGAATATCCCAACTTCAGATGTATAAATGATGCATATAAGATTGCCAGTTAAGAACTAGAACTTGACCCTATAAATCACAGTTCAACTTGTTCTTTTTTGACACAGAGGAATACCAACTTTGCATACATGTAACAGATAGAAGATAAAAACTGATTGTGGGTGTACCTCGTGTACACTTGGAATCTTTTTTGCCGGTGAATCTGAATTCCGCTTCAAAGCACTTACGGAATGTTGTGTTTTTGCCTCCTTAACCTAAATAGAATAGAATACATTCAACAACTCGTTTTCAACCGCCCTTCCTTATTGATAAAATACATTCAACAACTCGAAAACAAGTTTAAGGTATAACCGTATAACCATATAACACTATTTTGGTAGTCAAAGCCTACTAACCCGTTGTGGTTAAAAACACATCATACACATATTTTCAGCAAAACAAACTCCATACGAACCCAAATAAAGCGTGAACCAACTAGTATCTCGAAACCGAATACTTTTCTACATATGTTCAGCTTAACACATTTCTAGTTACGTATGAAGACCAGTGATACACAAGGCACATATTACTACAGCTATTTACATAACATTTAACATAAAAATTTAAAACTTTTGGCAATTTGATAAATAAAACATACCCTAACCATAAATACTTACAACAATCAGTACAATATATATAAATTGAACTCGTAAACATTATTTTTTATAGAAAAGATTAACTTACAGTATCTTGAAAAAATATGAATCGTTGCAACAAATTTAGGAAGAATGGTAAAATCTTTGACAAATCTCAAAAATGAAAATGATGGTTTTTGGGGTTCTAGGGCTTGACTGAAGATAGGGGGAAATTAAATGGGCCTATGTATTGAATTAGATGTGCTAGTTGGGCTAGTTGCATTTCTAGCCTCGTATCAACCTCAAGAATTCTCTTCAATCTTAATCTCGCCAAACTTTGGTTAGGTGCATTTTTTTTGTGGACCGTCCTACTTTGCATTTAGCATCATAAGATAGTTACATGTTCTATACTTCGCAACAGAACCAACTCTTAGCTTCTTTCAGTAAAGTAAAAGTTTTTACGTATTCTATCTCATGTAACAACACCTAAAGATAACAATTTCCAAACAATACATCTCTACATGTCAAAAAACATGCATATTAAACCGTCAACATATCTCATCCATTTAAGAAACGATGTAAATCATACAATATGTATAGAAAACATTAAAATATACTGAAAAATTTTACTTTCTCATGAACTGTCCTAAACTATAACATATGTCAACGCTCTTAACATAAGACCAAACACTTAAGTTGACACGTTTTCAAACGCCCTTCCTTATCATTATAATCGATTCAACAAACAAAACCAACTTAAAGTTTTAGGCTTTTAGCAAACAAATTCCCAACTTTGTTTAAATTTTAACATATCAAAGCATCAAAATATCTAGCGGTTTCAAGAAACACTATATAATTATCGGAACACAAAACATTGATACAACCTGTACATAACTTACTTTCTCATACACTTTGTTTTAACCTATAATATCGACAGATGCGTGTACATAACTTAAATTCTTAGAGAGTTAGAGGTAATTTAATCTTAACCAAACCAGCCTAAGGTATAGCCATATAAAACTAATATTGGCAGTCAGATTCTGCTATCCCGTTGTAGTTAAAACACATTGTAAACCAAATAAAGCGCGAACCAGCTCGGTTTTATACACCAAATACATTTCTACATACTCCACCATATTCCGAAACAATTTACATAACTCCTAACATCAAGTTTTATTAATCCACAACAATTTGATATATAATACTTAGCCTGATCATAAATACTATCACTCATCATAACAATGTTGTAAACAATCAGTACAATATATACGAATCACACTCGTAAACGTTATTTGAAAAACAAATTCAAGATTAACTTACAATATATGTGAACAAGAATGGTAAAATCTTTGATAAATCTCAGAAATGAAAATGAAGGTATTTTTTTTGGAGGGGGGATTCTAGGGCTTGAGACCGAAGATGGGGAAAAAGTTAAATGGGCCTAAACTCAAGTGGGCTACTCAAATCGAATGGACAACATTGTGTAAAGTGCAGAGTGACATGGTTTTAGTGAATTTTTAAAGTTTTTGTGGTTTTTTATGTAGAGGTTTAAAAAAGTATACCTTATCTGAATCGATCTGGTGTCAAACCCGATTTATATAAGATACTATAGCACGCCGGACATTCTAACCATTATATTTTAATCGAGTATTTCTTAAATATTAAATGTTGGCCCATGTTTTTTGGCCCGCTTCTCTGGCACAAGGGCCCGTATTTTATACACACCGTTTCTACACCCACCGCCACACACACCGTTTCACTTTCTACACTTTCTCAAAGCTTCTACACCCACCGCCACACACACCGTTTCTTAAAACTTCTTATCTAAAAACCGATCCTTGCTAGCGATTCGATTTCAAGGGCGTCGTGATAAGAGATGATGATGTTCATCTTGAAGTCGGGTTGTGGCAGTGATAAGGGTTTCGCGTTGCAGGGTTTGTGCATATGATGATACGGAGAGGAAGAGTAACAACTCAGGGTTTAATCCTTAAATGGCATGTAAGACTGCTAAGATTTCGGATTTTCTACACCATTTATTGTAGGTTTCAATGATTTATAGCTATTGTGTTATGATCTTTTGTAACAGGAAAGGTGCTTCTTTGTGATTTTGCATCAAAAGTCGACAAGGAGATGTCATCGATTCGAGGTATTCTTTGTTATGTTTACTGTCTAAAATTAGCTAGGGAACAAGATGACTTATAATATTTTTGGCGTACATGTTGGTTTGTAATTGGTTGGATGAACTAGGTGGAATTAGTGTTGGCAACGTGTTTGGTAAAAGTATTGACGGAATAAGTATTCTGCTATGTTTATTCTCACCGACTTTAAATACGTTTTACGTTTCGGTTTTCCTATAATTAAAATCAGCACGACTTCATCAAAACCTTTCCAAACGCCTGGATTATTCGAGGGAATAAATGTAGTCTACTATATAGTAGACTACATTAGGCTTACTCACGTGTAATATCTAATTTTATGCAGCAGCCACGGTTGCTAATGTGGGAACATGTCCGTTACTCGATATTAGGCTTACTCGGGAATGTACTTACATGTAATATCAAATTTACAAAGATCGAGAAAATAAGGTATGTGGTTGCATAATTTAATTGTTTAGGTTTGTTTTGGCCACTCAAGGCTGGATGCTAAGGTTTTTCGTAATGCAGGCTGACAAATCCACAAAGAAGGTACGAGAAATTAAGTGCGGCAATGTGATAAGGTAACCTATTGTCTTCGCGACAATTTTGAACCAAAAGCTGTACATCGAGATATTGAATCGATGGTATTGATTGTATTTTGGTTTTTATATGTTGCGCCATTCGCTCAAGATATGTCTATTGAATCAACGTTGGTAAAAGAAAAAGAATCCCGTCCGCTTACAGCGACAAAAAAGGCGAACAATCTTTGTATCAACTGATGTGGCAACATGTTTTTCTCACTATAATTGCCATTAGTCTGACCATTTGGGTGATCCCGGTATGTATAAGTAACTTCATTGTCGGTACTAGCAAAAAAAACTGAGAATAAAAAAATACACATCTATGGCCGGGTTGGTTAACGGGTCAAAACGGTTTAATTCAGGACCGATATTCTTTTACCACGTCCAGAAGCTCAATTCATCAGTTTTTAACATTTTTTTTTTTTTTTAATTGTCATGTAGAAAATATATAAAAAAAAATCCAACACAAGCGTGCAGGTATGAACTTTTTTTATGGCGTCACTTAATGTTTTCTTATATATATTGCAGTGAAGGAAATTCTCTGCACAAATACTGGCCACATTATACAAGATCCATGCGTTTGGTTACGTTGAAGACTTTCTTACTAAGGTAGATACAGACATACAGTCATAGGGAAGCTAGAAAAGGGTGGCGTTTTGGACAATGATGTTGCTGCAACAATCATATTGAATGTCTGTAATGAAGGTTTGTATTTCCAGAGTTTTTCTTACCTTTTAACTATTGCTTCGAATAGTAATGAAACTTCTCAAATGGTCTCTCACTCTCTGTAATTTCCTACACGATTAGTCTAAACTGATTTTAGAAGTATGCGAATTACGCCATAATAGGTTCTCTAATATCGCCTCGCATACGTAATAGAAATCTATGCTGCATAAGATTAAAGGAGACATATTTTAGCATTACTATGTTGATAACATTCGATATTTCGGTTATTAGCATATTCCTAAAATCCGTTTACACTAATCATGTAATAAAAAACTGTAATAGGAATTAACAATTAGTTTATTGATGTATGAACCGAAAACATGAATTAAACAACTCTTTACAGTTGTTGTCGATGCAACCCAAAAAAATACATACATCAACAACATAAAAAAGGATCCATAGGCTTTTGTAATATTTACGACGACTTTTTCCAAATAATTTACCATAATGTCTTAACTTCTAACAATACAGTGACATTCTTTTTATTTAAAATATTCGATTATTATCGACAATAACATTGCGTTTAGTTGCGTTCTTTTTTCTAAATACAAAAACTTGCAATTTTTCGTGTGGTGTTCCTTAGGACTCTATGGATGATATGAAAACTACATCAGATGATTAGAAACTACATATCTACGATATTTTGGATGTTCTTTACCCCTGTGATGACCAAGAAAACTAGAGGAAGGTTCTACTACCTGCACAATATTCGTTGTTATCATGTCTTATCTAAGAGTACTTGACATCCATCTTTATATATGACTTATATGAGTGACACTAAAACAATTTGCTGTAACACGGAAACTCAATACTCCCACGCACCCCCGCCGCAATGCGGCGGGTTACATTCACTTGTTAAGATTATTTGGGTCTGTTTGTAATCTTCTTCGGGTTAATCGGGTCAACCTTGTTAACCCGAATGCTTAGTAAGGTCATGTGTCAGGTTGCATTTGTATGGTTAATTCGGGTTCTAGTCAATCGGATTGACCCGACTAAGAATTTTTTTTATATAATATATATAAAGTATGCTAGTTAACTTCTAATATTATCCGTATTTTTTTGTTATTTTATTTATATTGAGATTAACCCAAATCCGACCCGCATAGACTTGAACTTCCTTAACCGAAAATCATAACAGGGTCGGGTTCTAATATGTTTTTAACTTTTTATAGCCTCAACTTGAATTGACCTGACCCGAATGGATTCATACCCGACCAACCTGATCTGATTGACAACCCAATTGTATGTGACAACAATTGTATGTGACAAAAGGTGATGTAAATTTTTTTATTGAGTATGAGTTGAATGAATTATAAAAATGAAAGTTGAATTCAAAATTTTAATGCCTAATTTTATAAGATATATGTTAATAGTGTCACACATAAATGAATCTCAAAATTTAGTTATTTTTTGGTTAAAAATTAAAAAAAAAAGATCATTTGAAAATATATCGAACTTGTTACAAAAGTCGGTGACGTGTATCAAACTCTCTTCCTATTAAATGTATCTAACTTGATAATAATATTCCTATTGTGTGTATGAAATAAGTCTATAGCGTGTATCAACATCTTCTTCAAACTGTGTACCAACCTCACCTTCGACCTTACCCATTACCCCACACACATAAAAATAATGCTTGTATTCGACTTTATACTATTTAGTTATCATCAGTTTACTTTGTTGTAAAACCCTTTTCTTTTCATTATCTATCTTTTGAAGAATTATACTATATAACATTCATTGGAGTGGTTTGGGGAGCCGCCACTATTCCGAACTCGCCATTTTGAAGGTTGGCTTGAGGGAGTGGGGCGGCTTGGGTGCACTGTGGAGCCGCGGCTTGAGCCGACAATGTTCACATGTTGATCCGAGCCGTCAGCTTATAAGGATTAAAAATTTGATTAGTGCGGTTTTGGTAGTGGGTTCTCCACTAATCTGCCACTTAATTTGTTGACCTAATTGCGTGTTTGACACCTGTTTTGGATTGTCAGAGATTTGATGTGTTCGCTGCATGCTGTACACGTGTGTTCCATTATCAATTTGAAAACCATTTACATAAATAATCCGGTTTCATTTGTTTGGTATTTTATACAAAAGCTCCACTAATCTGCCACTTAATTTGTTGACCTAATTGTATGTTTGACACCTGTTTTGGATTATCAGAGATTGGATGTGTTTGTTGCATGTTGTAGACTTGTGTTCCATTATCAATTTGAAAACCATTTACACAAATAATCCGGTTTCATTTGTTTGGTATTTTATACAAAAGCTCACACGCACACAATGGCGCATGTAAGAAAATTGTATCTAATTTAGGGTTTTTTTGTTTAGGTGGTTGAATATGAAATTATTTTACGTGTTGTGATGGAATGATGACTTGAATTTCTGATTATGCTTACTATATTGTTACAGTTTGAATTACAATTATTGAGTTTGGTTATCTTGATTTTCCATTTATCTCATGTTCTTATGCTGATTGTTTTTCGCATTTTTTAGTGTGTACATTTTCTAGATGGTAATTGGAGTCACAATCGAGTTTGCAGCGAAGTTATTTATGAGGTAATGTGAATGTTATACTCGGTTTTAATGGTGCTAGGTTAAATCTAAATGATGTTGAGTTGTTTATTAGTGGCGGGTTATAAATTATGGGTTATTTTTGTTGTTGCTTATTTGTGCGTGTTTGGTTATGTTTTGAGTGTGTAAGATTTTGGAAATGATATGTTGCATGTGGTGCTTGGAATTTCCTTTAGGTTTTTTTTACTTGATTTAGTTTGATTTTAAGTATTTTTACCTAATTTTGTTAAACTGTTGCAGATTCAACATATCGGTTTGAGATTTTTATGTTTTAAATATTTCGCATGTTTGATTGCAGTTGCATTGTTGCCCGTGTTAAAAAAAGGTATATCATCTAAATTAATTTAATTTAGTTTTCACTAGTATAATATTAAGGTGAGTTAAGTGATCAACCCTTTTTGACACGTCTCAACAACCAATCGTGACATCCTCGTTTGACTCCTATCTAAAGAGAATGTTGGTCGGAGTAAATGTTATCTCTTCCATGTTAATTGTCACGTTTAAGAAGAGCGTTTACTCTCGTTTTGAGCTCATTATTGTCTTTCATTGTATCAAAAACTCAAAGTTCACTTGTAAACTATAACCCTTGTTTGAGTTTACTTGATTAGAGAGCAACCCATATTGCCACTTAATTAAGTGTTTATCTGCAAGACATTTTGTAATTATTTGATTCATTCTAATAAGAATTATACATTAAAAAGTTTAGTGTGTTCTTTAATTAAACACTTTTATCATTGTTTCACAAAATATTCATAGATGAGGGAACTACACTATACTTCTTAGAGGATGAACTTTAGGGTGTGTTTGGTACAGAGAAAAGAAATTAGAGAAATGAAAATGAAATGAATCAGAGAATTTCAAAGAAATGAAATGAATAAGAGAATAGAATCTCAAAGAATAGAAATGAGTAGAGAATTTTGTTCAATTCTAATGTTTGGTAACAACAGAGACTTGACCCGAGATTCTATTCTCTGATTCATTTCATTTCTTTGAAATTCTCTCTACCAAACGTGCCCTAAGGGTGTGTTTGGTACAGAGAATTGAAAAAGCGGAGAATTTAATAGAGAAATTGAGAGAAATTAAGAGAATTGGGTAGTGTAATTTGGCTAGCTCCATTTCCCTTATTTTGGTGGAGAAATTGGAGAAATGGATTATTATTATTTTGAAAAAAATAATAATATATATATATATATATATATATATATATATATATATATATATATATATATTACAACTATAATTTTGTTAAATAATGGATTTTGTTTAAAAAAAAATATATATGTAAACAAATTAGGACGTGCAACATTAGATGCTTAAAATCGTTTTTTTTTTAAATAAATACATTTTTAAAAAATAATTTAAAAAAAAATAAGGTTTTTTTAAATAAATACATTTTCAAAAAATATTTTTTTTAAATATTTTTTTAAATAAAATAAGTTTTTTTTTTAAATAAATACATTTTTTTTTAAAAAACAGTTTTTTTTAAATAAATAAATTTAAAAAAATATTTTTTTTTAAATAATTTTTTTTAAAGAAAGTACATAAAGTTTTAAAAAATAAATTTAAAAAAAAGATATAATTTTTTTAAATATTTTTTTTAATATTTTTTAAGAATTGTTATTTAGAAAAAATAAAAAATATTTATTTTAAAAAAAAATCAACAAACAGATATATGTGAACTTTATATGACAAAATGTTATTTAAATATTTTTTTTTCTATTTCTCGGGTCAAGTCTCTGTTGTTACCAAACATTATAATTGAACAAAATTCTCTACTGATTTATATTCTCTGCCTCATTTCATTTTTTTTGAAATTCTCTCTACCAAACGTGTCCTTGGTGTATTTACATTCCTAACAAGTAAGCTTGTCATGAAGTTCACAAAATATCAACTAGTGTTATTTGAACAATAAGGTGCTGTTTGGTTGGAGAAAATTCGGTGAATTTAAGGCCATTTGAATATAGAATGAGGTGAAAATTGTGTTTGGTATAAAAAATCAAGAGATTTAAATATGGCCTAAAAAATGAGGACTTTAAAATTTCTGTGTGAGAGGCAATTAAATTTCCTGTGGGCCAACAATTATAGGTACAATTTTATGACAAAATATCCTGAATAATAATAAAGTAGTACATAATAATAGGGCAATAAAGTCATTTACTAACATATTCATCTCAGTTTTAATACAACCAAACATGATGTCTCATTTATATTCTCATCATTTAAAATACCCAAATATTACAATTTAAATGACCACAATTTTAATATCTTGAACCAAACAGCCCCTTATAGGTATGTGGAGAAACTAGGAAATATTACGAACTCGGCATTTAAGTGGATGGAGAAGTTAGGAAGAATTGCAAACTTTTTTAAATAATGATTTGTGTGGTTCATATTCATTATTATAAGAATTTAAATTGTTTTTGCTACACATGACTATTTTGCTACGTAAAAGGTTTTGATTTTATTCTATTCATGGTCAAATGTAATATGAGCATATTATATATCTATAACATTATTTTATTGAAACTCATACCATATTTTTTAATACTTTGGGCCCATTTGGTTGGGGTATATGGGTATGAATCTATTACTTTGAAAGTTATTAATGTTGTTTGATTGGTTATGGGGCTCACCACAATAGAATGAGGATACCCAAATATGGAGGTTTCCTCATATATTATGTGTGTGGGTGATTTCTTCATACATTTCATTATCATTCTATTCTATACCAACACTTATACCCATTGTGATTCATAGCGAAAAACCAAACACACCCTTAGTGTTTAAATTAATTTAATTTGATTTTCACTAGTTTGTTATTAGGGTTTAGGTCGTAAAATAGCAACATACTTTCTCAAATGTACCATTTTGGTATGTGTACTATTTATTGCTCCATTTAATGTTGTGTACTTTTATTTTTGTTCCATTTTGCACATTTTGATGACGTGTCACAGTTGAAAGTTTGACACGTGTCACCATTTATAATGTGACACGTCATCAAAGTGTGCAAAATGGAACAAAAAATGAAAGTACATAACATTAAGTGGAACAATAAATAATACACGTATCAAAACGGTATATTTGAAAAAGTACGTTGCTATTTTACGACCTAAACCCTTGTTATTAAGGTGAGTTAAGTGATCAACCCTTAGTGTATAGGGTGCGCTTCGGGAAATGGTAGAAGATTCCTTTTTTTCCAGGAAACCCACTGCACATCATTCGGGAAAAACAAAACCAAACATACAAAACTTTCCTAGTGGCACTTTAGTCCTGAAGGCTTAAGGAGAGAGAACAAACATTTTGTTGGGGGTTAGTATCTCCCAGTAGCAGGGTTAGATAATCAATTCAGCAGAAACAAGCAACAATTCAGCAGAAACAAATACCACTTGGTGGTTACCGGATATCACTTGGAATCGTGTGATCACTTTCCAAAGTAAACTATTCGACCCTAATGCCCGGGTATCACGAATATCTACTTGGGATAAGACCAAATGCAGTTAGAGAATTAGGCACAATTCTATAACCCTTTCGCTATAAGTGTTTAGTGCTTTCTATGTGTTGTTCATGCATAATCAGATATCCTATTTATAGGATAATACTCTTGGCTAATTCAATGGAATTATGAGTATTAATCGGCCCATTAATAGCCTCATAATTATCCCCATTATAGCCGTAGTGGTTACATGACCAATTAAACGTGGTCATTAAGCAGTTGAAACCGCCACTTGAATAGGTCAAAGCCGTTACAAGCTTCCGTGATTTCATAGTGCTATCAGGGTTACACCGCCTTCAGTGGAAACACCACGCCCCGTGTAAACACTACTTCATTGAAACACCACTTCAGTGGAAACACCACTTCAGTGGAAACATCGATCCAGGAAGTACCGCCGTGGAAACACCGATAATCGCTGGTAACCACAACAGTACTTTCACCAAGCACTACCAATACAAACCACTACAAGAGTCTGGGTGTTCATGGAACTTATGGGTGTACACTCCGTACCTCCTAACCCATTACAAGGTGTGAACTATTCCTACAAGTGAACTAAATTTTCCAACAATCCTCCCCAAATTTAGTTCACTTCCTTTGCATGAAAATTAAACATCAAGCAAAACATGTGCATAAATGAAAATGTCCCGAGGATTGAATTTCCATCTTAGTAAATTACACGTTCAAATATTCGAGAATCGGGGTGTTCTAAGAATTGAACCCTTCAACCCATTTGAATACCTCAAGATAAAATACACACAAGTTTTCAAACACTTAAAAGCTCCCGACACTATACAAGCCATGTGTCCATATCCAAATTCATAAATGTTGTAAAAGCTAAAAGTCCAAAGCTTCCCTGCGGCAAAACTTCAACATTTACATAGGTGGTTCCTCTTTAGTCATGCTCCTGCTAAGCACTTTTTCAAAGAAAATTAACCATTAAGAAGTAAAGACTTCATCTCCTTTCAGCAGGTTCTGAGCACAACCTTGGGATGTAAATAAAACATGTGCTCCAGTCCACTGAATGTTCAGCTTTCCACATTGAACTCAGCTCCTAAGTTTCCTCGGAGTTGGGTGTCCTAGCATTCAGTGACTAAGTTGGACTTAAACCCATCCCTTTAGCAGACTTTATAACCAAGTCTCTAGCCAACCCTTCGTCAAGTGATCACTAAGTTCGTTGAGATCTCACAAAATCTATAGATACCACCCCATTCATGATAAGCTCACGAATCATGCTATGTCCGACACCTAAGTGTCTAGACTTACCATTGTACATTTGGCTATAAGCCTTAGCCAATGTAGCTGCACTATCACACCGGATAGAAATAGGTGCTATAGGTTTAGGCCACAATGGAATCTCAAGAAGCAAGTTTTTCAACCATTCAGCTTCTTTACCGAAATGCTAAAGCCACAAATACATATTCCATTGTTGAACTGGTGATGCAAGTTTGCTTCTTGGATGCCCAAGAAATTGCACCTCCACCAAGTAGGAATACCCGCCATCGGTAGACGAATTGTCTTCTGTTATCGATCCAACTTGCATCGTGTAACCTTCCAACACTCGATGGGTAACCAAGATATGAGAGACTATAATCCATAGTTCTCTTCAAATACTTCAAGATACCCTTTGAACGCTTGCCATTGATGAGCACTAGGATTACTAGTATACCTGCTCAATTTTCCCACTGCAAAACCAATATCGGGTCTTGTACAAGTCATGGCATACATCAAGCAGCCAATTACCCTAGAATACTCAAGTTGAGATACAACCTTGCCATGATTGGGCATCAGCTTCTCACAAGTATCCATAGGTGTGCTCACTGGAGTACAATCAAAGTAATTGAATTTCCTCAGTACCTTCTCAATATAATGAGACCGAGAGATAGAAATTCTTTTACTTTCATGTTTAATCCTTATACCAAGGATAACATCACCCCATGTCCTTCATGGAGAACCTTGATGACAAAAATTCCTTTGTCGTTAACTCGATTTTGGTCAGTGCCAAAGATCAACATGTCATCAAACATATAGACAAATGATGACTCCTTTACCAGATTCATCAAATTTGCTATATACACATTTGTCGGCTTGGTTAAGAACATAACCACTAGACAAAACCACTTCATCAAATTTTTGATGCCATTGTTTAGGTGCCTGCTTGAGTCCATAAAGAGACTTAATCAGTTTACACACCTTGTTTTCATTACCATGCATGATGAAGCCCTGAGGTTGGTTCATATAAACCTCCTCTTCCAATTCACCATTCAAGAAATCTGTTTTCACATCCATCTGATGAATAACCAGATTGTGAATAGATGCCAAAGCAATCAGCAGTCTTATGGTATTGATACGAGCCACAGGGGCATAAGTATCAAAATAATCTATTCCCTCGACTTTTGTTTAAAGCATTGAATGACTAGTCTAGCCTTGAACTTTTCAATAGTTCCATCTACCTTCATTTTCCTTTTGAAAATCCATTTGCAACCCAAAGGTTTACAACCTGGTGGTAGATCAACCAACACCCAAGTGTTGTTGCCCATGATGGAATCCATCTCATCATTTATTGCTTCTTTCCGTAAAGCAATATCCTCGACTTCATTGCTTCTTCATATGTCTTGGGATCATCCTCAACAATGAAGCAATAGGAGTATTGGTCCGAGACCTCATCCTTGTACCTTCAACTAAGTATAGTTGAAACTCGGTCCAAATGACTTTGGAGTCCGACCCTTTTGCTCTTCCCGAGCACAAGGTTCGGTTGTTGTATCACAACCTCATCAGGGGACCACCGATGGTTCATCATCAGGGACCTCTGATACACCAGTGTCATGAGTTCCATTAGGAATCCTCTGACTTGGTCTAGGGACTGATGAGAATCTATTATCATCAAAGTCTGCATCCCTTGATTCAATAATGGAGTTAATTGAAATATATTCATTAGGTTCAATAACATAGAACCTAAAAGCCTTGGAATGCTCAAGATATCCAACAAAGATGCAGTCAATGCCTCTTTCACCCAAAGTTTTCATCTTTGGATCGGGAGTCTTACAAATGTACCTACAACCCCAAACATTGAGATAGTTCAGGTTAGGTTTCCTTTTAGTCCAGAGTTCATAAGGGGTAACCTTGTTCTTTTTGTTAGGAACCCTATTTAATAAATAGCAAGTTGTTAACATAGCTTCACCCCAAAACCCTTGACTCAGTCCTGAATAGGACAACATGGAATTAACCATCTCCTTCAGACCCGTTTTTCCTTTCGTAAATACCATTTTGCCGAGGAGTATAGGGAGCAGTAGTTTCATAGATAATACCAACAGACTGAAAGTACTGAGTATCCATGTACTCACCTCCCCTATCAGTCCCTAATCTTTTGATCAAAGACCCAAGTTGTAATTCAACTTCAGTTTTAAACACTTTGAATTTATCTAATGCTTCATCCTTTGTATGTAACAAATAAACATAACAAAACCTAGAAGCATCATCAATAAATGTCACAAAGTACTTCTTATTCCCCAAAGAAGGAGTGGCATGCAAATCACACAGTCATGTGAATAAGCTCCAAGATCTTAGTCTCACGACTAACACCCCGAAAGGGTTTCTTGGTTATCTTGGTCAACATGCAAGTTTTACACTTTTCGGTGTCCATGTCAAAAGTAGGGATTAAACCATCCCTAGACATATCTTGCATTCTTTTATAGTGAACATGACCAAGTCTAGCATGCCAGGGTAGAATCAGCCCGATCATATGTGGTCACAAAAGCTTTGAAATAACACTGCAAGTGGTAATATTAAGCCTGAACATTTGATTACATAAATAACCAAAACCAATAAAACACCACATTTAGAAAGAACAAATTTATCAGATTCAATAACTTGTTTATATCCATGATTATTCAAAACACTACTTGAAACCAAGTTTTTCCTTGTATCAGGAACATGAATAACATTAAACAAAGTTACAATCTTTCCAGAACTAAACCTAAGATCTACACAACCACGACCATGCACCAAGGTTGTTGACTCATTTCCCATGTGAAGAATAGAACCATCATTCAGTGACTCATAAGTCTTGAACCAGCTTCTATCTTTACACACATGAACTGTTGCACCAGAGTCAACCCACCACGCAACATCATCATCCCGCACATAAAAAGATTCAGATACATATGTAACATAATAAATCTGAAAAGACTTATTAAACATATTCGACCTTTCAGGAGTTGGCTGAACCACCACCCCCTGAACCATTAGTGCCTGATCCATTGGCTTTACCACCAATTTTAACACCCTTAGCCCTTTTAATGTGACCTGTTTTGCCACATTTCCAACAAGTAGGTGTTGCCTTCTTGTTTGGATATTCCCTTGTGTTATCATGATATTTGCGTTTGCCTTTGTTGTCATTGTACCCGGTGGAGTTGTTATGCTCCACCATATTGACAACAGATGCACCAGTAGCATTGCCACTCTTTGGCTTGTCATTATCCTGCATCTTGAGAGATTCCTCAATGCGCAGATGACTGCCCAACTCAACAAGAGTTAACTCCTCCTTCATATGTTTCAAGGTATGCTTGAAATCTTTCCATGAAGGAGGGAGTTTGTCAATGACACAAGAGACTTTGATAGCCTCATCCATGTTCATTTGGTGTTGTGTAAACCTTCCAAGTATTCCAAGAAGTTCATTGTATTGTTCCATAACCGGTCTTGAATCAGTCATTTTGTAATTTGTGAAATTACTAACAAGGAACTTCTTACTTGATGCATCCTCACCCATATATTTGGCATCCAAGGAATCCCACAGTTCTTTGGAAGATTCAAAGTTCTGATAAATATCAAACAAAGAATCGACATACCATTCAGAATAAGACCTCTGCATATGTAGTCATCATTCTCCCATTTGCTCCTCCTCCCGACCGCTCCACAGAGCATCATCACCATCATCAGAATAAGTGTGGTTAGCACATACACCACACTCATGCTTGACAAAGAAGAAGTGCATCTTCTTCTCGCCACCTCATAAAGTCCACCCTTCAAACTTGTCCAGCTTAGCAAAGTTTGAAGCCATGTGTTCATTGCGCAGCTTGCCATTGATTATCACAAAATAGTTTACTTTGATTGTTGGGGTTAGTATCTCCCGAGAAGGTTAGATAATCAATCTAGCAGAAACAAGCAACAATTCAGCAGAAACAAATACCACTTGGTGGTTACCGGATATCACTTGGAATCATGTGATCACTTTTCAAAGTAAACTATTCGACCCTAATGCCTGAGTATCACGAATATCTACTTGGGATAAGACCAAATGCAGTTAGAGAATTAGGCACAATTCTATAACCCTTTTCGCTTATAAGTGTTTAGTGCTTTCTATGTGTTGTTCATGCATAATCAGATATCCTATTTATAGGATAATACTCTTGGCTAATTCAATAGAATTATGAGTATTAATCGGCCCATTAATAGCCTCATAATTATCCCCATTATAGTCGTTAGTGGTTACATGACCAATTAAACGTGGTCATTAAGCGGTTAAAACGCCACTTGAATAGGTCAAAGCCGTTACAAGCTTCAAGTATTTCATAGTGCTATCAGTGAAGAACTCCGCTTCAGTGGAAACACCATCGCTCATGTAAACACTACTTGTGAAACACCACTTCAGGAAACACCACTTCAGTGGAAACATGATCCGTGGAAGTCCGCTTCGGTGGAGCGACCGATAATCGCAGTGGTAACCACAACAATACTTTCACCAAACACTATCAATACAAACCACTACAAGAGTCAGGGTGTTCATGGACCTTATGAGTGTACACTCCGTACCTTCTAACCCATTACAAGGTGTGAACTATTCCCACAAGTGTACTAAATTTTCCAACACATTTTGGAGGAGAATATACTTTATTGGTTGCGGTGAATGTATGTGTTTGTATTAGGGGTATTTTTAATTAATTAAAATATAAAATAAATTAATAAAAGAGAGAGAAGGTGTTTTTTAGTGAGTCTAGATTTATCTAAAAACTAGAAAATCTTAACAAAGAAGGTACCAAACCTCACTTTTCCAACAAAACAATTCATCATATTCCCAATTAAATTAATTTGCTCCCAAAGTCACATTAATTAATACTGTAACACTAAACATAACATAAAAAAAAAAAACCCACCTTCTCACAGATCCAAAACTACAATACCAAATAAAAGAAAAAGAAAAATAAAATCCCCTTTTTTACATTTTCCGATCATCAATTAATCAAATTAAATCAAATCAGCGTGGTTAGATCGAATCCAACCGCCGGCGACCACCATGTCGGCCGCCGTGATTCTCATTGCTTCGTTTCTTCTAGTTTTGTCTCCGGTGTTTGGCTCTGAGTATGATCACAAGGTTAAAAAAAACCCTAATTTTGATTCATTCTGTACATCTTTGTTATGTGATTTGATAATTTGGGTCAAGAATTGAGCTTAGGGTTTAGATCTCATTGCTTTATTGCTTGTTACAGTTAAAAGTTTTGTTTTTTTGATGACGTCAGCATTTTAGATAGTATAGTTGCACAATAGAAAGTAGTACTGCGTATAGTTTTATGATAGATCTATTAGGCCAGGTATAATGTAAGTTTGGTTTGCAAAGAATGTCTCTGCTTATGATGTATGCTGCCGAAAAGGAGGGTTTTTTTGTGTCTTGGCAAGATTTTGTTGCAAATACCGAGTAGAACGTATCATGTGCTTATGATGTAAGCTATTGGGTCATAGTTGCTTCTTGGTATCAAGGCTTGATTCTGATAACCCAAAATGTATCGTGTGCTATAATCGTCTTACGGAGGTTCTGTTTACTCCACCACAGCAGTCCTAGCTTTGCATGTTTTATAAAATGTAGGTGGTAGGCTTCTTTTTGACGAGTGAAAGATATACCTGCAAGTTAATGGTCCGAGGTGGACGCCTTTCACTCAAATCAACTTTAAGACTCTTTTATCTGTCATCTCTAACCACATTGACAATCAGCAATGGATTTCATTGTGTAATTGTTTTGGTCTTTGATACGGATTCATGCGTTGTTGAACATCAAGATAAGTATTCGGTAGCCAATAATTAAGTCTTAGTTAATAAACTTTGGGTCATTTAACTCTATTAACTGAGCTTTATGGGTTGTCTGTGCACTCATTTTATTGATTATAATTCTCCATTATGGTTCGTTCTTTATTACCGCTATTTGTATTAATCTTTTATAGACTTTTGTTTGATACTTAAGAGTTAAGAGTTACCTTGTGCTTTGAGTTCTCAGCCTATATATAAAGGCTAGTAAGCTGTATTAGAGAGAGAAGTTTTAAAGCTGAATTAGAGTAAGCTTGTTAAGCTAGTTTGAGTGTTTTAATACACGAAAGGAGTCGATTGTGCTACTGTTCTTAGCGTGGTGCTGTTGCTTTATCACTATAACTTCAACTTTGACATCTCAAATGACATGGTTAGCACAGAATGATTGAAATCACTAGAATCAGAGTTCTGAGCAGAAAGTTGCGGCCAAAATACTTACGGTTGCAATTCTCGAGGCTAACAATGTCTGTCTTGGCCCCTTAGGGCCTGCTTTTCTTAGTTACCGTCTATCAAAGAGTCTATCTCTGTATTACATTACTTGGGAATAACTTTAATCTTCTTCACATTTTTTCTGTGCAAGTTAATAATGGTCCAACTTCGGAAACAATAAAAGTTTTGGGCATACTTGCAATATTTAGTTATCTAGGGGTTCAAATGTGTTTAAATCTAGTAGTATGATTGTCAATTCTCTGGAAATTTGGATTATATATTATAACTATTCTAGCCCAGGTGATAGGTACCTGCTTTTCAAGGGGTTTTGTTATAGTCTGTAAAATGAGCCAGATAGATGCTTCTTAATAGGTAAAGCTTTAGGGCAGAGGGATTAGGCTGTGATACTAAATTTCGATCATTACTGATATAAATGCTGTTTACGAAATGCAACTGACCAAACTAATTCATGTTGGTCATTCCTTGTTCTTTTTATCGTGCCATAATTATCTGGTTGTTAATTATATGTCTCTATGTTACTAGTTTGGATGTATTGTCATGGTCGATTAGCATCTTTTTGCATATGTATTTTGACAACCTTGATGTTCCGTTTTGCAGTATCAAACAGATGAAGCAATTAACCTTTGGGTGAATAAAGTCGGGCCTTACAATAATCCACAAGAAACATACAACTACTACAGCCTTCCGTTTTGTCGTCGAACTGGTAGTGGTAACCCTGGGCATAAGTGGGGTGGTCTTGGTGAAGTGTTGGGTGGAAATGAGCTTATTGACAGCCAATTTGACATCAAATTCCGAAGTAAGTTGGTCAAAGGATTTTCTATAGTTGTGTGTCATATGTAGTCAAATGATACCTGACATGTTTTCTTTGGCAGAGAACGTGGAGAAGACCAAAATTTGTGAGCTTGAACTCGATGAAGCGAAGGTTAAGGTGTTCAAGGAGGCTATTGAGAATAACTATTGGTTTGAATTTTTCATGGGTATGCCTTCTAGTTTTTTCCTTCTTGTTTATATAAGATTTTATTATTTTATGCTGTGCTGATACTGCATGTACTTGGGTATGTTAAATGCCAAAACAGTTTGTTTACACTATATTCGTATCACAGTTTCTTTTTTATGTATTTGTATATCTTATCTACCATCTGATCTCATTTTCTTTGGTCCTTGCTGCGCGGAACATGCTCTCAGATGATCTGCCATTGTGGGGTATGCATCAATCAAACATTTTTTTTTTCTCTTGACGTAATTTATTTTCAGTTTCATGCTATGTAATGCTAATACTTCTTTTATTGCACACTTGTTTCTATAGGTTTTGTTGGTGAGCTACATTCTGACAGGAACAACGATAACAAGCATTTGATGTTCACTCATAAGAACATTACAATTCAATACAACAAAGATCAGGTCTTTTGTTTTTTATATGTATAGGATCTTGTACAGTGATGATTGGATCTCATAGTTCACCTTGGTCTTATATAATGTTTTTTTCTTAATACAGATCATTCATGTTAATCTCACTCAAGAGAACCCAAAACCGCTGGAAGCTGGGAAAACACTTGACATGACTTACTCTGTCACGTGGAGCGAAACTAACGTCACTTTCGCACGGCGTTTTGATGTTTATCTGGATTACCATTTCTTTGAGCATCAGGTATGAGAATGGTTATCTTTGGTTTAAAAGACTACTATGACACTTATGAATTTCACTCACGAGGTTGAGCTTTCTGTTTAATAATACAGATTCATTGGTTCTCCATATTCAATTCGTTCATGATGGTTATCTTCCTCACTGGATTGGTTTCAATGATACTGATGCGAACTCTAAGAAATGACTATGCCAAGTATGCTCGGGAAGATGACGATTTGGAAAGTCTGGTAATGTCTGTTTACTTGATGAGTTTTTTTAAGTGGTAGTAATCAGTTGCCAGCTATTGAAATGCTTGTTTTTCAGGAAAGAGATGTAAGTGAAGAATCTGGATGGAAACTTGTGCATGGAGATGTTTTCCGACCACCCCGCAATTTGGTTCTGTTGTCAGCAGTTGTTGGAACAGGTGCTCAGTTGGCGCTGCTGATTCTTCTCGTCATCTTGTTTGCAATTGCTGCAACATTGTACATTGGGTATGTCATAGCAGTTAGAGAATACTCTTACTGGCTGATTTCTACAATGTCTCCTATTTAAGAAGATGCTGGAATGCTTAACTCAGTATAAGATTCTTTATTATTATTTAATTACGAATGGGGAATTTGGAACCTATCGATCTCATAACTATGTATATTATGGGAAAATTAATCATATCATAATTGTGTTTTTTGCTTTCTGTTATTAGGAGAGGAGCAATTGTCACGACGTTCATAGTCTGTTATGCTCTCACATCATTTGTTTCTGGGTATGTGAGCGGTGGCATGTATTCACGGAATGGTGGTAAGGACTGTATTTAATGATTGTATTTTACTATCGAAGTCTCATTATGACCCATCTACTTATTTTAAAGAATGGTATTTTGGGAACCCAACCAGTATACCAAGTTATCCCTTTTGACCTGAACTCGTTCTGATCCACTCACCCAGATTGCTACCTTTACTCTGATATTTGCTATAGTTTCTTGAGCATACTCTGATGATTACTAGCCATATGCTGATAACCTTCTGTCTTCTTTACTGCAGGGAAACATTGGATAAAGTCGATGATTCTGACTGCATCTCTTTTCCCATTTTTGTGCTTTGGAATTGGCTTTGTTCTAAACACCATTGCTATATTTTATGGGTCTCTGGCTGCAATTCCATTTGGCACAATGGTGGTTGTTTTCGTCATCTGGGCTTTCATCTCTTTTCCTCTCGCTCTTCTTGGTACAGTTGTTGGAAGAAACTGGAGCGGTGCTCCAAACAACCCTTGTCGCGTCAAGACCATTCCTCGCCCTATTCCTGAAAAGAAGTGGTATCTCACACCATCTGTGGTCTCCATAATGGGAGGACTGCTACCTTTTGGCAGTATTTTCATTGAGATGTACTTTGTCTTCACATCCTTCTGGAATTACAAGGTATCTTGAAACACGTGTTGCTATTACATCAATTAGTTCTAGTAATTTATCTTGCCTTAAAAAACATATGATGATAATAATGGTCTGATGGTCTCTTAGTTATGATGAAGTATATTCGTTTTGGACAAAGAGGCTTATATTGAAACTATTGAAATCTGCATACAGCTAGAACTTGGAGATTATTGTTGCTTCTTTATTCGAAAATCGAGCTGATATCTGAAGTCCCAAACATGTTAAATATTTATTTGTGTGGCAGGTGTACTACGTTTACGGGTTTATGCTACTTGTTTTCCTGATTCTCATAATCGTGACTGTGTGCGTGACAATTGTGGGAACATATTTCCTGCTTAATGCCGAGAATTATTACTGGCAATGGACTTCATTCTTCTCAGCAGCCTCAACAGCTATTTACGTCTACTTGTATTCAGTATATTACTACTATGTCAAGACTAAGATGTCAGGCTTCTTCCAAACCAGCTTCTACTTTGGATACACGGCCATGTTTTGTCTCGGTTTAGGAATTCTCTGCGGTGAGTTCTATTCCATTATATTCTTTATTTAATTATGTGTTCTTTGTCTTTTAGAGTTAGACATTTGACTTGGTACATACTGTTTTAATAGAGGTGGCAATTTTGGTCCCTGCCGTTTATAAATGATCAACTCATATTCATCTTTAATGGTTCAAATCATAATTTAACTAAAAAAAAACCGGTTAAATGGGTTGAATTAGTCGAAATTCGCCCAAAGTGGGTCATCTCAACGTGGGTTGAATTAGTCAAAATGCATAATCTTAAAAGCTTGAGAGAGACGGTAAATTAGTCATCAATCAACGCTTGGCTCGTCTTGACTGCTAAATATTTACCTGTTTTGACCTGTCCGTCTTTCCATCACCAGTTTTTTGTGAACGATTGAAAGTTATAAAATGTATTAATAGTGGGAATATTGACCGTTATGGTTCACTATTTGTAACTTGTCATGTTGACAATGGGCAGAAAAGTAATATTTTCTAATTTTTTCCTGATAGCAAATTGTTCAGAGGCATCCAAAACGAGATTTTATGCTTCTGAACATACAAAGTATAATCACATTTACTGTCATGTCTAGTGCCATGATGGTGCAACCGATGTGGCCTTTCATTGTATCATCTCTTATAAAAAAAATTGGAACAAAAGTGGATTCTCCTTTTTGTTGCATTTTACTGAGTCTTTCATTCCCAAATTAAAATTTCAGGAGCGGTCGGCCATTTGGGCTCTAATCTATTTGTGAGACGGATCTACCGAAACATCAAGTGCGATTAGGTATCTTTATGGAAGAGCAATGCCCTGCAGTGGCCTCCCCGGTTTTGTAGTTTATTTTGTCGATACTTGCATCAAATCTAAATGAGGGGTTTCGGCGACTGGTTATTATATGTAACTTTTGAGGAATGGGGTCTTCTTTATTTCATGAAAGGGAGGAATGTAGAAGAAAGGTTTAGAGGAAAAATGCAGAGATTGTTTTTATTATGAAGAAAAAGAGGGTTAAGTTCAAACTGTTTGTTAATGTAGCAAGCTCACAAGAAACAACTTGTTATATACATGTTCTTATTGTATTCTTATTATTCATCGGCCATTCCAAAAATAAACTCTTATTATTTTTAGTAGTTTATAACTTGCGGCGATATTCATGCTTGCAGGTGAGTTGGTTTAGGGTGGGTTGAAGCCATGCTTTTTATTCCTTAGGAATTTTAATAATTAACGCCTTGAAACATAGATAATTCTTTGGGTAAATTGCAAAATACATCCCTATGGTTTACAGTTTTTGAGATCTTACATCCCTGTCAGAAACTATTGGCAACTTACATCCTTCGTTAGCCAAACGTTAGTCATCCTACATCCTTAGTCTCAAACTTTGTTAGTTAGGCTCGTTAATTGGTCCCACTAGAGGGGTATTTTTGTCTTTTCATTTCCCATAACCCTTTACCCTCTTTATACACTTTTATACCTTATTATATTTTACTCACCACCCACTTTTACACCAACACTTATCCCCATAGTAATATCCTCAAATCAAACAAACCCTAATTTAAGAAACGCTAATAATGGGAGGAAGAAATTGTTTTTATGGCATACCACAACATATTTAGTGCACAATCAAACCATAACACATAGACTGCACAATCCAAACTAATGAGCTAAACTGCACAAGTTTAAGAGTAAACTGCAACATTCCCATTAGTGCATAATCCAAACCACAACACTTGGAGATACATACTTAGAACATTATTTTCAAAAGAACCACTTAAAGTGGCTAAACAAAGCCAGTGTTTCAAAAGAACCACTTAAAGAGTACATGCAGCAAACCTTAAACCTCAAAAGAACCACTTAGAATTTTGTTTTCAAAAGAAGCATAACATTTAAACAGTTAATACTACAGACTTAAACCATTTTTTGTTTTCCCTTGGACTTTACTTTTTGACTTGCAAGAAACCTTTGTAACGTTTGTGGTGTTGGAGTTGTAGCAGACCTCTGTGATGCCCTTGGTGTTTGATGCTGTTGGAGTTGCAGCAGACCTCTGTGATGCCCTTGGTGTTGTAGCAGACTGCTTTGAAGCTGTTGGAGTTGCAACAACTTGTGAACCTCTTGCAGAAGAAGCTTAGGATGCTTGAGACCCTCCAACACCATTCTTACAAGATCTTTTGTTATGACCAGGAATCTTGCAAATATCACAAGTCGCTGTCTTGCCAACCCTTGACAGTTTCCCACCACAAACATATCGCTACCAAGCCTAATATCACTAGGATCGCCTATATCACTACCCTGCCCAATTGCATTATCATTACCTAAATCATTATCCTCCTCACTCCTATATCCCATAGTAAGTAGCAATGGTAACCTATTTATATTCTTAGGAGTCATTTTCTTAACTAAGTCTGTGTTTGCTTCATTTGGGAGTTCCTCAATTGTAGGATCGATATATTATTGTGTTTGATAATTCGGGTGGTCTTGGATGATCAAAATACATGTTTACCATTTTAGAGAGAGAAAGTAGAGAGAGAAGGTGTTCTTGCTAGAGACTTGGTTCTCAAAATGTAAAAGGTTAGATTAACAAGCCACACCCCTTCCATGGATGGAAGGGGTATTTATACTTACAAACAAACACGACCTCCTATCGGCCTGTGGATCAGGTATACAGTGGGTAAAGACCCGTCCTTCCTCCACGGTGTTACACAAAACTAATCTACGCTACAAACTGACTAATAAACTACTAAGTAACGTAAATAACGACAAGTCTACGAGCTAACTTAAGCTAGATAACATTTGGGGTGACCGACACTTTAACATGGAATTTTCTAATTCCTAACAATCTCCCCCTAAGGGAGGTCACCCCATGTTTTACATTTCAAATCATAGCATTCTATTCTCGACTTTGTTCTTGAGCTCGTAGACTACAATTCTTCAATTCCGCAATCTTTGTGCTTTTGTAGCGATTCTTCAAAGTCCGCATAGTTTTGTACTTTCAGTGGAGGTCTTTGAACTGATCCACATCATGATGATCTTCGAGCTTTCATTGAGATCATCAGCCACAGTAAATCTATGGATCACCCTTTATTGTGTTGCCATCATGTGAAGTTGTGACTTTTGGACCGACATGCTCACACTTTTGAATCATGACATCTTTCCATCAGAGTAGCGGAAGCCTTACTGGTTCATGATATTTGCAGCAGCGAAGCAGAAGCATAGTATGAAATATCGAGCCGGTAATGTAGATATGCACTTAGTCATGATTTCTTCAATTAAGTGTGGATGCTGTGAGCATGCGGCTTTGGATTGACTCCTCAATTCCTGGATACCGCAACCGTCCAAATGTACGCAAACAAAAGCAGTTAGCAATAAAACACACGAAAGTGTCTTTGATCACTTTCGTTGAATTGAGGTACACGCCCACGGTTCCCCGTTGATCAGTATTACAAGCTTGCTGTGATCAGGTAGGATTCCTAAGAATCTCATTGACAGGGTTTCGCAGTACTGCTAGCTGTTCTCAAACCGCGAACGTCTCAAAGAAGATAACAGGAGTGAGTGAACACATCGAACCGAATTGAGATTCACTAATTCATGAAAAATTGATTTGAAAACAATCGCGTATTGCTTAGAAGAAAGAGTTTTGCAATAAGACGAAGGTTTTATGAGAAAGATCAATTTTCAATCATAAATACTTTTTGTATTTGAAAAGAGTACACACTCAATGTGCTAGAGAAAAGAAGAGATTCGCACATCGAACGTTTTTTCCAAAAGTACTTTTTAAATCAGAGATACTTTTTGTGTGAAAACATAAGTACACATTCGACGTGCTAGAGAAAAGAAGGTTTGCACATCGAACGGTTTTTCCAAAAGTATTCGTCAATTCCAATCCGGGACCAAGGTTGATTCACGAGTGAATCGCCCCATCGTTTCTGTCCAGTTGTCACAAGCTTGATCTTACGAGAAGATCTCACATGTTACCCACCAAGAGCTTGTTTGATGTTGGCTCTAGAAGGATTTCCATCTTCATTGTGAATATTTTCATATCCTTTCGGATGTTCCGGCAATACCACAAGGATAATGCGTAGGACTCTAAATATATACTTACTTTCCACATTGCGTGGCGCAAGTCTTCATTAATATAATGTCCTAATGAGATATTGTGGATGATCTCTTGGCTCTAGACTCAATAGTGCACATTTGGTTCCTATCTGGAGACTAGGGAGAGGGTCTCCTTCTTCAATATCAACAATCTCTAAGAGAAAGTCAATAGATAATGTCGGTTCCCCGTGAGAATGAAACAAGCCCTTTTAAGAGGAACTTGAGTAGTTTGGGAAGTTTAGTGCAGTGCGTCACTGGGTCCATGACGTCTTGTCTTCAATACCAGTGTTACCTTAGTAACCACCAGTAACATATGTATTGAACCCGGTTTCTGCCCTAAGGTTGAAT
Source organism: Chrysanthemum makinoi (assembly GCA_910596185.1). NCBI lineage: Eukaryota > Viridiplantae > Streptophyta > Magnoliopsida > Asterales > Asteraceae > Chrysanthemum > Chrysanthemum makinoi. The sequence continues at coordinate 161,067,049 of OU343224.1, forward strand.
TATTGGAGGGCTATTTCTTTTCACCCTTTTTACATTCCAATTCTTTTTTATTCTTCAACCCCTTCAGTGCTTACCGAGACTTCATAACTAGAGCCTTGTTGGGTTTATTCCAGTACTAGCTCTGTTTCAGTCCGCACTCTTCCCATATCTCACTTTTCTCCTTTTTTCAATATACCTAAGGACTCTACACTATCTAGTGGATTGTCCCTGGGTAGATCCCTCCGGCCCTGGCGGGATCGTGGGAACGAATACCTAACCTCATCATCCTTATAACTCCAGACATAAAGTAAAATGGTCGGTCTTTTGGTACAGTTCATTCTTCCTTGAAACCAATTGAAAAATCATTTGGAAAAACAATCAAGGTACTTGTGATACGAGATCAAAGCATTTGTACCTTAAAAGTTTTGATCATTTAGAAAACCTCCCCCTCAACATGTGCATATGATTTAGAAATTGTTTAGCACATGGAGGCAAGAGGACTTTGAAATATTTTCTTTGATCACAATTTTCATACGAAAAAGCCATTTGATTTTTTTGGTAAAATTCTCCCCCTCAATATGTGCATAGGATATTTGAAATAATTTTATCACATAGAGGCAAGAGTTAATTTGAAGCACATCCACAATCACAAGTAGGGCTGAGCAAAACCGACCGAAACCCGACAAGCCCGACTACCGACCCCACGATTAATTCCCGAGACCGAACCGACTAAAAACGGGTGGAGTCGGTTTTAAAAAGATCGTAATCGTATCCGGTCGGGTCTTCGGTTAAAACCCGACTTTTCCGTTTTACCCACTAGCCCGTTTGTAATTATATAACAGATATAATAACTATTTAAATAGTCTAAAAGCTGAAGGGGTACTGTCATTTTAGACTTTTACTTTACTTTTTTGACCAAAAGCTGAAAGTGGTATATCTCATGCACGTGATATAGTACTATTTATATCTGTCATTTTAGACAAAGAAAAGTCATCTCAAAAACTCATGATTCATACACTACTTTTTCCAAAAACTCATCTCAAAATCAATCTTTTCCAAAAACTCATCTTTTCCAAAAACTCAAAATCAATCTTTTCCAAAAGCTGAAAATGATTCATACACTACTTTTTCCAAAAACTCATCTCAAAAACTCATCTCAAAATCAATCTTTTCTCATTAACCCGATAAGATAGAAATGATTCGTATAATTTGTATATATGCATTAAATCGATTGATCAATCTTATCTCAAAAACTCATCTCAAAATCAAGAACAACCAATCCAAATGGATCAATCTCATCTCAAAATAAAAACACCACATAAGAATCATGGCTGCTGCAGGGAATTCGTTCCTTACTTTCTTAATTACAAAACATCATGGTCGCTGCAGGAAGTCGGGCTGGGCTACAATAACCCGACAGAGGCACCGACTGTCCCTTTGGGACCAGAAACCGAACCGACACAAGCGGGTCGGGATTCGTATTGTTTTTCATTCAATGATCATACGGGTTTAGGCGGATCGGGTGCACGGGGCCGGTCGGGATCCGCCCGATGCTCAGCCCTAATCACAAGAGCCATTAAGAAACCATTTGAAAACTCAATCAAGGTACTTTATAAATCACTTTAAAAGGCTTTTGTACCTCGATAGTTTATTTGCTCCCCCCTCAATATGTGCTTAGGTGATTCGGCGTTTAGCTTTTATATGAGAGGCGCCTGCACAATTAAATCAAAACGATCACCTTTTATCAATTTTCATTATTAAATCACAAATTCTCCCCCGATAAAAAATATCAAACCCTTTGAGATTTTGGATCCCAAGTGATTTAATTAGGTTTAGAAAACATGAGAGAAAATGTGGCCAGGTTTAAATACTCATCTTGTTTTTGGATAAATCCTCCTCCTCAACATGTGCATTGTGTATTTGAAGTCGTTTGGCACATGGAGGCAGGAGTGCCTTTGAAGGACTAAAACCAATTCCATAAAAACAGATTTGAGATTTAAATTACGACCTCTCCCTTGATAAAAAATATCAAACCATTTGAGATTTGTGATCCCATCTGATTTAAATTATTTAGAAAAGTTTTAGGGAAAGACGTGGCAAGATTTAATTTTGAAAAAATGACAGATAAGGACCATTTTAAGACATTAAAGATTGTTAGTGTCAGGTATGATAGTTTTTAAGAGATCTTTTAAGTAGAACAAAACAATTTCACAATCAAACAAGAACATAAAAAATTTCATTTTGAAAGACCTTGATTCAAAAGAAAAATCATACAATGACATAACATTAAATCTTTAGATCACCACATTTTAACGTACAAACGGACTCTTTTGAAGATATATTGTTTGAAAATATTTTATTTTAAATCACTCTCTCCCTCAATCGATGACCAAAGTCAATAATTGAGTGACTTAAGTTTTGATAAAATGAAGTCCGGTGATTTTCAAAATTTAGTCCAATATATTTTCAAAACAATATTTTCCATTTTCAAAACAATTTACTCAAATTATTCAAAATTGTTTAAAAATGGTATCCTGCACAAAGATACGTAAGGTGGTTGAGAAGCTTCGTTGTTGTTCCGAGTTTGGAAGAAAACCATCCGAAGCCGGTGAGACTTCTTCTTACGCTGCATTGAATGCCAATGAGTCAAATTAAGCTCCGCTTCTTCAATCACTTAGAAGAAAACCATCTCACGATGCAAGTGAGACCTCTTATGTTGCATTTATGCCAACTCTCCATGGAAGTCCAATTAAGCTCCGTTTCTTCATTTGTCAACCCAAGATATAGTTACCCTTTCCTTTCGGCATCCAATCATCTTCAAATCGGGAACATTCTTTTATACCAATATACCGCATAATGCGTTAGTGAACACACACATACAAATATATGGTGGTCGACATCACCCAAACAACAATCGACTAATTCAAGTCAATTCAACATATCAATCAGTTCATATAAGGTATGGGAATAATGTGTTCATCAAACTCTAATCATCTAATCCTAGCAATCATATCCTAGGCACCTAGTCCTTCAACATAGGTTAACATCATTTTTAATTAAGCATATTAGGATAATTAAGAAAGCCCGTTAGATGATATAGATTTGAAAACATTGTCCCCCTCAATCAATGACTCTTTTTCTGAAAAGTTTGAAAGCGCTGAAGTCATTAATTGAGTTTGCAAATTTTATATAAAAAAAACTCTGAATCTGATTGTTTTTAAAGCAACTCATTTACCGCCATTTTTGAAAACACCAAATATTTTTCTGAAGAATTTTAGACGGAAAAACATTTGTGTAGGAACAGCAGTCCTTCGACATACTTTCCTTATTTAGATTTTAGGATAAGTGCACGAAATTTGTGAAAAATTGTTTAGCGCAACACTTTCCTTCCTTTAAAGAGCGGGTTGCTATCTGAAATAATAGCAAACCGTAGTTTTAAGCACGGGTTACAGTCTGAAATAACTGTAAGCCATATTTTGAGACATGTTATGACAAGAATATTTACACCTCCTGCTCTAACTTCATCTAAAGTCCCGTGCCATTATTGAATGACATTTCTAAGACCGTAGATGTTATCGATACCAGAAGACATGTCTTGAGAAAACATATTTTTGGAATTTTTCAAATTTTCTGATTTTTATGGGTTTTTGAAGATTTTATATTTTTCTATTTTCTTTTTGTTGGTTTTATATTTTTGTATTTGGTTTTTAATAAATATATACAAAGATAGAATAGATGATATAGTTAAAGAAGATGATGATACAGTGAAAACGAGATAAGGATATCGAAAGCGACCGTTGTAGAAGATAGAAGTCATCATCCCTAAAACTTTCACCACCAAAGCTTCAAAGACTCATGAATCGAAGAGAGAAATTGAGCCACTTGAAAGTGAGACTTTGGCAGCTTCCCCCCAAACCGAAAATCCATGTGATGAGCAGATTCGAAGCTCTATTTCAAGCTTGCCTTAGCTAGGTGCACAGGGAAGCACACCATTATCATAAATCCCGCTGCTCCTTTTAAGAACGATAATCGAGGATCTCCATTCGGGGTTATATCATCAAGAAGAAGAACAGCAATGTTTCATCCCACTCTTTAAATTTCTTCTCAAATTTCATTACCACTGAAGTCTGAAGCAATCCATTCCAAAAGGTGTCAAGAGACCACTTCCCTCACGTAGTTGAATTGATGCGCCTCTTTGTATAATGCTCAAGAACTCTCCCAAATACACACCATGAGGGGAATGAAAACACCTTCCCATGTTCACATTTTTCTTCCCTGATGATCGTGTATGAAGCTCAAGAACCCGGAGTACACCAATACTCAAGAGCTCTCCCGAATACACATCATGAGGGAATGAAAACACCTCCCCATGTTCACATTTTTCTTCCCTGATGATCGTGTATGAAGCTTAAGTATCCGAAGTATACCAATACCCAAGGAAGGAATAACTGATAACATTGAAGAAGCAAGCCAAGTCACCGATTATCTCTACGGATGACAATCTCTGCGGATGTCAACTCCGGAATAAGTGATTATATCTCTGAATCACCGATTAAGCCCTCAAGTGAAACAATTGCGCCCCAATGTACACAATTATCTCTCCTCTGATGATTGTGATAACATCGAGATCATCACGCACTTGTGTACCTCTTTTATCATCAGAAACTAACTCTTCCATCGCTTCCCCCACATAGTTGGAATAAGAATAACACCATAAGCTTTGATGAGTAAAACCTTGAGATTCTCTGCGGTCATGACAATTGTTTTCCCAGGATATCTTCAATCACTTAGAAGAGTTAAGTTCATCAAGTTTACTCGCCATGAGTCAAACCTTGAGTTTTTCTACGGTAATAACATTTGTCTTCCCGGGATATCTTCAATCACTTAGAAGAATTAAGTTCATCAAGTTTACTCGCTTTGTGTTTAGATGTGTGTCTCTCCTTCCCCCCTTACTGGATTTGACACTTCGAATCAGAACATAGTATAAGCCCAAATACTTGAAATGTTTATGAGAAGAACACTTGAACTCTTGTGAGAATCAACTTGCCGAAGACTCTCTCTGACTATTTTTTATCAACCATTATGTAGACAATTTGAAGTGACCACTGAAGAAGAAAACCCGATATACCATACTTGAAACTGAAGTCAACTTTCCCACATTTGTATCTTAAGCTTGCACCTAATGATGGAAGAACGGTGTTGAGAATTTATGCTTCAAGCAAAACTCTAAGTACTCACTACCCAAACAAAGTATGAGACATTAACACCTCTTGCGATTATCCACACCGTCATATGCGTGTGACACTGAGTAAAACAAAGTAACTCCTAATAGTGATAGTTAACCAGGTCTTCAACCATCCACCTCGATTGCTGGTAACTAGATAAACCAAGTCTTCAACTCAAATTCTTTAGCCCGAGCAAGTTATCAAATAAGAACACGCCTTTGTGAAAGTCAACTTCAATCTCAAATAAGTGATAAATGATTAACTCCGAAGTACTCAACTTGGGTCAAATGTCCAATACGTGAAATAGTCAATAACCACGCCTCGAGGAGTCATCTGCTAAAGAATATGAGAAAGTCTAATTGGGGATTGAATCTGACTTATAACTCTCTCCCAATTAGTGCTCTCCCCTAAACCGACAATCTGTTTGATAGATGCCCAGATTAAGAAGAAGTCTTTAGATCATTAAATGCAACTCGTCTTTAGTCTTCTAACATGTAGCGAAAATGTAGAATGTGATCGTAGACTCGACCTTCTTCAAGATTTTTCAGTTGGGGAATAGATAATTAACATCTTCAACTCACACCAAAAAACATCTCACCAAAAAGCATCCCAATTAACTTACATCTTGCAAATCCCCTTAACTAAAATCCCTCCCAATCAAACAAGAACAGAAAGATGTTCATCAAGGAAATCAGCAATTAGGCCGCAACGAACACACAAGATGGTAACACCAAACTACCAATCACATCAAACAAGAACGAGAGATTGTTCGGAATCATCATGTTGATGTATACTTGAAGCATTAACCGAAAGCACTTTGTCGATAAACTCATCAATCCAAGTGAAGATGTCAACCAACGGCTCTTAGAAGAGAAAACTCCATGTGAAGATGACCCGATAAGAAGAAGCTCGGTTCTTACATGAGTTTAGATCCGTATGACCATTTATATTCTCAAATATCAATCAACAATGCTAAAAATTCACACTTCTTCTCCCCCTCAAGAATTGCATACGGAGATGCCATTCTTGACTAAATAAGTGAAATAATCCAAAAGTATTCTATTCACACTTCTCCCCCGCAAAATTAGCACATGATGTCGCCATCGTCATTATAGTTGAGCAAGTGGAATTAAGAAAACAATCAATGGTAGCCCGGTTCACTTTATGACCAAGCGCATGGAAAAAAGCATGAAGCATGTTGATGAGAATGGTCATTAATTAGAAGATTTCTCTTCTTCAAAAGATAAAGCGCACTGACACGTACACTTTTCTTTTCTTTGGAGAACGAGGCATGAACTGTTGTGTTCATACGTCATAAGAAGATTTCTCTTCTTTCGAAGATAAAGCGACCGAAACGCATACACTTTTCTTTTCTTGGGAGTACGAGGCATGAACCGTTGTGTTCATACGTCCATTATCTCTCTTTTCAATCTCTTGAAAACATGTAATCAATCACCATTATCATTCAAGAGGCTCTTTGTAGTGACAAATGATGGAGAAAACCTAATACGATGAATTTGACCCTGAAGTAAACTAACCCGAACTCGTGACTTAAACTTGCACATATGTAACAAAGAGCGGTGCCGAGAATTCATGCTCCATTGAATCTCTAAGTACTCTATACTCTTCAACCAACCAACCATCAAGTAATAGACGACATTACCTCTTGAAAATGCACAATTGAATGTGACACCGAGCACTACAACGTAACTCCTTAAAGTGATAGTTATTTTTTTTTGTGGTAAAAAGAGCCCAATTCCCCCTTAAAAATAGACTCTAAAAAATAACTAGATTTCCAAGTCTTCGTTTTTTGAAAATAAGCTTGAACAAGGATCATGAAGAATCTTCATCCATCCATCCCCTGATATCTTCAGATACTAAGTACACTCTCCTGTGATAATTCACTTCAACCTCAAATAAATAATAGTGAATTAACTCCGTTGTCACATCTTCTGAATAAAAGCTCAATTCTAGCCTCCTTTGACGTTTTAAATGAACTTTGATAATGGTTTCATCCTGACCATGGTTAAAAGCATGTAACCCCGTAAAACCTTGTAATAACCAAACTGCCATGAAGACACCCCAAACACACACCCAATTCATGAAGTACACCCTTTTATCCCTTCTTTAAAACAGAAAATGTAGCACATCATCAGATAAGATCTCGAAATACACTTTCCTTTTCTCCAGGATGGTTCCATCATTACGGGATTTTACAACTCTATGGTTTAAACCGAAAAATAGATTCTTTCGCGGGATTTTACAAAACCAAGAATAAACCGTAAGATAGATCCGGAAATGCACATTACTTTAACCAGGATGTTTCCATTGTCACGGGATTTTACAAGTCTATGATTTAAACCGAGAAATAGATTCTTTCGCGGGATTTTACAAAATCAAGACAAACCGTAAACAATGTCGGCTTGAATGTATTATGACAATTATGGTTTCGGTGAATATCTGTTTTAGGGGAATATGCAGCGGTTCATCAGTGGTTCATTATCCAACATCATCAACATCATCAATCATCCAATAAACCCTTTGGTAAGCACATCATTCACGCATTCTGTAGGCTATTGTAGTGACCACATGGAGAAATAGACCCGATATGTCAAACTAGAACATGAAGAAGAATTCCCTAGATTTGCTACTTAAACTTGTACTAATCCTCGTGAAAAAAGAAACGGTGTACCCAATGTACAAAACCTCTTGACATTCTCAACTGAGTGAGACACCGAAGTGATAGCTACGTTGTGGGTTAAGCGAGAAAGAATCACAAACGTAACTAAATAGCCAAGTCTTTATCACCCTCTATAAATGCCCAAACAAGTCATATTCGCGGAAGGGTAGAAAGAAAGAAGACGAAAATAAGTAAACGCGCCCAGAAAAACCTCACTTCAAAGTCAAATAAGAAATACCGTTCAACCAACTCCGTAGTCAACCTTAATTAATTCAAGCCAAGCCGTGACATAATAATCATCGTGAAAATGTATATACCAAAGTATCAACCCTCATATAACTACAATCATCATCATACCAAATTTCCAAACCTCATAACGAATCTCATCATTTCATCAACTCACATAATCAAATCTTAATTCCAGTCTCATGATCAAATGTACCCATTAATCTTGACCCGGTTAAAAAAATATTTGCCTATTTCAATCGACATATTACCCGGTTCAAAGCTCAAACGACACATTGGATATTAATTCAAGCCATTATCCAAGTCCATTCGTTTAAATAAAATTATTTGAACCATCAATTCAATACCAATTAAGAATACCGGACAGGAATCTTGAACATATTAAAGATCAACAAATAACTCAAGCCGTGACATTATTTCCCGTGAAATTTGTAACCACGAATACCACTCACTATATCACTTTTCACAAATTTTAATCAATATGTATCCAAAAGCTTAACTTATCGGAATAGAAGTAGATTATGATAGCAGCTCGTCCAATTCATTATAACGCCAAACCACTGCAGCCCAAAAACGTGTATAGTAAATCAATTATATGAGCCCAAGTTAGAAATTACCTAGCCCAATTACACGATTAATCCTTTCAGCCCGTGAAGTCCAACTTCCGCCCACATAACAATGAATACCTGATCATACTTCGGCCCAGTTGAGTCCATTCAGTTAACCCTAAAATCTCGGGAGTATAAAAGACCACAATATCACTTCAAACCCTAAACTTACTCACAAACAAACCCTAAATACTCTAAATAATCCGCCTCTTATCTAACCATTCTCACAAACCCCTAAGATCTGGAAACAACTCAACCCTAATCTTTGAATAATAATATCAAACCCAACTATTTCTCAATAATCGCCTCATATCAAGTCGCTTCAAACAAAAATACGTCAGGTAGCACTCAACCATTCATTCTCACATAACTTTCAATCATCATATGCACAAGGTGATAAGAATGGTCTCACCACAGAGATGGTTCGAGCCACTGCCACAAGGATGGTTTGGTGATTCATTTGAGACGGCAACGAGATCTACTAGTGGTGACAGGTAGGTTTAATTATGAACTTTGTTGTTATGTTTTTATTATAACCGAATCATGAAGAGAGAATGAAACCCCTTATGGTTTTTTTTCTTTATTTAATAATTTCGGATATTTAAATGAGGTGTATGCTTCAACAGATCTATGATGGTGTTTGTATGAAAGATCTCCAAAGATCAAAACTTGACACGTTAATAAAACCTGAGATCATCTAGTCTTTATATACTTTTGTTCTTCTTTTCGAGGCGGATTGAGATAGATCTATGATGACTGTACTTCCGTGGGTGTTAAGATCTGAAAAGGTCACAAAAACCCACGAACAAGAGAGACTGAGATCATTCGACATTCGTTCACCAATTAATTTTTTGATCTTTTGAATATGTAACTTTTCAGTTTCAAGTCTTGTATCTTGATCTGTGATGTTATCGTTTTAATCTTAGATGTTTGGACTGATGATGGTTGATACCCTGAGGTCAATGATGATTGTAATATGGTATAGTTGTTGTTGTAGTCTTGGTCTACTCTTCTTCTACCTTTCTGTCTAAGTCGCTAAGTCAAGTCGCTAACCTGGATCAAGTAGCCACATCTTTTAAACACAACTCGCTACTTGATAAATATCAAGTAGCTACCTTTTAGTATCAAGTCGCTACCAAGATTTTCAAAACAACTCGTTAGGTCAAGTCGCTAGGTTAGGTCAAGTCGCTAGTACTCAAACCAAATCGCTAGCATAACGGTTAAAAGTGTCAACAAGTCGCTACATGATAAATATCAAGTTGCTAGGCAAGTCGCTACATTTTTCGAACATAACTCGCTGCACAAATACAATGAATATAGACAACTTGTAAAGACAAGTCGCCACTTAGAAACAATGAATCTGGACAGTTTTGTGTACAAATCGCTAACATGATATGTGACATTTTCCGATGAGTTTTCCGACCCTTATTCCGACCATATTCATATATAAACCCAGAAGACTTGTTTTGACCCAGTTTTGACTACAACAATGACCAGACATATTTTGGACAAGGCATATTTTGGACAAAGCAACATAAACAGAACTTGGACAAAAACCAATTAAGACCATAGACCAAAAGAAGAATACCAAGACATGATAAACTGTTTACCCAAAGAACATATTCCGACCACAAATAATTATCAAAACCACAAAAGCATCAAAACATGAAGAAACCAGTTTCGAGACCACACAAAAAAATCATCAAGACACAAAAACCTGTCTCTGATACCAATTGTAGGATCGATATATTATTGTGTTTGATGATTCGGGTGGTCTTGGATGATCAAAATACATGTTTACCATTTTAGAGAGAGAAAGTAGAGAGATAGGGTGTTCTTGCTAGAGACTTGGTTCTCAAAATGTAAAAGGTTAGTTTAACAAGCCACACCCCTTCCATGGATGGAAGGGGTATTTATACTTACAAACAAACACGACCTCCTATCGGCCTGTGGATCAGGTATACAGTGGGTAAAGACCCGTCCTTCCTCCACGGTGTTACACAAAACTAATCTACGCTACAAACTGACTAATAAACTACTAAGTAACGTAAATAACGACAAGTCTACGAGCTAACTTAAGCTAGATAACATTTGGGGTGACCGACACTTTAACATGGAATTTTCTAATTCCTAACATCAATTACTAATGTTATGGGGGATTTGATATAAGTCTCCAAATTTGTTTTCTTATGCTCAATGTAAACATCAATTATTTTGATTTTTTGTATATTTAAGCATGTTTAAAACATCTTTATCATTTCCTAGTGCTTGTAACCCAAAATCTAAATTGCTATTTGGTATTTTGTAATGATAGTACACAAGCTTACTCCTTTTATAACCTAACTTTTTAACCATGTCATTTAACTCTATAACTGACAACAAATCAAAATCAACCTGATCAACATAGTTAAACGTGCCATTCATGTATTGCCTATTGGGCGAAGGACTGAAAAAGCCCCCATGATGAATCTTCAAGCTGAAATAGTTGGGGAAATTACCTATTCCAGATGTTCAAAACAAAATTAGGGTTCAAAACAAAATTAGTGGTACAAAGATTGAAACAACATTTAAGGTTAAAAAGATTGGAACTTACGATAAGTGTGTGCTTCATCAACTTCGTCATCATAAGTACGAATTTGCCACTCACAGACCACCATCACAAAAAACTTTAAGGTTATCACTGATTAAAGAGTATTTTTTTTTTTTTTTTTTTTTAGGGATTGAAGCGTTTCTTTAGAGAGAGAGAGAGAAAAAAAAGTTCTTGAAATGTGTTTTGTGACAGAGTATTAGTTGAATCCCAATAAAAGAAAAGGGAAAGGGGAGAAGGTAGCTGGGAAAGCGAAAAGACAAAAATACCCCTCTTTTTTATCAACTTTACATCATTTAGGACTAAAAACTAACGAAGTTAGGGACTATGGATGTAGGATGGCTAACGTTTGGCTAACGAAAGATGTAAGTTGCCAATAGTTTCAGACAGGGATGTAAGGTATTAGAAACTGTAAACCACAGGGATGCATTTTACAGTTTACTCTAGTTCCTTTATCCCCAAATTTTATTTGCGATAATCTTCAAGTATCAAGAAAATAAATACAATTACCAAGTCGCACAAATAGATAACTAATTCACTTTTATGAAATAAATAAGGGTTTTGCTAAACACTGTCCACTGAGTAATGTTTAAGGCACGTAAAACAATCGATTCTTTCCATATTTAAAGTAACTATGCATTTAATGCACAATAAATGAACATAAAAATTAAATTAAATATATGTCATTTTTGATTTAATAAAGTTCAAATTTCCTTTCATATTTATGTTAAACATTGCCCGGTGGTCATTGTTTAGCATAACCCAATAAATAATCAGTTAATTTAACTTCCGAAAGGAATTCATTAATCCTTGTTAAGAACACAATAAAAGTTAATACTTCAAGTTACATATCATGGTCTGGTAATTATTTTCTATTTTAGCTGAAAACAACAATTTTTTGAAAACGTAATACTGGTTAAAGCTTCATCTTTGGTGGAATCACAAGTCAAAATGGTTTTCATCAGAGCATGTTTAATAATTCAGAAAAATAAAAGAATCCTTTCTCTATAAATATGTAGAAATAAGAGAGTCAAAACATACTTTATAAATAAAATAAAAAGGTTAAGAAGTCATATAAGTTTTCAAGGAGCAAACTAATACCATGTATATGTTAAATAAGGGTGAAAGCTAAAGGTACGCAACGTACTTTTTCAAAAATACACATCTACGCAATGTATTTTCAAAAAAACACATCTAGCTAACATACTTTCAAATTTTTTCGATCTAGCTAATATGACCTGTTGGTAGTAGGTTACCAGGTCACCTTGGCCAAAAATTTGCGCAGTTAGTCCTCTAGGACTAACGACCGTTAGCTAGATGATAACGACCGTTAAAAAAAAAAAAAAAACTTTTAAAAAAAATTTTACTTTTTTTTTTCAAAAAATTTTACGTTTTTTTTAAAAAAAATTTAAAAAAATTTTAAAAATTTTTACGTTTTTTTTTAAAAAAAGATTTACGTTTTTTTTTTAAATTTTTTAAAAAAAATTAATTTTTTTTTAAATTTTTATGTTTTTTTTTAAAAAACGTAAAATTTTTTTTAAAAGTTTTTTTTTTTTTTTTTCGTCGTTATCTTCTAGCTAACGGCCGTTAGTCATAGAGGACTAACTGCGCAAATTTTTCGCCAAGGTGACCAGTAACCTACTACCAACAAGTCATATTAGCTAGATCGAAAAAAATTTGAAAGTATGTTAGCTAGATGTGTTTTTTTGAAAGTACATTGCGTAGATGTGTATTTTTGAAAAAGTACGTTGCGTATCTTTAGCTTTCACCCGTTAAATAATTAGCTCTTGAAAACATGATACTATTTCTTACAACATATAGTCCCCCATTGTTGTGCTATAGATGAATAGAATAATTAATGATGTACAATATGAAGTCGAAGAACAAAAATTAAGAAAATTCGTGTTATCGAAATAAAAACACATAGATAAAAACTTATAAAATTATATTAACGTGTAAGTTTTCACAAAAGAATATGACAATAATAATGGTGACAGAATGCAGAAACATAAGAATCGACACGAGTTTAGCGTATTTAAAAGTTTACTAAATAACTGATCATACCAAATGCAAAAGGAGTTACTTAAGTACTAGCGAGAAAATTATTGGATAGTTGCTCTATAATTTAGCAAACGTATGTTGCAACATGAAATAAGATGCTTAAGGGGGGAGGGAGTGGAAGTTTTGAAGCCTAATACCCTAAGGGTGCCACGTCACCTCTATCCAATAAAAATCTTCCAACTCAAAACTACCCCAATACTACCCTAACACTACCCTAACAAGTGGGAGTGGTACTTACGAATTCCATTTTTTTTTTAAATACATAAAATCACATACAATATTTAAAATAAAAACATACCATTTCATTAAAAAAAAAAAAAACATTACATAATACTTAAAAAAACTACAACTTAAAAATTGAAACTACAACTTAAAAAAAAAAAAAAAACATTACATAAGTTGAAATTAAAATTACTTGAAACTACAATTTAAAAATTGCAAGCCCATCCGTGTTTGGCCGCAAGTTCACGTTTCTGGGTAAGAATTAATTCCAACATAGCGGGATCGCGAATGTGATCATGCGGCTCCAAAAAAAACTTCAACTCCCGTTGTGCATTCTTGAACTTCAGCCTCGAAGTTGTGTAGCCAACAATTGTTTCGCCATATCGCGTTTTTCTTCCAAATATTGTGTCTTCTTTTGTGTGTACGCGTTGATTTCATCCGCAACGCTTGAGATAGACGAGGAGGATGCGGCTTGCTTCTTCTTCATTTTTCTTGATTCAATTGGAGGGGTGGGGTCTTCATTCATGTCGGGAATGGTGTTGCTTGCGCGTCATACTCCCGACCTCCTTTTTGAAGAATTGCTTGCAGACCGGAATATCTTGAAAACATTCTTGCTCCGTCCATTTCTCATGTACTCGACAACCTCCATACCCCTGGTATGAAGAAAATGTTTTTTCTTCTTTGTGTAGAAATCCATTTCAACTTGCCTCACCACGTCCAAGTCGTTGCACCCACTAGCCTTAGCACGTTTCTACATTATATACAAAATAATTTAATTGTAAATAAAAACTGCGGATTACGCAAAATAAAAAAGTATAGCTAAAACAAAATAATGTAATTGTAAAAAATAAAGTATAGAGTATGTACCGCTTGGAGGTAGTAGCCGTTGAAAATACCCATGGCCGTGTTCATTGTTCTCCACTTGGTATTCAACGCATGAAATGTTCGGGAACTCGAACCCACAGTTGCCTCGTAATGCTCGAGAATCCGTTTCCAAAAACCGTCGGACTTTTGTTCATTACCGACAACACCACAAGTGGAGATTTGAACCCATGCTTTCGCCAACGCCTCCTCTTTGTCGCCGTCCAAACTTCACGGGGCCTCCTCCCGGCGAAAGCTTTTTTCTTCCCTCTAGGATCGACTTCTTGAACTTCCTCATCTTCGTCTTCTTCATTTGGTAGTGGTTGTGTTTCGGGTACGTACTCTACGTCTTCACTAAGGTTTTCGAACGGGGAAAACTCGCTTGTAGCAGTGATGTTGTAGTGTTGTGGATTCAATTGAGGAGGACCCATATTATATGGGAAAAATTGTGGAGATTGGGGTTGTGGAACATAAAATTGATTCGGGGATGGTTGAGAATAAAATTGGCTAAATCCTAACGGAGTTTGTTTTGGTTGATTCAGAGATGGTTGAGACCGACCTTGACGCGAGGTGAAAGTTTTTTTAGCTCTCTTTGGATCCATAGTTTAGTGTTTTTGAAAGATTATTGTGTGTTGTGGGTTTTTATTTTGAAAATAGATGTGAAATATTAGTTTAAATAGGAGTGAATTTTTTTTTATTTTTTTTATTTGGGTTTTAGCCGTTGTTAAACGGCTCTTTGATACAAACGGTCGAATTTTTCCAACGTTCTCAAGCGGCTTCGGAGCTCGCAAAAACAACTCGCAGGCCGAACCCGAGGTAGGCGGAGCGGTGTTGCCGCTCGGGTTCATGAACCCGCTGCCCAACCCGATGCCCACTCCGTTAGGCCTAACAGCAAAAGTGTATAGCATGTCTTTCTATTTTTTTAAAAGCTATATGCATCTCAATTTCCGTGGAACAAGATGTGCAGTGAATTACCCGCTGCGAAGAAATTTCATTTGTTTTTGTGACTACCCGAACCGAACCACCCCATAAACACTCATGCCACACTCATGCGGTTCTAAGTTCTAACTACTGTGTGCTCTTTATATGTATTTAATTGGATATTGAATCACAATATAAATGAACTTAAATAAAAAGATGTAAAGTAATGAAAAAATAAGACTAGTGATATTCATGTTTTGGTCAAAACCGAATTTCAACAAGGCAGATAAAATTCTGAAACTAAGCTGACATGGTATCGTTTGTCCAAGTCAAAGAAGTTTGCCCAAGTTTTATGTTTCAATATTGTCGAACTAGCTAGATCATGAATGACATTCCTGTTTGTAAAATAATTTTCAGGTTACTTATACACTATTTTTCCGGTTTTTATCTCTATTATTATATGTAGTGAATATAAAACAACCATTGGGTGACTTCTCACTTGTTTACCTCACTTTGGCCCGTTATCAGTAGAAACACAACCCGGGATGACCCGTTTCATATAAATGGGTTAAATAGCCACTTTTGCTTGTAATCATCGAGAACCAGCCCGACACAACTGTGATTAGCCTTATAAATATTCCCATATTGGGCTAATCCAGTATTTTGTTTTTGAACGGCTGGGCTAATCCAGTATTAGTGTTCATAATCTTACAACTTTGTTTTTCAAAACCATTTATTAAGTTGTGCATGTTTTTTGTTTTTACACTAAAACTCATGGTTTAAGAACAAGGTTATACTTATTCTGAAACCATCTTCCAAAAAAAATACTTATTCTGAAACCAAGTGTTTAAGACGTGACTGTGGCTGCAAGGGATGAGACATTCTTAGACTTGAGCCTTGATATTGAGCATGGATAGCACAATTACGAGCTGTTTAAAGATCTTTAAGGCTGACGAAAAGGGTAAGATATTTGCTTTTTTTTTTATTCGTTACTGAATATTGCATGAAAGAATCACATGTGATTAAACATTAATTTGAATATTCTAATAATATCATATGTGATATTAGTGTTAAGTCACTTATGATACTCCGTATGATTTAACACTAATATCACAGTGATATTACATATCATATGTGATTTAACGCTAATATCACATGTGATATTGTTAGAATATTCAAATTAGTGTTTAATCACATGTGACTTCTCATGCAAGTTTTAACAACGAATAAAAAATGAAAAAAAAAAAAAAAATTATTGGTAACAATTTTTTTAAAGAAAGACAGACTAATTTATCAATCGAATTTTCAGAAACAGTACCAAATTATTACATAAGAAACATAAAGAGAGACAATTTTTGTTCAACTTTCTTTCAAAACCGCATGTTTTCTATTAAAAATTGACAAATTATCCAACTAACAACATGATTTTGGAACTTTAGATGAATAAAGATATTGATGAAGTACAATTTCAAGTTGAAGACATAGGTGATCAAAGAAAAAGAGAACAAAGAAAAAAAAAAAAGGATTGCAGAACATAAAAGTTACTTAGCTTGGAAGCCTCACAAACACATTATTCCGATCCAGACCCCAAATGATACAACTAGCATTCATTTTCTTGCATGGTTCTGTTAGTGTCGATGTGATTTTAGCTAGTTTGATTACTCTATTTAATAATAATGTTGCCTTTTAAAGAAACATTTTCTTACATGGTCGTAAACTAATTTTAAAAACATGTTCGGGTAAATATGAAATTTCTAAATGTAAGGAGGTGAGATATGAAAAAAAAAAGAAGAATAACATCCTATAAATCAGCTAGTTCATATTTGGAGAGAGAAGTAAATAGGGGCAAAGAATGAGGGTGAATAATGAATATGTTAAGTTGTTGGTACTATAAATATCATATTTTCGCGGCAATACATACCACGAGTTGAGATCAATATAGAACTTATATTTGTCATAGAACAAATGAACCAATCATAACCCTTCATTTTTTATCTAAATTAATACAAAATTATTTTTCACATTTTTTTTAAAAACAACATATCTTACAAACGGTAAATCTTCAATATATAAAAAATACACCATCGTGACGAGAATTAAATTATCTTTCTATAGATATGCACTTTTACATATTTTCGACAAACATTTTTTTCAAAAATTCCGTCCGAAAAAATCATATATGATTTTTACGAATCATATATGATTTTAAAATATCATGTATGATTCGATTTTTACGAATCATATATGATTTTTACAATCATATATGATTCTCAAAATCATATGTTATTCGTAAAAATCGAATCATATATGATTTTCACAAATCATATATGATTTTTGTTGACCGAAATTTTGAAAAAAAGTTGTTAAAAATATATAGTAGTGCATATCTATAGAAAGATAATTTCTCGTCACGATGGTATAATTTTTATCGCGTAACGATTAACGGTTTGCGAGATATTTAATTTTTTAAAAAAAGGGTGAAAGTTGATCATAATAAAAAAATGAATGGCTATTATTGTTTGATTGGATCTATGGTAAATTTTGGTTCTATATTGAACTTTTGCCTACATACCACATGCGCGCAAAACCCTAAAACCTAAAATCAGCTTCGAACAAAGTTTAAAGGTAACTTTTAGTATCTATGTATTGAATGGTTGAGATACGTGTTTTTTTTTAAGAGTTATGCTATTTAGACCTATAACACAAGCCTAAATATAGAC
The DNA here is from genome assembly GCA_910596185.1 of Chrysanthemum makinoi. Taxonomy (NCBI): domain Eukaryota; kingdom Viridiplantae; phylum Streptophyta; class Magnoliopsida; order Asterales; family Asteraceae; genus Chrysanthemum; species Chrysanthemum makinoi. The sequence continues at coordinate 161,085,159 of OU343224.1, forward strand.
CTAATGCATAAATCACTTGTACAATTGCATTAATTAATTTCTCTCTCTAAATTCCCACCAATCAATTTTTAAATCAACCAATCAAATCATTAGGTTCATTTGTAGGCATGATTATTAGGTCTAACAATCATTTTTCTTTTTTTAATATACAAAGTTTTCTATGTGTGTAACATACTAAGTTAGGTTGGATTCTAATTTTAAACTAAGCAAAAGCTCAAAATTGTGTCTAAGTTGGCTAGGGTTTATGTTTTGTTTTTGGGATTCTCTTATTTTTATATTGAGTCTGCAAAGGATTTAAAGACATCAAGGGTAAATCAAGGCTCCACAAATTTCCATTTAATAAACGTATAACATGCGTATATAACTTCGGTTGTAACCTTAAGAATTACTACTAATAAACTTGTTTTTCTAATCACAGGACTTACGTACGCTAACATGGATCACGACAGCAAAAACTACAAGGTATATATCAAATTTTTAGTAAACACAACTTGGTATTCACGTTACATATTCATAGCAGAAGTTGTTGTTGATGTTTACTTTCCTGTTAATTTAATACTAATATTGAGTTGTACAACTTGCAGCCGTCGCAGCAGGTTAACATATGGAATTCTGTTGTCCATAAGAAGCGTCCTCCAGTCACCATCAGCAACTACCATGATTCTCTTCAAATTGTTGACGTTTTTGTCGAGGATGGAATGGAAGTCAAGGATGGCCAACCTTTGTTTGTCGTCAAAAGAGGGGAGGATCTTAAGGTTTCCATTCTATCTATTGCTTATATTTTATTAATCAAAGTACGCCTGGGCTCCTTTCACTTGTCTAATTGTTCTATTGCATCAGGCTGAGGATGGAACTATTACAAACGCTGGTATCCTTACTTTATCCCTGATGAACTCAGACACGAGGTAGTTTCAAATCATACACCATTTCATTTTTTTTAACAACTTGCATTGAGATATCCGTATCATCACTTTTCTTGTTCATTAATTATCAGCTTGAAGAGGCTGGTCGAAAACGAGCTGCTGACGCATCTGCTTCCAAGACGATGGTATATCTATCTGTTTTTACTCCTCTACTCTCACTGTCTGAATTGTAATTTGTATTTGTGTTCATGTCTCCTTGTGTTGTCTCAGGCTGATGGTCCAGATGTTGCAACAATATTGAAGAGGAAGGTAGATGTTTTTTTTTTCTTCGAATTTCTGCTCTCAAGTTTTGATCACCTAAGTGGGTGTCTGAATTGTCATCTCTGTATTTATGTGTCCTTGTTTTGAGCAGGTTGATGCACTCAACATAAATAGGAAGGTAGGTTTTTCTTTCTCTCTTTCCACGTTTGGTGTAGAATTCTACTGTCATACAGTAGGAGCTTTGGCATGATAATCATTCCCTTTTTACCATTTGTCAGCTTTAGTTTAAGGGTCGAAAAGTTCTGTTTTGTTTTATTTATTCTTTTAGATTTGTTGAACCTTCTAATTTTCTCTTCTTAGAAATAAATTAGCATCATTATGTACAGTTGCAAACTCAATCTTTTCATGAATTACCTTATAGATATTTTGACAGTAAGTTTTTTGGGTCGATCCAACCTAGGCTGTTTTGACAGTCCACCTTATAGCTCGGGAGCAACAAACAGTCTCTTATACGCATATTTCATATTTTACTTTCACCTTGGCATATCAAACTGAAACTCTTTTTCTTGAAAAACTCACAGGCAGAATATCCTTATCCTACAAGGACTATCATCGCCCACACAGCTTTTCGGCTGACCAAGGTTCATGTCAAGGCTGGGATGGAAGTTCTCAAAGGAGGGCCTTTGTTTGCCTTCAAGTTACTGAAAAAGGAGGTCGAATATTAATTTTTCTCTTTTGAAAATATTCTTGTATTTCTGAAAAATAAAAATCTTCTTCTAACCTGTGTCAATCTATGGTTGGTCATTTAGGGGGGTATCATGCCGCGTTTCGATCCTCATGTCACTTCAAGTTTCGGAAACCACATGACTGGACCAAGTGAAAGACCCCCTCCTTTGCCTGCACATCCACAAGAACTCTTGTGAGTCTAAGTCCTTATGATCTGTCGCTGGTGAAAGATATGTCAATGCTATCGTCGTCTCAAAGTTTTTATTTAGCATTTATAGTTCTATTTTATCAAAGTTATCTAGATTTAGCGTTTACATATAGTTCTATATGCGTAGTATCTGTCACTTTTATTTAACATTAAAATGTCATTGATGTCAAAATTGAAATTAAATATCTACTAGTTGCTAGTGTTCTGCGTTCATTATTTTTCAGTTCAATTGGTGTATAATTTTTTGGGCTTCTCAACCCAAAAATAGATCAAATTCATACCAAGATACTTTTAGATGCCATATTGAGACTGCAAATGGTTGATAGTGTCTAAACTTGTGGAAGCCTTGAAAATTACAAAATCATAATGGTGCTTGTCGTATTCCACGGGAATGAAACCATGACTATAAAGGTGATTAAAGGTGTTTGTTTAAGATGAGAGGGCCTACCACTATAGTAATGAATGATAGATATAATTCATACTCTATATACATCAAGTAAGCTAGGTATAGATCTTTCATAGGTGAGAGACCCACCACTACTATCAAACTAATACCCATTATCATTCATGGCATCATACCAAACGCACCCTCAAAAACATCAAGGGAAACCAAGGCTCCACAAATTTCCTTTTAAGAGAATGTATAACATGCACATAACTTTCATAATAAGATAAGAGACTAAGACTTAAACCTACATTAAAAGAACTTGTAAGCGTGTAAGAGCATCAAAGTGGTATGCAAGATTTGTAATATATCTGGTCTCCATGTTTAGGGCCACATGATTAAAAGAATTTGGATCAAAATTAAATCAATCTTAGCAATTTATTTTGATCAAAATTAATAAAAAAATTATTTTTCATATTTTTTTAAAAATAGCATATCTTGCAAACGTTAAATCTTCAAACTACAAAATATACACCATCGCGACGAGAATTAAATTATCTTTATATGGATATGCACTTCTTTATATTTTCGACAAACATTTTTTTTTCAAAAATTCCGACAAGAAAAATCACATATGATTTGTAAAATCATATAGGATTTTCAAAAATCACATGTGATTATGTAAAAATCAAATTATATATGATTTTTTTTCAAACTATATATGATTTTTACAAATCACATATGATTTGCAAAAATCATATGTGATTTGTAAAAATCGAATCACATGTAAATTTCACAAATCACATATGATTTTTCTAGGCCGAAATTTTGAAAAAAAAAATTCGTTAAAATTACATTGAAGTGCATATCTATAGAAAGATAATTTAATTCTAGTCGCGATTGTATGATTTTTTTTTGCTTAACGATTAACGGTTTGCGGGATATTTAATTTTTTAAAAAAAAGTGAAAATTTATTTTTTTGTTTTGATTAGAAAAATGAATAGTTATGATTGGTTCATTGGATCTATGATAAATTTGAGATCTATATTGAACTTTTGCTTTGATTTCATTTGACAGTTTGTTAATTAGGTGGTGTCATGCATATTAAGCTCCTTTATTGCTAATATACTGTTTGTGAGCCACTGAGTTAACAAAATCCGAAATGTTATAGGGAACTAGTTTTGGGCGATCTGAAGTGTGCCTACCATGAAGATTGAAGATTGGAATCAGTGGTGTAGTTAAGCGAATGGATCTTCTGTATGAAAGCTTATATGATGACTATACACGATGGTCAAAACATATATTATACCAACTATCGAACAAAAAACATAGTATTTTGATAATCTATCTTAAGCTTTAACAAATATATACGACATAAAATTGTACAAGCTTAACAAATTTTTATTGGAAGTGACCTTTGAGGCCCTAGGTATATAATGAAGTATATATATATATTGAAGTCAATAAAAATTTGAGGCCCCATACGGTAGCACACCCTCGTATACGACTCTATTAGAATATTTATCGGGATCGCTCTTTACAAGTAAATGGAACGATATTTACGGAATTACATTAGTTATCATGTTAGGCACATACGCAGGGACTAGAACCGTTAAGTATGTAAAGTCATGTGTATGTTACCCTATATAAGGCCTCCTAGATTTCACTAGGAGGGTGACGATTAGTTGTACCATTTCACTTTATCATTATCAATAAAACAATAGTTTTTCTTTCTCTCTTTAAACTCTCTCCCTAACATGGCTAACTCTTGGTTTCATCATCTCCGACCTCCCGAATTACATAATCAACTTAAACTATATATGATCCTACAAGTGGTATCAGAGCCTCGTTGTTATTATTGGTTGGTTTTTGTGGTGTTATCTTGTCAAAAACGTCGTCTTTAAGCTGTGTTTAACAAGTTTTTCACTGCTTTCATGTTTTCTGGTTACAACCGTTTTAAGTGGTAGTTTATGGTCTAAAAGTGTATTCATGTAACTGTTCATGTCCTTATTGTTCTAATAATTTTGGTAACATTTGTTTGTTTAAAACTGATGGAACACATATTTTGATACTTTTGTAACAGATCAGTGTGGATTTTGTGGTTAAAGAAGGTTGGAAAGAGGCAAAAAGAGTAATGTTTTTTGGGTTGTGCTTAACTAGTCAGAAAAATGGTCGAAAGAAGGTGGTTTCGGATTTGTTTTGAAACCCTAGCTTTCGGATTTGTCAAAAAACCCTCGGTTTCAGATTTGTTTTTCAGATTTCTTGTAAAGAAATCCGAAAGGGTTGTCTTCGCATTTGTTTTCGGATTTTTGTAAAGAAATCCGAAAGGGTTTCAGATATGTTTTTTAACATACTTTCAGACATGTTTTGGATAAGAAATCAGAAAGTTCCACAAATGAAAAAGAAGTCCTAGACCACAACCCAAATACGATACTCATGTTGACTTCAACTTGAAACATCATAAGTCAAATACAAAAAAAAAAAATAATAATAAATAAATAACAAAAATGAAAATTAATCATAACTGACTCTTATGGTGACTGTAACCACTACCATACCAAACTAGTCACAACCAAATCCCAAACCACTACTATACCTCATCAATCATTAAACAACGAGCAACAACACCACTATCATCTACCACCTCTAACCATACTAGACTCGAAACAACAACAAAAAGAACAGGCAACAAGATCTCAGTATTTCTTTTTCGTGTGGTACAATAACAGTCAAAGACCTCAAAGATCTATACACGAAAAGACAACATCATAATTGATCTAAACAAATGACTCTAAACAAAAACGACAATTAGATCTTAACAGTTAACAACAATAAAAAGAAAACACGATCTCAAGTGTATATTCATGTCAAGACAAGATCTATAAGATCTTAAAACACTCATCCTTGATCTTTTGAGAGATTAAACTCATCTCTTTTAGGTCCGAAAAATAATCAAAAAGAAAAAGACAATAACAACTATGTTATCATCTTTTCTTTTATTCGGTTTCATCAAAACAAAATTACCTCACCTACCTGTGACCCATAATAAGTTCATAAAGCTGGAATCTTGTTACTTGTTCGTGGGTTTCTTCATACGATTAGTAACGTTACAATATTGTGACTCCTTCGTGAATAAAAGAGATTAATGGTTAAAGGGCGTGTGATTAGGTTTTGATGGAGAGATAAGGAGTTAGATGAAGTACTTTGAATGCAAGTAAAGACTGAAGGGAGCAGTGTGTTTCTGGTGGTTTTCGTGTGGTTTTGATCTGCAAACGAGAGCAAAAAAGGAAGACGGGGGCGTTTGGTATACGTGAAGATAATTCGGGTTATCAAATGATGTGTTAGCTTGTGTTTAATACCGAACATTAGGGTTAGTTGTGTATGGACTAGTATTAGGAGTGGTATAAATTGTGTTTGGCTGGACGTATGTTGGTTTGGTATGATGATGGGGTGCCCGGATTTTGTTTGGTAATATTGGGTTTGTTGGTTATATATCACGAAGTTAGAGTAACTCATGGTCCAACCGGGTTATTGAAACTAAATAAAGTCGTGGGCTGCAATTAACAAATGAAAACATGGGCTGAATTTGACAAATAAAGTGAGGGTCGTGGTTTTAATAGTTAATGTTAACTTTGGCTTAATATTTGCCAAAAAGAGTGGTATATTGGTCATACAAATTTTCACGGGAATACATTTTTGAAAAGATCGGGAGAAAAACTATTGTCAAAGTTCATTTAAATCGCCATAAGGCTAGATTTGGGCATTTAACCGCAAGATGTGACTACGGCGTTAATTTGTTATTACTTATTTGAGGTTGAAGTGGAATCTCACGTACGCGTGTACTTAGTATCTGAAGATATCGGGGTTGGGTGGATGCATGATTCTTCGAGATCATTGTTCGAGCTTTTAACCGTACAAACGATTAAGACTTAATTTTTCTAGTTATACCTGATGTAAGGAATTACGTTGTTGTACTCACAGTGTATAGCTATCACTTTTTAAGGAGTTACGTTGTAGTGCTTAAGTGTTACAAAAAGTTGTGGATAATTCAAGAGAAGTTCACATACAATGAAGGATGATTGGATGGGTATATAATTCTACCTTTATTGAAATTCTCAGTATTGGTTCTTAGTCAGACATTAATTCAAGTTTAAGTCACAAGTTCGGGTTATTTTACTTCAGCCTCAAGTTCGTTATATTTGGCTTTCTCCATCGGCAGTTACTACAAAGAGCCGCCATAATGATAATGGGGTTGGTAAATAGTTAGCTGAGAGGAGTATAAAAGAGTAAAGATATTATCTGCAGTGGATTCTCACAGGATTTTATGGTACTTCACACTTGTTTGATTAATTGGACATATACTGTTACACTGCTTCCAATTCCACCGTCAACATAGTGTGTATGCTTTCGATTCCTCGAAAACATCGTGGGGGAAGAGAGGTGGATGTTCATTGGCTTTCTTTGATTTCTCTACGAAAACACTCTTTCTCCATGAGTATCTGCATTTAGGGGGAAGAAATGTGTACATCAGGGACACACAACAGGGTCACGCGATCGAGCTTAAAATGTTATGACTACAGGAGAGACGTCCGCATAGATGATCAGTGGTTCAGTTTTGTGACTTTGTTGTTATCGTTTCAACTTTCGCGGGTTATTTTGTGTGAAGTAGCCTACATACTTGAGAAGATTTTGTTGATTTCTTGTATGTTACCCCTGGACGGATTTTCCTCATTGAGTACAGCTGTGATTAAGGGACTAGTCAGATTTGCTTGGTGTGGTTTACTGTTTGTCTACAAATTCATTGCGCGCACTTAAAACTTGTTAGAAGACATGTTATGTTATGTTAATCAACTGTATGTGTATAATTTTAACGACAATGACTTGAGACTAAACCTAGTTAGGATTTGAGCTGTAAATCAATCTTAATTTTTGTTGTGTGTGCCAACGCATGCCTATACCAGTGTAACTAATTTGAGTTTATGATCATATAATATATAGAGTTGAGTTCAATATATGTTTTAAATTATTTAACAATCCAATAAACAAACATAGCCACTTGTTTTTTCATCAAAATTAATAAAAAGCAATTTTCTCTCTTAAAAAAAAATATCTTACAAACGATAAAATCGTTAAACGACAAAAAATACACCTTCGCGACGAGATTTTTTTATCTTTCGGTAGAACAGTCTCTTCGATATACTTTCGACGAACTTTTTTTTTTGAGTTTTGTTTTAGTGTTATAATTTGCGTCTACAAAAATCACATATGATTTGTTACTCTATTTTAGAAATCACGTGTGATTTCAAAAACACATATAATTTCATAAATCACTTGTGATATTAAATAACAAATCATTTTTTCATACGTAAATTTCAACACTCACTGAAAAAGTTTAAAAAAAAAAATGTGTCGAAAGTAAATAAAAGTGACTTTCTATAGAATGATGATTTATCTCGTCGCGATAGTATGATTCTTTTCATATAATGATTAACGGTTTATGAGATACTTAATTTAAAAAAAAAAATTAAATAGGTATAATTTGTTTGATGAAAAAAAAAAACAAATGATCAGGATTTGGTTATCGAATCTTTAAAGAATTTAAGATATATATTCAAACTTTTCAGAATACCTTGGTACATTTTGATAAGAAGCGGCAACAAAATATATACTATGAATTTAAAGTCGTTATTTTTTTTCGTTTTTTATAACTTAGCGATCAAATGAACGAAAAGTACAAACACAGCTGTACAATTCTCGTTTAGACTATGATTTAATATCATTTGAGGACAAAAGATTATTTACATAGGTCCATCATTCATTTTTATTTGATCTAATGGATGAGATTAATCTTAACATTAAAAAAACCCACTTTCATCATTTTTTTTTAAATATTAATAACTTTCAAACCGTTAATCGTTAAGCGAAAAAAAAAAAAATCTTTGCGACGAGCATTTAATTATCTTTCTATAGATAGCCACTTTGATATATTTTTGACAAAATTTTTTTTTTCGTATTTTTCACGTTATTTTTTTTTAAGTTTTTTCGTTTTTTTACGTTACTGAAATTTGCATTAAAAAATCATATATGATAAAACACTAATTTAAATATCTAATGTGATATTAGTGTTATATCATATATGATATAGTGTTATACTCCCTCCGTCTCATAATAATAGTAGTATTTCCTTTTTGGGATGTCTCAATTTAATTGTCCACTTTCCTTTTATAGTAAAAACTAGAGAATTTTGTGGGGAAATATTCCTTTTGAATGGTTGAAAATTAAAGTGGTCCCACTTTTATTAAAGTGTGTGTTTCTTGTCTAGTGACAATAATTTTGAGACGGAGGGAGTATCATATATGATATGTAATATCACATGTGATATTAGTGTAATATCACATGTGATATCACATGTCATATATGATTTAACACTAATATCACATGTGATATTCAAATTAGTGTTTAATCATATATGATTTTTTTCCTGCAAATTTCAAGTAACGTAAAAAAAGACGAAAAGCAGAGAAAAAACGATTTTTTTTTCCAAAAGTATATCAAAGTGCCCGTTTATAGAAAGATAATTAAATGCTCTTCGCGACGGTGTAAATATTTTCACTTAACGATTAACTGTTTAAGAGATATTTAAATTATAAAAAATAGGTGAAATAATAAAATGCTTTTAATCTCAGCCATTAATTTTTTTTTAAATAAATGGTGGAGATAAGTCCTTTACTATATAAAAAATGTTTCGTATTTAAAATAACTCTCCAGTTAGACTATATGCTCTTCAAATAAATGATCTCCCTAGTTTTCATATAACACCACAATATTTGTAATAGAAAAGAAATAAATCAGTGAAAAAGCTACACCAGTGATGATGATAACATGATAAAGATAAAACTACACCACAAAAATACGCCAAGTGGCAAACATTCTATCCAAAAAACACACTATTTCCACAAGCCCATGCATCTCAATATCTCATATCTTCATTCTCACTTCTTTTCACACTTCTCTCCAACCACCATCACAATGGCAGCGGCCACCGCATCTCTTACCGGCGCCATGGCCAGCTCCACCTTCCTCCGTCGCCAAAACACCACCACCACCACCTTCAAACCATCAACCCTTTTTGGGCTTAAGTCCAGCACACCCAACAAAGGTGGTGTCACCATGATGGCCACACACAAAGTCACCCTTATCACCCCTGATGGAAAGATTGAGTTTGAGTGCCCTGATGATGTTTACATCGTTGACCATGGTGAAGGGCTTGATCATGAGTTGCCATACTCATGCAGAGCTGGTTCTTGCTCTTCATGTGCTGGTAAACTTGTGTCAGGAAGTGTTGACCAGTCTGATGGAAGCTTTCTTGATGATGAACAGATTGATGCTGGTTGGGTCTTGACATGTGTTGCTTATCCTACTAGTGATGTTGTCATTGAGACTCACAAGGAGGATGAGCTTCAAGCAGCTTAAATCACATATTAGTTGTTTTGATCATGTATTTTTTTTAATGAAGATGTATGTCTTTGACCTAGTGTGTCATACTTCCTCCGTCCCAAAATATAAGTCCAGTTTGACTTTTTAAATCGAACTTTCACCGTAATTTTTCTTGTTTGTATTATATAACACTTGATGAAAATTATACCAAATGAAATACATTTAAAACACAATCCGTTTATATATTTTACATCAAGTATTATATAATACGGACAAAAAAATTTACGGTCAAAGTTCGATTTAAAAAGTTAAATTAGAATTATATTTTGGGACGCAGTGAGTAATATTTTTTCATGAAGATGTATGTCTTTGACGCTTAAGTGTGTCATAATACAAAACACTCATTAATTACATCATATTTTGTTTAGTTCCCTACTATATATGCATCTCAGTTTTCAGTAACGAACACATGTAGACAGACACAGCTAAACTATTTCAGGTGGAATACAATTTATACAGGGATAATTTGGCTATAATTTTTATAGCCAATTAGCTACAATCCTTCACAATAAATACACAAGCAATGAATCGACCCACAAAAAAATTAAGAACCAACATTTATAGCACAAAATTGTAACCATTGGTTACAAAAAATTGTAGCTAATATATATAGACTAACTCCAAGACCCGCTCTATTAGTTTATTTCAATTAATAGTATATTAATAAAATAAAACATCAAAATACCATATGAATACGCATTCAATTAAATAAAAATACATAAGAGGCCAAAAATATATATAATAAAATACGACTAAATAAAAAAACATCTAAATACATATAAAATAAAAAAAGTAATATGTTTAGAGATGATGCAACAATTCTTTGTAGACAACGTTAGGCCTTTCGTCGATGTAGTTGCCATCTCTATCACAACTTTCACACTTGCATTTTGAGCAACTGATAAGCCTTATGCTCGGTTTTTCCATTGCCATAACTTTGGTTCCTGCAAACCTGTAATGCAAATGATCCATGTTAAAGTTATGTTTGATGCAATTGTTTAAAGTTATGGACTAAAAGTTAACTTTAGATGACTTACGTCAAAACTCTCTATCACCTAATCATCCATATAGCACAAAATTATAGCCATTGATTAAAAAAATTTGTAGCTAATATATTCTCATATATATAGACTAGCATCAAGACTCGCCCGATAGGCAGGCTAGCTCTATTAGTTTATTTCAATTAATAGTATATTAATAAAATAAAACATCAAAATACCATACGAATACGCATTCAATTAAAAAAAAATACATAAGAGGCAAAAAATGTGTATAATAAAATACGACTAAATAAAAAAGCATCTAAATACATATAAAATAAAAAAGTAATATGTTTAGAGATGATGCAACAATTCTTTGTAGACAACGTTAGGCGTTTCGTCGGTGTAGTTGTCATCTCTATCACAACTTTCACACTTGCATTCTGAACAACTGATGCGCCTTATTCTCAGTTTTTCCATTGCCATAACTTTGGTTCCTGCAAACCTGTAATGCAAATGATCCAGGTTAAAGTTATGTTTGATGCAATTGTTTAAATATATGGACTAAAAGTTAACTTTAGATGACTTACGTCAAAACTCTCTATCACCCTAATCACCCATATAGAACCATGTATATACGACTAAAAATTACGATGAAACCATTTTACAACATTCAAACTTGGTAACGCTACACGCGTCGTTCGGGGTCAAAGAAACCTTTTCGTCGAGCAAGTTTTTCAACACCCTATGCAGTGAACCTAATCGTTGTAGTGTAGTATTAGGGTAAGCCACGGGAATTGATATCTTTCTCTAGGGGAATAGGAATGCTAGTGAGGAGTTACTACGCTAAGGTTGGGGTTGAGGAAGATTTTTTTTTTTATCTTTTTATGTTTTTTTAGGAATTAGAAAGGTACGAATCTCGGGGTTTGGATTTGGGGGTTGGTATTTCTACCGATTACTCTACTTATCTAATTATCTAGTCTAAGGTGTATGTAGTCTATGTCTAATTATTGTGTGCTCGTATGATAGTTTAAAGATGTGTTCACTTAGGTTTTATTACTCCTTAATTATCTCCTATTGATGGTTGAATTGTCACGTCCTTATTCTTAATCGCGTTGTGTGTCTAAAGTCGTAGGGTATGCGTTTATCCCTAACTCTTTGAAACTACCAAAGGGTCTCGTCTACAAAATCTCTAGGAATTATAAACTCTAACTCTAAGGTACTCTTTGGATGGTTTAGCCTACAACTACTCTAGGTGTTATAGTCTAAGGTTCACAAAGATTTAATCAAGCATTAACTACACAACGAATGACCTATCGCATTACTAGATCATTAACAATTAAGATAAGAGACAACCAATCAATATTCAATAATTAAGTTTCATATTCCCTAAGCAAACACACAAATAAATTAGCGGACATGGAGAACATGCAAGCATACACACAAATAATTGAAGACATAATTGAATTAATGAAGTAAAACACTTATCTTGGTGTAAGATAGGGTTTGGAACCCTAAAATCTTGTACAAGACACCTTGGTTCGGTTTAGCTTTTACTCCAAAAGACTACACACTAAAACTGAAAAATTCGGATTCTATATATAAGATTACAATCGCGACGGCGTCACCTTATGATTTGTGACGCCGTCGGTCGCCGTATCGTGGGGTTTCGTCTTGGCCACGTTAGTCTTGCGAATGGCGTCACCTTATGCTTGTGACGCCGTCCCTCCGATCTCTAACGCCGTCGGATCAAATCTAGGCCATCTGAGTTGCGACGACCTACTCTTTTAAAGCCTGACACCGTCACTTGAAAATAAGCAATTTGGCTCTTGCCCGTCACAAAAGTTATGCGACGGCGTCAGGATAGCACGACACGTCACTTGTAGAACGACGGCGTCCCCTTGTATTTCGGCGAGTGGCTCGATTCTTGATTTTGGCCAATTTCTTAGTATATCCGCCTTTTCGTCCAAATAAATGCCATTCCAGCAATTTGCCTTCAAGAGACCTAAAAGTGAAAAGGAATGATATTAAGTAATAACGGATACAAAAGTGATCAAATAAGGGCTTAAGCGACCCTCAAAAGGTACAATTTAAAACCTTATCAAATATCCCTACACTTGGTATTTGCTTGTCCTCAAGCAAATGTGCTTTTAACCAATTAATTTATAAGTTAGGGGACATGAAGCATTGGTTTAAAACAGTCCACAACACATATAAGCCCATAAAGTCATAACAAGCACGGAATTACATACTAGCACCTAACATGGGGTGTTTGGGTACTCACATCTCTCGGGTGTATATGAAATATATCAAAGTGGAAATGGAAGATAAACACTCATTAACCGGTCCTAGTACATAGATTACCATAGGCTTGAGACTAGATCAAACCTCCATCGCTTTGGCGTAAGCACCTAGGAAAGACTATCAAAGAGGTCTTTAAAGGGTTGTAATGTTAGGGAAACAAAGGGTTTGGTGGGATAGGCTATTTAGTGGTGTCAAGTAAAAAATCTCTATGTTACAAGCATACGAAGAATGGCGTTGCTAAGCCAAGACTCGACACTCTAAACTCTAGATAACTGAAACAAACAAATATAAATTTAAAAGATAGATGTAGGATGGTAGCCCGTATGTTTTTTTTTCAACACTCTATTTTTTTCTTTTCTCTTTTTCTATTTTTTTTAATTTTTTTTTTCATACACTTTTACTCTACCATCCTCTACGGTAACATCAAAATGATAGGGATTTATAGGCACATCACTACACTTGAGTTTTTATTACTTTAACACTAATTTGACCCGAATTGAAAATATCAAAACACTTGGGGTACGTTATTACACAAATAAGGAAATTTAACGTTCCCTTCTAGTCATTTCATAAACTTTAACTTTTCCCATGAGTCCCAATCGTCCCAAAACTGTATACAAAGGATATGACTCGACTTAGCAACTCATGCAAGCAACTAGATAATTGAACTAAGGGTTTAGGGTGATAACAATAATGCACTGAAAGTGAGTGCATACAAGGTAGGCTAAGGCGATTTGGGTGTACATTTGGGGGTGGGGTGTAAACAATGCTCTTCATTGATATTCCGGAAAAACCGAAAAATCACGAGAACCGCGAAAAGGATAGGCTCTGAGGGGTTAACTAGGGATATCGTGTACTAAAGATGAGTACAACGCAAAGGTGTGGGGGAATTACTCAACCGATGTGGTAGAAGTAATTATATTACGGGTATCAAACAAGGGTTATCCTAATGCCTCTTATCATTTAGTTATTCCTAACTACACAAGTGTAGTCTTACTAGCGATCTCGGGATGCATCACAAAACAAGTTCTAGAATCTAATATACTACCGGTTCACACACTAAGCATTAAAGATGAATGCTTTAATTCCTACTAATCTAAGGGTGATCCTCACATTTTGGGTGGAATTTAGGTGGTAAAGGGTTTTTGTGCTAGTCATGCAACTTCCTATCCGTGAGACGCTTTTGTTAAGACTAATGGCCCACTCCTATATGTCATGAAAAATTTTAAATTTGGTGCCAAAATTACCTAACCGACATTTTCTCATGGTTTATTACACAAATACAATTGGACAAAGCAAATAATCAAGGATAAGCATAGTTTCAAAGTTCCGTTTTATTTTCCCTCCTACACTTAAAGCGAACATTGTCCCCAATGTTCCTCGAAATATCAAAGTTATGATAATAGAAGGTAATTAAAAGCGAAAGAAACTAATACTCCCTGATTAGCTCGGTAGGATCCGTGTAAAGTGGTGGTTAAATCCTTTCCAAGAAGAATGTATGCGTGAAAAGCTCCTTCCAATCTTATGTATCTTCTTCTTAGTAAATTAAACATGCACACTTGAAGAAAACAAGCGAAACCTAGCGTAAAATCGGCGGTAACTATATATATAAGACTCTATTAAACTAGGATATAATGCTTGTGGAATGGATGTTTCTGAATTTCGGAAAATTAAGACACGGAAAATTCCAAAAATTTATAAGTAGCTCAGAAAATGAGAAAAAAGTAATATGTTGTTTTACTCCTTCCACCGTCGGTTCGCGATCTGATGCCGTCAGTTATCGACAAAAGCGGTTTTGCGATTTTCTAGAAAAAATTCTGGAAAATTTACATATTTAGAATCTGGAAAAATTTCTGCAAAACATCCATTATGACTCGATACAAGCATTTGACTCGAACAAACACACATATATATCTTTTAATTAATTGAAATTCTCATGTTTACGTTTCTTTTGAAAACGTGTGTAATCCTCCCTACACTTATCCCTTATGTAAAATACCTTTATATGTAATTAAGACGAGGTTAAAAATAAAATAAAGCATTTTTACAAATTTAAATATGAGAACAAACAATCAATAATAGATATATGACACACAAACAAGCAAACAATTAAGCATGGGTTGCCTCCCACGAAGCGATTTTCTTTATTTATGAGTCTTGTAGCTAGACTCGTAGTCGTGCTCCTACGTACCGATATAAGTAAGCCTATCCTTAACAATGTCATAAGGATCAAACTTATCATTTAAGTTCCTAGTAGTACGTTTGGTTTGATATGCCTTTTCAAACTTCTCTCCATCGGGATCATAGATTGTTATCCTAATGTGCCACTCTCCATTACCATCACTAGGCGGTCTATCCCAATCCCATTTATGTTTAGGCTTCTCAACTTTCCACTTATTCATGACAAGGTTGACGGGTAAGCTTCCTAGGAACTCGGTCATCTTCCTAAATACTAAGGCGTCCACGAACGGGTTCACTTCCATCTCCCTAGCCATTTCTTTTTCATGGAAAGTTGCTTTACTAGCAAAGGCTTCATCTAAGTAGAAAGGTCGTTGGGGACCTATGAGGTTCTTATCTATCCAAGGTCCATATCTAGAAGGCGTTCTATCCAACCTAATCTCATGAGGGATTTCCTCTTCTTTGTAGTAAGTATGCTTTTTGACATCATAAATTGACCTAGCACTCCCTTCTCCTACCACTATCTTGGACATCTTACAATCGATGATGGCACTAGAGGTAGCTAGGAATCCTCTTCCTACTAGTAATGGGCATGTCGGGTCCTTATTCATGTCTAGCACATGGAAGTCGGCCAAAAGAGTCAACTCCCTCGTGTACTACCATGTATTTTATTATCCCTACTGGATATGCAACACTACCGTCCGCTAGACCTAAGATGGTTTCCATTGGTTCTATCTTACCTAAGTTAAGGATTCTATGGAGGGACAACGGAACAAGATTGATGCATGATCCTAAGTCGGCTAGAGCATCGAGAGGTTTGGAAGTTCCAAGCCTACACGGAAGAGTAAATAGCCCAGGATCGTCTAACTTCTTAGGTAGATTATTTCGCACAAAGGCGGACCCATGTTTTCCAAGTTTAAGTTCTAACTCATAATTTTCTTTTAAAGCATTATAATAAGGTGCATGAGCTAAGACTTCAAGAACCGGTTTTTCTTGATGGAGTTCCTTGTACTCCTCCTCTAGATTAGGTTTGGGTTCTTGGTTGACGGGTTTCTCAAGAGTAGGTTCTACCAATGGTGCAGGGCCTTGGTATCTCATTTTGGATTGCTTGGAACCATTGTTGATAGCATTTACCGAGTGAACCGTTGGGTGTGAGGGACATGGATGTGCACTCTCCCATGGTGAACAAGAACATGAAGTCGACGAAATCGAATTCACTTTTGGGTTCTTTATAGTATCACTTGGGAGTGATCCAATTTCCCGTTCATTAAAGGCTTTTAAGAGGGCATCAAGCTTATTTGTCATCTCGCTTTGTGTTTGCTTAAAATCGGCTTCAAGCTTAGTCAATCGAGTCTCTTAAGATGACATGAATCTAGATGCAATTGCCTCAAGATTAGTGGGGTTCTCGGTGTTTAGAGAATTGAACCTATTAGGTGGACTAGATGAGTTTTGGGGTGTGCTTGAGTTTTGGTTCCACTTAAGGTTAGGGTGATTTCTCTATGAGGGATTGTAAGAGTTTCCTAAGTTGTTTTGTTCGGGCTTGAAAGTGTACCACTTCTCTCCCGCTCTGTCGGTACGCGTGGAGGCGTAGTCCGCAAAAGCTTGATCGGGGAGTCTTGTGCAATCACGAGTGTCATGGGGACCACTACATAACTCACAAGGTAGAGTGATTTTATTCACTTGATGTGAAGACTTAGGATTTTCGTAGGAGCTCATTAAGAATTTTACTTGATCTTCAAGCTCAAGCATCCTACGGTCGGAAGATTGTGAGTCAAGGGAAGGCAAGGAGATAGCCTTAACGGTTTTGGGCAACTCACGGGGGTCATTCCAACTTTCGTTGTCATAGAGAGCAAGGTCCTCTATTATACCCCATGATTCTTCCGCGGTGAGATCACTAAGTTTTCCACCGGCGGCTTGGTCAATGGATCGCGGTGGGGAAGTTGAGATGATCATAGAAGATTTTAACTTGAAGCCAAAGATCAATGTCGTGATGAGGGACTTTATGAAGTAAGTCCTTGAATCGAGTCCATGCTTGGTAGAGAGATTCACCTTGACGTTGTTGGAACATCAAGATGTCATTCCTAAGCTTAGTGGTTCTCCCGGTGCAAAAATTGAGCAAGGAAGCGAGAGGTGAGATCATCCCAACTTGAGATGGAGCCGCCGGGAAGTCGCTCAAGCCAATTACTAGCTTGGTCCGTAGAGAGAATGGAAGAGCGAGCGCGTGGTCTCCCAGTAGTAGCATCAAGGTCAATGGAATCGACAATTTTGAGGAAATCGCAGATCTTGATTTGGATCTTGAACGAAGTCCATGTAATGCACATCCGTTTTGCACCAACCAGATGGTTTCGGATCGCAGGGCCGTAGTTTGGGCTTGGTCGGGAAGCTCAATGGTGTTCCTGTAGCCTAGGTGGCTTGGTCTCGAGTATTCACCAAGAGTACGGGCTCTTGGCGGATCATTTGGTGGTAAGTTGATGAATGGTGGATGGTTATCACATTCCATGATGAAAAGTGATGGGGTTACGAACAAAGGTCACGAAGAAGGGGGATAGACTACGAGAAAGCTAAAAATAAGAAAAAAATTTTACTTGATAGGAATCAAGCAAAGAAACCTAAACGAGGTGGACTACTAACTAGCTATTCTATTCCCGACAGCGGCCAAAAACTAGATAGCGCTACACCGTCGTTCGGGGTCAAAGGAACTTCCTTTTCGTCGAGCAAGTTTTTCAACACCCTAGGCAGTGAACCTAATTGTTGTAGTGTAGTATTAGGGTAAGCCACGAGAAGTGATATCGTTCTCTAGGGGAATAGGAATGCTAGTGAGGAGTTACTACGCGAAGGTTGGGGTTGAGGAAGATTATTTTTTTATCTTTTTTTAGGAATTAGAAATGTACGAATCTCGGGGTTTGGATTTGGGGGTTGGTATTTCTACCGATTACTCTACTTATCTAATTATCTAGTCTAAGGTGTATGTAGTCTATGTCTAATTATTGTGTGCTCGTATGATAGTTTAAAGATGTGTTCACTTAGGTTTTATTACTCCTTAATTATCTCCTATTGATGGTTGAATTGTCACGTTCTTATTCTTAATCGCGTTGTGTGTCTAAAGTTGTAGGGTATGCGTTTATCCATAACTCTTTGAAACTACCAAAGGGTCTCGTCTACAAAATCTCTAGGAATTATAAACTCTAACTCTAAGGTACTCTTTGGATGGTTTAGCCTACAACTACTCTAGGTGTTATAGTCTAAGGTTCACAAAGATTTAATCAAGCATTAACTACACAACGAATGACCTATCGCATTACTAGATCATTAACAATTAAGATAAGAGACAACCAATCAATATTCAATAATTAAGTTTCATATTCCTAAGCAAACACACAAATAAATTAGCCGGACATGGAGAACATGCAAGCATACACACAAATAATTGAAGACATAATTGAATTAATGAAGTAAAACACTTATCTTGGTGTAAGATAGGGTTTGGAACCCTAAAATCTTGTACAAGACGACCTTGGTTCGGTTTAGGTTTTACTCCAAAGACTACACACTAAAAGCGAAAAATTCGGATTCTATATATAAGATTACAATCGTTGGCGTCACCTTATGATTTGTGGCCCGTCGGGTGCATGCATCATTAGGGTTTCGTCTTGGCCACGTTAGTCTTGCGGCGGCGTCACCTTATGCTTGTGCGCCGTCCCCTTCGATCTCGGCGCCCGTGCGGATCAAATCTAGGCGTCGAGTTTGCGACGACCTACTCTTTTAAAGCGACACCGTCGCGAAAATAAGCAATTTGGCTCTTGCCGTCACAAAGTTATCGCGATGGCGTCCTGAGATGCTTTGACGGCGCCGTCCCTTACGTATTCCGGCAGATCGAGTGGCTCGATTCTTGACTTTGGCCAATTTCTTCGTATATCCACGCCTTTTCGTCCAAATAAATGCCATTCCAGCAATTTGCCTTCAAGAGACCTAAAAAGTGAAAATGAACGATATTAAGTAATAACGGATACAAAAATGATCAAATAAGGGCTTAAACGACCCCTCAAAAAGGTACATTTTAAAACCTTATCAAAACTCAATATTTTTCAAAAGAGTCTAGCGATAATTTCACTTATCAAATATGCATTTAAACTTGGAGCGATTCCATTGATACTCCTTAAGTCCTTATCCAAGCTCAATTATAGCTCCTCGAGCATCGTAAACAATGTGTGCCCCTTTCTTCAATTTAACAATAATTTCTTTGTCAAACATTTCTCTCAAATATACATATCAACTTTAATGAGAACAATTTTTATTCATAAAACCTTTGTGTAGATATGTTTACTTGAATAGAAATTCTATGCAACAACATATCTTTTTAAAAGTTTCAGTTTAAACAATGGATATTTACCATCTAAGTACATGCTCAGCTACACGCACATTCATTTTTTGAGTTTTGAAGATCCCCGGCTCACTATAAACTCTATGACAGATAGTGCTATCAAATACTAACTATACTTGGCCAATAACGCATGTAATCAGTTCATGTACTTAAAATTTACCAGCTTTGTTAAATCCAACTGCCCCAATGAATGTTAGCAAACTCCACTCACTATATGCCTTTATCTATGTTTGTCCCAACACCTTTAGTTTTGTACTTTAGTGTGCCGAACTAAGCTACCAAACTCAAGTCTCAAAGCAATACCAAAGGAAGCTACATTCAACAAACTTTGAGTCCAACTTGTTTACTACCATAATGTATAAGTGTATGTGGAGGCGTGAGAGGGAGGATATCTAACCATTAATTATGTATTGCAATTGTTCTCTAATGGCTAAGAGGCTAGAGCTATGGTGATTGGTTAGCCCAGCATTACAGTGATAATAAATAAATAAATAAGTCAACTTTGTACTGGACAAATTTCTGTATATGCAACTTCAAAAAAAAAAAAGTGCATCTTCTCTTCATGTAAAAAGCAAGAATCGCTAATAATAAGATGTATAATTACATATACGGGACTAATTACACCCTTACATAGTTTGAATACAGATTGATTGTAGTGCGAGAACAATTGATTACAGTGATATTGAAAGTTCTAGAGTTTGAAATGTGAGCATTGTAAATTTGGAACTGTCATCCCTGTCTAATTTGTCACAAATTTTTTCCAGTATATGCATCAATGATCTCTAGCCTTTTGTATATCGCTTCAAGCTCTGTGATAATTTTCATTATCACACTTGGTCCTTGTTTTCTTCAGCTTCCAGCTCAGCATCTCTCTAAAGTTATCATGTACATTCAAGTTACTTCAGAAAAAATGGAAATTTTAATCACATTTTTTTCATTTGCCTACACACACACTATTTGTAATATAAATAACCTTTAATTTAAGTAAACTGACTTCTTCTCCCAAGAGATGTGCTCTCTCAATATCAAATTAAGGACACCTTTGTAATGCTCATATGTCATCACCAACGACTTCCTGCTCCACATGCAATATATGACCCAATTTTGGGGTATACCTTCAATAGCATGCATAGCCATATACCTTAAGAAAGTTTTTTTTTTCCTGTACGGTTCCTTCCGACAAGGCCTGTAAAAGATGTATCATGTCATGATGTAATTACATATAGAATAACATATTAATATTAACCAAACAGAAAAGGATCCTTTATAGATGCTTATTGATCGACAAAAATCACTAATACACGCATATGTTGCACAAAAATACACATACAAGTAAAGAAATGGATCTAGAACTAAATATAAAAGTAAGACTCACCATAATGTCGTTTGAAATCTTGACAGAGCAAGTACAATTGAGCGTAAACACTGGCAGAGCAAGTCCAATAATAAAAATGTCTTTTATCGCCTTTGGTAGTTTCGACGAAATATCTTGAATTCCTTGTTGGTTATTTCCATGACCACGCTGCCATTTTGTACGGGTCAGAGATATATGCCTTTCACAGTAATCCTCATTGTTGAGGTAAAAATGTGTCTTCACCTAAACAAGCAGTAATCCTTCGGCTGACTCTTCGTCCAGCTCTCCGGATCAGGACCCTTCAGACCTGTTAGCACAAGAACAATATGCGTTAGCCTCGCCTAGGGTTTTATCCCTAGACCAAGCTCCGGCGTGAGAATGAGAATATGATATGTCAAATTTACTGTGTGTAAGAGTAGGGTAAAGAGAGTTGACCTAGATGCAGTGATTTCTCTCCTTTTATAGATGAGAAGTATTGTCCTTACCTGAGGGTCACATGTGATGAGAGTGACCTTTTCGGGCGGAGGTTGACTTACTGTTTGGCTTACGCCGTATGGTCGGGGATTATGACTCAGGATTCCCTTCCCTTTATGACTGGTGACGACATTTAGCCGTTATGCCGGAGGGATTGTGTTGAACCCTTCGGCCAATGTTGTCTTAGAGCTTGCTTGGTCTTGTTTGTTTCGTGCGCTCGCCGAATGGATTAGACCCTTCGGTTTGGCACTTCGGGTACATACGCCAACATGTCCCCCCCCAGTATCATGTTGATGTATGCATTACATGATATTTGGAGTGCTTCCTAATGGTTTTTGCCGGCGAGTCTCATTCCGTTTCCTTCCATCCTTCGTCAGTTTTTTTTTTTTTTTTTTTTGAATGGTTCCAAAATTAATAAATGTTCCTGTTTGACGAGGCGTTGATTTTCTTACCGTGGTCTATGATGTTGCCACGTGGGTGCTGACACGTTTTGTGTGGTGATTTAGGCTGCCACGTCCCTGTCTGAAACGACGGGACGTTTCACCTATCCCTTTTTTCCCTATAATTAGCGATGTCACTTTCATTTTTACCACCGTAAAAATTTCTGCACATACACGTTTTCTGAGTTTTTCTTCCGAACGGTTTTTGTGTTCTTCGTCTACTGTCCAGGTATATTCTAGTTTTCTTTGCATTTTAAACTTAGGCTATTTCCATTCCCTTCCGGTTATTATGACAGAACCGTTCTGCTCAGCCTCCGATCATAACTCTGGACCTGCTTCTGAGGGTCCATCGGATCCGAAGCCTAAATTTGATCTAGATAAATACACCTCAAACATGAGTGCAACAGGATTAAACTGGGCGATACAGACTTTTGGGATTCCTCTTGATCTTCATACGAGGCTCCCCCCTCCTAACTTTACTATGGGTGATTTAGGGGACGATGCGATAGGTTTGTATCTGGAGTATTTTATGGAAGGGGGTATTAGCGTCCCATTCTCCACCTTTCTTTTAAATGTTCTTCATTACTATAAGGTTCACATTTCTCAGTTAGTGCCGTTAGGTTTACATAGGGTTACTCTTTTTGAAGTATATAGCCGTAGCATGCATGTTATTCCTACAACCACCCTTTCTCGTGCTTTTTATAAATTACATAAACAAGGCCATTGGTTCACTTTTGCCAAGCGGGACGGCAAAAACCGCCGGGTTTGCTTTAGTGAGATTTTGTCTGGATTGAAAGGTTAGAAACGCACTTTCTTTCTCATCGATCGTCGTGCCATCCCTCATGCCATGCCTTGGAGGCATCCGGATTCGGATGTTTCCGATCCTTTTCCTACCGGGGAATTTTCTGAACAGGATGCTGATAAGTTGTCCGCTAATGTTATTGATTTGATAAAGATTCCACCCGGCTTTTTGTATGCCGTTGGGTTGTCGGCTAATTGGAAATATCCTGGTTTTCGGGCGGCTCTGAAGGATTCCGAGGGGAATGGTACTTAGCCTGCATTTTATTTACTAATTAAAACTTATATATATTTTTTTTCTGTGGATTTATTATTGTTCTGTTTGTCTTGCAGCTCTAACCATGTCTGATTATCTAATTAAACCGAAGTATCGCAAGGGGGCGGCTATGACACAAGGGATCGCTATGAGCATGGGCAAGCTCATATCATGCATGTGACCATTCCGAGTGTCGCTGGTACTCCAGTTCCCCCCAAGTCTGATGCAATGAAGATGGTTGAGGTGGCCGATCCGAAAGTTTTGGAGGCCAAAGAGAAAAAGAGGAAAGCTGCTGAGGCCCGAGCTGGGGGGTCAAAACCCCGGAAGCGCCCTGCTGGAGAGGGTGGTTCTGGCCAACCTCAGAGGAGGAGAAACAAAAGTCCAACACCAGTTATCAATGTGGAGTCGACTACACATCCCACACCGCTGAATGCCATACCCCTCGGAGGTCCTCTTCCGAATGACCCCAACACCGTCGAGAAGGAAAATTCGGAGGGTCATTCCAGTAACAACCTTGATGCTGCGAATGTTTAAGAGAATCCTTTTGAGGAGCGGCCGGTGGGCCATGACGGGGATCACGAAGTGTCCCGGGTTTTTGAGCAGCCTGATCCCAAGGAGGCCAGTAAGTCTTTGTTTTTCTCGCTTCATGTTTTTTTACTTGTGTTTGTTTTTTGTATATTTATTGTTTTGTCTTTATTTGTTTTCTTCTAGGGATATCTTCTCCTCCTCCACAGCATCAGGAAGGTAAGGATGATGGCGAAGAAGGGAAGGCTTCGTCAAGTGCGACTTATGTGCCGGGGTGGTCCATTAAAAAAGATGAAAGGGTAAAAGGATATGACATGTATAGGGATCTGCTTGTTCATCTGCCTCCGCCTGCCGAAGAGACCTATCTGCAGAGCATGACCGATACCGAAGCGGTTCAAAGGTCGTTATGTATTCTGGCCAGGGGAAGTCTTGCCTTCACTGACATGCTTGTTCGTTTTGAAAACCTTGGCAATGAATATAGGGAGTTGGTCGAGGAGCACAAAGGGTGCGAAAAAACTGCTAAAGACAATTTTGATTATTTGGGTAAAGTGATGGAGCAGTTGAAGACGGTTAAAGAAGAGCATGCTGAGTGCTCCGTTCGAGAAGAGGGTTTGAAGAGGCAGCTTCGCACTTTGGAGGCCGAGAAAGCCGAGTGGTTGAAACCGTCCGCCGCTCAGGGCGAAAAAGTTTTGGGTTTGGAGAAAGAACTGGTGGAGGTTATGGGTGCCCTAAAAAATGAAGAAGAAGAAAATGAAGTTCTTCGGAAAGAGCGTACGGAGATGGCGGTGACCGCAGGGCATCTGGAGATTACACGATCTAAGCTTGTGAAAGAATTTATTCCTACAGTTGTGACTCGTCTTCTTGGAAGTCATGAATACAAGGCTTCACTGGCCGTCCCGTTTAGCTTGTGTGGGATGGCTGGGTGGTTGGATGGGGTGGGTATCAATCGTTCAGAGGAAGAGGTTAAGAAAATTCAGGATGAAATCGAGGATTTGGATGTGGAAGCTCCAGCTAAGTATCCGTAGCCTATAATGACCTTTTTGTGAAGAGATATCCATATGTGGATAAGGTTCGTAACGCTTGCCACCGATCGATTGAAGAAGTCATGGCCCTTATGCCAGATTCAGCAGTACGTCCTTCGGGCAAAGTTGTTAAGGAAGATGCTGGAGGAAGAAAAGATGGTGGTGCGGCTGGAACTAGTGCCGGAGGGAGGAAAAATGACCGTTCGGATGGTGGGGGGGATAATGTTCCGCCCGTTGTTGAAGCTTGATTTCTTCTACATTTTCGTATTTGTCATCTGAATTGTATTATGGATGGGGATTTTTGTAATGATGGGGTGGGTTTAGTTATGACGGGGTAGTTTTGTTTAGACCATTGGACATTATGGTTGTTAATGGAACATTTCTTAATATATCCTTATGGCTTGTTATTTGTTTTTATTTTGCTTGCTTTGTTTATGCTATGTCTCCTTTTCGTATGTGATGCTAATTTGTTGTTATCTTGCTTACCCTTCTTCGGTACGTGCACCGTCTGGCCTGGCCTTTCGGCAGCCTTTTTAGGGTATGATCCGTTCAGTTTTTATGCTTCGGCAACCCTTTTTGGGTATGAACCGTTCGGTTTTTGTACCTTGGCAACCTCTTTATTTATATGAACCGTTTGGTTTTATACCTTGGCAACCCTTTTTGGGTATGAACCGTTTGGTTTTTACTTACGACAACCCTTTTTGGGTATGAACCGTTTGGTTTTTACTTACGGCAACCCTTTTTGGCTATGAACCGTCTTTGAACATTGACCATTTTTTCCTGGAGGTCGCGAGCCTGCCAGGGGGGTCACTTGAGAATTATGTTCAGTAAACAAAAATTATAGGGAAAATTGCTCTCCCGTCTTCCGGGGAGCTATATTTGTCATTAATAATGATAAAGTTTGCGATGACAGGTGGCCCTTAGGCTTAGGTCTACAACACTTTTAAACTAAAAGAAACATCTTCTCAGATTTGTTGCGTTCCATGTGCGGGGCACCTCTTTCTCCTCGGCAGTTTGTAGCATGTAAGATCCATTCTCGTATGCCTCGGTGATGCGGTACGGGCCCTCCCAATTCGGCCCTAATTTTCCCAGGCTTTCTTGCCTGCTTGCCTCGTTCTTTCGATAAACGAAATCTCTGACTCTGAAACTTTCGGCCCTTACTCTTCGGTTGTAGTATTGTTCGACCTTCTTCTTGTACCTGGCTTCTTCCACTGCTGCTGACTCCCTTCTTTCCTGTAGCATGTCTAGATTTAGGCGGATTTCCTTCTCACTCCCCTCTTCTTTTACCATCATTGTCCGAAAAGTTGTCATTCCTATCTCCGCAGGGATTACTGCATCGCTCCCGTATGTAAGGCTGAAAGGTGTCTCACCGTTGCTTGTTTTGAGGGATGTCCGGTGAGCCCATAATACATTTGGTAGTTCGTCTACCCATCCATCTTTGCTTCTTCCCAATATTGCCTTAAAACCATGCATCAGGCTTTTGTTTGCCCTTTCTACTAGACCATTAGCTTAGGGATGGGCTACCGCGGTGTTTATCTGTTTTATGTTCAACCTTTCGCACCAACTCTTGAAGGGATCATCGATGAATTTTCTACCATTGTCTATCACGATGATATGTGGCAGGCCGAAGTGACACACTATGTTTTTCTAGACAAATTTTTTGACCTCCTTTCCGGTGGTTCTTGCCAAAGGTTTGGCTTCCATCCATTTTGTAAAGTAGTCGATGGCTACAATGACATACTTTACCTTTCTGGGTGCTTCAGGGAGGGGACCCAATACATCCATTCCCCATTGGAAAAAGGCCATGGTGACATGATGGAGGTCATGAGGGTTTTTGGCAACTTGGGTACAGGGGCGTGTATCTGGCACGACTCACATTTCTGAATGACTTCCCTGGCATCTCTATGCATGGTCGGCCAGTAGTAACCTTGTCTTATCAGCTTTGCTACTATGGATCTTGATCCTGAATGCATTCCGCATGCTCCTTCGTGCTCCTCCCTTAACACGTAGTTGGCTTGTAATGGGCCCACACACCTTAGCATTGGTCCTAGGTATGATTTTTTGAACAACACCCCATCTTTCATCGTATAATGAATGATTTTCATCTGAAGGGCTCTTGCTTCGTTTTCATCCTCCGGCCATTTTACTTCGGTAATACATCGGATGATAGGAGACATCCAATTTTCTTCTTCCTCTTCGACTATTGCGCCGATGACCTCCTCTTCGGTTGAAGGTGTTTCTAATACTTCCACGAGTATTTCCTTAGTCAAGTGGTCGAAGGCTATTGATGCTAGTTTACTGAGGATATCCGCCTTCTGATTCTGTGCCCTGGGGATGTTCTGTATTCTGAATTGCTTGAAACATCCGACGTATACCTTTGCTTTTGCTAGATACTTTGCCATACTCTCCTTATAAGTTGTGAATTCCCCGTTGATTTGGCTTGATACCAGATTTGAGTCTACCTTAGCATTCAAAACTTGGATTTTCATGTCCTTGGCAATTCTGAGACCGGCCAGTAATGCTTCGTATCCTGCGTCATTGTTGGTGCTGGGGAAATTTAAGCGAAGGGCATAAGTATACTCCGTCTGGTCCGGGCTGATCAATACTAACCCTGCTCCCGCACCATTTTTGTTGGATGCCCCATCGGTGAATAATGTCCATTCTTCTTTGCCTGTGGAGACTTCATATATTTCTTTACCTATCCCTCGTCCCCTGTTCTCTTGGCCGACCGGTATTTCGTTTATGAAATCTACCAAAACTTGCCCTTTGACTGAGTGTCTCCGGATATAAGTGATTTTGGCTCCCAATTCTACTGCATATTTCATCAATTTTCCCGAGGATTCTGATTTGTTTAACACCTCTCGGATGGGTTGATATGTGATTGCCTTGATTGGGTGGGCTTCGAAGTATCTTTTGAGTCTTCTGGAACAGTGCAAAAGAGCCAGGGCAAGTTTTTCTAGAGGGGCGTAGTTTCATTCGGCCTCGTGCAAGGTTCTGCTGACATAATGCACTGGCATTTGCTTTCCATCCCTTTCTATCACCAGGACAGCGCTGATAGCCTCATCGGCTGCTGCTAGGTACACAAACAAATCTTCTCCTGCTACCGGGGGGTGAGGTGGGGTAATTCTAGAATGAAGTGTTTCTTTTTTTGAAAATCTTCTTCAGCCTGCTCGCTCCATCGGTATTCGTTATGGTTTTATTTTGTTATGTTCTTTAGGGTGCTGAAGAATGGTAAAGCTTTTTCGGTTGATCGTGAAAGGAATCTGTTCATGGCGGTAAACTTTCCACTTAAACTCTGCATTTCCTTGAGGGTTTTTGGTGATTGCATGTCGCCTATCGCCTTGGTCTTTTTTTGGGTTCGCCCTTATCCCTTCAGAGGTGACCATGTATCCGAGGAATTTCCCTTCTTCAACTCCGAACGAGCACTTTTTGGATTGAGCTTCATATTGATTCCTCGGAGGTTGTCGAATGTTTCTGCCATGTCTGCCCAAAGCTCCTTTTCAATCCTGCTCTTTATCACCATGTCATCTACGTATACCTCCAAGTTTATGCCGATTTGTCTTTTGAACGTGGAATCTACCAGCCTCTGGTATGTCGCCTCGGCGTTTCTTAAGCCGAACTGCATTTTTGTGCAGCAATAGGTACCATGCTCAGTATAGAAAGCTGTTTTTTCTTCATCTTCCTTTGCCATCTGCACTTGATGATATCCCTTGTAAGCATCGAGGAAAATTTGTATTTATATCCCATAACCGACTCAATCTTCCAATTAATTTCTGGGAGCGGATAATAATCTTTCGGGCAAGACGCATTGATACTTTTGAATTCCATACACATTCTGCATTTTCCGTCCTGCTTTTTCACGAGTACAGGGTTGGAGATCCATGTGGGGTATTTTACTGGCCGAACTATCCCAGCCTTCAACCATTCCTCTACTTCGGTGTTGATCGCATGATTTTTCTCTGCTGAAAAAGTTCTTTTCTTTTGAGCGATTGGCCTGTCGCGCACATTTACATTTAACTTGTGTTCTATGATTCGTCGAGGAACTCCAGTCATGTCGGCTGGCTGCCATGCGAACACGTCTTTGTTGTTTTTCAGCAATCCCACCAGCTGTCTCCTACATTCAGCGGAAAAGTTGCATCCGATGGTGACTAGTTGCTCGGGGTACTCTGGGTTGATCATTACTTCTTTTGTCTTCTGGCGGAGTTCCTCTACTTCTGTGGCGCACTCTGGCCCTTTGGCTTTAGTCCCTTCCTCCCGAAACTGTTTCTCTAGCCTTCTATATTCAGAAATGATGGCCTACCTGGTGACGAGGGTGCCGATTCCTCTTGGCGTTGGGAATTTCATCATGGAATGAATGGTGGAGGGGATAACTCTTAGCTGTCGGATGCCTGATCGTCCTAATATGATGTTGTAAGGAGAAGGGGACCTTATCACTGCGAATGTCATCATTGTTCGTCGGAATAAACCATCGTTTCTGAAACAAACACTTAGGTCGATTTTTCCTAAAGGTTTGATGGCTTCTCCCGCGAACCCGACCAATGGTGTGTTTGTTTCCCCCAGTTTTTCCTTGATTGCTGGGCACAAAATTTGAAAACAGTGTTCGTACATCACTTCTACCGCTGCTCCTTGATCAACGTAAATCCTTCTAACCGTATACCCTTCGACATCTGCTTCAACTATCAATGGTTCTTCGGATACATCCCCGGGCAATACCGGAAGGAAAGCAATCGGGACGTTTATCCAGTCCTCCTCCTGGTCGATGACCTTCCTTTTTCTTTCTTTTCCCCCGCCACATACCATGTTGATAATTCTTCCCCTGCCGGACGAATTGTCCCTTGGGGGGGTTCCTTCCCCTTTGCCTGACGTCCTTTATAAGGTGATCTAACTTGCCCGTTTCCAAGGCCGCCTTCAATTTCTCCTTGAGGTGATAGCAATCGTTGGTGAGGCGGCCCTTCTCGCCATGGTAGTCACATAATTTATCTAAGTTCTCCCTTCTTGGCGTCCCTTTCAACGGTTGGGGAGGCGGTAGTTTCAACTGGAGCTCGGTTACTAAGATTTCTTTTGGTGGTTTTGTGAGGAGATTCAAGTCAATTGGGCAAGTTTCATTCCTATAATTGTTTCTCCTATATTCGTTGGTTATCTGTTCTAGCTGGGTAATAGGGGGTGTATTGGCTGCGAGGTCTGTGCTCCATTCTTCGGTCTCCTCTCCGCCTGTCTGGGTAATTTGAGATCTAGGGCGGTCGGTCCTGGTGTTGTGCAGCAGCATATGATCTTCGGTTCAGTTCTCCTTTGGGGAGCTACGTGGTGTTGTAGGCCTCTTCGGAGCACACGAAATCATCCACCCTATTCATCATCTCGGTCACGGTTTTTGGGATCTTGTCCGAAAAATGCTTTACTAACTCCGGGCATTTGCTCCCATTTATGAAAGATGATATTTGCATGACCTTCGGCACTCCCGGGATGTAACTAGCCTCATTTTTCCATCTTTTCTTGAATTCTGGTGACGTTTCATTGGCTTTTCGTATGATCTTTGTGATTTCCATCGGGTCTTTGAGACACTTCCTCCTGAGTGCGAACCTTTCAAGGAAACCCTCCCGGAGTTCCTCCCAGCTGTTTATGCTTCCGTTGGGCAGGCGATCAAACCAACCTCTCGTCGACCCATCCAATGTTTGTTGAAACATCCAACACCACACTGGCATTTGCCACCCACCGTGATTAGCTGCCCCTGAGAAACGGGTGATGTGATCGTCCGGATCTGTGGATCAGATAGCTCGTGTTTTGGACCTGCGAATTCTATGATCCGTCGGGTGAACGGACATCTGGGGGCGTCCTTGTAGGGTTTTTGCAGATCTTCTTCTGCGACCCTTTTTCCTTTTGGGTCTTTTTCTTTTTCCACCTCCTTGGTCGGCTCTTCGGTTTCGTCCACAAAGTCGATCCGTATAGGCTTTAGAGGGTTGTTTCCTTTGGTGTTGTGTTATTTTATCAGGGATTTTAGTGAGGTGATGTGGATTAGTATTTGTTCTTCGAGGTTGGGAGGGTTGTCTCCGAACGGTGTTTCAGTTGAGGGACCCGCCATTTACTAGTCTCAGTAGTTTGAATAACGGTCCCACGGATGGCGCCAATTTGTTGAGGTTAAAATATGTCTTCACCTAAACAAGCAGTAATCCTTCGGCTGACTCTTCGTCCAGCTCCCATCGGACCCTTCGGACTGTTAGCACAAGAACAACACGCGTTAGCCTCGCCTAGGTTTTATCCTAGACCAAGCTCCGACGTGAGAATGAGAATATGATATGTCAGAGTTACTGTGTGTAAGAGTAGGGTAAAGAGAGTTGACCTAGATGCAGTGATTTCTCTCCTTTTATAGATGAGAAGTCTTGTCCTTACCTGAGGGTCACATGTGATGAAAGTGAAATTTTCGGGTGGGAGGTTGACTTACTTTGTTTGGCTTCTGCCTGTATTAGGTCAGGGATTCTGACTCAGGATTCCCTTCCCTTTATGACTGGTGACGTCATTTAGCCGTTATGCCGGAGGGGTTATGTTGAACCCTTCGGCCTATGTTGTCTTGGAGCCTGCTTGGTCTTGTTTGTTTCGTGCGCTCACCGAATGGTTTGGACCCTTCGGTTTGGCACTTCGGGTACATACGCCAACACTCAATTACTAATGTTCTAGGGGATTTGATATAAGTCTCCAAATCTGTTTTCTTATGCTCAATGTAAACATCAATTAATTTGTACTTTTATGTATATTTGAGCATGTTTAAAACATCTTTATCATTTCCTAGTGCTTGTAACCCAAAATCTAAATTGCTATTTGGTATTTGGTAATGATAGTACATAAGCTTACTCCTTTTATAACCTAACTTTTTAACCATGTCATTTAACTCTATAACTGAAAACAAATCAACATCAATGATCAACATAGTTAAACGTGCCATTCATGTATTGCCTATTGGGCGAAGGATTGAGAAAGCCCCCATTAAGACTCTTCAAGTTGAAATAGTTGGGGAAATTACCTATTCCAGATGTTCAAAACAAAAATAAGGTTTCAAAATTAGAGTTCAAAACAAAATTAGTGGTACAAAGATTGAAACAACATTTAAGGTTAAAAAGATTGGAACTTACGATAAGCGTGTGCTTCATCAACTTCGTCATCATAAGTACAAATTTGCCACTCACAGACCACCATCACAAAAAACTTTAAGGTTATCACTGATAAAAGAGTTTTTTGTTTTGTTTTGTTTTTTTTGTTTTTTTGTTTTTTTTTTTGTGATTGAAGCGTTTTTTTTAAAAAGAGAGAAGTTCTTGAAATGTGTTTTGTGACAGAGTATTAGTTGAATCCCAATAAAAGAAGAGGGAAAGGGGAGAAGGTAGATGGGAAAACGAAAGACAAAAATACCCCTCTTTTTTATTAATTTAACATCAGTTAGGACAAAAAACTAACGAAGTTAGGGACTACGGATGTAGGATGGCTAACGTTTGGCTAACGAAAGATGTAAGTTGCCAATAGCTTCTGACAGGAATGTAAGGTCTTAGAAACTATAAACCACAAGAATGTATTTTGCAGTTTACTCTAATTCTTTTACCCCCAAATTTTATTTGTGATAATCTTCAAGTATCAAGAAAATAAATACAATTACCAAGTCGCACAAATAGATAACTAATTCACTTTTATGAAATAAATAAGGGTTTTGCTAAACAGTGTCCACCAGGTAATGTTTAAGGCACATAAAATAATCCGTTCTTTTCATATTTAAAATAATTGTGCATTTAATGCACAATAAATAAACATAAAAATTAACTTAAATATATGTCATTTTTGATTTAATAAAGTTCAAATTTTCTTTTATATTTATGTTAAACATTGCTCAGTGGTCATTGTTTAGCATAACCCAATAAATAATCAGTTAATTTAACTTCAGGAATGCATTAATTCTTGTTATCGAATAGTTAATGATGAGCAATATGAAGTCGAAGAACAAAAATTAAATCGTGTTATCGAAATAAAAACACATAGATAAAAACTTATAAAATTATATTAACGTGTAAATTTTCACAAAAGAATATGACAATAATAGCCCTTTACTAAATAAGTGATCATACTAAATGCAAAAGGAGTTACTTGAAGTACTAGCGAGAAAATTATCGGATAGTTACTCTATAATGTAGCTAACGTATGTTGCAACATAAAATAAGATGCTTAACAGGAAAAGTGTATATGCATGTCTTTCTTTTTTTTAAACGCTATATGCATCTCAATTTCCGTGGAACAAGATGTGCATTGAATTACCCGCTACTTAGAAATTTCATTTGTTTTTGTGACTACCCGAACCGAACCATCCCATAAACACTCATGTCACACTCATGCGGTTCTAAGGGTGATGGCAGTCATGATCCCATGCCTCACTCATGCCTCATCACCCACCAATAATATCATTCCACCTCATTCATGCCTCTCTCTCATGCCTTACCATATTTTTTTAATGGCAACCATGATCCCATGCCTCATTTAATTTTATTTTTTATATTCATAATTATATTAAACAATTTAATAAAAACATAATATTTCATTAATAATTAAAAAAAAATTGCATAATACTTAAAAAAAGGAAATCACTAATCATCGAGAATGCATATCTAAAAATTGCAAGTCCATCCGTTTTTTTAAAAGAATGAGAGTTGGAAGTGGAAGTAGTGAATAAATGTGATTTGAAAATGGTTATTAAAGTGTATATTTATAAAGGGATTTTTTTTTAATACATAACGGCTAGTTTTATAGCCGTTCAACGGCTAGTTTAATTTTCTTCCACCCCATCTCATGATTCATCGGCAATACATGCCGAGCTCTTCCTTGCCGTGTCCATCCCGCATAGGTGGCGGCGGTGTTGCCGCTCGGCATCCACCCAAACCGCTGCCTTACCGCAACCATTGCCAGTACCCTAAGTTCTAACTGTGTGCTCTTTATATGTATTTAATTGGATGTTGAATCACAATATATATGAACTTAGATAAAAAGATGTGAAGTAATGAAAAACTAAGACTAGTGATATTCATGTTTTGGTCAAAACCGAATAAGCATAAACAATTTTCCTAGTTTGGTAGACGTGCATCCAAATTCAACAAGGCAGATAAAATTCTGAAACTGAGCTGACATGGTATCGTTTGTCCGAGTCAAAGAAGTTTGCCCAAGTTTTATGTTTCAATATTGTCGAACTAGCTAGACCATGAACGACATTCCTGTTTGTAAAATAATTTCAGGATACTTATACACTATTTTTCCGGTTTTTATCTCTATTATTATATGTAGTGAATATAAAACAACCATTGGGTGACTTCTCACTTGTTTACCTCACTTTGGCCCGTTATCAGTAGAAACACAACCCGGGATGACCCGTTTCATATAAATGGGTTAAATAGCCACTTTTGCTAGTAATCATCGAGAACCAACCCGACACAACTGTGATTAGCCTTATAAATATTCCCATATTGGGCTAATCCAGTATTAGAGTTCATAATCTTACATCTTTGTTTTTCAAAACCATTTACTCCGTGTTAAGTTGTGCATGTTTTTTGTTTTTACACTAAAATTCATGGTTTAAAAACAAGGGTATACATATATTCTGAAAACCAAGTGTTTAAGACGTGACTGTGGCTGCAAGGGATGAGACATTCTTACTTGAGCCTTGATATTGAGCATGGATAATTGAATTACGAGCTGTTTAAAGATCTTTAAGGCTGAGGAAAAGGGTAAGATATTTGCTGCTTTTGTATGGGTCGTGTTGGTTTTACACGAATCATTTTGTTTGAAAACCATGTAATTTTTTTATAAATGCTCTAAGAAGTTTAATCTTTGGGTGACTCTGGGCCAGTTTTTTGTTACCAATATTTCTATTTGCACCGTTAGAGTTTTGGAACATGTAAAAATTATTCCAAGCGAAAACATATTTTGTAGAAAAAGGACTAGAAAGCAAATGTCATATTAAACATTTAACTTAAGAACAATATTGTGTTCAAGATATTTATTTTTTTTTGGAAAAAATTATCGGTAACAATTTTGTAAGAAAGACAGTCTAATTTATCAATCGAATTTTCAGAAATAGTACCGCCTATTACATAAGAAACATAAAGAGAGACCATTTTTGTTCAACTTTCTTTCGAAACCGCATGTTTTCTATTAAAAATTGACAAGTTATCCAACAAACAACATGATTTTGGACCCAATTAATTAGTGCAAGTTGAAGGTGGTTAAGAACTTTATATGAATAAAGATATCGATGAAGTACAATTTCAAAGTTGAAGACATAGGTGATCAAAGAAAAAGAGAACAAAAAAAAAAAAAAAAAAAACAAAAAACAAAAAATGGATTGTAGAAAATAAAAAGTTACCAGGAAGCTCCTCGCAAACACATTATTATCCAGACCCCAAACGATACAACTAGCATGCATTTTCTTGCATGGTTCGGTTAGTGTCAGATGTGAGTTTTAGCTAGTTTGATTACTCTTAATAATAATGTTGCCTTTTAAAGAGACATTTTCTTCTTACATGTTCGTAAAATAATTTTAAAAAGGTAAATATGAAATTTCTAAATAGAAGGTGAGATATTAAATTGAAAAAAAAGGATAACATCCTATAAATCAACTAATTCATAGTTGGAGAGAGAAGTAAATAGGGGCAAAGAAGGAGGGTGAAGAATGAATATGTTAAGTTGTTGGTACTATAAATATCATATTTTCACGGGAATACATACCACATGCGCTCAGAACCCTAAAACCTAAAATCAGCTTCGAACAAAGTTTAAAGGTAACTATTACTCCTAGTATCTTATGTATTGAATGGTTGATATTTTAATGTACAAAGTTTTCAGTGTGTGTCACATACTAAGTTAGGTTGGATTCCAATTTTAAACTAAGCAAAAGCTCAAAATTGTGTCTAAGTTGGCTAGGGTTTATGTTTTGTTTTTGGGATACTCTTATATTTATATTGAGACTGCAAAGGATTTAAACACGTCAAGGGTAAATCAAGGCTCCACAAATTTCCATTTAATAAACGTCTAACATGCGTATATAACTTCGGTTGTAACCTTAAGAATTACTCATAAACTTGTTTTTCTAATCACAGGACGTACATACGCTGACATGGATCACGACAGCGAAAACTACAAGGTATATATCCAATTTTTAGTAAACACAACTTGGTATTCACGTTACATATTCATTGCAGAAGTTGTTGTTGATATTTACTATCTTGTTAATTTGATACTAATATTGAGTTGTACAACTTGCAGCCGTCGCAGCAGCTTAACATATGGAATTCTGTTGTCCATAAGAAGCATCCTCCAGTCACCATCAGCAACTACCATGATTCTCTTCAAATTGTTGATGTTTTTGTCGAGGATGGAATGGAAGTTAAGGAAGGCCAACCTTTGTTTGTCGTCAAAAGAGGGGAGGATCTTAAGGTTTCCATTCTATCTATTGCTTATACTCTATTAATCAAACTCCGTCTAGGCTCCTTTTAAGAGAATGTATAACATGC